>OW964185.2:15400000-16000000 GCA_943136025.2 Agrotis puta | reverse complement strand
GATTAGAAAAGTCGGTCTAGATAACGAACAATACCCTGTTCAATAGTGTTCAATGTGTTGACCATCAGCAAATTGAACAGGGCACCGTTACTTACCAGGGTTTTAGAGTGTAGGGTCCGGGGTTTCGAAAATATCCTAAAGGTTACCTCGGCTTAGGACCACAAAGGGCACGTGCAGAGACAGGATGATCTTTAATCGGTAAGAGTTTGATAGTCCATTCCGCTCCACACAGGACTGGATGACGCCTTTGGTGATTTTACACGCAAAAAAGGCTGGCTTTTATGAAATTAAAATTCCCCACTCTCCGGTTTTAGCCAAAAAGCGTAGGCGCTTAGGTTTTCCTACGCAAAAAAGAAAGGGTATTATATTTTTATTCTTGAAGTTTTAGGACTCAATCGAGAATTATTATTATTGTGATTCGACTTCTTCTTTTGCAATTCTAGACTTTACAAGCGTTGAAATGAAAGCTTGGCGAAATTTAAACATTGCCCATTCTTTTTACAGCGTGATATGTGAGCTTTTCTGTCGCCATGGAAAGTTGTGGATTGCAAAATTAACAGTTGCGCAAAAATATGAGACTTTTTCGAAGCATGACGGTTTCCACAGTGCACAATGTAATACGTATTTTAATTAAAACTGAATTATTTGAAATAACTTTGTCACCCAAAGAATAAAAGTAGATTAGATTGTCTTTTGGAAAACTCAATTTTGGAAGGATAAAAAATGGTCTCATACACACCAGAACCATGTGCAAGTTAGTACTATACGAGCAGTCAATGACCACTTGGAGATGGCCTTATTACGACTTTCTTTCAGACATGAGTTTTCCATCCTTTCAGGGAAATTTTATTTTAAATAAAACCTATGTGACATATCACCTCATTAAGTTGAAGAAGAAGATTACAAGATTTATTAAGCTCGTTTGATGTTAGTAACTTCAAGAGATTTCAACGAATGTTTTCACGAATACTCCTAAAGCTAGAACAGTATAATGTTCTTACATTAGCAAATCAGCATATTCATTAGGGCATTACTGAAGGAGTTTTTGTTACAACGAAGTCTTTGTCTATGCTGAGCTTTACTTAGAAAGAAAATACTACAGAAGTTTTACGTTTTAATCACGTTTTAATAATGTTTTGGTATGTGTAATTTGCAATAACTATTGTTTTTTATGTTCACGATGTTAGGAATTCCAACTCCTGTGAAAACACAGTAAGCCGACTGTCGATGTATCGATCATCATAACGTAGATATAATACCCATTCTCGTTGATTCATAGCAGCCGTTACAAAGTGCTTACCAAGTCAAAATAAATCAAGAATGTAAATCATATTATTGTAAACAATATGCGATTCAGAACTTAAAACATGATACAAAAATAAACTGGCACTGATGCTATACATACAAAGCGGCAGAACATAATAGGTGTCAAGGATGGCCATCCTCAAGTGGGTAATCGTCGCGTAATGGCTAAACGAGGTTATGTGTTTGTAAAATCTGAATTTTGCTCATAAGCCCACGTAACATACAAAACACGTTCCAATTTCTACTCTTCTTAAATTGTAGATATTTTGACTCCGTACATAGACTCGGGGGAGCTCTTCATTTTGAATGTCTCCCTGTCCAACAATAAATTAGAAAATGTGTTTGAATTCTTGTTTCTAACAAATGACATCGAAACCACTTGTCTGGCTGATAACTTGAGCGAATTTGTGAACAAAAGTAAGTTCAAATTGGAGTAATTTGTCCATTTCGTTCAGATGTCGGAGTAAGTCTTAAAGACATTGGAGTAATGTTTCATAGAGTGACTGTTTTTTGTTCAAGAGCTGTCATTTAATGTTGAGATAGCACTTTTGGAGTAGAAGCTTAATGAGTTGCTCTTCTGTTAAGTGCTTGTAACACACGATATTTAGATCGGCGTGATTCGGCACAACTGGGTTTCAAAATCGAATATATGGGATAATTATACTCGACAAACCCATATTTCTTCGAATAGAACTGCGTCGACTCGAACATGATTTAGTGATTGTAGATGCCGAACGACTTTACCGATTGGCTCGAGTCGAAAACGTGACACAAGAATAGATCGTAAGGTCACAGAATAGAGTTGTTACAGAATTATTAGCCTAAGTGACTACATGGAAAAAACCGAGTGTCGTGGCTTGGTACGTATATTGTATAAAAATATCGTTTCAAATACGTAAGTAAAGGAAGGCCACAGAAACGATGAGTAGATTAGGTGACGAATGATATGGCTAGAAAGGAGATGACTACTGTGATGACGAATATTAAAGAAGTATATCAGTAACAAGTAGACTAACAAAAGGAATATTGTATAAGGCAGACGTGAGTGGTAACGCCGGGAGGGGACGCTCTAGGAAGAGCTACACTGACCTTATTGGTGAAGAGCTGCAGAAAGGTCGGGTGCATAGTACTCGTTATCGGCGGACGCGTATGGCCAGATGTATGAATGAGGATGAGACGAAAAGAGTTTGTAAGGATCGTGGCAAGTGGCGCTATGTATTTTCTGCCTACCTCCATGGAAAAAGGGCGCGAGTTTATGTACGTGTGTATGTATTAGTGATACATCAATTGATATACTTATGTTTGTATTATTATATTTTAGCTACCAGTTTTTAAATAAAAAATAGACATGTTTATTTTATGTGGATCTGATGTGATGTTATGATACCGACATGATAATGTGGGACAACGATAAAAATCCTTTTTCACAAAATCCCACAATCTAATTTGCATGTAAATGTTAATTTTATTTTTATGAGCACTTATGGCTATGTTATACAAAACAGCAGCTGAAATTAACAAGTTTTAACCCATACACATGAACGAAATGAAAACAAAATGTATCCAGCTGTCTTTTTGTTTTCCAGATTTTAAAAGCTGGATAAATTTCGATGTAATTTAGCACATTCGTAATCCTCAATCTGTATATAGAATACTTTTTATCTCAAAAGTTACTTTACGTGGGATATTTCTGAAGTCCACTATACTGGCGTAAAGTGATTTGTAAAATCGAGTCTACTTATGATAATGTTTACTACCTTTTTTGTTCATGAAAATCCTCAAATGAGTCATCAGCGTATTATGTTCCAGGGCCGCGACCTTTCCTGGCAATGCCACCAGTTTGTTTACTAACTAGAAAAGAATCAAATAAAGCAGTGATCGACATTAGGTTTTTATTCCACTATCCGTATTCCCTCCGTTCATTGGGGAATACCATCAAATCGAATCGCCCCAAATCAAAGGCATACACACACTAAACATACTATATATCTATTCTTATAACTATATCGTTTGTATTATAATGCGAAGGATATCCCCAGCTATCGCTTTTAGTGGTCAATTTTCAGGTTAGACGGAATGTTATTCTGTTTCTTGTTAATATATTCTCAGTGTTAGTTCCATATTTGGAATAGTAATAGGTCCATCGGATGGACGCTAGAGAGCATAATAATATTAATTCAATAATCTTATTCCTAGTGCTTATAGAACGTTGATGTACTTAGCTAATTGTTGTCGTATAATTACCATAATATACGTAAATCATCATAGTTGATATTAGTAGTCTTATATCTGTAAGAAATATAAACTATTATTACAGAATAAAGTATTAATCGTGACTAAAGCGGTCCGGGAAAAGAGTTCGTGGAAGAATTCCGTCCCGAATTCAATAACAAACTTTCTCCACTTGTGTCGAAATGTACTAATTATCGATGCACTGCAGGGTAAGGCGTCACTTCCCTCTTTCCATTTTTTTTTCTGTTTTTTGAATTGTACTCCTGTTAGGCCTTAATATCACTTCATTTTAGGTTCAATCCTGATAATTATTTTTCGTATGGTGCTCCTCAACTCCTCATGCACTGTCCGCCTAGGGATATGGGGTCAATCCATACCGAGACGTGACTCAAAATGTGTCTTTATTTACTACACGAAAAGATATATATTTCCAGAATCGTTGCGTGAGCTGACCCACATGCGGGGGGCATGTCATACTTGACTGACTAAAATCCTCTTCTGGCTTACGCTGGGTAGGACTTAATCTGCACCAAACCTAATTTGTGTCTCCCAGGTGAGACACAGTGTCTCACAATGTAGCGCCAACTCGATCGGTCTTGGGCTTTTAGTATCACCTCGCGTCAAGGATTTTGCTATGATTGATTGTATGTTCCTGTGGGATAATTTTTGAGTTGTAGCGGGTGAAACCGCCGGCAACAGCTAGTAGTGTTTTTATTTTTTTTACGTGGTGAAATCATCAAATGAGTCCTCCCATCCAGGGAGAGCGGGAGGCCCTGTCAGACTCGTACTGATTAAAATCCACGGTGTCCTTCAATAGCCCTTTGCGTTCCAGGGTCACGGTAATTCGTACAGTCTCGCGACCCTCTAGAGGGGGGCCCCGTCACTCTGCTGATTTTCTTTGAGTCGCGCGTGGAATACAACGCGCCGTCGACCCGGGAATGGTCCATGGTCGGACAGCGAGTTGCCCACTACTCGCTGCCCGCATGCCCGCGCCTACGGTGGCCGGTCATCGTCCGTCGCCGTGGCCGTCTACCACAACAGCTAGTAATGTAGCATAAATCTACAATTACTGTAGGTATCACTAACTGCCAAATTCACTTCATCACAAGCCTTCTACATAACAACAATGTACAAAATTGATAAATTGCACTATCACGTAATCAACATTCAGGTGCAGGCCATCAAACTAAACTAATTTCCATAATCTAATTCCGGGAACTCCCTCCGGATGTGCAGCCTATGTATCGGACCTTGTGGGAGGGGGGTAGATTAGTGTTCATAGAGTTATAGTACCTTCAACAGAATGGACAGGGTGTTACACCCACAAAATTGGAGTCGATAGGTGGTGTCAATGGATGTCGTTTTAGACTATTTATTGTTGATCAAAGCTTTTCTTTTCTTTTTTGATCTTTGCCCCACACAAGGAATTTCTTCCTGTGTCGTGGTTGCGCTTACAAACATACAAACTCACATACACAAACACCCAGACCCGAGACAACTACCTGCAGGATATATTTGTTATGTGCGGGAATCGAATTGGCGACATGCTGCGCAGCAGTCCATCATTCAACCACTGCGCCAACCATGCAGTTGAAGGTTCGTCAGTTCAAGGTAACATCTCGAAACGAAAACAAAATAACTCAAAAACAAGAATCAACTTTGTTCTATTTAGAATTAAGATCTCGATCCATAGAACGAATGGTAAGACAGAAATGCTATCTGCTTGTGTTACGTATTTCTGGGAAGAAACTAACAAGGGAGAGGTAATAGAGATCGCTTTTCTCTCTGTTCGAGGCGCAATTACAAACTCAGTTGGTATCGAGGATTTTGTAATGCCGGCTGCCGCAGAAATGGGTTTGTGGAGTAAATATTCTCACTGTAACAAATTTCTTAGAGTTGGATATTTAAATTAAGATTAGAAAAGGACTTTAGTATACTATACCTACATTGTTTACGTATGTATGATGTAATTTATTCTAGAATGAATTTAGTAATGAAAAAATAAATTGAAATAATTAATACACACTTAAGCAGGCACAGCTCCAAAAAAATTATCTATTGCTGAAAAATCAAAATTAAATTTGAATAAATGAAGTATGATGAATACCAATAATATTCAACAAATCAATGCGAGTACACTAAGACATTAGTAACCAGAAAAAGAAAAAAACATTCAGTGCCAGTAAAAACTTCACCCAATCATTTTTACACTTAAAC
Organism: Agrotis puta; assembly: GCA_943136025.2. NCBI lineage: Eukaryota > Metazoa > Arthropoda > Insecta > Lepidoptera > Noctuidae > Agrotis > Agrotis puta. The sequence goes on along the minus strand of OW964185.2, from coordinate 15,994,246 downwards.
AGAAAAATAACTCCGTCCAACTCGAACACCAACCTTCAACTACGTTTACGACCAATAAGGAACGTTCAAACTAACTTCTTCACTAAAACGAACTCCCATTCACTCCTTCGCTCACTCGTGCATCATTACGTAAAGACGGACGGTAGTTGTAAGTTCCCATCCGACGACCGACGGAATTGCACGACCAGTTCCGAACATAGCCGAATATTGTTTATTTACGAGACATGCGGGCGGATGATGGCGGCACATACGGGTATGAAGAATGGCTAGCGTGGGGAAGTAAGATGTATGGCCTACCTGCATTTGTGGCGTTTTCGGATGTTGTAATGGTTTGTGTTTCTGTTGCATGCCAGGTGAGATTTGTGTGTCAAAACTGTGATGTGTCGTGCTTGTTCGTTTGATTTTTTTTTTCATCAAATGAGTCCTCCCACCCAGGGCAGAGCGGGAGGGACTGTCAGACTCGTACTGACTTAGATCCACGGTGTCCTTTAATAGCCCTTTACGTTCCGGGGTCACGGTAATTCGTGAGTCCCGTGACCCCGGGTATGCATATACCTAATTTATTTCATCCTCAAGACTTTTATGGTTGCTTAAAACAAAGTATCATGAGAACATTGACATTTAACAAAGGAATAATAAAAAACCAGCTACAATAAATTCACAGCAAAAAGTTACGCCTAGTTCCGCGAGACATTTTTCCCCACCATTCCCAACTGTATAAAACATGTTAAGCAACCTGTCAGTGCGTATGTCACGTGCGTCTAATCGCCAGCTCAACAACCGTGTTCAACGGTGTTTTGACTAATTAATAAGCAAGCAAATCGATCTACCCGCGAATCAATAAACTTAGTTTGAACAGTGTTTAAAGTTCTGAAATCCTCTCGTACATTGTTTCAGTGGTTTAGCGGAGGTTTGAGGTTCCAAGGCTTTAACGAAGGTTTGGGTTCGTTCTGTAATCGTCTTTGTCTCGCTTCAAGGAGTTATGAACTTGATAATCTTCGACATTGAATATCGATGTGGTTGGTAAAAATAGAAATGTCAATTAAATAAATTGATTGTGTATTTTAAGGCTATTTGTTTTCGATAGGTAGACGTTTCCGGCAATGGAATTTAAAGATTAAATTCCATTGCATGTATTTAAAATTTAATTGTAAATCAGTGGAATTTTTCATAGACATATCCTCGTGATCTCGTAAACAAAGTAAATTAATTGTGATTTTATTAATATGAAACATAATAATTTCTATAAAATCTTAATTTACAGACAGTCGCTTATCGGTTGCAGATAGCCGTGAGAAGTGGAGGGAGGCCCTTACACAGAAGGGGGACACTATACACACACGATATAATAAAAAAAAAGAAAAAAAGGCGTAACAAACCTTTCCACATAAAATTTTGTTTAAAGACTTCTCCACAGCATGTTCTTCAAAGTTGTATTAAAGCCAATTACAGAACTGAACTAAAATCACATCTTCTTGTATCATATTTTAATCAAACGCGGCTTACTTTGTTAATGCAGCCATCTCCGTCCAATATGTAGCCTAAGAGTGTTGTCACAGTGGCTATTAGCAAGCTTTGCAAAGTGAGGCGAGAAAACAACAGGTTGTCTGCGAGTAAGGAGAGTGTGAGCTACGACTTTACTTAAGAGTTATTCTCATTTTATATAATTATAAACAAAATTGATCGTCACTTTTCTTAAAATAGTGAAACAAATCATCATATCTTCCAAGTAAAACATTGAAAACTTGTGAAATCCAATAATCCGCACTGTGACAATTTGGTGCTAAGAAGCCCATTCCCCCTTCATTGACCATTTAAGATTGCGAATATTATAGGCTGATTATGCTCATGCTAATTACCTACGTGTCTCGCCCGTGAAGGTTAGCCCGCTAGCGGCTCGCATCGCTTCACCACTGTCATAAGGCCCTTACAGTATTACTAGACGTCGTCTAGTACTTACGGCACTCCGGCCGCCAAAGTAGGATAAATAAGGATCCCTTAGTATCCCTCTAGGGAGGTCTTGGTCCTCCTTTGTATCGAAGGAATCGGAGTTTCTTGGCACAGTTGGAACATACTGAGATATCTTTGTCCCGCTGGCCAAGTCTATCTAATAAAACCGACTCGGTTTATGCTTTATAAAATATGGAAAATATTTTGATGCGACGTTTGTTCCGGATTTTTGTTGTTGCATGGGAGTTTTGAAACTATAAAAGAAATGCAAATATAGGTCATATTTTAAATTCTTCAGTAGAGGATAAATTAAGGAAAAAACAGAGTTGAAACGGAATTTGTTTTTGACATTTGACTTAATGATCAACTTCCAACAACGGACAGAAACGTCATCATCAGATGATTATAACAAATAATCTAATAATTAGAACTGCCTATCTGATCTCCACAAGTCAATAACTGGGTTATGTACAATTTACATTACATGAGACCTCTTAGTAAGACCGGTAAGTGTCTACAAATACAAGCCGGGGCCGGCATTACGTGCTTTCCGAAGCACGGAGGACAGATTCGTACACAAGTAATAATATAGTATTATTAGGCGTTGATACCGGTACGATATAGTATTTGAGCACCATCGTAACCGTAACCCCGACCTTATAAAAAGCGTGACTTTATACGTGTATAGTCACAGTCTATCTCTCTCCGTTCACCTGTAAGTCGTAATAAAACACAGCGATTACCCCCACACGTGCCGAGCCCGATTATTAGGCCAATACATCCAGCGGCGCCGCCGACCCCGAAAGTCATTTGTTATGACTGTCTGCCCCGAGATCTATGTCCCAACGTTATGATTTGGTTCTTGGCTGTTTTTCAATCTGTCATAGTGTCTATTATCTTCCTTTTTTTGTCCGTATCTGAATTTAATTGAGGTCGGCGCTCTGTCTTTTTAGGACGTGTCATCTTTCATACAATTCATCTGTCATTGATGTGGTTTGAATTTTCTTACGAAGCTAAACAAAGGCAGTTTCGGTTTGGTACATGAATAAACATTCTCTTTGTTTTTCCACAACTATATCATAATTTATAATAATAAATTACTAGTTTTACATTTTCTCGATTGCAGTTTATAATCGTTGTTCTATCCACTTTTATTTATGAGTTTTCCAAGGCTACTGGGTAGCTTTATTGATTTTGATTTAAGAAATTGTATCTAAAATACTATAACTGAGTATCCTGCCATCATTATCGTCACTGGTTTAATTATTACCGTAAATATTTATCGCTCTAGGCAACGGATTAAATTTTCATTTATCGCATTCAAGATCTCTAGAAACCAGTTCATAATAAAGTATTTAGTTCCCGGAAAAGAAATTAACTGTTTAGTTGCCGTGCAGCTTGAAAAACTTATCCGTTTCTTTTTTTTCTAAGAGTTTTTTAACTTCACAAGTCACGGAGGATCGCGTCGTCTTAATTCGTTTATATCCTGCACGACCAAGTTTAAACCCGGTTAGTGAGCAATTAAGCCATGTATGGCAACAATATTAAGTGTCTTGTCGTCTATGTGGCGTTGGCTCGCAGCCAAAACTATATCAAACACTCCTTTAACTTCTTCATCTTCGATATTAAAATATCTCTTTTATCTGGCGCACAATGTTTTCGCCAAATCATATTTTTATAGAGCACTAAAATGACAAATACAAATGAGCCCTGTCATCCGCAATTCCGTTCATATATAAATTATTTAGATGTCATGTTTTTTTTTTTATTTATTTGTCTCCAATTCGTAGTGGAAGAAAATGAATAATTAATTCGGAACCGAAAAACGTTAAAAGCTAGTTTCTTTTTTACTGAGATAAAATATTAAGCTAAAGAAAATGCATTAAATGCTATTTCTTTGTAGAATAAAATAAATATTTTATTTCTCCGAGACCTAGTTATAGACGAATGAACAGAAAGAGACATAAAGAGTATATTTATCATATTAATGGAAGATTATTTTTATTATCCCTAAAATTCCTTTTCTCCCGACCTCGTCTGAAACTTTCTTTACCAAAGTTATCTCGGGTAAATAAGGAAATAAATAAATAAATGTTTGTTTCAATTCGATCGTCCGCTAAGATTGGCTGTCGAAATCAAAATAATATCGCTTACAATAAATTTATTTGCAGTGAAGTGAAAAGGCAAAGGATTGTTAATTGAGTTGATTTTATCACTCCTTTCCGGTATCAGATTAATAATTAATGAACTACTTAATGGATATTGAGGGTGTTTTCTGAGATGATCAAAAGATATTTTAAAGTGAAGCTTAAGTACTTATTTATGGCTTAGAAGGCAAAAAGTCAAGGAAACAATGGTAAGGAATATTCGTAGAAAATATCATGTTGATGTTTAATTATTTTTATAACCTTAAACCTTTTCTTTTTTATTATGGCTAAGTATTCTATTATTCTCTTGAGTAACCAAGGCTACCAGTCAGTTACATAACAACAGTCTTTCAAAATTCTAGGAAGTTATAAGCATAACAATCATTGTTTATGATCCAGTATTTAGCAACTGTAAAAGATAAATTAAACTACCACAATTGTAGTTTTAATGTGCCACAGTTCACAATAAGCGCAACTCAGTTAACATAGACAACTAGTATAATATAATACAACCTAGTATTTGTATAATAGAACTTAGTACTTTTTATTAGAACCTAGTATTTGTATAATAGAAAAGTACAGCAGTGCCTCTACCACACACATGAAGACCTTACATCAAACTTCGATGTTGTCAGATAGATAGCCCACCAGATATGGACCCGTCTGGTCGGAGCTTCCTCCTTTATCAAGGTACTTACTCTTACCTTCAAAAGTGTATCATTATCAATTTATCATGTATCATCGCACTACAAGAAATGGTTGGTATTTGATTTTTAGATTTGAAACATGCCTTTTTTTCATCGTTTAAAAGCAGGCGAACAATTATAAATGTTTTGTTTCGAACAATAAGTCGTAAAATGCAGGAATTACAAGAGAACTGTTTCAGTTGTAATGTAATTGTAGACGAAAGTGTGGAACAATTCTCATAATTTTTACGCAGTTTGGTACAGAGAAAAGAATGGAATTTTGCAAAAGGCTCTAGTCATAATAAATTATAATTGTTATGAGATTTTCTGCTCGCTGAAAATACGTCGTAGCCAAATAACAAATTCACGTTTGGTTTATTGGTTTTTAGGTTCGGTAAAGCATCACACCCCTATATGTAATAAGATAACTCTCAACACGGTGGCGGAGGTCATAGACGTATTCAACTGTACACTGAGTGAATTCAAAAGAACCACATACTGTGTAGCATGTTAGGTATAGTTATTAAAATAATATATTTTATGTTACTTTGTCGCATAAGTTTTAACAACTGTAATGGCAAACGTGTTACTTTGTCGCATTAGTTTTAACAACTGTAATGGCAAACATAAAATGTGTGTGTAATAAATAAATAAATACATAAATAAATAAAACTAGCTGTGTTTTCTAACGCAACTCGGTTCGATCCCCGCACTGAACAAATATTTGTATGATCTGCAAGTAGTTGTTCCGGGTCTGGGTGTTTGTGTATGTGAGTTTCTATATTTGTAAACGCACCCAAGATACAGAAGAAAAAAAAAAGATGCCGTTGGTAAATAGCCCATTACGTAACCATAATTTAAAATGCGACAGGTAGTTTCTAAGATTATCGTGTTCTAACAATCAAACTATTCCGTTTTAATATAGAGGATATTTTTAATATAGTACGAATATTTCAGTATGTAGCATTAACAAAAAATTATAAACACGTCCTTTTTATCTTGCCAAAAAATACTAACGCGTCGGTGACACATGAGACTTGTTACCACAATGCGTCTGAGATATAGAAGAGGAGCAGTGAATAAGACGGGGACGCGAGGTATGATGTGAAATCATACACTAACGTAGCGCAAGCGCCAACAGGACGCCATTTGTTAATGGCCGCTTGCAAGTGACGTCCTGATGGCGCTTGCGCTACGTTAGTGTAGTGTTAAGTATGTCTAAAGAGTACATGTCCCCATTATACCCGTCCCCGTCTTTTAATCTGTTCCCCTATAGAAGACTACCGGGGCTATAGAATTGTGTACCAAGGGCCTTGGAATGCAAATGGCAACTGAAGAAATAAGGTAAATACCCCATTTTAAAACCCTGTGAAAAATATTGCAATTTAGATGATTTAGTCCAACTATTATAGTATTTAATTAAACTTTTTTTGAAAAGTAATTCAATACCCTATTCAATTTCCAGCCACTTAGTTTTTAATTAATCTCGTTCTCATTTTGCGGAGCATTATTATATTATTGGCAAACTAGAAACTAACTAATGGAATCAGCGTGAAACAAGAGCCGTATTCATTGATTTGTAATAGTTTATAGGGTTTTTATTAGATTTGAAAGTGAATATAATTTTATTTGCAGACTTTAATTAACAAGTTTGATAACAATATTATCAAAGGGAACATTCCAAATCCTAAAATATTCAAAATAATTTAAATTCGCTTAACCAGCTTATAAAGCTCCCACAATTGGGACGTATGCCGTTTCTTTAGGAGTGTGAGTAAGCCAAATTCCACCCGCGGGCACGGAGTGCGTTGATGAATATCATTTTTTAATTGAGGTGTAGGTTTCCTCATAATATTATTACGAAGTTCATTCTATCTATCTTTGACGCCTGCCGGGGTCGCGGGTCTTACGAATTACCGTGACCCCGGAACGTAAAGGCCTATTGAAGGACACCGTGGATTTTAGTCAGTACGAGTCTGACAGTCCCTCCCGCTCTGCCCTGAGTGGGAGGACTCATTTGATGATTAAAATACCACGATCAAAAAAAAAAACTATCTATGACCACGGGTCCAGTACAACTTATGGTAACAACAATAAAAAAGTATAAAACAAGAACAAGCCGTGGTCGTATGCCACCTGCGGTTGTTTCACACAATTTTTATTGGCTAGGTGGCATACGACCACGGCTTGTTCTTGTTTTATACTTTTCAGTGCGCGATTTTTTCGTAGTCGGGTTTTAGTTATTTTTAACTTATTTTTTATTTACACTATTTTGGGGTTATATTATTCATAGTAGTTTATGTTATATGTATAGTTTCTGAGTTGTGAATTTAAGATTTATCATTTGATTCCCATGTTGACACTGTTAAAAACAGAAAATTTGCTAGTAAAAGCTATATAATGTATATATATTTCAAATGTGCTCATCAAGCCCTTTAATTTGATACCCATGTCGATATTGTACGAAAAAATTTTTTTTTTCGGTAACGACTTCTCATCCCCTAGAGGGCGCCATATTGGATTTGGTGACACGTCACCTACCCTATAACCAGCGGACAACTGAGACGCTTCTAACGAGACCTCATTTGTCATGTAATGATAAGTAGTTTAGATGTTATGAGGGAACAAACAAACATACATACATACATACATACATACATACATACATACATACAAACAAACATACATACCGGTCAAAATCATAACCCTCCTTTTGGCTTTGCCGTAGTCGGGTAAAAATACCATTACACAACTCTACGAAAAACAAAACAAAAACCTCCAAAATTCATTTTCTCTTCCAGAATCCAGCTTTTCATTAAAGAGAGCTAAAGAGCGACAAATAAAAGCGTACACGCAGCCACAGAGGCTTAAAAAACATTTAATTAAAAACTCTGGTGTCTAGTGTCGGACCGGGTGAATGTAGTGCCGGCTCGGTTCTCATGGCGACACGACTGACACGAGATACCGTGAGACAAGTCGCGCGCGACTGGACGACAGGCGCGACTGCTGAGGCGCAACAGACTAACTTTTTACCGTGTGTTGTGTTGTGTTGCAATTGCTGTGTACTAGGTTTTGCCTGGTCGTTCACTCGGGTGGAAATATTGCTCGTAAAGTCGTCTAATTTTTATCCGACTACGGCAAAGCCAAAAGGAGGGTTATGATTTTGACCGGTATGTATGTTTGTATGTATGTATGTTTGTTTGTTCCCTCATAACTTCTAAACTACTTATCATTACATGACAAATGAGGTCTCGTTAGAAGCGTCTCAGTTGTCCGCTGGTTATAGCGTGTCACCAAATCCAATATGGCGGCCTCTAGGGGATGAGAAGTCGTTACCGAAAAAAAAAAATCGCACAGTATCGACATGGGTATCAAATTAAAGGGCTTGATGAGCACATTTTTTATATATATACATTATATAGCTTTTACTAGCAAATTTTCTGTTTATAACAGTTTCAACATGTGTATCAAATGATAAATCTTAAATTCACAACTCAGAAACTATACATGTAACATAAATTACTTACTTCAAATAATATAACCCCAAAATAGTGTAAATAAAAAATAAGTTAAAAAATAACTTAAACCTAGCCAATAAAGATTATGTGAAACAACCGCAGGTGGCATACGACCACGGCTTGTTCTTGTTTTATACTTTTCAGTGCGCGATTTTTTCGTAGTCGGGTTTTAGTTATTTTAACTTATTTTTTCTGGACCTTTGGACAATATAACTTCAGAGGATTAGGAGTGAGAAGTGGACAGATATTTAATTTTGTTTTTTATTTTTATACGGATTAGAAGCAAGCTTTAGTGAAAAACGTGCTTCAGTTTGGAGGTCACACTGCAAAGGGCTTCAGAAGAAAAACTGTAGGTAGCAACTGAATTTCAAATATAAATAAAAATAAATTCAGAAGAGCTAAATGTCGTCTTTATTTTGGGACGTTAAAATGATAAAATAACCCTGGTGGAGCGGAAGGGAGATGAGTGTGACTCTCTTTCTGACTGAATAACCAACCTGTTCCTTAACATGCCTTTTGCGTCACAGGGCCACGATGTTTTTTTTAAGGCAGTCCCGTGACACTGGCAGGCGTTTGACCCTAAAACCCCTCGTCAATTTAAAAACACGACGCGATTTGAGACCGGTCTTTGTTATTTACTTAGAAAAAATTTAGGAAAATACTATTTGAAAAAATAAATACAGAAACACATACACAGTTTTTGAACCCACACTATTTTATGCTACTAAACATGTTTTTTTTTTTATTTTTTCGCCAGTAATTATTCAGACGAATTTTCTTTTTACTTACTTTGTAATTAAAGTTACAGACGCCAAGTAACTTTAAAATACTACACGAGACTTAAATACGTTCTTGAGTAAATGAATTCTGTCTCGAGCAAGATTAAAAATTATATCAAAAAGACAAGCCATGTAATGCGTCTGTTCTCAAATAAGTACTTCTTTCATCCGATATAATAAGATTTTGTTCATCAACTTAAGACTTTAAATAAAACACAGTCTTCTAAGTTTTGATGCGAAAAGTTTAAGTTCTCTTTGACGATAGTATCTTGGTTTTTAACATGCATAGTAATACTTTTGGTTAGTTTAAAAGAGATAACTAAGGTATAATTTTGTATTGGCCTGTGAATGGCAAGTAATGGGTTGCTCGCCGTCCGATCAGGGACCATGCCGGGTCGACAATGTGTCGTGTTCTATGCGCACCTCAAAGAGCTGTTTTAGAAAACAGACGGAACCTCCCCAAAGGGCAAATCGCCTTCCAGAGTCATGCGACTATCTAAAGAGGCGACCGTGACCCTTTTCTTTTATCGTGGTAAAATCATCAAATGAGTCCTCCCACCCAGGGCAGGGCGGGAGGGACTGTCAGACTTGTACTGACTAAAATCCACGGTGTCTTTCAGTAGCTCTTTATGTACCGGGGTCACGGTAATTTGTGAGTCCCGCAACCCCGGCAGGCTTTGGCCCTCTACAGGCCCCGTCACTATGCTGACACTCCTTGAGGCGCGCTTGGAACACAACGCGCCGTCGACCCGGGCATGGTCCATGGTCGGACAGCGGGTCGCCCATTACTCGCCGCCCGCATGCCGGCGCAACTGTGACCCTAGAACATTATTGGAAATTGAACGAACACCGTGTTTATGGTATTTTAGTCAGTACAAGTCAGACAATCCGGGCGATAGATAGATGATTATACCACTTAATAAGGTATATTTATGTTTAGAATAAATAGGTAAAATAATAAAGATATAATATGTGCTAAGTTTCTGAATTTGCCGGGGTCGCGGGACTCACGAATTACCTTGACCCCGGTACGTAAAGGGCTATTGAAGGACACCGTGGATTTTAGTCAGTACCTTTTAGACAGTCCCTCCCGCTCTGCCCTGGGTGGGAGGACTCATGTGATGATATTACCACGTAAACAAGAAGTTGCTGAATTTATTTTGGCTAACCCAAATTAAATTTAACGTAAACTGAAGAAATGCATCTAATAAGGGAGGATATAAGAACAAAACGTGTTGTGAGGACATCAAGTATTAGTAGCATAAGGGTAGTAAGAAGATGATAAAACTTCTATAGCTTGCTTATTTTATCAAATATTATGTGATTTATTCGTACATAAAAATCACGAGCAAATAACATGGGTTACATTTTATTTTTCAAACTGCTGTAATCTTGACTAATACTAAGCTTAACTAAAACACTTATAACTTAAAATCTGTTGTTCGTTTGATTTTGTATTGGCGTGAAATTTAATTATACTTTATTTGAAGTTGCAAACAGAATTCAAATAGTTAAAATTAGAAATTCCAATTTAAATAGACTTGAAAATTAATCATGAACACAATGAATTTAGTAAAGTGTTAAATATTTATAAATAATTTAAATTACTTAGTGATAATGTGAAACTAGAGCTAAAGATTTTTCAATGAAGATTTTAAGTTATTTACCTTTGAGCGAATTTAAATTTTATTCTAGCTTTATATTTATAGCAGGATTGACTGCCATAATCATAAATTTCACTATATATTTTTTTTATAATATCTGTAACTGTAATTGTCCTTTCAAGTAGCAACAATTAATGTTTATTTTTAACAACGTTATTAATGTTATTTTATCTTAGATACCGTAATGAAAGATTGCTGGTATCAAATTACTTTCGCGTTGATGGTTACTAAGAATTTTGTCGTTTGATATCCATATTTTTTTACGAATAAGGCTGAGGTGAATAAACATCTACATGGATCGGTTTACATTTGTTGCTATTGGCACCGTGCACGACTTAAGCGCCACCTAGCGTTCGCAACTTTATTGACTCTAACTGTACTAATTTCAATCTGATTGTGTAACAAAACACTTGGTTTTGGTTACCATGGCGATTTATAAGCAGTGAAACAAAATTGAAATAATTTAAGCAAAATGTATTCGTAAAGAAAAATATCAGATATAGGATTCAAATTAGTAGTATCAAATATAGGATTCTAGTTAGTATTTACTTTTTTCTCTTCACAGCAGCTGTCCATTTTCTGCATTGGTCTTCTTTCCAAGAAGCGCTTGTGAATCGGTTTACAACACAGCAACTTAGGTACTGACCCATTTTTTTGGCGGCGATTATAAAAAATGACGTAATATCTAACAGATTGATTCAGTTGATAGATGACAAAGTTGAATGTACTCTGAAACAGAGCTTACATTATTTCTATTATTATTTATTTTGCCACCATGAGCGCTGCAATCGATTCCGATATCTAGTACTTCGCACCCTGCAAATAATTATGACGTAGAAATTATGCAAAAAAAATCAAAATACGCTCGTATTATTTTGTACAGTGGCAATGTTCGACACGAAAACGCGCGACTAGGACTCGGCGCAGCGCCCGAGACGCGCGTTCTGAAGTGCGCCTAAGGCGCTGACCACACAGAAAAGACGTAAGACGCAGACGGGGCGCGGACATTTGTCACTACAGCGTCTCTTTCATATAAAATGTATAGAAGTGTCACGACGCAAAACATACAGAAGAGTCGGGTCGCGGGCGCAACGCTTGTACATTTGCGCCTGTCCGCGACGTGTCCTCGTCTTACGTCTCTTCTGTGTGGCCTGCGCTTAAGCCGCTTTGTATATAGCAAGTCGCTAAGTTGCGGACACAGATATTTATTTGACCTTTCCTTTGAACTGTTAAGCGCCCATGTATCCTACATACTCTGTATTCGTATGGCCATAAGAATAATGTGTCCATTACCGGGTAGCATTAGTTTAATCGCACAGCTATTTCTATGGATAAGTAAAAACAACGAGATACACATTTTCTTTTCTCTTGCTTAAGTACAAGGAAATGGCAGACGTTGTTAATTATTAGAGGATTTTATTGCTATGATTTCCGATGCCAGTCTTTTCTGTATTATTGTACTTACTGTTACTCTCCAAAAATAAGTGATCATATAAAGTTGAGCTATTTAATTGTCAAGAGTTCTTAAAACTTTGGGAAGGCTTTTGCTCAAAATGTGAAGAGTGTGATAAAAAAAATACGGTTAAGCTATTGCATAGCATTTTTTATCAACTGATGCAATTATAATTATTTATTTATTTTATTAAAAAAAAAAAATTATCGCGTAGCGCGAATATTTAACGAGAATATCATCCCATCGTTGTACTATGGGAAGTTACTCTACTCATTAGGCTATGGTCAGCCACGTCAATCAAGTGAAACGTCAAGAAAAAAAAAACGACGGGTTGCACTCTGGGAGTGCCGGCAGAAGTGAATATTTGAATAGTAGGTAATTAACTCACACGAACATTCGCGCAAGCGCCCTGCGCCGTCTTACGAATTATCGATCAGGTCACGTATCCTGACGCGAGTTTAACATTTTTACCCATTCCAAAAAAGTGCACAACGCCGCTAAAGAAGTTTTCACTTCAAAAATAATTGATTCACGTTGACATGACAGATGTGACAGTGACAGTGTTTGGTTTATTTTTGTTACGGAATTTCTTAATTCGGTCGCCGCGCTCAAAGCCCATAAAAGCTAAGCAATAGCTTAAAAATCTTCGAGGTTTGTACCAGGGAGTGGTTTTGCATTAGATCAAATGGTTTTTGTATGGAAACTCGTTTTTTTGCTGATGAACATCCCATGAGATATACAAATTGTATCTAAATAGTTCATCGGCCTAGCATATACCATAGAGTGATTATGTGTTTCATTCATACGGATCTTTGAACTTAGTTCGTCATTAGGCGATAGGCGGCCCCCTAGGCGAAATTCTAGGAATTTCAATATCGGGACCAGCTGTTATTAAAAGCCTGGTTCAGCCACACCATCGCAAAGTCCAGGATATTGGGCCTGTATTAGGACACATGGAAGTACTGAGGCATTAGTGTGTGTTCCAATACAGGTGGAACGTTTTGATTAGCTTGCTATCTCAATAAACTAATAAATTCGTTTCTTTGTTTCAGTACCAACAGCACACGCTCAGGGCGTGCTGGGCAAGAAGGCAGCTCTACCGTGCGACATCCAGCCTCTTGCTGCAGAGGACCATGTCTCCATGGTGCTGTGGTTCAAGGAGACTGATGGAGAGCCTCTGTACAGGTGTGTGACAACTCAATAATGACTTGGCCATACTAATGCTCCGTTCAAGGAGACACGGCGCGTCGGGCCATGCGTGCTGCACGGCGCCAAAAGGCTTTTTTACTCAAAAAAGTATTAGTCAGAAAGTTAGATTATCAAAAAATATTTGAACTGTATTTTTTGGGACTAAACAGCAACCGTGACCCCGGATCGTAAAGGTCTGACAGTTCCTTCCGCTTTGCCCTGTGTGTGGTGGGAGGACTCATTTGATGATTTTACCACGATAAAAAAAACTGTATTTTTTCTTTTGTTACGCTTCTCTCAACGCGCTCCGTATCCTTGAACGAGGTGGTTAGCGCAGTGGCTGAGCGATTGGTGCGTGCGTGTCTCAGGTTCGATTCCCGCACGGAGCAAATATTTGTTTGATCTACAAGTAGTTGTCACTCAGGAGAAATTGCCAGTGCGAGGCAAAGTTTAAAAAAATAAATACTTGTTTTTTGTTCAAAAACACTTCAAATGACTCCTCCCGCCCTGAGAGCGGAGTGTAAAGGACTGTCAGTCTTACTGACTAAAAATTCACCCTGTTCTTTCAGTTGCCCTTTACGTTCCAGGGTCACGATGTCCTTTACAGATGGTCCTGATACCCATTATAAAAGACATGACATTATTATCGTCTCCGACTAATGATTTTGTTCAAGGTCGTGGGTTCAAATCTACAAAGGCACCTTACTTTGTAGACGTATGTCATCACCATTGTTCTTAAATCGATTAAGAAAAATATCGTGAAGAAATCTACATGTTTTAGAATCTAACTTTTAAGATTTGATGAATATATAAGCGTAGTAGACTCGCTTGGGTGCGATTCTCTCTAATAGAAAGAAATCCAAAATTTCAGCCCCTGTGACAAGTGGCAAGTGATAAACGTAAACGCTCTGTAATCTTTAATAGATTTTCACCTTTGTGTCCAAGAGTATAAATTTGAAAATCTATGAAAGCGCGTTAACATTCGCTTACTATTTGTCTACTGAGGTAGAAGTTATGTAGGCTGATTAACTATTACTATGTTGTATTACTTTAAGTGACCTGTACAAAAATCGGTCTTTTACAAAAGAAACTAAATAGACAGAAATTCTCATAAACATTTTCTATCTAAGAAGATTAAAGTTCTAAGCACACTTTCAATGAAGGAGAAAATTCAAAATCAGAGCTTTCAACCGATAGAGAATAATTTAAAATATACTTAGTTCTTTGGATACCGCATTAAACCGGTCGGGTTATTTCCGTACTGTTCGGTGAACCATATTTTCAAGCTCGTTTCTTTTTATGGGCTAAACTAAATTTAAATAAAATATCCGAATGGCAGCGCTAGAGCGGGAGGTTTTGCCAGTCACACCTATTTCTCTTGTTTTATTTCGATACAAAAAATATCGACATTGCATTTTTATACGTCGGATCACGAGTTCAAAAAAAAAAAAACTAGGAACAGATTTTTGAATTTCGAAGTGACATAATTTTAAAAAGTTAATGCTCCAATGAATAATAATATAGTTTATCTACTATCATGCTATTAATCCTCTATAAAAGAACCTATAACAATTAGCTTATTGCCAACATTAAAACACTCAATGATATAATGATCATTATATCATCCAAACGCGTGTTATAATGAATTTCAAAAAAAGAACATTCTCATGCAATGACATTTTCACCACCAGATCGCTAAAATTTTGAAAAAAGAACAACTCGTCTTATCGTGTTATATCCCGCCATTTTTTCACTCGAATATGGTATGCGAATATGATATGTTATGAGAATCTTTTATAGAGGATTTACAGCATGATTGTAGATAAAGTCTTGTATGCAACCGTTATAATTAGGTATTAAAACACTCATGTGATACTATTATCACACTCGGCTACGCCTCGTGTGATAAACCCACATTCGTGTTTTAATACCCCTGATTATACAACAGTTGCATAAATAACTATTATTCGAACTATGCAGATCAATTAAGAAGGAAGTTTGATGACGCTATATTGTGACGTTATACTCTGAGACTTGCATGACTCTAACAGTTGCAGGATTTGAAATAAACAATTATAACAACAAAATTGATAGGCCTGTTGGTCTAGTGGTTAGTGACCCTGACTGCTATGCCGGAGGTCGTGGGTTCGATTCCCACCCAGGACAAATGTTTGTGTGATGAGCACGATCATTTGTTCTGTGTCTGGGTGTAATTTATCTATCTATACTTATAATAAATCTGTAGAGAGGCCAATTCTGTACATGAAATATATTTAAAAAATAACTATCAAGGGGTGATTAGGGATCGCTGCTGATGCAAAAAATGCAATTAGTAAAATTTTTGTCTGTCTGTCTGTCTGTCTGTCTGTCTGTCTGTATGTTCGTTATAGAAACAAAAACTACTCGACGGATTTTAACGAAATTTGGCACAATTATTCTTTATACTCCTGGGCAGGTTATAGTATACTTTTCATTACGCTACGATCAATAGGAGCAGAGCAGTGAAGGGAAATATTGAGAAAACGGGAGAAGTTACTCCATTTTTTAAGCTTCCGTCGCGTGTGCAGCCTTAATGGTTAAAGCTACATAGAAATCATGTATAACGGAAATGTTCCCCTTAAAATTATATAAAAATATTCTTTCACAGCACATGTCTATCTTTTATGGTTGACTCACAATAACACGTGAAACTCCCGATAGCTTAGCAATTCGGAGCTTTCTGATTATATTTGTCTACTCTTACGTTTACAACACTTTCTCTAATCCCTAATTAAAAAAAGTTAACATTATTACCTATTCAATAAAAGAAGAATCGTGTAAATTGGTGTAGAAACACCAAAGTTATACATGAAATACGCTAATCAGTCATCGCAATATTTACAAACCGTGCTTATCAGCGCGACATTGTCGTTTTTTTTTGCGTTGTAAATTCATCAAATGAGTCCTCCCACCCAGGGCAGGGCGGGAGGGACTGTCAGACTTGACTAACTAAAATACACGGTGTCCTTCAATAGCCCTTTATGTACCGGGGTCACGGTAATTTGTGAGTCCCGCAACCCCGGTAGGCTTTGGCCCTCTACAGGCCCCGTCATTATGCTGACACTCCTTGAGGCGCGCGTGGAACACAACGCGCCGTTGACCCAGGCATGGTCCATGGTCGGACAGCGAGTCGCCCATTACTCGACGCCCGTATGCCCGCGCCTATGGTGGCCGGAGATCGTCTGCCGACGTCCGACGCCGTGGGTGTCTACCACTGCGGCTGGGGTGGAGGGAGGACGCTGTCCTCCCTCCACCCCAGCCCCCCCACCTTCTCGCTGTCGCTTCGCGAGCATGACTGCTTCGCAGAAGGAGGCGACCGCTTCCCACTACGTCTCGCCCCGCAGCATGGTCTCGACCAATGCCGGGCGCGAGAGGTCTCCGCCAATCGCCGTCGTGAGGACACGGCGGTGCTCTGCCCAAGCGGGGCAGTCCTGCACCGTATGCTCCACCGTGTCCTCCGAACGATCCTCGCAGTGGTGACACCCAGGCGTTTCTTCCCTCCTTATCAGACACAGGTACCTCCCGAAACTTCCGTGTCCGGTGAGGACCTGCGTCATGCGGTAGGTCAGGACGCCGTGACGCCTATCCAGCCACTCCTCAAAGAGGGGTCTTACCGCCGCGATTGCGGCGTGCCCCTTTTTACTTTTAGTCTTTGAATAGTTTATTTTTAGATTTGTTTTGTTGTTATTTTATGAAATAGGTATTAGAGGTTTTGGTAGTGTTTAAATATATTATTAGTTTACATTTAATTTCTTTATAGTTGAAGCAATAGTAGATACGAAATTAGTTATTTTAGTCTACACTAATATTATAAAGAGGAAAACTTTGTTTGTTTGTTTGATTGTAATGAATAGGCTCAAAAACTACTGGACCGATTTTAAAAATTTCTTTCACCATTCGAAAGCTACATTATCCACGAGTAACATAGGCTGTATTTTATTTTGGAGAAAAATAGGGTTGCGTAAGATATTTAGGTTTTTCGGCCACAAGGTGTAAAAAATCAACCAGAAAAGTTACTTATTTTGCGTACGCTGCCTAAAATATAAAAGATAGAACCATAAAATGTTCTAATTAATTGTTGAACTTATAAATATCTACAAAAAAGTCCGCAACACACTAAATCTATCTATGTCGAGTGTTTGTGATGACTGCGTCGTCGATGTTAGTGTCGGTGTCTGTCAATAGACCTGGAAATCATGTTGCTGACTGTGTCTTTCCTGAGTAGGCTTTTTGCAGCGGTAACCGATATTCACGCGAGCGGCGCCGCGGGCGCCCGCTAGTCTATAATATGTATGTATTTAGAAATATTTAAGTATGTTTATCAGTTGTCTAGTACCCATAACACAAGCTCTGCTTAGCTTGAGACTAGATGGCGTTGTGTGAAAGTTGTGGAATATTTATTTATTTATTCTAATATTTAAATAATAAATTACACAAATAATTATTAATGTACAAAATAAAAGTATTTACATAACTAAAACTAGAAATTTAAGAATAAAACTAAATATTTACAACAAAATACTAAATGTAAACTAAAACTAAAATTAAATTAACAAAATTAGAAAAATATTAAAAGTTAATTTAAACAAAGTGCCAAACATTAAGCGATAGTTGGAGGTCGTTGACACATTCCTTCAAAGTTGATCCATATTGTTTTGTATGTCATTTTCCATTTAATAAAATAGAATTTGCGATGTTTTGAACCACCAAAGTATTAAGTTACTCTTATAATTAGGTACATTTTCACGAAGAAAATAAAGTGATTAAGCATAATATTATTGTTTTCTTGTCATAAATTAAAACAGTTCTAAGAATTTTAAACAGCATCAAAGTTAAATTTAATTAAATACTATAATGAAGTACCAAGCAGAATTTCTCAACACGTAACAAACTAAAACAATATTACACACACTTGGCTCAAATTAATGTAATAAGTTCGTTACAACAGTCGTTTACAAACTCGCAAGAGAATGTAAATAACATTTGCAAGAAAAAAAAAAACTTGTACGTACTTGTATAAACATTGCTCCTTTCAAGCGAACGATCTCGAGAATGTCAAACAACTGAATTTTTTAACAAACACTGCAATGAAAAAAGAACGTACACAATATCATGGAATGTCAGACGGGGTAAGAAAAGGTCGCGACACGTAAAAAGCACAGTACGAAAGACACTGCATATTTAATGGAGACTACGAAAGTGGCAGAGAGAAAGTGAAGACGTTTTCAGACATTCCACTATTTGTTAGACAAAGCTAAACTTATGTCGTTAAGTTTTGTGTTGAGCTACAGGATTGCTGACACAGTCATGCGTGTACTCTATTTCAACAGCTATAAATTTCATTACTTAAAATTGTTTCTTCAAGTTTTCACAAAGTTTGACCAAGACAGTAATGTATGTACCGTTTCGTCTGTAGTCCGCGTTACAATGTGGTTACCGTCCTTGGAAGCACCTTTTTTCTTAACGTGGTAAAAATAATCAAATGAGTCCTCCCAGCCAGGGCAGAGCAGGAGGGAATGTCAAACTTGTACTGACTAAACTCCACGGTGTCCTTCAATAGCCTTTTATACGTTCCGGGGTGACGGTAGCTGGTTAGTCCCGCGACCAGTCCTTGGAATCACCTCCGTTCGTTACTGGGGTAATGATTAAGCCCCCTACTTTCTTAAATGTACCAGTGATTTTGTTCCGAATAATAGATAGTTATATCAATAGTATCGGACACGTTGTAATAAGATGAACTGATTACCTCGAAAACTTGATTGGATACTATGGCGCAACCTGAGATAAGCCAAACTGCAACGTCGACTGCGGCAGACTGAATTAACTGAGTCATGTAGAAAATAACAACCACATTTAGTTTATACAAATATTATTATGTATAAGGGTCCTATCTTACTAGAATACCGTAGCCGGTGCCGCCAACACAATGTATACAACTCTTTAGAGAGTATCTCACATGGGGTGCGATTGGTTGCGCAACCATACATGTATTTTGTTGGCAACATGACCAGGTTGTGTGGCCATGGTGTCCCGATGAAATATGACCACACATTTTTTATCTACAATAAAAAGAATACGTATAATCAGATCTAGAATCTACAATATCAGACTCTGCTGAACTGATATACAACACTATCTTTATGTCGCTTTCCCCGATTGAATGCTAAAAGCACGCAGATTGATTGCTCTAGTTTCTACAGCCTGCAGTGAGGACTTAAAGGTTTAGACGTTTTATCGACCAGATACAGATAAACACCGGGTTTACAAGTGTATTTGTTTTGTTGGCAAGAGGGATTGCAGTTTACTGGGATCCCGCATTTGCAAAACAACTCCGTTTTAAGTAAGTGATTTAAAAGGTCGAGGTATTTTGCAGTTGGATCGATTCTGAAGAATTTTAGTATTACCAACTTTTAGATGAGTTTCTTCTGTTAAGTATTTAAACTGTTTTATTTACTTAAAATTACATAAGGCCTTGAAGTAGTGGTCCCAACCTGAGGGATCTAGGTCTCGGTTAGGAACTTAAGCAGGCACTTTAATTTGCTTAATTTATGTCAACATTACTCAAAAATTGTAAGAAAATCGGCATGTCCTGCAACCAAAAATTCAAAGACTTATCTACTGACTCGGACTGAGTCTGCGTAGTGAATATAATGTTAGTAAGCCCTTTCACATAGGAGAAAAATGAGACGCAGTACTCACTTCTAATATTTTTTTAAGAAGACAATCCTGTAAATTGTAGTATTTATTTTGACAATAGGATAGTCTTCGTAAAAAAAAGCACACCTCAGAGAGCTGTTAGTAGTGTTGGGCAATGATAATAATCCGGTTAATATCATTTGGCTAATAATCGATTAATAGCAGTTAATAGCCAGTTAATAGCCATTTTGGATGATAACCCTGCTATTAATGTTATTTGAGTGTTTGAAAATTTCCCTTCATGGTTTTCAGGTTTAGGACTGTCAGATTAGACTTCATTTTCATCATCTTTCTTTCACGAGTTTATTCTTTGGCCTAACCATTTTATGAATATAAACACAAACCAGGAACACGCGAAAAAGGTGAAAAAGGACTTCTTCATCGAAACATATCAGTCGACGTACTGATTCCGGATTCGGTTGGCGTCGCTGTAGTACAGTTCATGCATCTCTTTCTGGCACTAATAAATATTAGCGCCAGAAAGAGATAGCACGAGAAACCAGGGTACGGGGATGCATATTACCTACTAACCACTCGGGTATTTTAATTAATTTACCTACGTCGTATTCACAGACAAAAGCTAATAAGTAACTTCCAATGTACCTTACATTTTAAAGTATCGGTTAAAATTTATTTGTAGGTATACATACACCTGCCCCAGGACCCGACGGCTTGCCTGGAAAAGCCTGGGTCCTGGCCTCGGTGACTCTTTAACGCATGCCTGGAGAGGGGCCGTTTCCGCTTCGTTGGAAGCCGGGGACACTGGTCCTCATCTAGAAGGTCAGACGCCCTGCGGACTTTCCGTCTGTATTCCGGCACATCCTGCTGCTCGTCGAGGTGGGCAAGCTCTTTGAAAGAGTAATTGCAAATCGCCTCGTCGGGAACCTAAATCCGGTGAATCCGGACCTTGCAGAGTTTGGCTTCCGCAGGGGGCGCTCGATGATTGATGCCATCATGTGCGTGAAAGCCCTCACGACGGGGGATGCGGTATCCCGGGGCAGGGTCGTCTTGGCGATGTCTTTAGACATCACCAACGCTTTCAACACTCTGCCCTAGAGTTACATCAGGCAAGCACTCTGGTATCACCGGGTGCTGACCTATCTCCGTCGCATAGTCGAGGACTACCTGACGGATAGAGCCATCATCTACCCCGGTCACCGGGGAGAATGGAACCAGCGAGGGATGTCGTGCGGTGTGTACAGTCGCTGATAGGATCCGGCAGTTGGGACTCGAAGTGGCGTTGCACAAAACAGAGGGCATGTGTTTTCATGGCCGTCTGAACGCGCCACGGTCAGAGTCCCACATAAATTTGGGAGGGGTTGAAGATTCGACGATGAAGTACCTGGAACTCGTCCTCGACAGCCAGTGGAACTTCAGGGAGCATTTCCTGCGTTTGGCACCAAAGCTGAACTGGGCAACAGCCGCCCTCAGGCGGCTCCTGCCCAATCTCAGCGAGCCAAACGCCTCTGTACGCCGGTGTCGTGCGGTTCATGACCCTCTACGGGGCCCCCGTGTGGGTCCTAAGCATGCGGACGCGATCAGCAAAGCCGCATGCCAGAGGGTCATGGCTATCCGGATAATCCAAGGATACCGCACGATTGCCGGCAAATCATTCAACCTCCTTGCCAGATTCCTGCCCTGGGATCTGAACTCGACTGCCCTCCAGCGCGTCTATAAGTGGCGCGTAGAGGCGCATGTTCTTTCTTTCTTTAAACGCCTGGGTGTCACCACTCCGAGGATCGCCCGGAGGACACGGTGGAGCATACGGTGCAGGATTGCCCCGCTTAGGCAGAGCACCGGCGTGTCCTCGCGACGGTGATAGGCGAAGACCTCTCGCGCCCGGCATAGGTCGAGGCCATGCTGCGGGGCAAGACGGAATGGGAAGCGGTCGCCTCCTTCTGCGAAGCAGTCATACCCGCGAAGGAGGAGGCGGGCCGCGAGGGGGAGAGGACAGCGTTCCCTCCACCCCAGCCGCAGTGGTAGACGCCCACGGCGACGGATGTCGGCAGACGTTCTCCGGCCATCGTAGGCGTGGACATGCGGGCGGCGAGTTATGGGCGACTGGCTGTCCGACCATGGACCACGCCCGGGTTGACGGCGCATTGTGTTCCACACGCGCTTCAAAAAATGTCAGCATAATGACGGGGCGGGGGGCCCAGTCATCATGCATATTTATAGGGCAAAAGCCTGCCGGGGTCGCCGTATCGTGACCCCGCCGTAAACGTAAAGGGCTATTGAATGACACCGTGAATTTCAGTCAGTACGAGTCTGATAGTCCCTCCCACTCTGCCCTGGGTGAGAGGACTCATTTGACGATTTTACCACGCCAGAAAAAAAAGGTATACATACACCTAGGTACATATTTAGCTCGCTTTGTTAAGTCAAGTACGTAATTAACTAGGTAGATGGTTAAATCACAAAGCAATGTGTCTATAGTAATCATGGTTTTTATAGTATTGGAACTCTAAATTAACAAACTGAATCCCCGAAAAAGGTGTTTTTATTTTATTATTGACACTTTTTCACATATAAAAGCTGAAAATAAATAAAAAGAATAACACTACATTGAATTAAACTGCGAACACGCACCCAATTTATGTTCACACCCACAGATTTTAGAATAAAACCAAAAAAAACATATATTTTTTTAACAAAACATTAATAGCAGGGTTATTAGCCATTGCACGGCTATTAATGGCTATTAATGGATTATTATCGATAATAACTCAAAGCATCCGGCTATTAACCCAACTCTAGCTGTTAGCAACCTGACGGGACACCCTTCAGGAGCCTAAGCCTGCCGGGGTTGCGAGATTGTCTTATGAGGAAGCCGTGATCCCAGGACGTAAAGTACTATTGAAGGACATCGTAGATTTTAGTCAGTACAAGTCTGACAGACCGTCCCGTCCCGCGCTGGGTGGGAAGACTCTTTTGATCTTACCACGTTAAAAAAAAAACGGTGGTTCAGGATCTGTAGTGGAGTTTAGACTTCTAAATTGTCTGTAATGGAATCGTCCCACCCACCATTTAATGATATTTCCATAAAAAAGGAAAGAAAAGGAATTGTAGTAAGTAATCGTTGATTGTGATTAATAACATGGTATATTTTAAACACAGTTAATATCTAACCTGGGATACTGTTTTTTTTTTTCTAAAAATTATTTTTACTCTTTCTAACCCTGGTTAAGCTCAAGGCCTGCCAGCATTAACGACGATACTGTTTCAAGTGCCACTTTCCGCCTAACTAACCCTGAGACGGCGATAAGGACCAGTTAGACCCACTCGGATCATTACCCACTATCCATCGGATATTAATTAGCTGTATTCATTCAGGAAGGGAAAATAGTCCGGTAAAATAATTCTACAGTATCTTTTTAGGATTAAATCGTATCGTAAAAATTATGAGTTACTTCTTAAAAGCCTTGTTAAAAAAAGAAATCTTGATTTGCGGAGATATTCCTTACTTATAATGTACGTAACTCGGATAAGAAAATACGAGAATCAAGTAAGATCAATGTCTGATCACAAGTAACGTAGTTGAAATAAGTTCAAAGACCGACAATCTGAGGGCTTGGATCCCAACAAAACAGGCCCAATTATTCTATTTCTTGTTTTATGGCTGGCTGGCCGGCTTATTTTTTGATGTCGTCTTAATTAAAAATAATTCTTTAACCTAATCCAATAACTACCTTATTTTTAGACAAAAAATAGTTCTTGAACTCTCTTTTCTTTATCTTTATTTTTAAATACGTTGACCTAAACTAGGAATTTCTTCAGTTTGGTGGGTTTTGTTTACAAACAGAAACTCACATACACAAATACCCAGACCCGGAACAACTACTTGTAGGTCATGTAAATATTTGTTTCATGCGTTTTTTTTCATGCTTCATTACTTCTCCTAAGTCTGGTAAAAAATAATCAACAGCTAATATGAATATCCTTTCTCCCACTCAGCTATGACGTGCGAGGCCGTCTCGCGACGCAGCCGAAGCTCTGGTCCTCTACCTCAGGCTTCGGGACGCGCGCCTACTTCCGCGCGGCTGCAAACCCTGCAGTTCTCTTCGTGGATAGCGTGGTCTCCACTGATGCAGGGGTCTACCGCTGCAGGGTTGACTTCAAGAACTCGCCGACCAGGAACCTGAGGGTCAATTTTACTGTTATCAGTGAGTATTAATCTTTTTTGTGAGTTTATGTTTATTTTTGGTATTTTGTCTGAGACTAGCGACCTGGCCTGGCTCCGCACAGGTGAAATTTGCCTTTTAATATTTTTTTACATCTTTATTCATTGTTTTCATTTTTAGTACATTTTTAAATATTTTTAAAAAACCAAAAAAGAACATTTAAAAAATAAACAATACTGCTTGGACCCTGTTCCCGAAAATAGTGAGTCCGTTTTCGGGAACAGGGCCCAAGCTCAAGGGTCAGGGCTCCAAAGAATGGAACCTCCTAACAATGCTCGACGTGTCCAAAACTGCTTTTTGAATCAGGCCCTTGATCCAGCTGTCTAACGAGAGCCGTTAATTATATTATTAGATATTAGTGTAGTTAAAATACTTTAGTAAAAAAAAAAAATACCTCTAAAACAACACACATAGGTTTTATCCTATCCCGAAATCGAATTACTTAAATAGTCGGTGCTCCGCGGGAAAAAATGTAAAATAACTTTTATTTCGGACTTATTTTTTATACGAAAATCGGTCCAATTTATCTTTTAATAATCGGGTAAAATAATTAAAAAAAAAAGGAAAAATACTCGTACATCTCCTTTCCTTTTTGTAAGGAGATGTATCTAAATAGTTTGACTTTGTTAAAAACGTAGTAAAATAACATCCAACCACTTAAAATAGAGCTCAGAGCTCTATAAAACATGTCATTGTAGGGGTCTAATTTATAATACAATTCACTATACTTTTGCTTAAAAAAATTTCAAGGTTACGGCCGTGCTTTCGTTAAAAGAAGCGAGTTCATTAAATCATCGTTTAAAATTGAAATGTAACTGAATCTGTAAAATTTTGGGAGGCTTTGTACTAAAAATAAATTCGTTAAAGGGAAACTTCTACAAATTAATTTTAAATATTAATCAGAGGCTTTAGCACAAGGTTTCCCTAATTTACTTACAATATACTTGAAGAATTTACGGTGTTTATTGTATGTAAAATGAAAAAGCGCCAATTTTTGCCATCAATTTCACGTCAAAGTTCCCGTTTATTATACAAAAATTTGAAACGTCATCCTCTGTTTCTGTCTAACGATTCAAGATAGCGATGAGAGGACGAAACATAATGATGTTTGAAATATTCTTAATGCTTAACATTCAGTGATTTGCGGCTCTAGATATCGATTTACCTCAAAAACTTAGTTTTAAGTGTTGTAGATGTGCGCATATTAGAGATGTGCCGGTATCGGTAAAGCCGACTAGGCGGCCATATTTAGTGACTAGTCGGCAAAAAAGCTTCGATGGCTGGGTGATTGATATGAATAGTAACAAAATAATTTATATTTTTACTTAAAATTATCCTTTTTGTTTGTTATAATTATTTACAAATTGGCTTCTTCTTTTCTTACTCAATGCCTAGAACATTTTATGAAATTGTTTTATAGCCTCAACAACATATTTGCACGTATGTAGATCTCTTGGATTCAAAGATGTTAGCATTTTATTATACGTATCGTAATTTGGCTTGTTTAAAAACTGAAATTGCGGCCAGTTGCGGGGGGGGGGGGTAGACTTATTTTTTTTTTTCAAAGAATATTTTCGATAAAAATGAGTATTATAACATGCCCTTTAAGTATTGTAACCCGAAACAAAACAACTGTACAATGTACAGATATCCTTTACCCAAAAACATAAGACAGTTAAATTCATTCTTCGGTACTCCGTTAAATTCGGGATTTGTGTCGGCGCTCTTCTGGTAGTCTCCACTGTTGATACTAGCTTTCAGAAGTTGCAGAGGCCTGAAAAAAAAAAGGGATTGTTAAAAAAAAAAAAGGCTTTTTGTAGCCGACTCCACCGGCAGTCGATATACACTCGGCCCAACTCTACGTGTAACCATTTTGAAATGTAAGAATCTTGTTACAAAATAATTTATTCTGTTCTCGTCTCGTACCAAAAGTAATATTTAAATACGCTAAGAATATTCTTAGCATTATAAATAATACTTATGTAAAGGTTGTACGTTGATCTAAAGGTTGAAGTTATATTTATTTATCGCGTCTGTACGTGTTGTCGGTCCGGTGAAAAGGGTCAGACTAGTAAATGGAATATAACTTATTACGTCTATATTAAAAACTACGTGTACAGGAAAAGCTTTATATAAAATGGTCAAAGCAGCCAAAGTATAAAAATCAGGAAATAAGATAAAATCTTACATTATAAATGTGAAAGTTTGTAAGTTAGGTGTAAGAAGTATAGGAAGAAGTGAAAGAGTATTTTCACACAAAAATTACTAAACGGATTTGTATGAAAATCGGTACGAAGATGGAAGATGTAATCTGCATGGCAATGTTGTTAACGTGGCAATGCTGCCAGCGTTCTGGGCACTGTTCCCGTTGACAGCGATGTGGACGTATTCTTTGACGCCCTTTGAATGTTTTATTTTTTGTTTTATTTATTTTTTGTGTACATATTACTAGTAAGTTTTTATTTATAGTCTGTATATCATGAAGCAAGTAAAGAATAAATCTGCATTAACACATAGGCCATTTATTCCACTATAATAACGCTCCCGTACAGCACTATATTCAAATACACTAACGGGCAACGCCGTCTGAATAAGTTAGTTTTAGATTATTTTTAATAAAATCATATTTGAATTATAATACATGGTATTTAGTTTTATTTTCTGTTACTCTGCAATTTAAATAATTTGTGGAGGTTTACGAATATTTTATCCTGAGTTTTAGAGAAATCTGCTCACAATTTTTTTAGAGCCTCTTTCAAAAACAAGAGAGAAACAATTGAATACAGATTACGTAATGAAGAATATTCTCTTTGAGTCCGTTCAACTTATAGTTTGTATTGGTTCCGAAGAGGCAGACTACTCTACATTATGTAACTTTGAATCATGATAATAAATACCTATTAATCATGACCTTACCACCACCATGATCTTATCCATGAAAGCCCGCTACCTGTTGTTTTTGAAAGTACTTCAAAAACAGATCTGATTAGAAATTTTAATCTGTATAATTATTATCTATCATGACATAATATTACTACTTTTCTACACAAAAAAAATCACGCAGGTATCTTCGCGGGCGTAAGTTAGTCTTACTAATATAATGTGTTGTGAGTATGTATGTGTGAGAGAATTCTATTATTGTACGTTACTCTTTCAAGCAAAAACTACAGAACAGATTTGGATAAAATTGTGTGTACAGAGAGTTTATAACCCGAATTAACGCAGGATAGTTTTACTCGTAATCCCTATTTTATGTTTACGAGGGATAATTTTGCCGCTGGCAACAGCTAATAATTAATATCTGCATTCAGAGAATACAAACCACCGAAAATTAATCAAGACACATAATATCTATCACAGCATCCAATATTGGCGGGGCACATCGCAAACAGGATTTATTTATTTAACGTAGTAAGGGTTATCTGGAGTTTACGAGCCTAGCCGCGCAATATGTATCGCCAGACATTGATCTTTGGTTCTGAACTCTAGCGCTCGACCTTTTGAGACGGCATTTATCTAGCCGACAGTAAGAGGGAAATAAAACTTGCTACAAATGCCGTCTTACTTATATCTTGACATAACACGAGGTCCTTAAAAATATACCTTAAGAATAAGGCGAAGTATGTAAAGGTCGGATAAGACCTCCTTCGCGTACCGTTCCCATTTTTAGGTCGCAATTGCGGGCTTCATTTGATTAAACTATAAATTGATTAATTTCTTCGAAACAAAATTTATTTAAATTACAATAAATAATAAGTACTGCCATTAAAATTGTTATAGAAACAGATTGTTTTTGATTAAACAACTTTCGAAATCAACAATTCTGTATAAGTACCTACAAAGTTTTATTCATGGCCCCGACTGTCACAATTTAAAATGATAAATCTAGTTTTATAACAAGAAATATAAGTCTTCTCTTCAGAATTTTAATTAAATATGAAGAATTTGACTTGAAGAAAAAATGTCATGTATATAAATGAGAGGGGTTTCACAAGAAATTGAATATGCGATGAGTAAGGACCGGACATCAGGCGTGCCCCGGTTTTTTATAAAACCATTCAAATTCAGGACTATTCATAAGGCGTGCCTCAAATAAATTATGGTCGCTTTGACGTCAATAGTGACATCAACAGTTCCGTCATTCATGTTAGTGGCCACGATGTATTGAAAGATGTGAGGAAATCACGACTCAATATGTTTTTCTTTTCCGTAAAAGTACGAGTAGAAGGGAATGTTTGTACGTGTGAATCTTACTTTAGTACTAAGGTACTTTAAAATAAATTTTATCACATACAATACAAATTTTGGTAAATCTTTGTAATTCTCCGTGGTCCTAACTGTAAGTACCAAAAAAATAATAATTGAGGAAACGGGAAAAAATACACAAAACTCAAAAGTAGACGTTATGGTAACGATGAATATCAAAATAGTGGCGAACGCGGCGCTTTTATGATGCTATTTGTTTGGTTGTCGAAACAAGAAAGTGATGAAACGGTATGTAGCCAAAAAAACTGATAAGTTGTGCATGAAGATCTCATGGTCGATAGTAGTTGAATATCGACCGCATATTTTATAGATTGCAACTATAGCTGCGGATGAAGAGTGCATCCACCGATATCGGACGTCTTACATTTCATTTTGTATCCTTTCCATTTACATATGACATATTTTCATAGGAAAAATATGCATAAAAGGAACATTGCCTGTTCGTCTAGTGGTTAGTGACTGCTATGCCGGAGGTCGTGGGTTTGATTCCCACCTAGGACAAAGGTTTGTGTGATGAGCACGATCATTTGTTCTGTGTCTGGGTGTAATTTATCTATAATATGTATGTAAATACATACATATTGACACCAGAAATATATAAGTATGTTTATCAGTTGTCTAGTACCCATAACACAAGCTCTGCTTAGCTTGGGACTAGATGGCGTTGTGTGATAGTTGTGGAATATTAATTATTTATTATTATTTCCGACTATTCTAGTGCAAAGCGTAACTGATGTATTCAGTCTTCACTTTTGATTAATTTTGTGTGCACATAAAGTCGCTATGACACCGGAAAACTATTTGTCACCACATTCAGCGCCCTTCCATATATCGTCATAGTACTCGACGGCGACAAAAAGTCACCAGTTAGTAGTTGCGGCCTTGTAGCCACAATGAGAAAACAAAAAACGATCACTTCATTCGAATTCTAAACTCAAAATCCAATTCGAAAAAAGTCAACCGCAAACAAACCAGCTACATTCTTTCACAGTTAATTTCCCTGCGGATTTCAAGATTGTTAAATGAGTTCCCTATGTCACGTCGAGCGTAATTAAATAGTGGTTGTTTTAAGCCAGTCTTGTTTACCTGTAGCCACTGAGCAATGTGTGGGCTAAGTAAAATACCGTGTGTCATGAGATTAGAGGCAAGCGGCGAAGAACGCGGGAGAATTAATCATCCGAGCGAAACTAATCGTTTGTTATGACTTGACTGATTCAAGCTAGGCTTTTGACATGGTTTAGTAATAAGCTAGGTTTAGAAATTAAATGAAAACCCAGATATTACTTAGCTGGTCGTCTGATTTACGTCATTTAATAAAATTGTACCTTGATCTGCGTCCTTTGACGGCTGATTGTGATGGGAAGGGACCGTTGATTGGTTGACTCAATATCAATAGTACATTGTTATCCAAGGGGTAAAAGTTACTTATTTAAGTCCCGAGACGGGGAGTCGATAATAGTTCGAGGGACTAAATAAGTAATTTACCCGAGGTAAACACTGTGCTATTCATTACGAATACAAGGAAATTTAAATATAAACAATATAATAATTAATATCAGATAAAGAAAAATTAGTGTTGATCGAATTGTCACTTTCAAGCTTAATCCGTTTTTTTAAATTTTTGGTTTTTGGTCGTCTACAGTCTCTGTACAGCCAGTATTTTTCATGTTCATCATTAAAAAAACGGCAAAGATTTTGCCGCAATCTATTTTATTTTAAAGAAATAGTTGAAACTGAATTATATTAAAATCATAATATATTATATTCTTAATACTTAATTGTAAGTAATTTTAATTTTTATTGCGCTGTTATTTTGTGGCTGTAGTTACAACATTTTCGGGTTCAACAGAAAAGTCAAAACAGAACTAGTTTTTTTTTTAAGTTTGGCAGCTGTCAGTTGAAAGCGTTTCTCCCTAGGCCTGCAATGGATAACTTTCAAATCGCACTTTCAGAGTATGAGTAATGAAAAATACATTATTAATTTCAAGTATTTTGTGACGTGACCTTGTCAGAAATGACGCTTAATCGGAGGAGCGTCCACAGATCTTGGCTTATCGGCAAACTAAACATAACTTTATATACTTGACAAGTTTCTGCTTCAGTTATGTGTTTTAAAAATAGCCATATTTTTTCCAAACAATTTTATCATTTGTCATACTAGTCGTTAAAACCGACCACACTGAAAGCTGCTCTTTCGCATTTATAATAGTGTGAATAAATTAACACACCAAAAATATAAGAATGAACCATAAAATAAATACGTAAATTAATCCAACTGTCAGCATTGTTAACAATAAATATAATTTGTAAGCTGTCCGTTTGTAACTGTCATCACGGGACGACTAATCATGATCTATTCTCACAAACAATGAGGGCTGACGAGGCGATTTCAATGCAATTAATAAAACATGTTGTTGTGAAATAGAACATAATACAATATAATAAAGGTCCCATTTTGTTTTAATCCGATTATTTTGTTGCCTGTTTTCTGCGCACGTCAGCTGTTTCTTATCGCGTGAAAATTACAAGTCTTGACGTCCCTAGAGGTGACTCTAGTACTTTACGATTTTTAGATGTGACTTGAAAACGTGGGAATCTGTACATTAAGAGTCCTTGCATACATGTGCAACTAGATTAGAATCCTAATCCTAACAAATCCAATCGTCATTTTGATTAATTTTGGCTCCAATCATCACGGAATGCGTCCAGGTCATCTCGGCACATTTTTCCGGGCCGACTTTGACGGCGCTCTCCATTCATCCAATGCCAGTTAGATTACAAATTTTCATTTGCCAATAAGTCCAAATCATCACTGTCAGTCTGAATATCGTGGTTCAAGGTAATGCTGCAACTTAACCATGCTAATAAATAGCTAAAGAGAGAACCACAAGTGAAATAGAACCAAACTACAATATATTGTACTGTTGCATCTAAGCGACAGTGATCCATTGTATCCTTTTGCTCATAAAGCTACCATCTGACTTCATTATTCGTTCAATTGGCCTATTGCCAGGCATTGCCAGGCGCAAGAGTGGTGCACCTAATTTATGTCACAGCTAGTTTCCGACGCAACCAACCTAGGTTTTCGTGTTTGGCTTTAATTACGTTCTGTGTGTCAGGTAGAGTAAAATACTCGTTCTTGGTATACTTAGACAGGTGCCTATGTTTGTAAAGAATATTGAGACCAAGTGATGTTCAAGAACGGCCTAAGCAGTCTTTGATGTTCAACAGCGATGTGATAGAAAATATCGTTGTTGGAAATGATGATGACAACATTGAAGTTAAAGAATACATCTTTGTGCGACACGTTTATGCGTCAAAATAAAACAAATGAAATAATCGCTAAATGCCTTGCTACGACTTACGTCCGCCTTCTTCTGCGAAGCAATTATGCTAGCGAGGAGGAGGCGCGCCGCGTGAGGGAGAGAACAGTGTCCTCCCTCCAGCGCAGCCGCAGTGGTAGGCGCCCACGGCAACGGACGTCGGCAGACAATCTCCGGCCACCGCAAGCGCGGGCATGCGGGCAGCGAGTAATGGGCGACTCGCTGTCCGATCATGGATCATGCCTGGTCGACGGCGCATTGTGTTCCGCGCGCGCCTCAAAGAGTATCAACATAGTGACGGAGCCCCCTGTAGAGGGGGAAGCCTGCCGGGGTCGCGGAACTCACGAATGACCGTGAAACCCCAGAACGTAAAAGGGCTATTGAAGGACACCGTGGATTTTGGTCAGTACGAGTCTGACAGTACCTCCCGCTTTGCCCTGGGTGGGAGGACTAATTATTGATTTTACCATGTGAAAAAAAAAACACTTACCTCCACTTGAATTGCGCAACGGAAAAAGTGACGCAAGTCATAAGTCATATTGCCTGAGGTCGTAAACTAGGCGTAACTGAACCCAATATTCTACCCGAAGGTACGAAATAAAGGAAAGCTTTCACTCAACGACACAAAAGACCAGTCCGCATAACAAGTATCGTATCACAAGTATAAAAGGACCAAAAAGTACTCGAAGTACGTATCGGTCACGTTTCTACCTGCGATAATAGCTGCAATCAGTAACAGGTCCGAAGTGGTTCCACCACTACGGCTGTACGGCAATTACAAATTGGAAAGATTCCAATACAGTGGGTGTAAGTGGGAGATCGTTTACAACCTCGTGCAGGCTTATTTCAATTGTTTTACGATTATGACTTGAACGTTGAGTGCTTACTTGTAACATTTAGATGTTAGGAGTGATTTTTAATGGGCGTTTTTAATGTTACCTTCACGTATTGCTTAACATCACAAATGCGTTTCATATACTGCTAAAAAATCTCCAAAATTATGTTATAGTTAGCTTCCAGCTCCATACCAGTATTTTACATTTGTGGTGATTGCCCATCTGAGAACGTTATGTTGCGCTGACCCGAAGTAGAATGGGATAAGCATGGGGATTTAGATCCAGCAATCTTTTTTTAAAATCATTGTTCTTACCACATATATTTAATCCATAACAGCAAGAAGATGATGATAATAGCTACTTATTTGACAACTACCACCTAGTAACTAGGTTACACGTGGGCTTTGAACTAAACATAAAGACTGTTAAAGATCTATGTGATAGCCGGAATCAATCGGTTTGCCGAGACCTTGCGAAACATTCGAAACCCATCCGCAGACCTAACTCGGCCATGATGTTTTTTAATTCTTGTGCTTCTCAATTTTCTCTCTCTGCTTAGAAACGTGACTCCGTTTTAATTAAATATAGAAACGGGATTTGGATTGATATTGAATATAAGTTACGGGCATGTTGGACAGATACTCATAACATGAAAAATATGTACTCTAGCCAAAAATAAGAGCCCCTGATTTATTCTATGTACATTATGCTACCAATTCGTCTACTGTGGTACTTTTTATGATAATATTTTCGTGCTACACTTTGGTGCAGCTGTATTTAAAAAGGTAATTTACGTTAAAGGGGCAACATTGTATGAATAACAGCTGTAGCACAAAGCCGGTTAAAATTCTGGTTTTTATTTATGAAAAAGTAATTGTATGCGCCAAATAATACAACGTGATATAACAGATTGTTCTCATATACTTTTATTTCAGTTGCAGAAATTGGTAGACACTAGCATTTTAATTCCCTTGCCAGATGAAATATAATATGTAAAACGTGTAAGAATAATAAAGACAGGCATTCTGACAATCACGAAAATTAACTGTCGTGAAACCCTCGGTGACTAAGTTCTAACTTTTCAATTAACACGATTTATAAGTCATAATTCTTGAACTATTTCTTTTGCTGATTACGTAGATTTTAAATATTTTTACAAAAAAAAAAAATATATATAAAATAATAGTGGCCCTCCGGTATCAGGAACAGGATCCAAGTTATCGGCGGTCAGGGCTCCAAAGAAAGGAACCTCCTAACAATGAGAGCCGTGTCCGAAACAACAACGATAGCCTCCTTAGATGTTGGTCGAGGCTCTAAGCAACTCATTTATTTACATTTTTTCT
Organism: Agrotis puta; assembly: GCA_943136025.2. NCBI lineage: Eukaryota > Metazoa > Arthropoda > Insecta > Lepidoptera > Noctuidae > Agrotis > Agrotis puta. The sequence goes on along the minus strand of OW964185.2, from coordinate 15,960,177 downwards.
GTCATCGTCGGTGAAGAAAAACCGGCCAAGTGCGAATCGGACTCACGCACGAAAGGTTTCGTACCATCTATAACAAAACGGCAAAAATATCACGTTTGTTGTATGAGACCCCTTAAATATTTATTAAATTTTGTTTTTCAGTGTTCGTTGTAATAGCGGCAACAGAAATACATTATTTGCGAAAATGTCCCGAAATTTTCAAGTTCAAACTGTTTATGACATACAGCCTGGTGACGCACGGACAAACATAGCTACAGGAAAGTTGTATAGAGTACCGTCTTACAAAAAATAAAGTCTCTAAAAAGTCAGGTAATCTATATTTAATATTTATAACTTTATGACTCAAATATTAACAATGCCTTCTCTCTTATCCTGCAGTAGAATGATAAAATAAAATTCTGACCTAATTCTTTTTCCAACTTTAAGACTCGTTTAACCGTTAACCGTGGCTCCAGAACTTAAAGGGCTATAATGGACACCATGGACTTAAGTCAGTACAAGTCTGACAGTCCCTCCCGTTCTGGGTAGGAGGACTCGTTTGATGATTATTTACCACGTAAAAAAAGACTCGTTTAATAATGTAATACATAATTAATTTAAATAGACAAATATGATTCGCCTGACCATGCTTTTGTTATGAAAGCGACATTAAATAATAGACAACTTGACGTGCCAATTAGTAGCACACGTTAATATTCAAATCCAGTGATATGAACATATTTTAGTTTACAGTTCGTAGTCTATTGTTCAATGTGTGCCAAATTGATATTTAGAACACTAATATTATGGCAGGCCTGTTGGTCTAGTGGTTAGTGACCCTGACTGCTATGCTGGAGGTCGTGGGTTCGATTCCCACCCAGGACATAATAATATGTTTGTGTGATGAGCACGATCATTTGTTCTGTGTCTGGGTGTAATTTATCTATAATATATAAGTATGTTTATCAGTTGTCTAGTACCCATAACACAAGCTCTGCTTAGCTTGGGACTAGATGGCGTTGTGCCTTATGTTGTTTTGTAATTCGGACTCAGTTTTTGGAATTCGTATTTTTTTTGTATTTAGGTATTGAATTAAATATTCAAATAGTAGGAACGCCTATCTCATATATTTGCAAATATTTCTGAAATCCAAGTTAAATAAAGCATTTAATTTTGAAAGCATTCATGTTTTACTACATATTGAGTAAGAATTTAATTGAGTAAAGAACAAAATCCAATTATCTTTTTCCCGAGCACTGAATAAAAGATAAACATAATATAAACGTAACGATATAAGAATAAAACGGCACATAATTTACCCTTAATTTTTTTTATTCAGTTATTCATTACAAAACTTGGAGCCTTAAATCCGGTAACTTTGTGCGAAATGGAACTGAATCAGTCTTAATATTGTATACAATATTTTTTCTTGTAAAAGGGACACGTCGAGTCTTTTGTGTTTCATTAAACGTGTGCGATCAAAGAACTTTTCCATTTCTAAACGTCCGCCGAAAATATCATTACAGACATTTTCAATAATTCCCAAACGAAATTAGTTCCGGAGCGTTTCGGCTCCATTCGACGTTCTGCCGACGAATAATGGAATATTAAAAAAAGAAATTTTATCACGCCCGTTTTCTTTTTTTGCATTTTTAATTTATCTTCAGTTTGCGCTCTAGCCTCCAGAGAATGGAAAACTTTTGAAGTAGTATTTCGTGAACAATTGTAAATATTCATAAAGGAATGGTTTCTTTTTCCGCTTAGGAAGTGTGTTTTAAAAGTCCGGTCTAATAAAACGCGAGTTGTAACGATTGAAGTTTGAGTCGAGGATGTCAGGGAGAAACAAAAGAAACTTCCTGACGTTGTACAAGGACGGCTTATTAAGGAAACTCAGAAGAGTAGAAGCCAATTATATTATTATTATTTAAATGCACGTTCCTGGACGATCGTAAATCGAGGAACATATAAAATAATATTATCTATCTTTTTTTATTTGTCGTAAATGACGGCGGCGAGGAAATTGAGGCTTGATTGGTTAATTGGATAAAACCCCGATCTTTGCGGACTGGATTGCCCGTTTCATCCCTCCATGAATCTTAATGCTCGATTGCTGCGCTGTGCGTCGCCGGTTTGATTCCCGGACGAAATAGATATTTATTTGATCCAAGTAGTTGTTCCGGGTATAGCCGTTTGTGCATTTTTGAAAACAAATGAAACAAGAGAAATTTCTCATGTAGACCAACGTGTTTTTTAAAATAAATAAATATATAGATAAAATAGTAATTATCTAAATACATTCGCACAGGCCGATCTTCCGGGTTAAGCCGCGCTTGCCGAGATTGGTCTGTGGATGGGTGACCTGTCATAGCGAGTTTCCTCCGTGCCTCGGAAAGCACGTAACACCGTTGGTCCCGGCTGTCATTTGTAGATCTTTGACAGAGGTTACTGTTAGTCAGAAGCTCTAAAGTCTGACAACCAGTCTTACCATAGGGTATCGTATTACCCAGTTACTGGGTTCTGGAGGTCCGACAGGCAGTCGCTCCATGTAAAAGACTGATATCCATCTACATCTGGTTTGACTGGAAGCCGACCCCAATATAGTTGGGAACAGGCAAGGCAGATGACGATAAAATAGTAATTCTCACAAATAAATTGTCACAAACAAATCCATATTCATCAGCAGGTTAGTATGTTTTAAATTATCCCTACATGAGAGGTCACCCCTCGATTCCGCGTCTAAAGTCGACGATCCCATTCCTTTACGTTCCCACGGGAACCCAGTAAATTCGTCACAGCGGTTGCTTGCGTTACAAAATAAAATTGTATTTCTAAGACCAAGCTGAGGTCGCGTCCGTCATTTTTTTCTTTTATGTTTACATACATTTATGTACTTATATTATATTTTTATGTAGCCAACTCATTCGTCTTCTTATTTCAAGCGATCCCTTTCGTTCAAAGGCTCAGTGTACGCTCACTTGCCAATATCGGTACTTCACTTCAAAAGATTTTTTTCCAAAGAGTTTTTTCACTCTTGCTTTGTGGTGAAATAGTAAATTTTTAGCTGTGGTATAAATGACAGGTTGTCGGCTGCAGCGGGCGCCTTGTGGTGGCAAAGGCAGCGCTGCAAGTGCTGCGGCATTCGTTACACGCGACAATATCATGCTATGTGGAAAGAAATATAACGGGTAGAACGTGATTTTTGCTTTGAAATATATAGGGTATATTTTACAAACAAAGGGTATTAATCTGTTGCGGCTAAAAAATTTTGGTCCTTATGATAACAAGAATACACACATTACACATTATATTATTCAGTTTTGAAGAATAAATAGAAGGAAAGTCAGATTTCATACCGCGCCATCGAAAGCTTAATAATCAACCGAAATTGCCTGAACGGATTAAGTCCAAATACACCCAATTTTTCTCAAATACGTTTAACCTTCCACTGAAAAAATCACCAGCCGTTTCCTACAACCCGAAATATTACAACACATAAACGTAATTCCCATACATGTGTACATAATAGTAGTTTTCACGGCACATTAGCTCCACACTATGAATGGGTTATTTCGCAAAAGGACAATTTCCCATTTCGTCCGTTGCACGTGCGGCTACGTGCTCTCTCTTCCTAACTAGTTGCGCGATTAAATTTAACTTCTGCGGACGTTTTTTGGACTCATACGTGAACGAATTTCTTATTTTGAACGTCTTGGGTCCGTTTTCGTAAGTCCCGGGTCCGTTTTTGTACGTTGATGGACGAAAATTCAGAACACGATTGCGTTGTTTAGCTTCGGTCGCTGTTTGGTGTAAGTTTGGCCACTTATTGATGTACCTGGGTGTTTTTTGTTGTTTCTTTTCCTTGTAAGTTCGTGTAGGTGTTTAAATAACGTAATGGAAAGGTAAACTAAGTAATTCACGACTAGAAGTGGTGGCTTAGACGTTGGCTGAATCGTAATTCAAAAGCTCTCCAAAGAAAAAGTAAGCATCATTCCAATAGGCATATTTATCTGCAGTGCGACCTGTCTTTACATCTCAATACCTGAATATGTATTTTCAAATGTATTTCACTGAGAAATATCAGATGGTTTTATGACAATAATGGATAGCGTCAACATAATTATCACTTTATCATTATAATGATATTATTAAGAGAAATTAACCGTGTCTCATTGTATTGATTCATGTTGCTTTTTTACGACATAACAATTATTGTACAAATACAAAACCATAATCCGGATTAATATACTTTTCATTACGGTAATACCTAGGTTCTAATTTCCCCCCTCCTTGCTAGCGAAGTCGCAGCAAAAGCTAGTGTCATACCAAATTATTATAATCGCATATTCATGCTCGAGCTAACACTATAACCTAAATCCAACCTAGTTTGTGTTATGATATTAAACTCATGCACATAATTTAATACACCTACGTAATAAATGCATGATCACACGATGTCCAACTATATTTTTAACTTGATAAAATCATCAAAAGAACTCACATCCCGAGAGGAAGAGGCTGTCAGACTGGGTCTCCACGGTGTTCCTTCACTAGCCTTTTATGTTCCAGGGCCATGATAACCTGTTTAATCAGCCCCGCAGCCCCGGCACGCATTTGGCCCTCTGTGGGGAGTCCCGTCAGATTACTGATAGCTCTATGAGCGGGTGGAACACGACGCACCGTCGACCTGGGTATGGTCCTTGACGGAACCATTACTCGCTGTCCGCATGTCCACGATGTCCGTCTTAAAGCTAAAACACGCGTGAAAAAGGACTTGACAGTCCATCACCTTACATCATTAAGAAACCCTTTCCTTTTGGGGATTGTTTGGGTCCCAAATCTAAGTGAGGCCCGGATACATCCCGGCTACTACCCGGATACATCCCGGACACGGTCCGTTATTCATTTATGCGGGCGATTACAGCTGTTGTTCTGTTCTTTGAGGTTTAAGGGATCCGGATTTATTTAGGGACCAATGTGTGAGACATTGAGGGACGTGCAACAATGTAGGGACGTGAATAAATTAAATGTTCTTGTGCATTCTTAATGTTTGCTCGACTGTGCGGATTGTCCTTGGCGTGGATTAATCCGCTTTGTCCAGGAGATGAAACTCTTCTGGGGTTTTATGGGGACCAACTGGAGTAATGAGTTTTTATTTCTCGTGTATTAAGTTTGTAGATACTTTTTTATCTGTTCCCAAATGTCTGGACCAGAATACTAGAGGGCTTCCACGCATTTAACTACTGCAGTGTTATTTTAACAGAAGTGGTTTACGCTTGTCTATATAATTTAATACATTCTTGTCTTGCCTCCATCATTATGGTATCACGTACAGAATTTCACTTTGTTTAAGCCCGCAAATACAAAGTTGATATGGATAAAAATGACAATATAATTTACTTTGTAACTATCATGCGGATTCGTCCGCGTGTAACTTACCAAATTATATAAAAACTAGCTTCTGCCCGCGGTTTCACCCGCGTCATGTTAGGCGTTTGGCCCTATGGTCCCGTCCCGGTCAGTTCCCTTGAGGAGCACGTGGAACACGACGCACCGTGGCTCGGCCTTGTCCTTTGTCGGACGGCGAGCTACCCATTACTCCCCGTCCGCAAGCGGCTGGAATATGCCCCGCGATTTGTTGCCCCGTGACTGGGGCGATAGGTAGAGGATATCTTTTCCCGCACGCATTCCGACTGCTCCCCATTCACCTCGCCTGCCGTCGAATCCCTGAGGTACCTCCCGCAATAACCGTGGCCGGGAGGACTTGCGTCAGGTTGAAGTTGAGGCTGAGGACGCCGTAGCGCATCTCCAACCACTTCTCAAAGATGATCTTACGACCGCAATTATGACTTGCCCAGGCAGTCATTATTTTATTGTAGTATTATTTTGAAACTATGATATCTCCTTAGATATTCATTAAAATCAAACGATGTCAAGGGCAATTTTGTTCAAAATCAAATGCTTGTGATGATTAACGTATTTATTTGGATAAGGATTAATATCATGTTAATGAAAATACCTTCGCAAATAATGAAGCTCTTTAAAATCAAATATGATTTCCACAAAAAAGGTTATAGTGACTTAACCTTAAAAGATAGATATATGCTCTTGCGGACTTTATTTTAGAACTTTTCATGAGAAATAATTCCGTAGTACATAATTTTTGCGTATCTTTAACCGTTTACGTAGCGCACGCAACGGAAGCTCTCGAAAAGGAATTCATTTTCCCGATTTTGAAACATTTCTCACTGCTGCTCCGCTCCTATTAGTGATAGCGTGATGTTACTACCCAACTCTGCAGCTTTATAATATTAGTATAGATATGGTAATACCGGGATAGACGGTATTCTATGCATTAGACGAATTGACCATAATTTCATCAAGATCCTTTCAGCTGTTCAGACGTGGTTGAGTTACAAACATCCATCCATGCAAACATTCACATATATGTTAGTAGCTGTTGCCCGCTGGCAAAATCGCATTTATATTAGTGGCTGTTGGAGCGGGGCAAAGCCGCTGCCGCTCCGCTACAACTCGAAAATTATCCTACAGGAACATGAAATCGGGATAAAAACTATCCTATGTGTTAATCCAACCCAGCCACAGTGGTAGACGCCCACGGCGGCAGACGTCGGCAGACGATCTCCGGCCACTGTAGGCGCGGGCATGCGATAATGCGAGTCGCCCATTATTTTAATGGGCGACTCGCATTCCGACCATGGACCATGCCCGGGTCGACGGTTCGTTGTGTTCCACGCGCGCCTCAAGGAGTGTCAGCATAGTGACGGGGCCCCAAGCCGCTGTAGATGGCCAAAGCCTGCCGGGGTCCCGGGTCTCAAGAATTACCGTGACCCCGGTACGTAAAGGGCTATTAAAGGACACCGTCGATTTTAGTCAGTCTGATAGTCCCATCCCACTCTGCCCTGGGTGGAAGGAAAAAGGAATGTGTGAATCCAAGTTATAAACTATCTGTGTATCAAATATCCGTTCAGTAGTTTTTCCATTCACAGACCCATCCTTAGAAACTTCCGCATTTGTGATATCAGTGAGACGTAAGGAAGTAAGGATAATTATGTTTTCTTATACAAAGAAAAATACCATTATGCTCAATCAAAGAACAACCATCAGATTTGATCACAGTAATAAGGAAGGTAATCTCTCGTTCCTCTTAATCGCGTGTTTAATCAATTCGGAACCCTCATCCATTGAAATTACCCAGAACCCAAAAATTTCCTGTTCCCATCAACTCCAATTTTCGGCAATAATACAACAAATGGCGTAAATTATTGCCTAACGTTTAAATAGATACAGTGTTACAATGAGCGACGTAATTACGTCAGACAAAGAGTTCCTGGCGCCGCGAGAACAAAGGACGAACGTGTCTTAGGCAGGAGCGCGGGATTATGGCTCCGAAGCACAGTGGAGCTGGTGGAGTAGACTAAGTCTGTCAGTTTTGGGAAGTTCTGTTTGTTTTCGTAACTACCTTCTTTACTAAGTTCAGCATCTTACTGATTATATGCGAAAGTTTGTGAAGACGGATGGATACGTGGATATATGGATGTTTGATACTCTGTCACGCAAAAAAAAAAACTAAACGGACTTGGATAGAATTTGTTTCTAAGATAGTTTATAACTTGCATTCATACATAGGATAGATTTTATCCCTTTTTTTTGTTCCTGTTGTATAATTTTCTTGTTGCAGCGAGCGAAACCGATGGAAATATTAAGTTAAACATAGTAGCGACCTGCCTTGGCTGTATATATAGGTGTTTACTAACAAAATGGTAGATTTTAGTTGGGAACCAATCGTACTCATTGGAAAAATTGAATTGAAGTCGGTTGGCTGAGTTTAATTTGAAGGGATGGGTGACATCTAACACCCGGGACCGTGGGCCCGTGTGGTTGATAACAGACTATTCCCTCACAGAGAAGAGGCTAGTATCCCAGCAGTGGGACACCATTATACGCTGATTATAGGTGAGTGGTTTCCAAGATTGGCATGAACATGGTGACATGTCATTTTAGAAGTGAAAACTTATTTAGCGGTGTTGTGCACTTTTTTTGGAATGGGTAAAAATGTTAAACTCGCGTCAGGACACGTGACCTGATCGAAAATTCGTAAGACGGCGCAGGGCGCTAGCGCGAATGTTCATGTGTGTTTATTACTATTCAAGTTTTCACTTCTGCCGGCACTCCCAGAGTGCAACCCGTCGTTTTTTTTTATACACCACAAACTATGTCATACACAGACTTTTTAATTTAATAAAATGTACTTAGAGCTAAACTCGCATGGATATCAAAAAAACAAATCCTGCAAAATACGCTCTGGTTCCGTGATAAAGATCACGGTCTGGTTGCCAAATTCCATTGATGTACTCGTTTTAATTTCATCTGCAAAGGTGAAAAAAGGTAACAAAATTGTCTTCTTGTCCAATTTAGAAAGACAGCATGTGAAGTACTATATATAATTCTTTGAAAATCTAGTCTCTCTATTTCAGAATTTTGTTATTATTTTATGTACAAAATATACAACCACTAAAACCAGACTGGTCTGAATAAGCCTCAACAACTACATAGTTATTCTATCCAAAAAATCTGAGACTAGACGTGGAATAATTTAAGGGCGAAAATATTGTGCGAGACTCCTGCCCGGCCCCCGGGAGGACCACGCCTGAAAAATGAACCGACCTTCATACAAATAAAATCACGTAAGCAGTATATTGTGAACACAAACTTGACATACTGGATGCCGCACTGCGTAATTATATTTCAGTCCAACAGATCCCCAATTAATGGGTGTATACATGAGACGTTCAAATTAAAATGTTTAACAACTCGTTAACATCACCTGACGTGATTATTTTCACACGCGCGTGTCACGCACACGCCACGTTCACGCCACGCGCACGCCACGATAACGTCACGCTGTTCATATTATATTACTTGTGTAATTAAGGGCTTTAATTAGATATGGGTCATTACTCTTTAACATTTTTGATGGCTATTACTTTGGTAATAAAAATGAATAATTCTGAAGCTTAAAATCATTCTAATTTATTACACGTTTCACAAAAATAGGCACAAGTAGTTGTGAAACTTGTTTTAGACGATATTCATTTATTTATTGCATAGGTAATTAATTCGCATACCTCTTCACTTCACGTCATTTTCAACAGTTTTTTTTTTTTTTGCTTAATTCATATACACAGGCTTCATGTCGAATGAAGCGAGCTCGCTTATAGAGAACTGGAATAACTGCACAAAAACCAAAAAAAAAAAAACCAACGAGATGGTTGCGAGTCAAGTGATCCCGGTGTGGCTTACCACCACCAGTAGATTCCGCTCACTCAAGAAACATTCTATCGGCACGATTGGCATAGTGGTTGAACGATCTACTGCTGAGCAGCGCGTCGCAGGTTCGATGCCCGTACAAATATTAGCATGACCTACAAGTACTTGTGTCAGCCTGGGTGATTTTCTATGTTTGTAAACGCACCCACGACACAAGAGAAATTTCTAGAAAAAACAACGTTAAAAGAAAAAACATTACACAAATTAATGATAGGTATGAAAAAACTATATAAAATGACAAAATGCGCGGTCTTATCGATAAAAGCGACATGTCAAGTCATTGTGTCTTGACTTGACTTGTCATAACATCTCGTGTGTCAGAACATGACTGTGTTGACGGTGTTCCAGACGTATTTTTGACTTCTTTAATCTTTTAGACGAGAATCATTTGTATGCTAGTGTGGAATTTGTTGGGGTGCTAAGACAGGAAACCTCCACGTGCGCCCGTGGACTGGAGTTCCCCTTCGGATACGTCCGGGGGGAAGACCAGTTTTTCGGGCCGGTGCACCCTGGGATGCGGGCAAAAACTCTTTTAGGCACTGTGTGCCTAAGGGGTCTCTTTGCCCGTATGCGAATAGCCTGTCGGGTGGATGCTCCAACGCGTGTCCCTCTGAACAGCAGAGGGCACAGCGGCGGAGCGGGCTTGCGGACGGTGAGTAATGGGTAAGCTCGCCGTCCGACCAAGGACCAAGGACCAAGGACGGGGAGGTGGCGCGTCGTGTTTCACGCGTCACCGACGGGGCCCCTTACGGGGCCAAATGCCTGCTGGGGTCGCGGCTTTTTTCTTAATCCAGGATACCGCGGCCCCGGAACGTAAAGGGCATCCGAAGAAACACGGGTGGATTTTAGTCAGTAAGAGTCTGACAGTCCCTTCCGCCCCGCCCAGGCGGGAGGACTCATTTGATGATTTTGCCACCCTAAAAAAAAAAAAAAAAAAGTGTGGAATTTGTTACTTAATTTTAAATGAATTCGGTGAACGAAGGTTAACAACAGTTTGTGTAGAATACAAGTTTCATATCTACGTGAAACATGTAGAATATTTGTTTTTGGTAAGTTATTCTGTAAGCCTAGTTTTCATTTTTTTTTCCAATTTTATTATGATGTAATGTTTTACATATTTCGATTACGTAATCACAGCAAATAAATGAGATTCGAGAAGAAATTTGTTTTCTTTTTTTTTTTTATGCGGGCTTTAGTTTTGTGTTATTAGTATTTTTATTTGCGGTAGACTCTTCCATAATGTTATGCGAAAATGCTAAAACCGTTGGTTCTTTGGTATGAAATTGAAAAATTATAGCTACTGTCCAATTCACGATGTGGTTACCCCCTAGAAAGTTACGTTCGTTACTCGAGTAACCAATGAATTCCCCTGTACCATTAGACCAAAATAGCTTCAGTTTTCCATAAATTTATTTGGAGTTGTTGGTAAAAAACTAGTAAAATAACTATCAATAACACCATCTTAGTAAGTTAAAACAAGAAAATGTAAAAAACACCTTTAAGAAAATATTTTACAGTATACTTATCGTTTTACTTTTACACTTATCACTATATTCTTTAGACTAGCATCTCTACTAGCTCTAGGAGTAACTCCTAAGTGAGTTCAAAAATAAAAACCCATTTTGATAAAGTTGAATCTTGTTGCGACAGCAGAGTAAACCAACAGTGATAACGTTGAGGAACATTGCGAAAGTGCGAGAGCCAGCAGGTGGCTAGTTAATCGCTAACCAAGTACATTCGAGCTCATTTCTCTCGGTTTACATTCAGTTGAAGCGGAGCGATATAAAAACAAAACATTTTCTGCCGTTTTTAAGGATATTCTTTTTTGTTTATTTTGTATACGAAGAATAAATTACTCTTCCGTAAATACGGGTTATGCATACTGTTACTGTATATGTATACTGTTACGGTTATGTGTACTGTTACCTATATTTAAGTTTTAATTAAGTGCAGTTTAAATGGTTTTTGTTATATTTAGTTTGTAATATAGTATTAAAAAAAAGTATCAATGAAATTCAAAAGATTCATTCATTGTTTTCGAAAGATATTTGAAGAGTTAATAACTATTTGAACTTCTTAATACAAACAATAACAAGCAAGTAAGCCGTTTACTGTGTCAATACACGAAACTTACATACAGAACTCGATCTGGCTACAATCCATACACACTCTTATTGCATTTTCCACGCTCATATACATCAATCATACATCCACGCTGCCTCTGTCGTTTCTAATCAAGTACCTATATCGTACTTGTTTCAAAATCATCACCATCTTCCTGCCCTCATCCCATTTTACTTGTGGTCGGCGCGACACGTTTTTAGGGTTCCGTACCTCAAAAGGAAAAAAACGGAACCCTTATAGGATCACTTTGTTGTCCGTCTGTCCGTCCGTCTGTCAAGACCCTTTTTCTCAGGAACGCGTAGAGGTATGAAGCTGAAATTTATATCAATTACTCAGGTCTACTGTCCCTTGAAGCTGTGAAAAAATCAAACTTCTAAGCCAACGCAATCAAAAGATACAGCCGTTTATGCTGCAAATTTTCGACACTTGCAAGGGAATCAAAACCTACAGGGTGCTTCCCGTGAACTCAGAATCTTGAAATTTGGTACGAAGCAACGTCTTATAGCATAGATAAAGAAAAAAATACGAAAACCATAAATTTTTAGTTACATCACATAATATATATTTTTTAATAATTTTAAACTTACTACCCATTTCCTCATAAACGCGTAGAGGTATTAAATTGAAATTCATACCAAATACTCAGGTCTATAATACCTTTAAGCTGTAACAAAATCAAACTTCTATGTCAACGCAATCAAAAGAAACAGCAATTTAAGCTGCATATTTTGAAACTCGCAAGTACTCGCAAGGGAATCAAAACCTAAAGGGTACTTCCAGTCGACCTAGAATCTTGAAATTTGGCATGAAGCAACGTTTTATAGCACACATAAAGGAAAAATTCCGAAAACCTTAAATTTTTAGTTACATTACAAAATATATAAACTTATTACTTTTTTCCTCATGAACGCGTAGAGCTATCAAGTTGAAATTCATATCAAATACTTAGATCTAATTGTCGGCGCAGTAATTACCTGGACTAGAATGACAGTTAACGATAAAGAGATCTTTGTCTTAAATTTATGCTCCTCCATCTTTCCCCATTGTAATGTTATGAATTTCATTTTGCAATAAAAATACCATAGTTATGACTCGATTGTCGTAATGAACGAACTTTGTAAACCTTGCAGGTTTGTACGGAACCCTCGGTGCGCGAGTCCGACTCGCACTTGGCCGGTTTTTGCCTTCATTCTCCTCTATCAGACGTCACAGTATCATTCAGTCCTTTTTCTTCCATATTATGCCTTAGACAATCCATACATCTTTTCTTTGGCTTTCCTTTTCCTCTCCATCCATTATTCACATGAGTGTCATCCCTCCTCATCACATGTCCATACCAAGACAGACGATTCCCTTTCATTTTTTCTGTCACAGGCGCCACTTTCAAACTTCCCCTATATAAAATCATTCCTTACTTTATCCATTCTTATCATTCCACATATCCATCTTAACATTCTCATATCTTACTTGTTTCAAAATAAGTAGTCAAAAAATACAAGAACTCCACATTGACGCATTCACTCTTTGCTACGAATATTTTCATTTCCATTACACTTTACTCCTCACTAAGTTACAAAGCAAAATGGATCCAAGACATCACCATATAACTTTCCATGTTACCCTAAATATTCTTGGCCTGAAAGCCAGGCTCGCATTAAGACCCGCTGATAAATCCACATTAACAAAGAGCAAAGTTTTCTTGTTCGTTTATAACATTTTCGCACGAAAACCGTTAAATTGAATCAGATAAAAGTTTTAGCTAAACGTTTTGCGTAGTTTACTGTGTGACGCGGTTTGAGGGTTAACTTCTTACTTATAACGTCTGGGGTTTGACTCCCGGCCGTTATGGGACTTGGAAGGGATAATCTGATTTAAGTTTGCTATATTGTGGGTTGATTCTGTGAAGATAAACGAATGACTGTCAAAATGTTTTGCTAGTGGTGTCGCGGTGTCCCGGTGGTATTGAGTTAGTTGTTTTGTGACTAAGGTTTAATTTTGTGTTTTCAACGTAAACAATGTTGTAATTAAATCGTTTTTTGGTTAATAAAAGGTGGTGTCTGGAAATATCAACACACAAGTTAGCATGTACGTATATTGGAACCTAGAAAAACTGAAGTAACTCACCGATAGGTTATTGTAAGGTTGACTTATAGTACATCTAAGTTTTTAAAAAATGAAAAAAAAATTCTGTTCCCTTGAAACAGAACAATAATGTCTAACATTCTGATTCATATGATAATTCAGCCAGTTCCATAGAATTGCAACCTCTTTTTTATCTTGGCAATATCATACGATGAGTCCTCCCACACAGGGACGGGAAGGACTGTCAGACTTGTACTGACTAAAATCCACAGTGATTCTTCAGTAGCCCTTTACGTTCCAGGGTCATGGTTACCTGTTGAGACAGTTTCGCGACCTATGAGACAGCCCCGTGACTCAAAATTGCAACCTTAAAATCTATTCTCGTTTTAGATTCAAATTCTAATTACTTATTGGTGTAATGCAATATACGAATGTTGTTTGTTCAAAACCTTTGTGGCGTTATTTCAATATTAGTTTTCCTGGAGAGCTCTCATTTGGTATTTAAACGGTTGTTATATAAGCTAGTTTGTTTAGTTACACTATTTAGTTTTCTCTAAAAACATTACTATTGTTGTTGGCTTCAATTTAGATTAAAACAAAACAAAGTTTGTCAATTAATATTAGGGCCCTGCCAGGGCAGGACGGGAGGGACTGTCAAACTTGTACTGACTAAAATCCACGGTGTCCTTCAATAGCCCTTTGCGTTCCGGGGTCACGACTACCCCGCGTCGCCCGATAGTCCCGCGACCCGGCAGGCTTTGACCCACTAAACTAAGCTCTGACACTAAATAAAGATTGTAAAAAAAACAAAGATATGACAAAGAAGAAGAGAGAATCTAATAATTTAAATCTTTGTCTGTGAACTATGTTCATAACTTACCTGGTATAAAATGATGAGTTATACATCGTCGTACCTTAAGACCGCATAGTGTAACTATGTTATTCCCAAAGCGGTATTAATACAGAGTCGTGTGATTTACGCCCTTAGTGCGTGCCACAGCGAATAGCAATGTGTTGAACTATCGATCAATAACAGCTACTATCTGTGAGAAAATCTACGTTAAAGCCTATAGTGGGTGATTTACGTCTATTCACTAGTGTTATAATGTTAGTGACTTGCCGTTAATTTCCTTTTTTTATTTGAATTAGTGGGTGGTTTAATAATGATAGGGAAAGGGGGCAACTCCCTCTTCAAAACTGGTATGTGGGACCAAATCCACCTTTCCTGATTTATTAACGGGCAACTACGATCCACGTTTTCTAGATTTTTCCTCTCAAGCCCTTTCGCCTGGAAGAACAAAGCGCACAGAAAGCTTTTTTTTAAATTTTCGTTGTAAAATCCTATTGCGTAACCTGCAGATTAAAGAGTGATGTATCTGCGTCGAGTAAACATACATTTCAGATATACGATGCGTTAGTACTAGTAGATTTTGTTTCTTGTAATAAATGTTGGTATCTGGTTATTTCCAGCTATAATTATGATATTACTAGCTGTACCCTGCCCCGCTTCGCTGTGGCACAAAAAACTGTTTTTCCAACAAAAAAAAAAAATAGATAAAACAATCCTTGATGCGGATTATATATCATGCTAAAATTTCTTCTCATGTGACTGCGTCATTACGACTGCGGTTGTCAGCGTTGTCAGTGTTATCCTCGCTTCCGGTAGATGGCGCGGTCACTGGTACAAAGCTGATCGTTAAAAAAACTGTTTTTTCGCGGATGCGGATATGTGACTGATGCAAAAAATAGATAAAAACTTTTTGAGTTTTTGAAGTATACACAAACCAACATAACATTTTTATATATATAGATTAACAAAAACGTTGCCGCAAATGCAGTAAGAAATAAAGTATTTGGTGGAAGTTCGCAGGCCAAACTCTTCTCTCGTGGTCACCGCTGTTGATTCTGATTTTCAGGAGTTGCTGAGGTTTGGGAATAGTACGGTGGGATAGTCCCAATAAAAAATGTCCTGTCTCTATTATAATTTTTCACTCCACTGAAGTCATGCATTGTCTATCAGAGATGAATTTAAGATATTGGTCCAGCAGATCATAATAAACAACAAAATTAATTAATTTATTTTGTCCCCAGCACCACCAAACCGGCCTACAATAATGGATGCAAAGACCAGAAGCCACACTCGTCTGCTGGAGCCTTACAATGAGGGAGACACTCTGGAACTTGCATGCGAGTGCTTCGGAGGTGAGCCCTATTTGTTCTTCTATCGTTATGAAACGACCTGCATCTGTCATGGATATCGACGATTAAAAGTTTAAAGGGTACAAGTAAATTGTTCACGACAACAGTTTATAGTTTGCAGAACATTGTGTATGTTAGAAGAAGTTTGCCATCACTTTAAAAAATCGAAATCTTTTTTGTTACGGTAGATTTTGTTATTATTTCTTCTTCTTTTAGGATTATTTATTTAAAAGTATAGATTTAGATTATCAAACAATAACACAGTTCAAACGATTTCCATAAAATTAAATAAAATTGATAAGTTTATGTGTGTAAGTTCGCAGTTAACTTTCAAAATCACTATAATATGAAATTATCAAAAAAACATGTGTGCTAACATAAGAATTTACCGTGTACTACTGACTACTCCCTTTTTTATTTATTTTAAGTTCGTACAATCCATCCGAAGATTGTCTGGAAGACATCGCTGTTAGCGATACGACCGTCGTAACACCCAAAGAACTAGCAATATTGTAAAACAATTTTGATGTACAATATACTATACTTCATCTAAACACATATTATACAGGTGTAACATGGTTTAGGGAGAACCGCTCAAATAAACCGATGTTCACAATAAATTATTTTGTAATATTCAGACCTCTCAAGTTTGGGAAGCATGTCACGATGTATGCCCTGGCTGTAGTTCGAAGATGTGGTACTACAGTACACACTATTACGAACAGTACAGTAGATGTTAGGGGGCCCAAACACGAGCAGTATGCAGTGAAAATATGTCTATTTCCCAATTAATGATATACCTTGCATTCAATTGTGTAGCGCTATCGTCAATATTGGTCGCGAGACTGTACGATAGTCGCGGGACTGTACGAATTACCGTGACACCGGAACGAAAAGCTGTTGAAAGACACCGTGGATTTTAGTCAGTACGAGTCTGACAGTCCCTCCCGCTCTGCCCTGGGTGGGAGGACTCATTTGATGATTTTACCACGATAAAAAAAAAATTGTCAATATTACGCAATAATACAGTAGGACGGTATGTAGGCCACCTAAGGCTAGTCAGAAACTTGAATATTTCAAGCAGTGTTTTCAAAAGTTATAATATACTGGCGACCCGCCCCGGCTCCGCACGGGTGCAATCTTTATCATAATATCCGTGTTTTATACATATAAACTTTCCTCTTCAATCATTCTTTCTATTTAAAAAAAGGCATCAAAATCCGTTGCGTAGTTTTAAAGATCTAAGCAAACATAGGGAAAGACAGCGGGAATCGACTTTGTTTTAGACTATGTAATGATAGTGATGATACGTTTTGGAATGAGTGGCTTAGATACGTTAGAGTTACAAACTAGGTATAAATCTAATAAGTGTAAATACTAGATTTCAGTTGTATTTGTTAAAATGGAATCTGACCCTAACGTAGTCAGAAAAAGGGTAGGATTTTGATGATTATGCTGGGCTCAATAGATAACTACGCCAATAGCGGCATTAGGCGTTTTATAGCGCATTAGGTTCGGTTTAAGTACTAATATTTGTCTAACTTCGTGATCTACTGAGTCCTTTTTAGTCCAGACCGAGATTAAGATCTCACAAAAAAAAAAAACAGTTTTATCTTGTCTCCATAACAAAGAGTTTCTACTATAACACAGAGTGTATTCACAGAGTTTTTGTGGCTAGAATTTCCCCGCATTTGCTTCCACTAGATATTTTTTAGTTTTTATTTTTTCCTATTGTGTGCACGGAAATTAGTGCTCGCCACTTGTGCAGCAATTTGTTGTATAAACTTAGTTTTTTAGTGCACAAAGCGTGAACGCTGTATTAAACATATAGTTGTGAGTAACGGAATTAAAACAAAACATATTAAAGTAAAAAACGCAACAGCGAATAATCAGATTAAAATATGATTGTAAGGCCAAAGTAATTTAAAATTTGCTGTAGTGCTGTAGTTGCTCCTGCCGGGGTTGCGGGACTCACGGATTACCGTGACCCCGGTACGTAAAGAGCTATTGAAGGACACCATGGATTTTAGTCAGTACGAGTCTGACAGACCCTCCCGCTCTGCCCTCGGTGGGAGGACTCGTGTGATGATTTTACCAGGTAAAAAAAAAGCGCTGAAGTTGCTCAGTCTCCTTTGAAAGTGCTATAAGTATCAAAAGATCTTAAAAAATGAATATTTTAACGTTTACATTAAAATTGCTCAGTACATTTAAAAGCCCGCTCGCACTTCAAACCATTCAATATGTTTATTGATAAACATTTGCAGACAGCACTAAGATTTATACATTTTATTGAGCATTCCTAGTACAAACGTAAGAAAAAAATATCAATTTACTTAAACGAGAGGTAGGCGTTTATTTTATTGAATTATTCATTGTATATTTCAAACTTAATCTCGTAATCTAATCAAATCTAATTAATCAAATTCTTGAACATGAAAGGCTTACCTTTAGACTAGTAATCCTAGTTATTAGCTAATAATCGAAATATTTAATCAATCTTGATTTGATTAAGATTAATTGAACAATATTGAAAGGTCTAAGGGGTGACAGATATATGGCATATAATATGGGTATTATATTAAATTATCTAGCACTATTTCTGTCGTATTATGATGTCATTTGACAGGCCTGTTGGTCTAGTGGTTAGTGACCCTGACTGCTATGCCGGAGGTCGTGGGTTCGATTCTCACCCAGGACAAATGTTTGTGTGATGAGCACGATCATTTGTTCTGTGTCTGGGTGTAATTTATCTATTATATGTATGTATTTAGAAATATATAAGTATGTTTATCAGTTGTCTAGTACCCATAACACAAGCTCTGCTTAGCTTGGGACTTGATGGCGTTGTGTGATAATTGTGGAATATTTATTTATTTATTTGGTCCAATTTAGAACTTGCCCAATATGAAATAGATTATTGCTTGGAAATCACGAGTAAGGAAGCGCAGTGAACGCTAATGATCTCTAATTACCAGACTGCGCAAGAAGGGAGATTGTTTCGAAGGCTGTCTTAGCGAGGGTGTTCGCAAGTATCATGCAGCACATAACACAAATGCTTCCCTATCAGATAATTTAAGCTTTTGTCAAACAGACAGGCGAATGCGAAGCGTGCCGTTTTTATTTGTAATGTATGGAATTGTTTGAATCCAGTTACATAGAAAAGCGAAAGCGATCCGATAGCGTGACCGAACTATCGGACTGACGTCTCGTATCGGTTCGTGTTCGCTCCGGACTCGCCTGTCTGTTTGACAAAGGCTTTAATGTTTTATTACATGTTGCCTTGACATATGTACCATTTGGTGCATAATGTGTAGCACAGCCTTTATAAATCAGGACATAGCAATAAGGATTTTTTTATTTTAGATACAGCGAATAGGAAGGAGCCTTTGAACAAAAAGAAAATCCTTTTTAAAAAAAGAACATAGTCTGGACCCTGGTCTGACGCCATCAGACGTCATCATTCATAAAAGAAGGTTTTGCTCTGTAACTCCCAAAAAAACACGGATGCAAAAAAAGTTTTTTTGGAAATTATTATTGGTGTATGAAGGCTACCTACGCACACTTGTTCTCCAAAACAATGCTGTCCAAATTGATAGGAAACTAGTTCAATAGATTGAACAATTGAAGAGACCAATAACAGCGATGTTTCCACCGCTGTGCGTCTGATAGGCACAACTGTACCGGCCTCGTTATTTTTGAGTACTCCCTTTTAGAGATTCCTTATTGTTCAGTCGTTGTTGTCGCATTCGAGATTTTTAGTGCAGTTTCCAGTTATGGATTGTTTCTGGCGAAGATTTCATATTTCCAAGGATGGAATGTTTTTAATTATTTTAGCTTTATTTTTAAGCTATTGCATAGCTTTTGTCGCCGGCTTAGAGCACGGCGACCGAATCAAGAGATACCGTAACGAAAATAAACCTGACACTGTCACTGTAGGTATCTGTCATGTCAACATGAATGAATAAAATTTGAATGAATGAATTTTTTCTTGACGTTTCACTTGATTGACGTGGCTGACCATAGCCTAATTAGTAGAGTAACTTCCTATAGAGCAACGATGGGATGATATTCTCGTTAAAAATTCGCGGTAGGCGATAGTTTTTTCTATTCTGTCATAAATAAAATAAATAATTATAATTGCCTAGCATGAATTATTCCAGTACTGCGGTGCGTTAGCAAATATTTAAACCCGTTTTAAATAAATAGCCTGGAAATATCTATTTGTAGGCCATACAGACATGGCGGAGTCAGTGGCTAAATAAAGTACCTACATAATTAATTGGTTGTTATATGTTAAATGTTAAGACCGATGAGATCCACAAGGTATAAGATTCATAATTATGTGCATGGGTCTGTATTTACTTACTATAGTTGGGATAAGGCAAGGCCGATGATAATACAAATATTTGTTCCGTGCGAGAATCAAACTCACGACATGCAATGCAGCTATCAATCGTTCAACCACTGAACCGTATCGTGACTTTGGCTTAGAACTTTAATCATTAAATTGAATTGCTGAATTTTAACAGTTAATTTGTTTTTGTTGCACCCAAATCCTACGTTAAATTGAATTTACAAAACATCAAGTATTAGTAATCCAATTTTCTTGTTAAATATGCGGAAATAATGAATCATTTATCGTTTCCTTCGTGAAAGTAAGTATGTAAATCCTTTTCTTATAAAGCGTCGCGCCGCCAAGGTCTTAGATTTCCATTCAAATTGAGAGGAATTGAACCCACATTCCTTGAAAAAATAGGTGCTTAACCCTCTGACCCACCGACACATTCCCTTCTATTTTTTCCGAAGTCAACATTAATCAATACATTTTCCTCAATTTACAGAAGTAGGTAATCATTTTAGATAAGGAAAAAATCGAATCCATTTCTAGTATTATATATTTTTTGTGTATCTGCCAAATAATCATGGGGTTGATGTTCTGGCATTGTGCATCGAGCAATCGGATAAATAGGGGTTGCCTTATAAATTATTTGTGTAATATTGTTATGTATTGCTTGGCTGGACGTTCGAGGGTTAGAAATATGTGAAAGCATTGGAAAATATGAGTGGAGTTCGGAAGTGGTTGGTTTGATCAATTTTCGTTGAGACTCATGTTTATTTACAACTTATTTTTATTGAGGCAGTCAGCTGCATTTAATGTGATTTACTTTTTCTTTTTGGTAGATTGGAAGCATTCAAAAATATAGCTGGACGCAATTTAGGCAAATGGCGATTGAAGTTTTGACCAAATAGTTGGTTTTTAAAGACGAAAGTTTCGACTTTCTTTGCTTTAAACGCTGCCCCACACTAGGAAATTCCCCGTTATCGTGGGTGCGTTTGCAAACATTTAAACTAACATACACAAACATCCACTCCCAACTGACAGCGCCCTTTCACGGACATGACACATATATTCACCATTCAGCTCAACCATTTTGAAGGGAACTAAATAATCCGACACTCGCGCCACCAACAGCGAGACATTTGAGTGAGCATGATATTCCGCCAGAGTTCAAGTCATTAAAAGACGTAGGTATCAAGTCAGTGATAGCTCTGAAGTACATAATACTCACACAACACTGGCTATGAAGCTATATAATACTAGACAGATTGACTCTATAAGGATAGTTGTACAGTCAATGGCTGAGCCTTTGTAACCGTGCCGAACATAATCATGCCTCATCATTATATTCTGCATAACTAATTTGCAATCAAATGGGATCTCCTTTTGTTCTAACCAAATGGAGATCGCTAACTAATATTTCACTTGGAGTGGCTACCTATCTGACCTACACAAACCAGGTACTATGAGCAAAATTATAATTATGATATGCCTTGAAACTAAAGCTAGTCGCTAGAAAAGAAGTCAGCCTTGGAATGTTTCCAGTAATGGGAACATTCCAAGGCTGACTTCTTCTCTAGCTGGAGTGATAAATTTCTCGGATAATACCTTGGGCATATGGACGGCGAGAGGAAGCAGGCGGCGAGTAATAGGCAACTCACTGTCCCACGATGGACCATGCCCGGGTCGACGGCTCCATGTGTTCCACGCGCGCCTCAAAGAGTGTCAGCAAAATGACGGGCCCCCCCTTAGAGGGCCAAAGCGTGCCGGTTTCGCGGGACTAACGAATACCGTGACCCCGGAACGTAAAGGGCTATTGAAGGGCACCATGGATTTTAGTCAGTACGAGTCTCAGTCCCTCCCGCTCTGCTCTGGGCGTCAGGACTCATTTGATAATTTTACCACAATAAAAAAAATGTCTTGGTATGGACATGTGATGAGGAGGGATGACACTCATGTGACTAAGAGAGTGATGAGTATGAATGTTGATGGATGGAGAGGAAGAGGAAGGCCAAAGAAGAGATGGATGGATTGTATAAGGAATGATATGGAAGAAAGAGGAGTGAATGATACTGTGACGTTTGATAGAGGAGAATGGAAGAAAAAAACGTGTTGCGCCGACCCCAAGTAAAATGGGATAAAGGCAGGAAGATGATGATGATGATAAAAAAAATGTCCTATATTACCTTATGTCTTAAAAACGTTCATTCAGCCCCACAATGCAGAGGTTTTTCGTGGTTTAAAAATAAAACAAAGAATTCTTGTCGAAAGTATTTCTCAAAGTCACAAAGCTAAACATTTTCATTCCTAATTACGAGAATTCTCAAGAATAATAAGACTTTGTTATGAATTCTTAAACCCTCTAAGTGACGATGCCTCTGGAGGGTTGACAGAGATAAGAGCGTCAAACAGTCTGACGCGACTGTGGCAATGCCGAAACATTTTATTTATTTTTTTTTACTCTGTCAGTAACAACTTTTGGTGCCTACTTTTAAATCTTCTAAGTAGCTTTCTTATTAGGGAGAAATGTTTTGATCCCTCATTTGGGTTGAGTTATTTTTATTTATTTTGACAGTTGAAGATAGCATTTGCTTTTTTTTTGGGTCAGGAGTAATTTGTACAGAGCTACATTGTTGGCGTTTAATTGACAGTTGTCGTGATGGTTTAGAAGTTAACATCTCTTGATTTTTATGTGTGAAAATATAGAGATTTCGAATTGGGACCAATAATACTTTCAAAGTTTATCTTGGACATCACTGAAATAGGTTCGTGGGGCTGTCTAATCCGGATATCGTGGCCCTTGAGCGCAAAAAGGATCAGGGTGGAAGACAGCCCCCCCTTTAACGATTTTACCACATCAAGAAAAGTACACAACACATCGGTTAAGAAAAATAGCCTGATGGAAGCCGGACTTCCAAATTCATGTTAGATGGCTTCAATTAACTCTGAAACCATAAGGTGGCTACCTCCAAAAAAAAAAAAAGTGACAGTTGATGTTGATGGTGTACATTTGTGGAAAGATAATAAAATAAAAACGCTTGTTAAAAAAAACCACAAAGTTAACAACGATAATTACGATTTTGGACACTTGTCAACCTACCCGAATCTGTAAAATTTTGCAAATCGAACGTGAACCTTCTTGTTTTGTGATAAAGTTGAAAATCTATTACAGAAATTTAATAGATTGTAGTAGCTTGATATGCTGCGCCTGTAGCTAAGACTTACCTAAGTCTATCTCAATACAGTCTTCTACAAACAATATATGTATTTATAAAGGTAAAATAAATATTTGTAAACGCACTCACGTTGCAGAAGAACCTAGTATCCACTGGTTTTATTTTAATACGTAGACACGAATATAAAACCTCCTTAAAAAAACACGTGAATATCAAAGTCACACTAATTGAGATCATTGGATAATAATAACTGTTATTGATCGTTTTCTGATATTTCGAGAATGTTTTTTTGGATTATTAGTACGTATGTTATGACTAAGATAAAAAAAAACAAGTGGATTGCCTGAGGTAAATATTTTCTCTCTCTAAGCAAAGATATTAGATATCTTAGGTTTATAACATAATTATTCTATTTCTAATTAGTCGTGGCAAGCATAAACAATAACAATGTAGTTGTTTTTTTGTTCTTTATGATAAGATATCTAGAAACATGATAATGGTTGAAGGTTATGGTTAAATAATAACACAACCAGAGGTGGATCGTGGGCCCCATAAATAGAATCGAATCGATCGAAGGAAGAGGCGGGACACGTGAGGGAGAGGACAGTCTTAACCTCACGACTCACCCAACGGACGTCGCGGGCATGCGGACGGTGAATAATGGGCGACTCGCTGTCGTAGTCGCAGGTAGTACAAGTTTGACAGTCCCTCCCATCCTGCCCTGGGTGAGAGGACTCATTTGATGATTTAATCTAGTAAAAAAAAACGGTAGAGGGATCGACTGATGCGGTGTGTCGCGGGTTTCATTCCTACTTGGAACAAATATTGTATGATCTACAAGTAGTTGTGCCGGGTCTGGGTGTCAGTGTATGTGAGTAATATTTTTGTAAACGCAGCCGACACAGGAGAAAGTCCTAGAGTGGGACAAAGAAAAAAACGACGGGTTGCACTCTGGGAGTGCCGGCATAAGTGAAAACTTGAATAGTAATAAACAGATAGATCAGGTTCACGTGTCATGATGCGAGTTTAAAATTTTTAACCATTCCAAAAAAAGTGCACAACGCCGCTAAAGAAATTTTCACTTCAAAAAAAACTTACAGTTTTCAATAACTACCACTGAAAAAAAAAGCTGTAAGGAGCGTTGACAAAACACCATTCAAGATCCCTGTAATCTTGAGTATGCTGAAATATGTCCTCGGTCGGGTAGCCTGCGGGTGACTGTGGGTAGAGCGCATGTATTTATCAGTTAAGTACCGTCATTTGTTACGACTAACAGTAAGGTACTTGTTTAAACTCTACAGGTACTGAAGATTTCAGGAGGTAGAAACCTAGAATTGAAAGAGCCTTGAATGAAGTATCTTGTATTTTATTTATAAAATATATATCGCAGGTATATTTATTTATTTATTAATAAACACACACTATCTTTACAGACAGACCCAATACAATAGTGGTTTGCAAACAAAAAGAAAAAACAAACACTCAAGATAATTTAAAAATAACTTAGGTAGGTTTAGTAATAATTCTGTAGTAAAAGGGATTACTCAATCAGAAAAACTATTATACAACGTTCAAAGTTCAATTCTAACTTCGATATGGATGATAAAAAAGTCAGAATCTCAGGAAGGACTTTAGCTTTTCCGGTTTGAAAGTAATTGCTATTGGCTTTCTCTATTCTAACATAATACATAGAATATATATAAAAGGAGAACTGACTGACTGACATATCAACGTACAGCCGAAACTACTCGGGCTAGGAATGTGAAATTTTGCACACGGCTTCCTATTATAATGTAGGGGAGCACTAAGAAGGGGTTTTTGGAAATTTCACCTTTAAGGGGGTGAAAAGGGGGAATTAGGGAAGTATGTAACCCACGCGGACGAAGTCGCGGGCAAAGTGCTAGTAATACATAGATAGGTAGAATGTTTTACTTTACTTACTTCAAAATTGTACCGTAACTGTTTTACAATACTGCTGATTTTATAATTATAATGGCGGTCTTTTCGTCAAGAATAATTTCTTCCAGGACTTCCTTTGCATGGATTGTACGAACTCAAAAAAACGCAGGTAGCAAAATGCACTGTTAAGGAATATAAGCAGTAAAGTTATAGAATTTATTATACTTGAAGAAGTTTTCGTGAGAGCCTTATCACAATATGAATGCTTGTCACCATGTGGAATAAAATGCTAGATAATTAACTATTTCACTAATAGTACCTTTTTTTTAGCGTGGTAAAATCATCGAATGTGTCCTCCCACCCAAGGCAGAGCGGGAGGGACTGTCAGACTCGTACTAACTAAAATCCACGGTGTCCTTCAATAGCAATTTACGTTCCGTCGTTACGGTAATTCGTGAGTCCCGCGACCCCGGCAGGCTTTAACCCTCTACAGGGGGCTCCGTCATTATGCTGACACTCTTTGAGGCGCGCGTAGAACACAACGCGCAATCTACCCGGGCATGGTCCATGAGTCGCCCATGACTCGCCGCCCGCATGCCCGCGCCTACGGTGGCCGGAGATCGACATCGGTCGCCGTGGGCGTCTACCACTGCGTCTAGGGAAGAAAAATCCAGGATTCGATCCCGAATTCCCAATATTCATAATACTTAAAATATTGATAGGTGCCATATGTGTCCGTTTCAGCGGATACCTTATGTGGAAAAAGTCTTAACAACGTCTATCCTTTACGATGATCTCTTAACCGTAACTCATTTTGCTCCATCTGCTATCAGTTTATCGATTACCAAATCACCACCAATTTCTCTGTAGGTGATCCCCGCCCCCGCCTCACCTGGTACCTCGAGAACACCGTCATCGACGACTCATTCGAGCAGCGTCCGGACGGCGTGACGGTGAACACCCTGACCTTCCCCAACGTTGGACGACAGCATCTGAACACGCGGCTCATCTGCCAAGCCTCGAACACCAACCTCGCAGCTCCTGAGACCAAGCTACTGATTCTGGATATCAATTGTGAGTTGGTTGGGTTTTAGTAAACATTATTTGAGTTTTTTTTCTTGTTCAAGTTTATATTTTGGGTTTGTTTAAGCTTACATTTGCAAGGAAGTCTAATTCGCTTTCTAGTAGCTACCAAATTGAAGCAGTATGGCGAGTCCACGAAATGATCATTCATCCTTTCATTCACCCTTTTGATATTTTCTTTGGGTCATTTTAGTCATGGCTAATATTCGCCAGACATAACAATAAAGATTGTTATAATAATAAAAAGTAAGTCATATTTTCTCTCGATTACATAGGCAAACATGAAAACTCAAATATTGAAAACTATAATATTCCAAAAAAAAACTATCCACAATTTAAGTGGACGTGAATTTGACCCATCAAAATAATGTTTTTGCAAAAAAGTAAGCATTTGATTTGGGATGTTTAAATTACGGGTATGTTTTTAACCAAACTACAAACAGAATGTAAATAAATGAATATGGAATTTTATTTAAAATATATATAGCAAATATATAAAGCATTGACAATGACTGAATTTGCGAGTTACCCGGCTGGGCGCATTAGTTTGTGTTATTAATTTAATCACCACCTCTCTCAAAAGCGACGAAGAAAAACATCGTGAAGTCATAATTCTAGAGTCACGACAATAACAAACTATCATACTTCAGTAGGTATCATAAATGATACATTTCCTTGTAGCCGTCTCCATGTTTCAAGGTAAGTGGCCATTTTTGGGTCTATTATAAGCAGGCACTCAATTGGAAGAACTGATTGAGCAAGTCCGGTAGTTGGTTTCAATTACGGGGATATACAGACTCAAAGCTTTTGAATCGTGCAAATAATATTGCAATAGAGGAATATTGAAATTGATCTCGACCATTTTCTGGAAATATATATTTGCTTGGATGGTTATCTGTGAGAAAGAGGCTGACTACGGAGATAGGTAGGCATATAGGAAAGTATGAACGAAGATTTAGGTTCTTCCATCTAAAGAATGGTGTAAAAAGTAAGTGATGATGAATAAAAAGATAATTTAATTCTATTTACTCCAAGAGCTCCTGAAGTACTTGAGGCACGTTGAAAACTTGCTCAATATTTCTTCAATTATCCCTAAACACAGATATGCATTGGTCGCGGGACTCACGAATTACCGTGACCCCGGTACGTAAAGGGCTATTGAAGGACACCGTGGATTTTAGTCAGTACGAGTCTGACAGTCCCTGTGTCCAGTCCATGTTATGATTTTACCGCGTAAAAAAACACAGATATGCATACCTGGCTGAAAGAAACTAGTATTGAACAAAGAATGAAAGATGTATCCTGTATCAAAATGTATCTTGTATATGATACATGATGAGATATAGGCATTTTTGCAGACTTATGGTTAACTAGAAGATGTAACCTGCATCAAGATATATCTTGTATCAGATGTATGATATATCTATGATGATAAATACAGGCATATTTTGCTAACTTTTTAACTGAAATGAAGATGACATTTTGTATGCTGAAGTAACAGAGAAAAGTTTTTTCTTAAAGTCTATTGGAAATCTTTAATCTTACAGACCGATAGCTTGAGTGAAGACCGATGAAAAAAGTTTTATTTTTTAAGTGTGTTCCGAATTCATTATTTTTCCCGATGAAAATCTCATTGAGGTCACAGCATGTTGACAGAATTCTTGAAAGTCCTCGGCTAGGTACTGGAGGATGCTCTCTCTCTCTCATAGAAGTATTATTTTTATTTGTCACACATATCTCATATCAGGAACAAGGTCAAATGGGCAAAAAATGTTTGTCGTGTGTCCGATATTGGGTTGTTAGTGATTAAGTGAAGCGTAATTGATTGCTTCTGACAAAACCTCGCTTCGGTGTATTATTGTGACAGTTATTTTTATGCGATCTAATATATTAATGGGCATCAAATTTGGAGGTAGTGACCCGAGTGTGATAGCCGGAGATACTTAATCTATTGCGAATATTTGTTTATTATCTTGATTGTTGTTTTTCTAGGAAACAATACTTTTTCGTGTTGAAAGGTACTCTATATCCGTCTTTGTGCACCTGACAACGTAAATGCAAAATAGGATGTTCGGTTTAGTGGTTTTAGTGTGATAAGGTAACAAACAAACTTACATTCGCATTATATTATTAGTTTGTTTAGCTACGCCACCAAGATACGTACAATAGTCTCCTTGGAAGTGCACATTTAAAGCGTAGGAAACCTCCGTTTAATACTCAGGTTTCGAAGATAAATGTTTATTTATCATTTATAAATATTCCTTTTTGTCACTCATCAATTTACTCCCACTATCGTGCTCCTGCCAATCAGTCCAGTTTGTTACAGTAAGGCCACTAAGCGTCCAGATCCTGAACAAGCGGGCCCAGCTGTCCGCGGACAGAAACTACGAGGTGGAGTGCAGAGCTGTGGGGTCCAGGCCGGAGGCACAGGTCACCTGGTGGAAAGCTGGGAGGCAGCTCAAGAGGAGTGCTAAGAACGTGAGTGTAAGATTTTCACGTGAATGTTTTCTGATTCTAGTTCCTCATAAGACAATAGTACTATCATCGGATGCATTCCGATTGATAACTTTTCCATTTTAATTTAACAACTAAACAAATGACTAAAGAGAAAAATAGATCTTTCTCGTTACTATTATAATTTTAAGTTTCGGCCACTATATATTTCAACTGTATTATTATTTAAAGGGCATAGTCGAAACTACCTTGTTGTTGTAGCTATTCCTACCTATGACACTTTACAGAAGGATATCGGTAAAAAGAAATCTACTGAACTGAACTTCCATTTAAAAAACAAAATATTTTTCGTAGTATATTTTCTTTTTTCCGACAGTCGCTTTCATTTTAATCCACACTTTCTTTTCGTGATAATAAAAATGAGCAAGTAATATTTATCTGTATGCCATTTTAACTATTTTCCTCTATCGTAATTTCGAAGATAAACAAGTGTGGCGAAGCGCGGTCTACCTGGAAGATCTGTACATTGATGTTTATCTAGATGTTATTACTGTATTGAATCTAGTCTTATTTTCTCGAATCTTCTTTTTAGTTTTGCACATTATTTTATATTATTGACTTAATTTCAGAAATTAGATGATAATAAGTTAGTCATTTGGTATTATCTGATTAATTTACCGTCGCTCTATGCCATGACTGGAAGCAGAGTCCAAAATAGATTAAAGGCACAATGATGATGTTTACGTTTGGTAGTTTAATTTATTTTTTTAATTTTATCCTTTTTTCAGGCAACTAAGAACCATAAAAATACAATACATATATAAGTATAAAAATAATAAATATAAACTAATACCTATTTTTAAACAAAAAACTTAAAAACTATTGCACACGAAGTGACGGCGCGTCGTGTTACGCTGCGAAGTGTAGCGTAGCCGACATCGAAAACGCCGATACAGCACATCTTTCGGCCAAAACTCTGCCTTGAGAAAGGTCGCAAAATACTGGGTTGGAATGCGTACCACGAACGACTTGAAATTAGTGTTATGGCGCCTCCAACTTCTCCACCCTCAAGGTCCAATTGGTCTTCATTCGTAGGGACTCTACAATTTCCTCAGTCTTCGTATTAAACATTTGTTTTTTAACGTGGCAAATCATTAAATGAGTCCTCCCACCCAGGGCAGGGCGGGAGGGACTGTCAGACTTGTACTGACTTAAATCCACGGTGTCCTTCAATAGCTCTTTACGTTCCGGGGTCACTGTAATTCGTTCGCCCCGCGGCCCTGGCAGGCTTTGGCTCTCTAAAGGGGCAGGCGTTTCTTCCTTCCTCATCCAACATAGGTACCTCCCGAAACATCCCTGCCCGGTGAGGACCTGCTTCAGGCGGTAGGTCAAGACGCCGTGACGCCTATCCAGGAGGATGGGACCAGCTTTGCCGGTCGCGTAGGCATGCCCAGAGCCCACACAGAGGCCCCTTAGAGAGCCATCTTCGTACTACACTTAAAAGAACATTCGAACCAAATCCATCAATGACATTTTATCTTATAATCATATTAGAAAGCAAATCGAAGTGAAAGCTTAATTCCTTACCCACTCCACATGTAGTATGTGGAGAAACCAATAAAGATTTTTCTCGAAGCCTTAACTCGGTTCGCAATAATCAGCCGCCGTGCCAATTACTCTCCGCTCCGCGATTACCTCGCTCGAGTAGTGATTACAAATCTAAGCCACGTTTAAACCCACATTGATTGAACTACCACACGACAAATATGCTCGGCATTAATAATAATCTGTGCCGTACAATAATCTGCTATTTGCTCTCTAAAGTAAATACATGTCTACGGCTTATGCTTGAATAGTGGATGTTTTTAATTAAAATCTAACCACGGTAAGTAGTTTTCTGTTGACTTGAGTTTAAGAGAGCAAGTTAATCGTTGGTTAGACTATTTACGTTGAATAAATTGGATTGAACTCTTCAGATGGTAACTGATATTGACTAGTTGCGTCATCACCATTTTGATTATTCAAATCATTTACATTTTCTAAAAAAAAATATTTCTTTTTTAATGTGAGGAGATTATAGTTGAACATTTTTTTTACTTTATTTCTCTAGCCATTCACTATTCGACTGACTTTTGTGTTGATTTCGTCAACACGGAGTTTAATTATATGTAATACACCGGCATTTGAATGAAGAGTATCTTTCTCAGATTGATAAAAAAACTTATATTGGCAATGACGATTTTATTTTGAAAAGTATAAAAAAAAACATCAAATAAAAATAAATTAAGTTGTTAACATTTGGAGTGTACACAAAGTTATCTTATTACACTGTTCCGCGATTTCGTGAGAAGTTGAATACTATTTCTTTATGCTCCCATGGGCATTTGTGAGAAACTTGGTAGTTATAGCTCATACAAGTTTGGGCGGTAACCTTTAAATTTCCCGTTTATGGCGCTTCTTGGCATTTGCCAGAACCGAAACTGAAGTGTGTTACTCAGTTATATTATGAAATATATTTTTTTCACTAACGGCTCCCACGAGTAGTTAGAATTATTAAGTTATCTTTGTTTTATTAACATTAGTGTAACGATTTAAAAAAAATACTTTTTAGAAATATATTCAACCCAATCGGTATTTTAGGTGTCGAGAATTTCAAATAGCATTAGTAGCACTAGCATAAAAGTCCATTACTTTCACGTCGTTAGATTACTGCGGGTCTAAACTGTTCACTTAGCAATATTCCAAATGATTCTCTTCGTGAATGAAAAGCCAGTGACGTTGCTGGAAATGTATGACGAAAATGATGAATCATTAGGAATATTGCTTAAATTGGCAGTTTTATACCTTCAGAAGTTACTCGGTCTTCAGGTGCTCAGAAAGCAGGATATGACGTGGAACATAGTTTTCACCCTTCTCCTGTTGCGTTAAGGTAGCCTTTATATCTTCCCACTTAGGTTTTCTTTCCAATCATTCAATTAGTGCCATGCTTCTGCCATATTGCTCCTGTTTTTGCCATTGAAGTGCCAGCTAGTAAGCAATAAGTTTGAACTGTATTAGCAAATAACAATAGGTTACAATTTGAAATATGTCACGTATCAGCATATTGTAATTTTGAAATTAACAATACCACAAACCAGAAAATGAAGCGGCACGATTTGTAATTAATAAACCACTAATTATTGAGCCCTCGTTAGGGAATCATCGCAATTTATCTTATATCAAATTATGCATTTGCTCTTAATTATAATCTAATTTTAAATATTATTTAATTCCGTATCTGTTTGTAGGATTAGACCATTTTTTTTTATCGTGGTAAAATCATCAAATGTGTCCTCCCACCCAGGGCAGGGCGGGAGGGACTATCAGACTTGTACTGACTAAAATCCATGGTGTCCTTCACTAGCCCTTTACGTACCGGGGTCACGGTAATGGGAAAGTCCCGCGACCGGCGGATTAGACCATGGGATTATATTCCCGGTAGTTAGTTTTCTGTGGCACCATTTTTGACTTCAATGTTTGCAAACCTGCGGTAAAATCTAAGTGCATCAAACTATTAAAATCGCTCATTTGTAGATTATACCAGTTCAGAAACGCTAGCCTCTAACTAGAAAATATGATGTGGAATTCTAATTTAGTAACAATGTGCAAATTTTATCTTTTCTTATTTAATGTCATTCTTCCTCTTTGTAAAAATTTGCTTCGCAGAGGATTAATTATAGGCTTGAGCCATAGTCCATAGGTTTCACAATTTTCACTTGTTCTGGTAGGCTCGTGTTTCAATTTTTCAGTATTTGTTTCACATTGAAGTCACGGTGAAACAATTGCTAATACCATCAGAAAAGAAAAGAAAGAAAGAAAACATATTTTATTTGACACAGACATATACATACATTCAACATAGACAAAAACATAAAATCATCAAGTTCATATCAGGTTTTTACTTAGCTCATGACGATTGAGAACTATCCCAATACATACTAAACCATTACTATTCCAAATCACTTTTCAATGGCAGCGTCAATTTACCAGAATCAAAAATTAACAGCGGAAAGAACTGTCAGACTAGTACTGGCTAAAATCCACAGTACTCCTTCAATTGCTCTTTACGTCCCAGGGTCACGAGTACCCGTTTGTCCATTTTCGTGACCTCAAATCAGCACTCATTACACCCCTGCAAAGTCTAGTGTAAATGATTAAATGCCATCTAGTGACAAAATTTACAAACTGTAATAATTCAATTTGAAACACCGTATTCCTCATTTTCTTTGGTAGTTTTCCTAAGATAAAATGAGTAACAGATGATCTGGTAATCTGTAATTAAGCTGCGTCTAAACGGGCAAAATTTTACTGCAGTATATTGCCAGCAATTACAGCCAGACTGCAATATTTTGAGTCTGGCCCGGCCATAAAGCCACACATTTTGTTTTGGCCGTACAAGAAAATGTATGAGACATGCTGGTTCAGACATATTACCGAAATATACTACACTAGCTTTTGCCAGCGGTTTTAACCGCAACAACTCGAAAATTATCCCACAAGAAAAGTATTTCAGCTGTCCAGGTATATTGCAGTCACATATTGCAGTAAAAATATTTGCAGTTTGAACGCACCTTTACAAAATTAAATGCCTTATCTATCGACTACGTCGAAACGTATCTTACTAGCTTTTATGTTGCCGCTCGCGTGAAATAACAAGTTTTCTTATATCTCCTGAAGTTCTTTCAGAGTTGAAATAGACAGGTTTTAATTTTCTTTTTAAATGTCTATATTTCTTTTGACAGTTGTATTTTTATTTATTTCAAAACCTTGAGGTTATAATTTCCTCGTTGTCTGCATTGAAAACATTTATCACATACATTTTCTTGATAAACGTTCATCTTGGTAAATGAAACTATTTCTTAAATATCTGTCACATATCCTATATCTGCAGCCGATTCGCAATTTGCCAGAAAAAACGTACGTTTCTTTTCAAAAAATAAAGAGAGTGACTTTCGTAGAGACTGTTTGATTTTATTTCTTTTTTACTCAACAACTCTATCCTAAAAAAATATAGAACCAGGCGTTACTTTACGAAAATACATAACGTTATGTTATGAAAAATAACTAGTTTTAGTACCGCGACAAAATCCAGGCTTGGATGCAGGATGCAGTGACACCCTCCCGCCCTCATGCATATGCACATGAAAAAGGGGCTGCATCCTGCATCCAAGCCTCAATTTTTATCACGGAATTAAAACTAGATACTTAATACTTATACTCCTAAACTAGTAATTTCTGGTGCGTTTTTAAACATTTAAACTCATATTGACAAACTGACAGATCCAGAAAAACTGACTATTAGACTACTAATACTTCCACGTTTCATAGAACATAAAAAAACTAATTAAGTTCATTATTTAACAGTTCTGTTCAACAAAAGTAACCTAATACCACAACTTTTCATTTCACGTTGTTACCACGGGAAATTAGTAAATCGAGCCCTATTTCATTATCCACGTTATTAAAACAATTTCAATTATAAAACATTTCAGTGTTACTACAAATAACTATATTAGCTTTATTATTTGGCTAAAATTATCCCCGGAATTTGATGGAAATGTGTTAATTGCTAATTTCCTCACATCATTTATGGAGCGTGGGCCATTGTGTGAGGTTTTGGAAGTGGGTGGGTGGCCATGTTGGTGTTGGCAGACAACGTGCCATCACGGCGTTAATTAATTCTTTTCATCGTCGAGTTGCGCATAGTTTTGAGAGGGTAGAGTGATGTGGTGTTGCCACTATTTGCGTTGACTAGTGAATTTATGTGACTTCACTTTAATTTTATCTGGGATTTATCATTAATGTTGTAGCAAAAGTGATATTCTCATTTTCATAAGTTGGTGAATGGGTCAAAATTAATTTATGCGTGTGTAAGAATGTCAATTTGTATAATAAGCTTTTTGTAAAAGTATGAGTGATAATAAGTTGTGTAACCACATCAACTTTTTTTTTAGCGTGGTAAAATCATCAAATGAGTCCTCCTACCCAGGGCAGAGCGAGAGGGAGTGTCAGACTCGTACTGACTAAAATCCACGGTGTCCTTCAATAGCCCTTTACGTTCCGGGGTTACGGTAATTCATCAGTCCCGCAACCCCGGCAGGCTTTGGCTCTCTAGAGGGGGGCCCCGTCATTTTTGCTGCCACTCTTTGAGGCGCGCGTGGAACACAACGCGCCGTCGACCTGGGCATGGTCCATGGACAGCGACGTACCCATTACTCGCTGCCCAGATGCCCGCGCCTACGGTGGTCGGAGATTGTCTGCCGAGCATGACTGCTTCGCAGAAGGAGACGACCGCTTCCCACTCCGTCTCGCCCCGCAGCATGGCCTCGACCAATGCCGGGCGCGAGAGGTCTCCGCCTATCGCCGTCGTGAGGACACGGCAGTGCCTTGCCCAACCGGGGCAGTCCTGCACCGTATGCTTCACTTTGTCCTCTGGGCGATCCTCGCAGTGGTGTACCTCCCGAAACTGCTGTGTCCGGTCCTGCGTCATGCGGTAGATCAGGACGCCGTAACGCCTATCCAGCCACTCTTCAAACAAGGGTCTTACCGCCGCGATTACTTACAACTGCCATTCTTTGCAATATTATATTAATAATAGTTTTAGGAATCTGTGCCATAATTTAATTGGTTTCCTTGAGAATGCGTAGACAAAGCATAATTCAAGGATATTTAATGTTACAAACTTATTTTTATCACAACCTCAACAATATTTCCGCACGTTTTCCGATACATAGTTTGAACACTGAACTATTCAGTTTAATACCAGTTTACAAAATTGCGTGACTGTTGAACTTTTAACTGGCTGGATTTATGCTTATTTGTTCGGCAAACATGAACATAAGTGGGTCAGAAGTGACTAGTTTAGTTAAACGTCTAACTTGCATAGTATTATAGCTTTATTAAGATTCATTTCGTGAGCATTTGTCGTGGATATATGATGGCCCGAAACCCTAACACGATTTTTCACGTTTTTTTTTGTGACTTAAAGTAGGTAGTTATACGAGATCTTTGACTTTATTTTGATTGAATTATGGAAAACTTATGTTAAGGCCAGGCTTATGTCCATTTATTAACGAACATGGAGGTAAAGCACCAGATGAAATGAAATACAACAAAGAAAGAAAATTCCATTGATATCTGTCGTGCCACTCTTTCGTGGTAAATTTTCATGGGTACTCACTGTCTTAGTACAAAAAAGTTAATCATCTGTTGAACACTTAACTAACTGTCAACTACAAAACGGCATTTGACATTGAAATAAGGGTGGTTTTGCAGTTTCACTTTTTTTAAGACAGTGTTCAACAGATTTTTGTCTTTTAGTTTTAATGTGAATTTGAAAGGAAATCAAGCTATAACTGAAGAACACCAGGAAAACTTGAATCGTATTTTGACTTATGGCATCAATTTGATTTTAATGAGTGCGTTCATGGACCGACGCACTCATTTATTTTGAATTTTCAGTATCTCGGCATTTATATTCACAAAGATTTATCAGTCATCATAAACATAACTTCAACGTCGCTTAGCCCGTAAGTACCCTCCTAGGGGTTAATGATACTTAAATTTCTCATCCGGGATATCACGGACGGTTTAACCTCCTTTTTGTTTATATTATTGTCTTTGACTGGCTATAGATACTTACTTTCGTATGTGGTCATGATTTTGCCACACATCATACTTTTACTGATAAACGCAAACAGCAAATTTTGGCAACTTTTAGTTTAGACCTGGGCCCTACTCCATTTTGACGGTACAGTTGGCGCAATGGTCTAGTGTTCGACTGCTGCGCTGCGTTTAGCAGGCTCGATTCCCGTACGGAACAAATATTTTTGTATGTTTGCAAGTAGTTGTTCAGAGGCTGGTTGTTAGTATATGTGAGTTTCTATGTTTGTAAACGCGCCCACAATACAGGAGAAATTCCTACTGTGGGGCAAAGTTATAAAAAAATAAATTGCTTCATCCGTAAGTTTAAATCTTCTGAAACACACCCCTGATACAGGACATCATAGTTTGGTACAACATTTAATATGCGTTTAAAACTTGAGAATGTGGAAATATTTTCACAAAATTAAATAGTTTAAAAAAAATATTGTCATTATTCAACCACTATGTTCGTTTGTGTAGAAAAACATCAAAGCATAAATGAGCTCACAGATTCACTACGCCCCTGCGTTGACTCGAGTGTCAAGACTTTCTTGAGGGCAATGACTTTGCACATGTACATCCAAATACATTTTCTTTAAAACAACCGTCATGACTTCTGTTTAAATAATTTAATAATTTAAACCATCAAAGGCCTGGAATAGTAGCGCGGGCATGCGTGCGGCGAGTAATGGGCGACTCGCTGACCGACCATGGACCACGCCCGGGTCGACGGCGTATTGTGTTCCACGCGCGTCTCAAGGAGTGTCAGCATAGTGACGGGACCTGTAAAGGGCCAAAGCCTGCCGGGGTCGCGGGACTAACAAATTACCGTGACCCCGGTACGTAAAGGGCTATTGAAGGACACCGTGGATTTTAGTCAGTCAAGTCTGATAGACCCTCCCGCCCTACCCTGGGTGTGAGGACTCATTTGATGATTTTACCACGCAAAAAAAAAGCCGTGGAATAGTAAACAGCAAGACAATATAGCTCTCAACTGCACTAGCTATAGTGACCACTGAAACAATTACACAGCAACTGTTAGTTGCTCTCAGAAGACACTAAAGTTGAAGACTCTTTGTCTTCGAGCCATTTCAAGTTTTACTCCAAATCTTAATTTTTTTTTTCAGCGAACTTTGTCGGAGTGTCAATAATTACGGAAGTTCTTATTTATTATTTCATGCATTTAAGTAGTACCTAAACAATTACCTGATTAATGTATACTTGCGGTAGCATGAGCACAAAAGTTCTAGGAAATCATTTGGGGAGGCCTTTACCAACCTAACACAGGGACGGTAAAGTGTGTCTCCACCACCATGCTTCGCCATACTTGAGCCACAAACTCACCTCGGACTCATGCGGACGGCGAGTAATGAGTAACTAGCCGTCCGACCATCGACCACGCCCGGGTCGACGGCGCGTCGTGTTGCACGCGCACCCCAAAGAGCTGTCAGCAATCTGACTGGGCCTCCCGTAGAGGGCCAGAGCCTGCCGGGGTCGAAGGACTGTCTTATTAGGTAGTCGTAACCCTGGCAGGCTATTGAAGGATCAACGTGGATTTTAGTCAGAAAAAGTCTGACAGTCCCTCCTGTCCTGCACAGGACTCATTTGAGGGTTTTACCACGATCATAGTTAGCCTATGACAGGGGTTGCTAACTTGATTAGACATAAGGTCTACTGTTTACTAACGAAACCCTGTGCGATCTACCAATTACGTACTTCTTGAAATCTTAAATGAAACAGCATAGTTTAGTGCACAATCATGTAGTATTTTTATCGACCAGTCTTAGGAGTTCTTTTTCATATCACATGTGAGATTGTTTCCTTAAATTTACTTAATACTTTGGAATGGAAGTTCGAGTTGATGATGTTTAATTAAAATATTATTTGTATAGGTCCTATATATTAGTGTGAGCATTGCGTCTGAGCATCTTCATGTTTTCATGTGTCTTCAGATGATGTTGCAGTAGTCGGTAATTACGTTACGCAGTCTGGTCTACTTATTTATATTTTTTGCCTTGCCATTACCGACTGACGCGATCGACCAATTGGCGACCCCTGGTCTATGATCACCATTCTTTTCTGAATTTACTGGCCAACTAGACTTGGAACTAATGAAAAAACAAGACAATATGTAGCTGTCAACTGCATCAACTTTAGTTCGTCAGGAGTGAGAAGTAAAACAATGAGACAGCAACAGTTGCTCGCTCTCAGACGTCAGTACACTCGTCTACACTTACTGAAGCTTGAGACTCTTTGTCTTCATGCCATTTCGAGTTTAGTTCAGATCTTAAACTTTTCTGAAACTTTGAATTTAAGTATTTGTGCAGTTTATGATTTACTTTTAAACATTATTAAGCTTGAAAATAATTGAGTTTCTTTAGTTCGAGATATTTTGGGAAGGGAACCGGGTTGAACCTAAGGAAAAGGTTTTACTCAGCAATAGGACAGGATGAGAAAAAATCTGAATGTAGAATTATTTTGTTAAAAAAGGTGAAACAGCAATTAACGATTAGTTATATCGCTCTCTTTCAATAGCGCGGAGACGCATGTCTGTATTCATTTCTTCCATTCTCCCGTATCAGACGTCACAGTATAATATTACTCTTCTTTTTTTCATATAATTTCGTAGACAATCCATCCACCTTTT
Source organism: Agrotis puta (assembly GCA_943136025.2). Classification (NCBI taxonomy): domain Eukaryota; kingdom Metazoa; phylum Arthropoda; class Insecta; order Lepidoptera; family Noctuidae; genus Agrotis; species Agrotis puta. Next base: position 15,921,164 of record OW964185.2, on the reverse strand, counting down.
CTGTGGCCTTCCCCTCTACCTTTCTATCCATCAACATTCATACTCATCTCTCTCTTAGTCACATGAGTCTCTTAGAAGTAATGTGTTCTATAATATGAAAAAGAAAAGAGTTAAAATGTATAATTCAATTCATTTGCTGGTTCGAGCTATTGTGATATATGTAATTGTTCCGGGAAAGTACATTTTCAAAGTGATAAACAGAAGCTGGTTTTTAACGATAAAAAATAAAAGTATAATCCACTGCATTCAATAAATCCTTCCAATCGCAGGCCACTATTCGGTGCCATTCAGTAGTTCATCACAATTCACTCCCTGTTCAACCGTGCAGTTTACAATTTTAATCAACTCCAATATTCAATGGTACCGAGCAACCAATTAAATTAAAAAAGATACAAATAAAAAACCGAGTTTCCGGAACGTTTGTCAATAAACGTCAAAATGATGGGCATTGTTTGTGCCGGACGGACGAAATAAGTAGAAATCCGCTGTTTGATATTCTTATTATAATACTCGTAAATTACAGGTTGACTGTCCGTGCATTACATGTCATGCATTTTTGGTCTGGCTGTGAGCTCCGCGCTTTACATGTAATGCATTCGCCAAACGCAACTGAACTGCATTTTGCTGGGCTATGATTGACGTGTTAGGTAGAGCTATGATTTTCTAGGAACTTAAGAACAAGCAACTCAAAAAGTTTAACAAAATCGTGTCAAAACCCTGTTCGAGGAAATACACCATTATTAAAAGTTAACACTGAAAAATGAATATAGTTTTGATGTGCAAACTTACATTTTCAGGTTAACACACTGTTTTATTACGAACACTTCTAGCTCCAACTTTGTCTAGACAAATTTGTATTTATTCCTAGTATTTTTAAACCTCGCTCCGTCCTAATTTTGAACACACAAATGTAGACTTATGTTTACGGAACCTTATTTAGAACTGTTTATGAACTGTATTTTCTTTTAATTATACAATTATGTTACACGTAGCTTTGTTCACTTTAAGCTGGGTACTCACTTAGCAGTGTTGCATGTCCGCAGTGGTAGACGCCCACGGCGACGGACGTCGGCAGACGATCTCCGGCCACCGTAGCCGCGGTCATGCGGGCAGCGAGTAATGGGCTATTGAAGGATACCGTGGATTTTAGTCAATCAAGTCTGACAGTCCCTCCCGCCCTGCCCTGGGTGGGAGGACTCATTTGATGATTTTACCACGATAAAACCGCTCGTGTGTGGAGCACTGTAAGCTCGCAGTGATCCGCCGAGTGACGGTATCACACAGAACACAAAGGCGGCTCGCAGTGTGCTCGGACGAGCCGTAACCACTTGCAGGTTTATACAGTATCGGATACGTGAGTATCCAGCTTTATAATGAGTTTTAAGTTTATAGGAATAAAAGATATAATAGGAATAGAATATACGTATGAATATGTCTAACTTATCTATATACTATAATAAATCTGTAGAAGGGTCAATTCTGTACATTGAAAATATTGAAAAAATAAATAGCGGGGGGTGTTGCTGGATCGATACTAAACCCAAATATATGATTAAAAAAATTTTTGTCTGTCTGTCTGTCTGTCTGTCTGTCTGTCTGTTTGTGCAGGCATCACGTGAAAACTAACGGTTCGATTTCGATGAAACTTGGTATAATTATTCCTTTTTATCCTGGGCGTAACATAGGATACTTTTTAACCGACTTCAAAATAAGTAGGAGGGTATCAATTCGACTGTATTTTTTTTTTAAATTTTGTTTCCGCATAACGACCGACTGGGTGAACCGATTTTCATGATTCTTTTTTTGTTTGAAAGCTGGTGCTTCCCGTGTGGTCCCATTGTCACCAAATCAGGATCTGATGATTGGATCTTGGAGAAATCGAGGGCAACCCTCAAATTTTATAGGCCCACGCATCGTTTTTCGTAAATCTTATGAAGTAATTCAAGTACTTGCGTATGGTTATCACCATCTTATGTAGCTGAGCTGATGATGGAAGGTACAACTCCTTAACAGTAAGGAGCAGGCATCGACTGATTCATTGTTCGCATATCTCCGGAACTACACATCCGATTTAAATAATTCTTTTTTTTTGTGCTAGGTATCGTTCCACTTAGGGAATGCTGAAAGTTTCATCAAAATCGGTTCAGTAGTTTTTGAGATAGGGAAGTTTATTAGCTTATTGTGTACATGAGGGATGTTATTACCAGTGCTACGGATTATATTATATGTATTTGGCAAGAATTTGGGTTGAATATTTAAACTAAAAAGAGTAAAATAAAAAACTTTTTCAAAAAAAAATGTAACCGCCTTCAAAGTCGTCGGCAAAAAATAAACAATGAAATAAAAAATAACAAAGCCATCGACTTCCGAAATAAAAGTTATTTTGTAGATTATTTTACCCTTTTTTGTGGTTCTTTTTGAAGGCGGTTACATATTTTTTTGAAAAAGTTTTTTGTTATCCTGGAAAAATACGTAGAAAAAAAAAATCTTATTTTTCAGTTTTATTCATAGACGTTGTTCTGTAGAACCACGAACAAACGTTGCATTACCCGCAGTGGATTCAGCGCCGTAATATTTATTAGATTTCATTGTCAGAGTTACTCAAAATGGAGAAATAAACCATCCACGCGAAGACCGACATCCGCGCGGACGGAGTCGCGGGCGGAAGCTAGTTATTAATAATTCTGTGTACAGTCTTGTCCCCGTGTATCTAATTACCAAATCAGTTTTACAGGTTGGCTGGAAGAGATCTCTTTAAAGAGATAAGCTCGCCTTTGTGAATATAATTTTAAGTTTAGTTTTATTGTAAATTTTGTGCACAATAAAGAATATATATAAAGTCATTAAGATATAATTTATAATGTTTTTTTTGTATATGCTAAAGATTAATGAAAGACAAGTTCTCATTCATTTTTTGCCCCTCATCACTTAAATATAACAAAAAAGGTGTTTTAAAAAGAAGCCTCTAGCTCCAGGCATAAATAATTAATACCAATACCGTCTCTGTACAAATTCTATAAAATTGCTAACTAAATAAAAAACTAAGAGTAACTTTTATTGAAATGGAAGTTTGATTAGTTCCGCAGATTGTTTAATCCCTCGTTTAAACATGGTTAATTGATAAAGTTTCCGATTATAAGATGCTTATTGGAAAGAGAACCTTAATAACCTGTTGGTAACTGTGAATTTTGAGTAGAAAATCTTGCTTCGATGATAATCATATTTAGTAATTGCTGTACTAAAAATGTAAATAGTTGCCAAAATAAGAATGACTGCCGCCATCTTTTAAAACATCTTTACCAGTAAGGCCGGCTATACACGGACTGCTTGGAGCAGTCAGCTTCGACTGCTTCAATATGCGAATGCCAACTTTCTACGTACTTGCATACACGCATGAAACCGCATGAACAGCTTCAGAAGCAGTTGATATCGACTGCTGCAGGAGTTGCAGCAGCTTCATCCGTGCCGTCAAATGAATAACCTTGTAACGATCTTTTTGATAGTTTAATGTATTAAGCATGAAAGTGGTTAACGTGAAAATAGTAGCATTTGGGGTTTTTGCCTGCACTATGAGAATAAATAAACTTAAAAAAAAATACATCTGGTACTCGGGGACTGCCGCGGTAAAGCTATTGCATAGCATTTTTTTTAAATCAACTTATGCAATTATAATATTTTTTTTATTTTCATTATGAAAAAGAAACTTCTTTTAAAACCGCTTTATGCTTTACAAAACAATACAGTTTAACGAAGTTTTAGTATATTTAATGAAGAAATAGATAATGTCAATCCATCACACTTTACGAACGAAAAAATAAAAAACAAATAGTTGGTAACACAGTTCTAAATTAAGATATCAATTTGTGACATGTTTAAAAACAATGTTCGATCAACGCATAGACAGACAGTCATTTGTTTTTGTATTATGTTTATTTTTATTTAGCTACAGATGAGAACAGTGTTCGTGTGGCTTTCGACTAATGACTAATGACCTGACATTGTTGTGATTGATTGTCCAAATTATTTATTTTACTTTTCTATATTTTATTCAGCTATTAAATGTACCTAAGTTGGCATTTTTGTGAAACCGTTTTTATTTAAGCTTTATTTATGAGATAAACCCGCACTACAAATTATGAAATACTTTTAGCGTTAAACGAATTTAAAACATCATCGTTTAGTTAATCGTTACAATATTTTAGAGATAAAATGATATCTTAAATACATTTAGCGCTAAGCTTATATTAATTTGTGGTGAAAGTAGGTTTAAGCTTACTTTAATCTGAGTATTTTATTCTTTCTATTCTGAATGAGCTATTTTATTTTAAAAAAATGTATTAGTCCGTAATAGACCGAAAACTATATTTAAATTAACATTTTCTGAATAGCAGGGTTTATAAAAAAAAGTACTAACTAAAAGTATTTACATAACTAAAACTAGAAATTTAAGAATAAAACTAAATATTTACAACAAAATACTAAATGTAAACTACAATAAAATGATTAAAAAAAAGGGAAAACAGGAAAAGGCACAGACACTCAGGCGTCAAAGTACTCCTCCGCATCGCTGTCATCTGGAAACGTGCCCAGAAGACTGGCGGCATTGCCTCGTTGGATGGCAATGCTTATTCTTTGACCAAAGAAAGAACCAGCCCTCTGGTCACGCGAAGTGTCGACCAGTCGCCGAGAAATTTCCTTAAAAAGGAGACGCGCACTTGGACCCCATGACCCGAGCGTTTCAACCCCAAACGGCTCAAAACTGTAGCAACCATTAAGGTTACAGTATTTGCGCCGCTTGAGGTTCTCAGCAGCCGCAGCTGCGGCGCCAGCACAGCCCGCCGTGCTTGCAACGTGGGATGGCGCAAGGGTATCGACACAGGTAGCGTCCCACACCAAAGGTCTACCCACCTTCCAAGGCACCAACGTCATTCCGTCTGGTCTTTTGCCATCGTCACGTACCAAGCCATTTGGTTCTAAAACCGCTGGTACGCCGGCGGAGGCAAAAGCTCGACGAATAATATCGTTGATGCTAGCGTGACGAGATATGCGACCTGCGCTCCTGCTGCAGGACAGGCCATGATGTCCGAGGTTGTCGACAGCTTCACCACAGTGGCAACGATGCGGAGCAACACAAGGTGCGCCTAAACGAAGGCTTGTAGCGAGCCGAAATGAAGCATCATCCATCATTGTACCAATAGTGGATGATGGGAGTGCTTGAAGCCATAATCCCGACTCCCACTCCCCCACAGCCAGCAGACGGGCGCGCTCCGCAGCATTAATTGACGTATTTAACAGGTTATGCCGTATAATACTGCAGAGCGGCACGTCCCATCGTCTTTGGGAGGACAGGTAGTCGGGCAAATCCGTACTGGGACAAGCCATTTTCCAAGCGTTCAACGCATCAGTTATAAACGGTACCTCAAAATCAACCAGTGAACTAGATAAAATCTTTCTGGTTAATTTTTCGATACCGTAAACTGAAGAGAGGAAGGCCGGTAAACTAATACTTGAAATTTTGCGGACGCCGAGACCACCCAAGCGCATAGGAAGAGTGGCTTGCTGCCACGCTCGGTCGTCCAGGGCCACATTTAGGATCGAGGTCAATGTATTTCTGATGATTTTATCTACTTTTTCTAAGAGTTGTGGGTGTTTCCAAAGGTGTGAGGAACGGAGGCTATACGTAAATTTTGGTCCAAAACAAAGGTATCGAATAATTGTGAAGGCCGAATGTATGTTGATAATGTTGTTGTCCGTAATATAGATTATAAAAAAAATATTAGACCCGTATTTTTGTTTTGTTACATAAACCAAAATTGCCGAAGATACAACGCTCCTAAAAATTACATATCGTCACTCGATCGGTACAATTTTACAAGCGTTATGACGTCACAAGCCCCCACTCCCGAATTTTGAAGCGCTTTTTCTTTGTCAATATTCATTGATTTAGAAAAACAAAAAATACGTGTCCATCATTTTTCAATATTCTAACTGATGGACTAAACAGATTTTCAATTTATTTATGCAGTAAAATACCCTATTGCCTGGTTAGACCTGACAAGTCAGTTGTTAAAAACTAAATCAGTACGGGTTAATCTTCAAAGCAGCGCTTGTATAGGTTTGTCTGTAAATGGGTGATCATCTATTATATACCTAGTTTCTTATGTCTCAGAAAATACGTTAAGCCGTTGCTACTGTCTAGTATTTATATATTTTTGATAGTCACAGCTCCTTAGAGGCCCGAAAGTCTGACAACCGGTCTTATCGAGCCGTATCGTATCACCCAGTTACAGGGTTCTGGAGTTCAGATAGGAAGTCGCTCTATGTAAAATATTTATATTTAGATTTAGCATTACGGTGGAAGCCGACCTTTAAATAGTTGGGAACAAGGCTATGAATAGTATTATTTGGTACGTGTAGAACTTTCATCTTTTCATCAACTTTCATGCAAATAAAGATTATTCTATTCTATTAAATTCTACTTAGTAGAAGACGAAGCTAGCATATCAGAGTCTAGTCCAGTAGTATATTTGTTAAGGCCATCTTGAATTACCATGACCCTGGTACGTAAAGGGCTATTGAAGGACACCGTGGATTTTAGTCAGTACGAGTCTAACAGTTCCTCCCGCTGTGCCCTGGGTGGGAGGACTCATGTTATGATTTTAGCACGTAAAAAAAAAGGCCAGGCTAACCTTCCATAGATCGACTCGAACACAGACCAATATAATATATTATTTCACGACCGGAGCTCTCAACAACAAACAATTCTTTCTACGACAGCTAATATCCTTGCCAAGCCTGGCATTATCTTCTCAAAACCGTTGTTTACCAACATTACACACACTTTAAAGCATACTTAACACTTATTTTGGCACGGATACAGCTTCAAGACTATAAAACAAGCACCATACAATGGGAATGTGAGCACTGGTCCACTGGTGAAACTTATTGCAGACTATGGAGTTACATTTTAGTACTTTTGGTAAGATAAGAATCTGCTGTTTTGGTGTTATTTTGGTTGGTTAATGGGATATTTTAGGTGCCCCTTCGTAAGCCCCTTCGTACACATGGTTTTTTTAGTTTGGTTTCATTAATTGAACTCTCATATAGCATTAAAATAACCTGATTTCAAGACTATTGGTACGTGAAGATTCACGTGTTCCGATTTCGTAGAGTTTTCATCAGGGGTCTAAGCGCAAGATTTTAAAAACAAAAAATAAAGGTTAAAATCCATTTACTTTACGTCATATAAACGTGAAACGTCATGCTAGGACTTCAGATAATGCGCCGGAACCGGAGAAGTGTGGGAACGGCACTAAGTTTAAGTTTTCTTTTAATATTCCACCGATTAGTTACGATAGGCTCTATTTAACTCGCAATAGCTAACTGGTAGCTGTCTTTTTTGGTACAGTTTTCCGACAACAACTCAACAATCAGCACCCTGAACCTGGTGCCGATGGCTGAAGACCATGAGAAGTACCTGGTCTGCCGCGCCGTCAACCCCAGGGTGCCGGCCGCTGTTATTGAAGACCGGTGGTTCCTCAATGTACAGTGTACGTATTAAGTTAAGATTAGTAAGTATAAGTATTCCTGCCATTATCACTACAATTGGCCATTTGACTGAAAAATTATAATTGGTCCGTCACTTAAATTATCAAAAAATATTCGACTCGTATTTTTTCTTTTCGTTTCTTTTTAACTCTAAATGACGGGCTAATTATATTTGTAATTTATAGCTACTATCAAATTGCCAATTATTATAAAACAAAGTCACTCAATCCGTCTGCATGTCTATTTGTTCATGATAAACTAAATCAATAAGCCTCATTTTTTTAGCAACGGTTAAAAATTTACGTTAACTCTTTAGTGCCATCATTCTAAGGGGACTTTATCGGATTTGTCTGATCTTCACTGAACTTAATTGAAACGTTTATTTAAACGTCAAAGTCCGTCACCTTATAGCGGTTTGTGAATGTATATCTGCTACTGTTGTTTATCAATTTTTATATCAATCGTACTTAATTTTAGTTGGATTTCAATTTTACAATTATACTATCACTAATATTGTTTTTAGTATTTCTTTGTTTATTCAAATATTTATGAAATGTGCTTTCTAAAAATAACAAATAACAATTTTACTTACACAGGTCTTTCCTACATAATCTCTTCATAGGTTAGAGCTCAATCTTCATAGACATGCACTTTTTAACAGATGTCCCGATAGTAACCCTGAAGCTGGGTTCAAACCTGAACCCCAGCTACATCAAGGAAGGAGATGGGGTCTACTTTGAATGCAGCGTGAAGGCGAACCCCAAGGCAAAGAAACTCACATGGTATAAAGGGGTGAGTTTAACGAACATCAGTCTGTTAGTCCTGTACACACATCAAAAAAACTGATAAAATTAAATTATATTAAATTTTATCAAGAATTTGTTGTGTGTTTGCTTTAGATAGATATAGATATTGTTTGAAATAAAAAAATAAAACAGTTTTTTATTTCATAATCTAACTATTTTTTTTTATTATTTTGTAAGCAAAATTTTTTGATGCGTGTATAACGAACAGAGTCAAAGTTAATCGTAAATCGTAGTCAAAGTCGATATCATACATAGCAAAAAGAGGGGTTTTTCCAATAAGTTTCTATCTCCAATATTTTCACATATTACGCATATTTAAAATTGTTTGTTCAAAAATATTAGCCGAAGAAAATAGAAAATTTAACATGCCATTAATTCTTCTTTTTTCTTCCACTAAATTTTTTTTCTGATCAACTCATGCAAAAAGAAAACGAGGTACCTAAATTCGCTGGTTCCACTACACCAAAACGTTTTTCACAGAACTATGACACCAAAACTGAACCTAATGTTCTTTCGCAGGTAAAGGAAATACAGCATAATGCTAGCGCAGGTGTGATCCTCAGTGACCAGAGCTTGGTGCTGCAGAGTGTGACCAGGGCAGCCGCTGGGGACTACAGCTGCCTGGCGTACAATAACGAAGGCAGTGCCACCAGCAACCCAGTGTCACTTCAGATCAATTGTGAGTACTATAAGAGATCGGTGAAGCAATTAAAGAATTTCAAGGAACAGTGTATAAGATGGGAACGCGAGGTATGATAGGAAATCACACACTTAAGGCAAACTTAACACAATACTAACGTAGCGCAAGTGCCATGCGCAAGGTCCTGATGGCGCTTGCGCTACATTAGTGTTGTGTTAACTATGCCTAAAGAGTGTATATCCCCATTATACCTCGCGTCCCCGTCTTATACACTGTTCATTCATAGTAAAAATATTGTATATTAAGAACTGTATTATCACAACAGATTTTCATACAGAAAATTCTAGACAATCTACTTTTTCTATTTAATGTAAAATCGTCTGATCTATTTAAAGTTCTTTCACACAATAAAACCTTCACAATACGGTCAACAGCAAATGTAGATGATCCAAATCAGAAATTCAATACCTACTTATGAACGGAGTTCGAGTCATCTACTTTTACTGACTGTACCAACCTATATCGTTACCTACCACTACAAGAACACAACTCTTCTTTTTCTTACGACGTCAAAAATTATTACTATTTTTTGCCCTATAGTGGGTTAGGCAATTTGACAGCAAAAAAAAAACTGATTTTTTTTAGTCCCGGCAGCTATAGTTTTGAAAAATAATGGACACGATATTTTTCTTTTGTTAAACCAATTCATATTTACCAAGATATAACGCATGAAAATTCGAGCGTGGCTCCTGACGTCAGAAGCAAGTAGAAACTGTACTTGGCGTTTGGCCAATTTTTCAAAAGTGTCATCAATTTTGGTTTACGTAACAAAAGAAAAAATACGTGTCAAACATTTTTTGATAATCTAACTGACGAACGTATTAGATTGTTTCAGTTTAATACCTTGTTTGGTGAGGTACGGTACGCTTTAACAACATGCTGCTTTCAACAATATTTTAATTTTCTAATTAAGTAAACTTATTTATATTTGATCGCAAACTTTTTGAAGCGAAAACTTCTTTAGCGGCGTTGTGCACTTTTTTGGAATGGGTAAAAAAATTTAAACTCGCGTCAGGACACTTGACCTGATCGAAAATTCGTAAGACGGCGCAGGGCGCTTGCGCGAATGTTCGTGTTTATTACTATTCAAGTTTTCACTTCTGCCGGCACTCCCAGAGTGCAATCCGTCGTTTTTTGTTCTCGCTGCTGAAGTGAAAAGTCATGTGTGTTACACGCGAGTAAAGTTTTTTGCATCTCGTGCCTTTGAATCCCTCGCCACACTCAGGATTCAAATTTAGAGTACGATACGTTTTGGTAATGAAAAATAGAAATCAATACTACGAGTATATTATGCAACTAGTGAATAAAGAACGGATTTAACGCGATGACCATAGATGAATCACGAGCAAGCGAAGGATTCCTAACGATTGAATCACGAGCGTAGCAAGTGATCAATCCCGAGCGACGCGAGTCATTCATGGCCCTCAATATAAATCTGTTCTATTCAAGAGTTGATTACTATATTTTACACCATGACTACGACACACACGAAACATATAAATGAAAAGCGCTTCCTTTTTTCTTCAGTGATTAAAACTAGCTTTTTAATGGTATAAACTACAATACTCAACCTCCACAGGAAACGTACTCGTATCATTACAGAGGTTCTAATAAAATTGATAACGGTATCATGACGTCACTAAGCTCCATCGATTCTTACATTGTTAATACCTAGCTTGCCCAATTCGGTTGTTTCTGTTATTAGATCAACGTAGAGCCACTCATGCCCATGGATACTTGAATCACGTACGACACGTGAGGTCTGTTCCAGATAACGTTTTATATTGGATTGTAGTACATTGGATATAATAGATGTTCAACTAACTACTTAATTGAAAGCTTACGAGAGGAACTAACAAATGTACCATTACCAGTTTTGATTGTTAATTAGCTTAATATAGTGACTATTATGTAATAAGTTTAATTTCTTTGTTCTTTGAAAAACTAATATCAAATATTAACACTCTATTTCATTCAAATCTCGGTCAAGACTGCGACCGAAATAGATGATTAAAGTTTCAGCACAAGATGCATATTATGACCTCAATATGATGATATTTTATCAGTTATAACAATAACTTAGATGACTGAAATTATCGGAAAAAAATAGTGTGTTCATGTTCATTCTGTTGAAAGTCATTGTAGAAAATCAAAACGCCTTCAAAGCGATTGCGACTGTTAGGAAGCTCCGAGTTCTTTTTTAAACTTTTACTGTGACATTGCTGGGCAAAGGTCTTTCAATCTTCGTTTTGTGCACTTTTCTTCGGATCACATCAAAAGAAAAGTATAATTACACGTGAAAAGCTTGCACCCTACCTTCAGGGAGCATACGTGACAGTACATTATTGCTTTGACTTGTCGGAAAATTGGAAGAAGTCCAGATTCAAAATGAAATGGATCTGGTTACTAGACGTTGTTTGCGGCAGTTTGAGAATACCCGCCGGGATTACGACCAGATTGAGCACTGAATCAACCTAGAATTGTCAGGGTGTGCAGATTTATATGTTCGGACCTAATTTAAATTGAGATAGGTTTTCGTTGTACGTCTTGGGAGCTGAAAGATGGGAACGTTTTATTATTACCGGTTTGGGGTTACTTTAGTTCTTGGTCTGTTGATGTAGAATCTGAGAAAAAAAGTCAAGTTTTTTTAACTAATTTATTTGGCAATTCTCATACAAAAACGCTCATCCGCGCGGTCGTGCGAAGGTGGCATAGTAAATGTATTGGCGTTGAAAAGACGGAAATTTGACGGAAAAATGACCGCTAGTTTGTAGATTTTTATACTGCGATGGATATAAAAGGCATATTATAAACTAGGTTACATTCATTAGATAGGTGCATTAAGAACATTTTCAAAATACATATCACAATTCTACCAATATCCATGGAAAATGCAGCGACTTTGTGTGGGGTCAAACGTTAAATTCTCAGCTAGTCAAACGTTAAATTATAAGCAGGTATGAAAACTTATTTATGAGCGTACAGCAATGTGACGCGAGCACCCATAGAAATAACGACTTGAATTATAAGACACTTTGAAGCAACTTGTTAGAACGTATTTTATTAAATATGAGATGCTGATAAAAATAGGAACACGTGTGTGTAAAATGTGAGCCGATATTATTTTATTTATTAATTGGAGTCTGTTTTCAAAGAGGGTTAAAAATGGGGCCCTATATACACCCACAAAAGGGTACTCATAGAGAATCAAAAAACATTCGCCGCCCGACCGCCGCCGCGTACGGACGTCTCCTCGTGTGTGCTCCGTGCCAGTGCTGTGTTCTCCGCTGCGATTTCGTCGTGTCCTGCTGCGACGTGTCAAGAGAGTAGTCAAGACTACTCGAGTAAAAATTGTCCTTTTCAGGACAATTCTTACTCATCTTATTTCCCTTACGTCCCGCGTGTGTTTTTGCCCCTTCAGGGAAAATCCACAGTTTCGTGGTTCTTGGTGGAAACCTTACGGTGTCAACGAAGCCAAGAGGGTGGTGCCCCAATCCATCCCGCCGAACCCCTTCAGGGCGAGGTTAATTTATTGGAGTCGGGAGCTAGGACCTTGGCCTTGGGGGGACTCCTAGTCAAACCTAGTCTCTGGTTTCGTTCACAGCTACACACCTGGTGTCGGTTGGGAGTGTCTACCCCTTCGCACCAGACCCAAATAGGGCCCTGTTGCACATTAAGATTGGCAACAGGTTTACAAGCTTAGGGCACACCGTAGGTACACACCTCCCTGCCATACACAATCCCTCGGCAGGGAGGCTACTCACCCCCGGGCCCACCCACCCGGGGAGTTAGGTTGTTAGGGTTAGGTTTTACATCCCGAGAGCTTCACTCTCATGTCGGCCGCTCTTAGCTGACTTAATCATGGACAAACTCCTCAAGTTTGTCGAGACCCTCCTCCAAGACCCTTTACTAAAGGGTAAATATGACTCGGCCTTCGCTGCTCTTAAAGCAGAAACCGACGTCAATAAATTTAGTGATGCGCTCGAGAGCCCACTATCTCCCCCGCCCGCCGAAAAAGGCATCCCGGTCAAATCGACCTCCCTGTCTGTAAAGACAAAAATCCCCGCCTCTCACGGCCCATCTCCCAAAACCGCTTCTGCAAAAGCGGCCCCTGTCCCTTCTGCGACTTCTGCCCCCACTCCCTCAACATCCAAACATGTTGTTGAGAAAATGGACACATCAGTGCCCATTTCGGACTCTGAACAGTCCGACTCCGCATCCTCCTCCGATGAGGACTTTACAGTCGTCATCGGAAAGAGGAAACAAGGGAAACACTCCCAAGCCGGCAAGGCAAAGAAACCCCTTGCAGCCCCACCTACCCCCTCTCCTCCGGCCTCCCCTCCAGCCTCTCGTCCGGTTTCCCCCACCCCTCCGGCAGCCCCCGCCAGCCGCCCTTCCAGCCCTATGGCAATCGCTCCAGCGGCTTCTACAAAGAAGCCTAGGCCCCCACCCCCGATTTTCATTCAGGAGAAGTCCAAATGGACAGAAATCTCCAAAATGTGTGCGGATCGAAAGATCCAGTACACAAAAGCTACAAATACCCAACAGGGTATTAAAGTCATTATCCCTACGTCTTCGGACTACAGGGAACTCTCTCGCCTACTCCGTGGAAGGAACGTAGCCTTCCACACTTACTCCCTCCCTGAGGAGAAGCCCACCCGAGTGGTGATAAGGCGGATCCCCAAGGAGATCTCCACCCAAGACGTCTTAGACGACCTCCTTGCCCAGAATATCCCTACCTCTGCCGTCCACCGCCTTCACAAGGCGAGGGGTGGCGAACTATACGACATGGTGTTGGTAGTTTGCGACCCTGTCGAGTCCAGTCCCCATCCCATTTTCAAAATTAAGTCAGTGTGCTCCCTGACAGGCATTTCTATCGAAAAGCCATTCAAAGCGCACACAGTAGGACAGTGTCACCGCTGTCAACTATACGGCCATAGTCAGGCCCACTGCTATGCACCACCCAGGTGCGTCAAATGTTTAGGCGGCCACAGCACGGCTGATTGTCCCCGTCCTAAGGACAAGTCCCTCTGCACCGAACCCCCTAGCTGCGTTCTGTGCGGCCAAGTAGGACACCCGGCTAACTACCGCGGTTGCCCCAAAGCCCCCAAATCCGCTTCTCCCAAACTGGCAAAGCGCGCTGCCGCCCGCCAGCAGAGGGAATCCCCATCTGTGAAGATTCCTTCCTCACAGATTCCCGAGAGGCTTAGCCCTCAGCGACCCTCTCCGTGGAACTCATTGAACCACCAAAAGGCCTTCCCAGCCTTAGGTCCAGCGTCCCCAAAACCCACCCCAGGGCTACTCGAAGCCCCCGCCCCCAAACCCGCGGCTCCCGTGACTGCCCCTGCACCTTCGCGCAAGGTCGCTCCAGCAGCCCCGCAAACCATCCCTCCCGCGGTACCCTCCGGCCATGTGCCCGACGTTGACCCTAATGACATGTATGTCATAATCAACGCCTTCAAAACGGTCCGCAACCATCAAGAGATTTTGAGATCCAAGGCGAGACAATTGGCAGCCCAACTCAGGGCTTCCAATGGTAGTCCCGAGGAGTACTCTAAAATCTTCGACGCTCACCCCGAAGTGGGTGACGCCCTCTTAGCCCTCCACCTTGTTTAGTCAGTCCAATGGCTACTAAAAATAAGAATGTCCTCAAACCGCGATCCCTTAAGTTAGGCTTTTTCAATGCCAATGGCATTAGAGGTCAGCGTGATGAAATCGCTACCTTCCTCCGCGACAACCAGATAGACATCCTTCTCGTTCAGGAGACTTTCCTAAAACCGCACCACCGTGACCCTAAAATTGCCAACTATCAATTAGTTCGCAACGACAGGTCACGCTGCCACAAGGGCGGTACGCTCATCTACTTCAAAAGGACCCTGCATTGCATCCCTCTTATCCCTCCTCCCCTCGAGTCTCTCCTCGAGGTTTCAGCCTGTCGGTTAGGCATGACCGGCCACCAACCCATCACCATTATATCCGCCTATTTTCCCCCTGCCCTCGGCGCAGAGGATCACAATTTACTCACCAAAGACCTCACATCCCTCTTCGGCCTGAGCGACTCCGTCATCATGGCGGGCGACCTCAACGCCAAACATCCCGCTTGGAATAGCACTACCACCACCCCTAGAGGGAAGGTAGTGTTCAATCTAAGCTCCTCACTAAACTTTGATCCCATCGCTCCTCTTGAGCACACCCATTATCCCGGTGATCCCAACCACCGTCCCGACGTGCTCGACATAGCGCTTCTCAAGAATGTCAACCTCAAGTTGCATTCCATTGAGACGCTACACGAGCTAGACTCTGACCACCGTCCAGTGCTCCTGCACTTAGTCCCTCGCTCGGGTCCCTCCGACCCCAGCCAGCCTCCTCCAACCAAAGTGATAACTGACTGGAAGAAAGTAAGCGATAAGCTGAAATCAACCTCGTCACCTCACTTGGACTCTATCCCCGATCACATAGTCTCCGTCGCGGACACGACGGCCGCGATCAACTCGTTTACAGAACACGTGCAATCCGTACTGACGGATTGCTCACGGGAAGTCCCAGAGATGAACGATCATCGCTGGAAACTTCCCGATGACGTACGTGAACTGATAACCGAGAAGAACGCGGCCATCCGTGCCTACAGCAACTTTCCATGCGACTCGAACAAGGCTCACATGCGCAGTTTACAGCGTGCTGTAAAGAAACGCATCGCTGAGCTTCGTTCGAACCGCTGGAATGAGATGCTGAGCGATCTCGAGCCCACCCACTTAGCCTTCTGGCAGCTGCAACGGAAGTTGCGTGCCACTGAAGAGGCCACTATGCCTCCCCTCAACCGTCCCGATAAGAGCGTCGCCTTTGACGACTCTGAAAAAGCCGAATGCCTGGCCGACAGTCTGGAATCCCAGTGCTCTCCCAGCACCCAACCGGTAGACAAAAGTCACCTCCTCAAGGTCGACTCTGAAGTCCAACGTAGGACCTCCCTCCCTCCCGTAGAAGACCCTGATGATCCTCTGCCTCCAGTCACTCCAGACGAAGTGCAGGACATCATAAAACGTCTCCGACCCCGGAAAGCTCCCGGGTCGGACGGTATCAATAATAAGGTATTTAAAATCCTCCCCGCCCAGCTCGTTATGTTAATGACCGCCATCTTCAATGGCGCTCTGACCAACAACATCTTTCCCCAGGCATGGAAAGAGGCCACTGTTATCGGTATCCCTAAGCCAGGCAAGCCCAAGTCTGAGCCCACGAGTTACCGTCCCATCAGTCTCCTGAACGTTCTCGGCAAAATCTACGAGAGACTTATTTATAAGCGACTCAGAGATTTTGCCGATGCCAAGTGCCTCATTCCTCACGAGCAATACGGCTTCAGGACCGGTCACTCGTGCATCCATCAAGTCCACCGTATAGTCGAGCACATTAGCGCTGGGTTCCAACGCGGTGCAATGACTGGCGGTCTATTCTTCGACATAGCGAAGGCCTTCGACAAGGTCTGGCACAATGGCTTATTATATAAGCTCTACCAAATGGGTGTGCCAGACCGTCTCGTGCTCATCTTACGAGACTTTTTGTCTGATCGCACATTCCGCTATCGCATCGGGAATGCCCTCTCCTCCCCTCACCCTATCCGAGCCGGTGTCCCTCAAGGT
This sequence comes from Agrotis puta, assembly GCA_943136025.2. NCBI lineage: Eukaryota > Metazoa > Arthropoda > Insecta > Lepidoptera > Noctuidae > Agrotis > Agrotis puta. Next base: position 15,904,479 of record OW964185.2, on the reverse strand, counting down.
TCAGTCCTCTCGCCCCTCCTATTCACGCTGTTCACTAGCGATATTCCCAAGAGCAAAAAGGCTCAGTTAGCTCTCTTCGCGGACGACACGGCCATATATTACACTGGTCAAAGTCCAACCGCTATAGCCCAAACCCTCCAATCCGCAGCCAACGCCCTCGGCGACTGGTTTAGGAAATGGAGAATTGAGGTTAACCCTGATAAAAGTCAGGCGGTCCTCTTTAGGTCGCCGCTCAAAAGACTTCCCCTCCGCCCCCTCAGTCCGATAACCATGTACGGTAAGCCTATCCCTTGGGAGAAGCAAGCCAAGTACTTAGGCGTTATCCTCGACAGTAATCTGTCCTTCCGCGCCCACATAAAAGCAGCCCGTAATCGGGCTGCCTTTGCCGTAAGCAGGCTCCACTTCATGATTACAGCGAGAAGCAAATTATCGCTTAAATGCAAAATTCGCCTCTATACCGCTGTAATCCGCCCCATCATGACATATGCCGGTGTCATATTCGCGCACTCCAATCCCCGCCACCTTTATAAAATGCAGGTCCTTCAAAACCGTTATCTTAGGAAAGTCACGGGAGCCCCGTTCTATGTCCGCAACGATAGCCTCCACCTCGACCTTAAAATCCCCACCATTCTCCAATTCATGAAACGCCTTTCCAAGCGTTTCTTTGACTCTGCCATCAGGCACCCCAATCCCCTAGTCGCAGCGGCCGCTCGATACGAACCGTCTCGTATCAGCAAAATTCGCCGACCAAGGCATACTCTTGTCACCCCCGACGACCCCATCACTCTCCTCCAGGAGAGCAGTAGGGAAACTAGCACGCTCAGGAAACACAAGCGTAAACCGATCCCGTCATTTCGTCCTCGCCGCCGAGGACGACCGTCGCGACGTCCGAATCAATGCCCTCCCCGTCCCTCGCAAGAGCCAGCCCGCGATGCTGAGCCGTAGAGTCTTAAAAATCAGTCCCTAAATAATGAACCATTGTGATCCAGCCTGTCCCTTGCTGTCCTCTCTCAGTGACGCCCTAAGCCGAGGTCCGAACCCCACAGGGGGTGCCCTTAGCGTGCGGTCACTTAGTTTGTAGTTTTTATTTAGTTTGTAAGCTCTGGCTGGAGGCCTTAAAGTAATTTAAGGCATCTCTACAGAAAAGTCCGGTTAAGCAGCTCACAACCTCTTCTAGGTTGACCTGCGAGATGCCATACACAAAAAAAAAAAAAAAAACTCATAGAAAGGAAAAACCGGTCACACTAATTCCAAAAAACTACAACTCATAAAAGTCAACAGCTGCAAGAAAACATGGACCAATAGACAAGGCCAGTAAAGCGCTAAAGCTGGCCAAAGAGAACTTATGTCTGAATTAAAGAATTTGAATTTAAATTGAATTGAAAGACCCGAAGAATTCCTTTACTTATTCATTATTATGTACACTCAGCAGTGTGCTATTAAAACTGACTCCTTTACAAACGTTTTTGCCATCAGATGCTCCAATGTGCAAGACCCTGAACGAAGGAGAGGTGTACGGCGCTCTGAAGATGGAGACAGTGGTCCTACAATGCGTGGTGGATTCCAGTCCACCTCCCACCTACTTCAGTTGGTTCTTCAACAGCTCTGGGGAGCAGGTGGAGATATCTCCAAGGTAAGGCTCGGAGCTAATGTTTTGAGTCTCTTTTTCCTAATTGATAGCCACAACCATGGGGTCTTTCAGTCAAAAGTGAATAGGTTACTTCTAGGTATTTGTGCTTCACCGTGGCTTACCATCAGGCGAAAAAGTGAAAAACTGAAACCAATGTTTTTGATTGCTTTCGATTTTAATGAGATTGAAATTCATCACTACCTATGCCAGGTGGGTCAAGGATCAATGTATTGTCACAGAAGGATTGTTGACCGTGCGATAGGCTTAAAATGAAGAGTTATTTTTATAAGTCTATTGTGATCAGTGCTTTTCTATGGAAAGAAAAAATCCACTGCGAGCAGGATTTGAATCTGCTACCTCGGAATTTCAGTACATCCGAGGCTCTTACTAGTCTGTTATGATCAACTTCTTGCCTGGGTCGACGTCGCTTTGTGTTCCACGCGGGCCTTAAGGAGTGTCAGCATAGTGAGCCTGTAGAGGGCCAAAGCCTGCCGGGGTCGCGGGACTTACCCATTACCGTGACCCCGGTACGTAAAGGGCTATTGAAGGACACCATGGATTTTAGTCAGTACAAGGCTGACAGTCCCTCCCGCCCTGCTCTGGGTGGGAGGACTCATTTGATGATTCTACTACGATAAAAAAAAAACAACTTCTTCAGGTGATGAGAACATGATATTTTAATGAAAAGGTGGTCTTTATGTTGTATCTATAAATTCTTCTTTCTTTCTTTGTAAAACTAATGTATCAATGTATCATTTAAAAATTCATCAAAATGTATATAATAATTGCTTGAAGCAAAAATGGTAGGTAAATAAAACATTTATAAAAATATGTTGTGCAAATAAAAAATATGCTATCAAACAGATATCAAAGGAATTTGCAACATCAAATAAACAGTGAAGAGAGAATGTGATAAATGTATCGCTACTTTTCATTAAATTTATACAGATTGATAACCCACTCATATGCAGACTGTATCAATTTTAAACCGTGCAATAGATAATTGAATCTGCATACAAATAACGAGATAACTAACAACAAAACGTGGGATACATTTTTGGTGAATAATTCAAACGGAATATCAATTTTGTTGGCAGACACTGACATTGAGAAGTAATTGGACATAAAAGTCTACATATTTCATAACGAATTCATATTAATATGTGTGAATACGTCGAAATAATGAAGTAACAGTTTATATTGAAAATATTATGTTTAGAAGAAAGCTTGAACAATTTGAAGATTGTGATAACATTGACAGAAATCTTACCAGCAAGTTTAAGTCCCTAATCGACTTATTCAGACTTTGGCCTGCTACTGAGAAATTCCTCAAGAAACAATCCAATGTCACAAGCAAAATTAAATTCAACAAAAGTGAATAATTAATTTACTGTCAAGTCTCAAATTACAGTCTTCTCGCAAACAATCATAATTACATCACGAAATCAATATCCCTGAGAACTTCTACAGTAAACTACTTTTTTTTTTTTTTTTTTTTTTTATCGTGGTAAAATCATCAAATGAGTCCTCCCACCCAGGGCAGGGCGGGAGGGACTGTCAGACTTGTACTGACTAAAATCCACGGTGTCCTTCACTAGCCCTTTACGTACCGGGGTCACGGTAATCCCTTGGTCCCGCGACCCCGGCAGGCTTTGGCCCTCTACAGGCACAGTAAACTACTTAGCTCAAAATATTGAATTCACAGAAGAACAGATTTTAAACAAACTTACTTCTGACTTAGCGAACACGCTTCTGTCGAGGTCCACAGTTTCTTGCGTTTACACTGGTTTATTTCAGACATGAACTTAAACAAAGCCTGAAAAAGTTCGCTGAATAAAGCAGTAATAAAATCGGCTCAGCGGAGTTTAAGTTTTAAGCTGCTAACGGGTCAGATAGGCAGCTTTTGGGGGGATTTTCGTCACTTAATACGTCCATATTCGAGCACTAATTAGTGCAGTGGCTAAGCGCTTGCATTTCAACCGTTGAAGCCTTTTCTGTTGATGCGTTTGGCGCGGGACGTGCGACCAGCTATAGTTTGCTTATATGCAACGCTGGTTTAACGAGAACTTGTAGGATACTCATGCATATTAAGTGTTTATGTGGCGACATGGATTTGCGCGTAAATGCGCTGTTTCTGCGGCATCTCTAATGCAGAGTATCACACTTCGACTCTCTCATTAAACGTTAATATGTATGCAGAATGATAATTCCAAATCCTGATCAGGGCATTTCAGTGTAACTGTATCTGCTAAAATCTCTGGAGATTAATTTAAGCCTCAAATCGACATTTTGTGAGTATTAAATGAAACGAAAATGGCACGAAAACACGGTTAAATTTCCGCTTCTGGTTTGTGAACTGTTACTAACATCAATAAACTTCAAAATGAATAAAAGTTTGAAACTACTATCAATATTTTTATAACTATTTTCTGCACGAAACATAAACTAGCTATTTCACAAAACAACCAATTGACCAGTAGTTTAAACGCAGTGCCAAAGTGCATACGCACGGTAGAGAACGCAATCGTCTCGTCAATCGAGGGTGCGCAATCTAGAAATTAACACCAGGATTGTGTCATACGCCTCTTCAACAACTTTGTCACAAAATAAACAAGAAGTAGAAGGTCCCGTCCGCACACATAGATACGTACGTACCGGGATTTTTAAAGCTTGATGCCTACGGTGCGTAATATTGCGGACGGACGCGAACCAGTCAATGGGAAGAGTGTCATCGGTACTGTAGATTCGTCAGTTGAAGAAAAAGAGCGGTGCGTGGTTGTTGGTAGTCGTCGGTCATGTAGTTTGTTCGCAATATCACTCACCGTGGGAATCCAGCTTTAAAAATAACCGTTTTTAAGTCTCCGTCTGCGTACGCCTGTTTTCACCTGTTGTATGGACATATTCTTCTGTATGTATCGATTGTGTGTCTAGTAAAGGCGGGAGCTTTGAAGTGGTTGTACGCTTTGTCATTGTGCCACTGAATTCACTGAGTTACACCTGGTTTAGTTTGGAATTTGAACTTGAATAGGGAGCTTGATTACGAAGCCGAAACCTGTAGTTTTTGGATCGGCTTAGAAAGAAAGCCGTAAATTAATAAATAGTTAGGTAAATCTAGAAGACGCTTATCAAGTTTTTTGGAATGAATAAGTATATTCAAGTAAAAGTGAGTTAATAATTACAAATAAGAATTCAGGACATTAAAGGCTAAATAACAATACCTGAAGGTTTTGAAATGATGTACAATCGACAAAGTTGAATCATAACCCATTTTGACAATGAATCGTTTGAATCCATCATAATAATAAAGATCAATGTCGTTACCATGGATATTGTATTTGGACTTAATTGTATTTGAATGTCTGTAAGAAAACCAGCTTCACGTCATGATTTAACTTTGTCGATTTTACTTTAATTCTGAAAACTGATTTAATCATTTTGGACTAAAATTAAGTTACGAGTATCTCAACCCTATGACTTCTTGTAGTATATTTGCCAATAAACGTATTGTTTTCCTTTTTATGTTGTTCGATGATACGTCATAGTAATATAGAGCCACTTTATTAATGTACAGACAGCGCGCAGCTTCACAACGTAACCCCTCTTGAAAGCTTTAATTCTTTTAGGGTTAACCACATCTTGAAGCTATCTGTACGTAACCACATCTAAGGCCTGTAACTTTCAGAGAGGCGGCGTAATAAACTCCAACACCAGACTGTCGCTTATAGTCACGAAAGATTCGCCATTACCTTTTCTTTCTCTCCCTCCAGTTTATACACAGCACAGGGCAACACATCCACCCTGCGCTACACCCCGACCACAGACCTGGACTTCGGCACGGTCCTGTGCACGGCCACCAACTCCGTGGGCAGGCAGGAGGCGCCCTGCATGTATAAGCTTGTTGCTGCAGGTAACTCATTATATCATAGCTCTAAAGAAGATGATGGTAAAGGTGATTTTCCTGGTAGAACATTTGTGAAAACATAAAATATTACGCTAATACATTGGCTTATGGATGAGTGACAACGTTGAATTTGGCCATGAACCACTAAGTCAAATAAATAAAAAGAGGCTATCCTACAATAGTCCACTTATGTTCAGCATAGGCCAGTCGCGAGCCTGTCTTGTCAGATTACCATGACCGTGGAACATAAAGGACTATTGAAGGAACATCGTGGAATTTAGTCACTACGAGACTGAGAGCCCATCCCTTCCGATGCTGGGCGGGAGTACTCATTTGATGATTTCATCACGTGACACAGATCACGTGATAAAATCATCAAATGAGGTCACAGTCTTTGTACGCCAGTTTATTTGACCTTCAAAAACAATGAATACTTCATAATAATCACTCATTTACTTAGATTAACGCTGAAAGTATTTATTTGTAAGAAGAATTTATAAGTCTGATCTTTTTCTGTTCTAATTTCTAGAATTTGTCTTTAAAGAGAAATTGCGCAATAACTATTTACTCGGAAGATAATTAAGACTTGAATTTCATAATCTTGTTATTGTGAGAAAGTCCTAAAGATGGACCTAAACCACACAAATCGAAGAATTAGGTACAATTCGCAAAAAAAAAAATATTTGACTCTCTTTTTCTCTATTTCATCATGCTTATGTGTATGTGTAATTCAATTTGCGACTTAAATACAAAGTATAACGATACAAAGTTGTTTGTGTGCAAGAGAAAGTTTTGCGTCGCCTTGTTTATCGTTAGCACAGCGTGATGACAAACGGTGCAATACAAGCAGTTGCATTTTATCGCCGGTCACCGAAATATGAGAATAGGATTCAGTGCGAGAGCCGGCAATGGCGCGAGCAATTCTCGGGGTTTTTTTTTAACTAGGTTTTTGGGTGCGTTTAGAAACATATAAACTCACATACACAAGCGCTCAGACTCGGAACAGCTACAGCTTGTAGATCATACAAATATTTGCTCCGTGCGGGAATCGAACCCGCGACACGCAGCGCAGCAATCCAATCGCTCAGCCACTGCGCTAACCGTACTGTCGAATAAACATGTTGAAGTGAAAGGGGTGGGCTGGCTATGTCTACAGTAGGACAGCCGGTTGATGGAGCAGACAATGTGCTAGAGTTGCGAATAGTATTGGGAACACCATCCGGCACGACAATTTGAAGAAGGTGACTGGCAACGGATGGATGCAGACTAACCAAGACGACACAGTTAGCGCAGTGGCTGAGCGATTTGACTGCTGTGCAACGTGTCGTGGGTTCGATTCCCGCACGGAACAAATATTTGTGTGACCTACAAGTAGTGGTTCCGGGTCTGGGTGTTTCTGTATGTGAATTTCTACGTTTTTGTAAACGCACCCACGATACAGAAAATTCCAAAAAAAAAAACTGGGATGGTTGGCGTAGAGGCTTACGTTCAGCAGCGAAAGACAATTGGCTGATATTATAAAGCGTGCTCTCAAAACTTTTCTGAAATCCATAACGTGAAATAATCTCTATATAAAAGCCTGTGCTCAAAACTGGGAACATTAAAAATAAGCTGATGTATGTATATGTGTCAGTGTATGTGAGACACATGTCATAATCCCTTTAAACATAACACGTGACATGGATCGTGTTAAACCTTAATTTGGCCAGTTTTAACGCATTGTATCGAGATAATCTTCGGTTTTTAGCCGATTCAAAATGAGGGCTTTCAATAGGGTTCCCTCGAATGCTTTTATTTATTAAGAGAGAATCATTTCTTTTACCCATATTTCATTAACCAGGCCAGACATTAACCAGGTAAGACAGGCCTGTTGGTCTAGTGGTTAGTGACCCTGACTGCTATGCCGGAGGTCGTGGGTTCGATTCCCACCCAGGACAAATGTTTGTGTGATGAGCACGATCATTTGTTCTGTGTCTGGGTGTAATTTATCTATAATATGTATGTATTTAGAAATATATAAATATGTTTATCAGTTGTCTAGTACCCATAATACAAGCTCTGCTTAGCTTGGGACTAGATGGCGTTGTGTGATAGTAGTGGAATATTAACCTGTAAGTGTATGCCACCGTAAGTCATATTATGATTTTGATTGTTTGCACTTTATTTGGACCTGTACTGAAGTGTATTTCCTGTTTACACTCTATTGGGTATAATAATTCCCGTGATGGGTAATAAAGAGCAAACACATTTCGACATTAAAGTTATTGTAATAATTGAACGCTTGTAATCCTCGAGGGGAAGGCAGAGTTGTACTAATAGCACACCCAAATTTCGTCAGTTAAATTTAAATTCCATATAGTAGGAGGAACTGACAAACTGAGACTACTGAGGAATTCCTAGACCTGGGAATGAAAGCCAGGACGGTTAAAGTATGTTTGACAGGCCTGTTGGTCTAGTGGTTAGTGACCCTGACTGCTATGCCGGAGGTCGTGGGTTCGATTCCCACCCAGGACAAATGTTTGTGTGATGAGCACGATCATTTGTTCTGTGTCTGGGTGTAATTTATCTATAATATGTATGTATTTAGAAATATATAAGTATGTTTATCAGTCGTCTAGTACCCATAACACAAGCCCTGCTTAGCTTGGGACTAGATGGCGTTGTGTGATAGTTGTGGAATATTTATTTATTTAATTATTTATTTATTTCATGCATGCTCCACCATTCCTCATCAACATCACAGTCGTATCATCTAGTCCTCAGCCCCTTTGTGGCCATTTCATCTTTCAGACAGTCCACCCATCATTTCTATGGTCTTAAATCGATTCGTGTTCAGCAGGGAACCCCACGGCCCTGCAGAACTGCTCGGTGGTGAACCAGAGTTCTGACACGCTGCTGGTAGAATGCCTGGAGGGCTTCGATGGAGGCCTACCACAGGTGTTCTATATGGAGGTGCTGGAATTACCCTCTTTGATGGTAAGTGGTTTGTTTTTGAATTAAAAAAATAATAGGTACATGTAATAGAAACGTGAAAACATTGGTGAACTGACCATCAGACACAATCCCCATCTGGTCGGATGGTACCTTCCTTTTCTCTTGGTTATCAAGGAACTTTGCATGCTGTTCCTCCTACTCTAAAACGGTGATGATCCAAACACCACATCATCGCTTCAGGATTATTTTTTAATATATAAAACGTACATAACACGATCAGATTGAGGTTTGGCTACAGTAACTTCATGTTTTCTTAATTCTGTTTCAGTCCTGTGAATGAAGATATTTGTTTTGTTGGTTTGTGTTCTGTTATTGTCAGTAAAATATTATGAAAATTGTGGGTTCAAACCCATCCAGGTGCGATACTTTGTGTAATTTATTTAATCACCACTGCACCAACCAAAAATTCGAAAACATGTGACATGTGCTTACTCGCATATCGCCCGGGTGGTGGAGACAGCCTCCTCCGCTTCTCAGACAGGGGGCCTATGCCCCAGCAATGGCAACATTTTAAGCTGATCATGCTATGCTAAGCAAAATAAATGATGATAGATTCTTGACTTATCACCGTAATCTTGAATCATTTGCACAGGTCCGTGCGAACGTCTCATCAAACCACACTCCAACCTTCGAGGTCCACGACCTGGACAGCCGGTCTAGCTACACGCTAGTCCTGTATGCTGCCAACGCCAAGGGCAGGAGTGAAGAGGTCACTCTGTATACAGTCGCCATCAGGTCGCCTGACAAGTATACTGGTAAGTTGTCGATTTGAATTGATTTGACGTTTGTTAGCACAAAGAAACTCTGAACCTACTTACAAAATTATAATAACATCAACAAATTGAAACAGTATACAATTTGGAATCACAATTACATTGTTTTAAAACAAGAAGTTTCAAAAAGAAAATTAATAAAAACCCTCAGGAACTGAAAGAATCACATAAATGTTTTTCTTTGTGAAACTTCATTCGGAGAAATTATTTCTTTACAATAGGCTTTTTAATTATAACATAAGTAGGGACAAAGTACATTCTTAAGTAGTAATAACAAAACTACAGAAATGTAAGTCGTCTGGTCGTTTAGCAGTCGTGGTCTAATGTTAACAGCCCTGATTCTGATTTTGACGGGTCTTTGGTAGTGGATTCAAAAAAGTAAAAGTAATTAATTAATCATTGCGAATAAAACAGAAAGTTACGAAAACAATCTTGAAGAAAATATATGTAAAAAATTACGTGCCCTACATTGGCCTGCGTCCATACATTGTAACAATATCTAAGTTATAAGATATCTACATTTGTATTTAACGAACTCTTGCTATCCCATTATTCGACAAGAACCTCCCCCAAGACTTTCAAGACCCATCTATACATATAATAAATCTGTAGAAGGGTCAATTCTGTACATTGAAAATATTGAAAAAATAAATAGCGGGGTGTGTTGCTGGATCGATACCAAACCCAAATATATGATTAAAAAATTTTTTGTCTGTCTGTCTGTATGTCTGTTTGTGCAGGCATCACGTGAAAACTAACGGTTCGATTTCGATGAAACTTGGTATAATTATTCCTTATTATCCTGGGCATAACATAGGATACTTTTTATCCCGGAAAAATACGTAGAAAAAAAATCTTATTTTTTAGTTTTATTCATAGACGTTGTTCTGTAGAACCGCGAATCTCCTTAATTATTATAGGCTTAGCCGTATTTGGGTCCAATAGATATTAATAAGATGTCATTGTCAGAGTTACTCAATATGGAGAAATACACACAATCGCGCGGACGGAGTCGCGGGCGGAAGCTAGTATCCAATATACTCGTAGTATAAATTTAATAAATTGTTAATGTACAACTTTTAAAATACTTTTCGGTATGTTCGTTGAATCCTCCAAAGCAAGTCCAATAAACGAATCCAATATTTTTATACACTAGCATTAATGTTTAAATTTTTCGATTCCCGCACGGAACAAATAAATATTTATATGATCTACAAGTAGTTGTTCCGGGTCTGGGTGTTTGTGTATGCGAGTTTCTATGTTAGTAAAAGCACGATACAGGAGAAAATAAAAAAAAGTAACATAATTAGAATAATACCTGTAAGTTAATTAATTTAAAAGGCACAAGTCTGAAGAAAACCATTCAACAGAAAGCAATATTAACTTTTAACTCTGGCAATACACTTTTAAGTCACTCACAGTCAAAAATAATTACGACAGTAGACAGTAGAACAAATGAATGGTGACCAGTCCTGAGCCTTGATAATTCTCTATTATTTTATAGAATACTCCTCGACGCGACGAATACTTTACGATAAGGACTGACGTTAACGAAAATACAGTTTTATTAGTTAAACAAGACGAGGCTGTTGTGAGAAAGGACTGGGTTTTAGTAGAATCAAAATAATAAACGTAAACGTTGATAGGTTTGCGCTAATAAACTGAAAGATACAGGCGAAGTGCCTGTATCTTGGAGCTGTCTGAATTGTTGTAGATTACTGTTATACCACAAAGAACAATGAGGATTTGTCGTGGAGTTTCTGGAATTTTCTTCTCTATAGACGCGACCAATCCGAACCGTATAAGTTTCCATTGGGGACTATATCATCATCTGCTAGCCTTTTTCCAACTATAATGGGGTCGGCTTCCAGTCGAATTGGATGCATCTGAATATCCGTTTCTGTAATCTGTCCTTTAATAGCCCTTTACGTTCCGGGGTCACGGTAATTCGCGAATGCCGTGACTCTGACAATAATAAGCTACAAAATACACTACCGCGGTTAAAATATAATAAATAACACGAACACAATGCTAAGTTAAATAAGCAGTGGTGTTCGTAAATCTGCCGGTGGTACAATATTCATTGGCGCTGCAGGGGAACATTACTCACCGCAGTTTCCAACTTACTGCAATTAGATGTTGCGATTACTTAGCAATATTGCATATTTGTACGTTCACGATTCTCAATTTTTTTTTTCTGTAATACTTCTGCTTATTTAATCTGCACTGGCTTGATTAAACTTTTAAAATGTCTCGTATTATGTTTTAAAAATATTAAATTGCTTTCACATGAAAATTTAGTCCACGTTCATAGACACGCGGGGCGTCAGGCGGCGCGTCACGCGGGACGGGTTGCGCGGCGCCAATTGTTCCGCAGTTGTTGTTGCCACTCGTCCTTGAACGCTCCAGAATTAGACATCGCCATATTGTTTATTTTCCCGGTGGCTGGTCCTAGCCGCGTGCCGCGCCGCTTGACGCCTGACGCCCCGCGTCTCCATGAACGAAGCCTAAGCCTTTTGTAACCCGCTACTTATCCTCTCTTTCCATTTTTCTCTTCCTGTGCAAAAGGATTTATTTTTCCAAATTAATTTTAATCGTCTCTATCTCGTGTGTATCATTAAAACCAACCAGTTCGCTCGAAGTGGAAAAGTGTCGTGTGTCCGTAATTATGCCAGCTCTGATATCGTATAAACTCGATTGCAGTTGGTAATGCAGCTTGGCGGCAGATGTAACTGTTCATATTTTTCAGTATGGACTTTTTACTACGGCTTTATGTATATTGATATTGTTATATCAGGTTATATAATATCGAGTTTGTAACATATCTTTATGTTTTCCTATAAAAAGGATGACGAAGCCAAGTTATCAACAAAATAATTTACAAACAAAACAAAATAATTTATAATTTATTTTACCTTAGACCCTGTTCCCGATGCTAGTGCCGCTATTTTTATATTTTTAAATGTTTTTTTAATTATTTTTTTGTAAAAATATAAACAGATAGGAAAAATAATGAATAAATAGTATGATATATCTTACTAATTATAACTAATAATTATCATGTTTTATAGATCTCTTTTAAAATTGATTGATAAAAACGTTACGGCCTGACGGATCCAATAATTAACTAACTTAACAGTTTCACCCAAGCCGTATCCTAACCAACCAGATCTTATTCAATCAAGTTCGATTGTTCTAAACGAATTTGCGATAAATCTAGAAATAAGGCCGTTTTTTTATAGCTCTTCTTTCTTTCTATAACACAATCCTGACACACAAACCTAATTTACGAAACCACAAAAAATGTCATCATTATATTTACCAGACCGGCTGGAAGACGCCCAGTCTTATCCAACCCTCCTATTATTTGAACGATCCATAATTATCGTGCTTGAGAGGTAGAAATGATGCTATTAGCTCACACATCGATGCCACTGCCCATTCCCTATGCTTCCCTGGTACACCAGCTTCATTAGTAACTACTTATGACCCCATGGGGAGCCATGGTGTAGATGGAGATGTTGATCAGTGCCTTGTTGTGATTACTAAGCGAATTGTGATGTACTGAGTAGATAATTTGAGGCGCAGTGTATTGTATGTTATAGGACAATAAAGGACAATTACGCTGGAAATTAATAATCTATCTTGGTTGCTATCTTCGGTTGGATATTTGCCATTAACCAATCAGCAACCCAATTTGCTTATGCGTCTTTAAGACTTCCAGTTAGGGGTAATACTTTCCAAGCACTGGACTGACTTGGTGTAATCAAAGTCAAAGTCAAATGATTTATTTCAATTAGACCATCAAAGAGGCACTTTTGAACGTCGATTATTAAAATTAAAGGAAATGGGATGGGAAGGGATTGATTCTACTCCCATTCGCAAGGGTAGGTTTGTATGGAAAAGAATGGGCAAGAAACTCCATACTTACTCTTTTTCAAAAATGTTTTGATATCACAATCTTTTCATAATTGCATTGGCAGTTGTGTTTTGGACAGTCATTTTCTAAAACAAATCTTTTGCAAAATAATATACGCACTAAGCGTTTCCAAACGTCTTTTACAATGCGAACAGCGAAGGAGTGGAACTATCTGCCAGCGTCTGTGTTTCCGAACACTTACAACCCTAATCTCTTCAAAGTTAGAGTAAACAGGCTTCTTCTGGGTAAGCTCGCTCCATCGTCGACCTTGTCTTAGTCACTCCTGACATAGCCTACGTTTTTCTCACATATCTAAGCATCGAAAAATTGTAACAATCTGTTTGTAAAACTATACCATATTTTAAAAGAGTTACCATGGAGTTTCTTGCCGGTTCTTCTCCATGGAATCGACCAACCCGAACCCAGCACCTGCTGTCGACGTTTTATAAGTGTCCTCAGGGGCCTATGTGAAATAAAAACTTTTGATTTTGATTTTGATTTTGACTAAGGTCAAGAGCAAACCCATCGTACATAAAATATGATGCTATAACTTCATTGGTATTTTAGTAGTACAATACTAACCCAGCGTCTTTTCCAGCAGGAGTGAGCACCTCGATCCCGTTGTCTCCGATGCTGGTGTCCCTGTTATCAGTGGCCGCGCTGCTCTGTACAGGTGTGTGTGGTGTTATCACTGCGCTGTATCGACGCCATGCCGCCAGGAGGCATGATATTGACAAGCATCCGCCTTCCACGTAAGCATACTTGGATTTTTATTTTTAGTTCAGTCCTTAACATAAATTCTACATATTTGGCGGTAAACCGTACTTGATGTATTAATTATGATGAAAATTGCGGGGAAAAAGAAAAAGCGCCTTTAGTGTATGAACGAGGATAAGCTTCAATTTCCATTTGTAGTATGATTTGTTTATGTTATGATTAATAGTTTATATAAGCCAAAATATGACCGTGTGCTAGAATTCCCATTGGTAGATATGACGTAGGGGAACAGTATATAAGACGAGGGCGCGAGGTATGATGAGAAATCACACACTTAAGGCAAACTTTATACAATTTTAACGTAGCGCAAGCGCCAACAAAAGGCCATTTGTTAATGGCCGCTTGCAAATGATGTCCTGATGGCGCTTGCGCTACGTTAATTTTGTATTAAGTATGCCTAAAGAGTGTATGTCCCCATTATAACTCGCGTCCCCGTCTTATACACTGTTCTCCTAATTCAATTCTATAAATTATGGGATTTACTGGATTTCCGAGAAATGAACTCTGTAAAATCTTTGACTAAGCATTTTGATGTACCTACTAAAGTTAGTAGGTACATCAAGAGACTTAGTCATGGAATTCCCACGGCGTTACCAAGCGTTGTAGTCCGATCATTATCCCACGTCAATACAAAAATATCCTATACCTAGTCTAGTATATTCCGGGCTATGAACTTTCTGCGAGCAAAAATTATCGAAATTCGCTAAATCGTTTATGCCTAAATTACTCATTTAGGCAGAAACGACCAACCTCACTAACTTTCACATTAATAATAGTAAAGTTTATCCTCATAGTACGTTAACTTTAATACCAGTTGAAGCTGTTTACCATTTAACCTTTCCCGACAACCAAAATTTTTCCAAAACAAAAAAAAAACAACGCACTACGCCACGAATATTGTCTGTTGGTTTAACCTCAGAAATGATATGTATATTTAAAGCTCTCATTATCCTCATAAGAAGATTGCTTCTTTTATATAATATACATATGAATACGTATAAGAGGACTTATACACGTGCTACAGTCATACAAAATCATACCACACAACAAGGCAGTGAAAATGTTTGGCGCAGATGGACCAAATTTTCACATTGAGGTCTAGCGAGTAAGTGATATTTACCATTTCGTACTCCAATGAGAAACGTATATCACTGCATACATATAATTTTTTAAAAGCAGTGGTAACGATTTATGTAACGTTGATGAAATCGTCACGCGTTTTTACTTTGTATAATTATAATTAACTAGCTTTTGCCCGCGACTTTGTTCGCGTGGAATAGTGAAAACTATCCTATGTCCTTTCTCAAGTTCCAAACGATGTCTGTACCAAATTTCCCACAAATCGGTCCAGTAGTTTAGGCGTGAAGAAAAGACAGACAGACCGACAGAGTTACTTTCGCATTTATAATATTAGTTTGGATGTAATTGTTAGTGTGCCCAAACAATGAGAATGTCGTAGAATTTAGAAATATTGAAGAAATTACGACATCAACAGCTATCCATGTACTAGACACACGTCACGTGACAGTACAGAGACTTCACTCCAATCCCAGAGGTTGGAACATTATAGATTGATGACTGACTATTATCACAGCGTACTTACAAGCTGCTTTATTGAAACCATGCCACCGTATGCCCCTGTTTGTCGTTGCGGTGTTGTATGGCTGTAGCAAGTGTGTACACGCCCTAAGAGTATTAGACATCTAAAGAGGATTTGAAGGAGTTACACAAGGTTAGGTTACTTTTAGATTGGGCCAAAGTTTTCGTTTCAATGTTATTTCTGCCTATGTTATCTTTTTACCTGTAATTCCAATTTTATGCTTTGTTTCGACGTGTTGTTTTTTTTCATGAATGTGATTTTGTTAGGAATCTTGGATATTTTTTGGTATACGTGCTTGTGGAACTCGACTGTTGGATTAAATGAGTATATTTTTATTTTTAGACATTCGCGTTTTAGCTTTGTATCTTCTTATTATTAATTCAGAATCAACTGAATAATAGAGATCGACGCTTTGAAATGGGTAACTATAGCACTTTCACATTTATTCACATCACTTTGTCTCCGGGACTAGCTCCAAATTTATTTTTGTGTCTTTTCACAATTTGAAAGTACCTATTTGCAAAAAATTGCTTTGATTTTTAATCTGTTAGTTATTTTTGTTACATAACTACTGAATAACTTCTTGTGGTGATTTTTTTATAAGGTCCAATTTCTTAAAATTAATTCGTAGTCATCTGTGACCTCTGATTTTGTTTTGAAATATTTCGTTTCAGAATAGTGTCAAGTACGAAACATCAACCTCATCTAGTTTAAAACAATAACTTTGTATTGTTTACTTTGTTTATAAAAGAGTTTGTAAAAACCGATTTGAAAAACAAATTTGAAATGGCACGGTCGGCGCAGTCGTTAAGCCATTGACTGCTACGCTGCGTGTCACAGATTCCATTCTTGCACGGAACAAATATTTGTATGTCTTGCAAATAGTTGTTTCGGGTTTAGGTGTTTGTGTATGTGAGTTTCTATGTTTGTAAACGCACCCACGACTCAGGAGAAATTCCTAGTGAGGGACGAAGTTTAAAAAAAAATCATCTGTACTGTTTATGTTAAGCTGAGTCTTTCTCCACCATTCTATCACCCCCTAGTAATTGCTAAATCCCTACAGCTTACTTCACCTTCCACAGTAACGCCCTCTATATGGAACAAAGCGTGGAGTCCCTCTCGAAGCAGGACAACCTGAACACGTACTGTGGCTCCCCCAAACTGGACTACTGCAGCCAGTATGACCTTAAGATGGAGGGGAGCGGGGAGGACACCGACCCTGATATCATTCCTTGTCATTATGGTAAGATTTTGTGAACTTATTACATTGTAGAGCTTTGATTATTTCTATGTATTTGCTGTGGTTTTCCAACAGTGAAATATTGGTAAATTCATCTAGGTAGTTGCTTTGCTTTTGCTGGTGACTGTACTACCATATTCCTACTTATTTTATCGACACGATTTTCAAACTATTTTAGGAAAGTGGATGTTCATGTAAGAAAATTTTGTATAGTATTTTGAGCAAAATAAATACAAAAACTACTTTTGCTGTTGACTGTACACAGTGTACGGAAGGGTTTGGGAAAAGGTCTTTACCTACCTGTCATTATTATATTATAGAATAAACCCTCTTTACGATATTAACGTTGTAGATACTAACGATAATCGAGCGACGGTGTTGGCGTGATGTTATTATTTTCTGAAGCATCAGGAATTTGTTCCTGAAATTGTGGGATGGAAAAAATTAACAAGGTTTTGATTTTCAGAGTACCTTTATTTTTCTAAGTAATTATTTTGTGTATAGAATAGTTTTTTATGGATGAAAAACTCAAAGGATATTACAGGCGCTTTTGTATTGAAAAAATAAAAAAGTAGGATGAAGCTACGTACAGTCAAAATCACAAGCAGTGACGGATTTGCAATACTAGCCGATCTAGGCCCCATAACATGTACCGCCCCTTTCTCAACAACCATCATACAGACTTAATTATTAATGAGTTTACTTTATTGCTTACTTTAAACTAAGTCATAAAATTGATAAACGTAAACTGAAAGCTGCAAATTTATAATATTATCGGAAGTTTCAAGGGTTATTGGACATTCAAAGAAAACATTTAAAACGATTTTGGGTTTTGTTTAACCTAAGTTAAACTAAACGTACCAACTATTTTATATGTATGAAATTATTTATACTTTAATACGCAATAGTGATTTAGAAAAGTAAGGTTAGCAACGGCGAACCTTATATCGCGATCTAACACAGTTGTTCTTTCTCTTTCGCTCATAGATTCACTGCTAGATGTGCAAAAGATACCACGTTTTGTGGAAAAATAAAATCAGCCGCGGCGGTTTCAATTATCAAACAATTTAAAAAAAATAATTTTCGAACTTATCACGTTATTGAAGCAAAGACGCGATATATGTTAAGATATTTTGCATTTGAGTTATTTCTTTTTATATTGTTACACTGTTGCACTCAGTGAAAACTTGAATAGTAATAAACACACACGAACATTCGCGCAAGCGCCCTGCGCCGTCTTACGAATTTTCGATCAGGTCACGTGTCCTGACGCGAGTTTAACATTTTTTACCCATTCTAAAAAAAAGTGCACAACGCCGCTAACGAAGTTTTCACTTCAAAATTCTTTACCTTAGATGTATACATACACGTAAAAACGAACAATAAGACTTTTATGTTAAATGACGTGTTCAGAGTACTTAAAAGGATAAAACTTATGTCTATAGAGATACCCATAAAACAAAAACTCTCACACCTTCTTCACATTATATAAATTTTAGACATTTTGTTGCAGATAAGAAACCAATAGGTGAATATAGTAAGCTGTCTACACCTGGACTGGACGCAGATCCTCACAGGATATTCAGTGACAGACCAATATTACCCGCCAGTGCTGTAAGTATAACAAACAAATGAGGTTTTTGAACGATGCAGTTTATATTCACACTTTTTTTAAGACACGATTCCGTTTATTCAGGAACTTGGTTTTCTTTTATTTCTTCAGTCCTATCTTATTATTACTATATTGGAATCAGATTTTAATATAGTATTTTATTTGAAGCAAGGTCATCCTCCAACAAATAAGTTAGTTGCCCAAACGATATCACGTGCGCTTTTCCTTAATAAATCTTAATCTTAACTTCCTACCTTAATATTAATTACGTTTTTTATTACCTTTTCACACCTAAATCGATCATCGTGTTTTTTTTTTGTATGTATACGTTGTCTGGTTTACAATATAATGGATATAATAATATGGTGAGTTAAACCCGAATTGATTGTCAAATTCTAAATTAACGCGAGCAAAGCCGCAGGAAAAACCGTTGATCAAATAAAAATTCATTACAATACCTTTCAAAACCTTCTTAATTAACGTAAGTACGTAGCCACACTGTTTTTTAGTATCCTGTGATTAAAATTTCTCATCTCGCAATATTTTTCCATTATATTAAGAGGTCTGTTAATTTCATTAAGTTGCTACCTCCGAGGATCGGGGCCGTACTTAACGGTGTGGTACACATTGTTATTTTTGAAACAAAGACAGGTTTTGATCAAGAAAAAGTTGGACCACAAAGAATATGTTCAATGTAATAAAGTAAATGAACAGATAATGAATGAATTTTTATTGATTTAAAAGCCTAATGGTAAATTCTTTTAGTTTCCGGTACCATAGGCCAGAAACTTAAATTAGGGGTCTTATTTTTACTTACCGTTAATATTCTTCTCTAATGCTCCCTACGCAATAACGACAAAATCTTCTTTTAAGGCTTTTGAGCAAAAATACGCCCTCTTGGATAGACGCATTTTAATGTTCTCTTTATAAATCTTTTTTCCTTCATTTGTGACCTCAAACCTACACACTGTTCAATCATTTTCCCTTATAATACCTTTCACCTTTGTCACAAATAAATAGGTAGATTTTTACAACCGTATTTTATCTCTCAATATATTTTTGTCACCTCCTTTTCAGATAGTCACGTGCGTCACATTTTTTGTACTTATATTTACTTTGTACTTTTAATATATATTTCTTTCTTTCTTTAGTCGTCAGTAAGTATATGCGTGGTGAACCGTGGGGTGAACGCCCGCAGTGCCGACATTGCGGCCGCGCGGAGGCCCGAGGTGGTCACAACGGCGAGAAAAGTGCGCGAGAGTTGCATATAAACGCTGCGTCGTGGTCGTGTGTGGTGTGGACCTAATAGTGATTGTGTTACTTGAGGAAGGTGTTATTTTTGAATTTGTCATGTACGGTTTTCATTGGACAAAAATATTAGATAGATTTTTTACGGTTAGATTATAAAATTTCTAATCACAATGTATTTAAATAATTCGTACTGCTTTCAGAATAAATAAATATGTGTGTTAGTTATCAGTAATATGTGTATTACGGATTTCTATGAGTTAAATTCAAAGTTGTTTAGTTTAAGTCTCAAAATCTTCTAATCGAATGTGCAATATAGTTTTATCTAATTTTCCAAATCCAAAGATCACACCTTTCTTCACGGTTGTAATTTTAAGTGACAAAACTGTTGTAGAAATAATTATATTAAAATAATACAATTGTTAAGTACACGAAATTATATTTATAACTTAATTGTATTTATTAAAGTAATTTAAATGTAATTAATTAAAAACATCCGCCCACTCTTTGGAGCTATCGCGAAATTATTTCATCCGCCATCTTGTTTTATAATTTAAATTTTAATTGAAAATAAATATTGTTTGGTGTCTCCCGTTAATTAAGTCACTTGCTTTGATAATGCACACATTTGGGCTCTAAATATGCACACTAAAGGTTCAGTCGTCTCTTTTTTTAATACAATGTTCTAACTTTTTTTTTAATCATCATCTTCCTAGCCTTTTTCCCAACTATATTGGGGCCGGCTTCCAGTCAAACCAAATGCAGATGGATATCAGATATATCTAAATATTATACTATACCTTTTTTTAATACAGGTGGGTGTATATTAAAATTTACTGGCCGCAATGTTGATCCCGATCTTTGCAACCAATCAACGACCGAATTTGTTCATCCGAGATAGAGAACGGATCAAGATTTGGTTTGAATTTAAATATTAATTTCGAGACCAATTAATATTTAATATTTGTTTTAACATAACAAGTTGGTAAGGTTGTAGGTAGTTACAATTTGTTAAGGTTTAGTAAACTTCTGTATGATACAGCAAGATTTTATTTTCACCGTTTCAATGTCGGCCTCCTACACGAAGTGGCATGTTGTTTACAACCAAGGGGTTAATGAGTTTGTTGTAAAGGTACAACAAACTCACTTTTCCAGACTCGATGCTAATATATTCTTAATTTTAAAAAGAAAAGATTCTTTACAATTGCACACTAATAATGATTACTAATTACATTATAATTGTTGCCGAAAAACGGCGTAAATAACCGAGATATTTTCTGCAAAACGTTTTCGAGGTCGACCATCAATTAATGTAGGATTACTTTTAAAAAGCAATTATAATTAATAAAATTCATCGCTAACAGGATGAACGCAGCTGAATCGAGAAATAAATTGTAGCAATAAATAACGATATCTTACAGAACTGTTGAAACAACGGGATGTTTTCCAAGAAAATTGGATTATTATTGAACAGAAAATTATGAGACATTTTGATACCGCTCTGCTTTAGTTACTTAAAAAAAAAAGAAAAACATTAGGAATTTCTCAAGTATCCAACAGTCTACCGTATCTCAACACCAGAAGTAGAATAATCAACTTTATAAACGAGCTTTATAAAGGTCTTATTACGAAAATGCGCAGGAAATGTTTAATGATAATTTAAAGCTGACTGTTAGTTGATACGCCAGTTACTTAGTTTGTAAATAGATCTTGAAATATTTGTAACTGTATTATTCTATGTTAACTTAGGACAAATTTATAATGAACGCCGTAAAAAATTTGGATTACGGTGGGGAAAAAGGAGCTTGCCGTCTGATCAAGGGCCAGACCTGAGTGGCCAGTGCGTTATGTTTCACGTGCGTCTTAAGGAGTCAGAAAACAAAGCGCCAGTGCTCATGACGCGATCCGTCCGTTGCAATTCCTACTTAACTGAAAATCGTCCTTGCTACTACGACATAATGATGCAATTAGACTGACTTACGTTGTCGTTCTACCCGTAGACATCCTCACCTTTTATATTGGCAGTGTCTTTATGTTTTAGTAGTAAGGATGATTATCACTTTTAGCTGATCGGTGAAAGATCATGAGCAAGCGCGCTAGCGGAGACTGATATAACTTGAAGAAAAAAATAAGCACCAATTCAAAGAATCACAGACAACACTATTAAAATTGACCTCTGTTCATATTCCCTTAGCAGTTTTTTTTTTTTAACCGTTGCCTCACTAGGAATTTCTCCTGTATCGTGGGTGTGTTTACAAACATATAAACTCACATACACAAACGTAAACTCACATACACAAACGCCCAGACCCGGAACAACTACTTGTAGATCTTACAAATATTTGCTCCGTGCGGGAATCGAACCCACGACACGCAGTGCAGCAGTCCAATCGCTCAGCCACTGCGCTACCCGTGTCGTCAAAGTTCTAAGTAACATATTTCAGAGCCATAACAGCGGTCCTTCCACACGTTTACACAGAGTATCATTGTCCCTAATGGCCCAGAACAATGGGTTATATTGGACACGCTTCGGCATTCGACGTCCATTAATATGCAAAGCCGGTCAATCAGATGAACAAAGCTCAATAGCCCACAGTTGGACATAGAGGTGCACTTGAAAAGGAGGCTGAGTGATTTTAATTGGTTCGATATTGGGCTAAATTAATGTTTTGCTCTGGCAATTAAATTCGAAAAGATTGTTTAACTAGTTTAATCCGATTTGTTGGTCAGTGCTTTTTTTGGGGGTAGTAATATTATCAAATGAGTACTGAGCCCTGGGTGGAGTGAAAGCTACTGTCAGACTCTTATGTAAGGGCCACATTAATGGCATTTCAACTGAGTTGCCATTTGCCAACCAACCTGTTCCTTTACTTGCCATTTGCATTTCAGGCCCTTGGTATCCTTTTAAGTTGATTCCGCGACTCGGGAGTTCTAACCACAGATGCTATCAACTAGAATAAACTATAAAGTTAAGGTTTTCGAAACCGGTTTGGACATTTTGCGCCTATTGGCGTCAAGTTTCTAAAGACTCTGCTTTAAAAAGTTACGATCATCGGTCACCCATCCCTAAACAAACCGAAGTATCAGTGGCCTTTTATTTTTTTTAGGTGTATAGGTATACTCAAGAGCCGGGAGGATTCATTTGATGATTTTCAGACCCCAAACAACCTGGGTGGATTGGAAGGGACTGTGAGAATCTTATTGGATAAAAACTACCCAGTCAGTATATACTTTGCGTTCCACAATAATGCGTAGTATAACCTATATTGATTGAAAGTCAGTTATCTCGCCACCTGGTAACATCATGTTATAATAAACTTACAAAATAAACAATATTAGATGGATTATGGAAAATACCACGCAGATACAGGGTGATTGATTAAATTTAAACTTTGCGTGGCGGGGTGGCGAACTTTCCGCGTTGTTGACGATGAAAATGGTTATTATAATAATGTTAAAACAATTATTATTACGCTTCTGTATACCTACGTGTCGGTATCGACAACAGTTAATTGGATTTAGCCAATTTCTGGTTTGAAAACTAACGTTTATTATTCTGTAAATTGTGTTCTAGTTAAAATACTTTTACGAGCTAAAAAAGTGACATAGAACCGAAACAAATTCAGTCAGGCTGTTTTATAAGTTGCCGGGGTCATGAAACTTTCTTATCAAGTTACTGTGACCCTGAAACGTAAAGGGCTATTAAAGGAACACCGTTTATTTAGATCAGTGTAAGTCTGGGGGTCCTCGTGTCTTGCTTTGGGCGGGAGGACTCATTTGATGATTTTACCACGATAAGAGAGCATAAATTAAGTGTAAACTTAGATTAACTATGCAATTTTGATAGAAAACAAAACTAAAACTTCTCTCACCATCCAATCAAGGCATACCAACAAACTATCCTAGGTCTAAGCCTAGTTCAACCAATGTTTTCTAATACCAGAGCTATGCGTGCGCCCAGCGTGCGTGTTTACTTTGTGGCGCAAACAGCCAGCGTACCATCAAAGGGTGTGTGCAAATCCTTCCAGCTAGTATACAGGATGTTGGATTTTTAGAACATTCCTGTGTGGCGTATATTGAGGTCGACTGTACGGGTATTGATTTGGTTAAATTTTGTTTGGTAAAGAAAGATTGTTGAAGGTAATTAAAATGGGAAATAGTTAGAATTTGAGAATTAGAAAGAGAAATTTTACTGCGAGTGGGACTCGAACCTACATCTTTTTGGATCAGTACTCCAGATGCTTAACTATCTAAGCTATCACAGCCTAGAACTGATGCAGAAAGTCGCAAGTTCGAGTCCCACTCGCTGTCAAATTTGTATTTGCAAAATATCTTTTCAATTCTATAATAATATAAATATTTATATTAACTGAATCTTTAAAAATCGATAAGTATTCAAAACCTTACTAATTTACTCCTTGCCAAAAATTGTTAGATAAAAACAACCCGATAGTTGTGTAACATTTACCATTCACGCATATAAGACGAAAACATTACGTTAATACATACTATCGAAACTAAAGCCAAAAATCTGTCGACAACAAATAACGCAAAATACCTAATTCCAACTTGCGCCGTCCACCTTCGTCACACGCAATATACGTCATCGCACTATTTCACTACAACACGTAAAACGGCTATTAAACACGTGGCTGCGTTTTATACAGCGTGTGTTGAGTTTCGCACCTCACCTGCAACACTTTGTGCACGGTCGGGGCTCGACACGACCGTGTAAATAAGAGGTCGTATGTACTTGCCTTTATATGAAACGTTTTGCAGAATATGTCGCGGTGTATTATTAGTGTGTGCACTTTTTTCTTGATATTGTACTTCTGTTTCTGCAAGTTTTGTTTTGTATTTGAAATAAAGATTTAAACCGTGATATTTACCATGTTTTTATTTGTAAAATTTTTTTTCGTTAACTTAAAACAAATAATAACCATGGTAAATATCCCGTTTTAGTGACCATGTCAGTCTAAAAACTTATATAAATGATAATTAAAATATGTTGTTATATTATTTATGCATGCTCTTTTGTGCAACAGTTTTTTTTTTAGTTTTTAAGGATTTTCCAACTATAGATGGTTTATTGTGATACGTTAAAAATCTTCAAATTCAAGTGGCAAACTCATTTTCGTGCGCAAACCATTATCTTATATTTTAATAATGCCGATATTTCGAAATGGTGTAAAGCTCTTTGCAAACATTAAGTGAGAAGTCCAATATTATTTTTGTATGCATTACATTATCGCATTACTCTAAGTGGAAATGGATATTATTTTTTATGAATATTTTAACCTGGATACTGAATTATTAAAATATGTAAACGTTAACTCATTTCGTTAATATTATGTCGCCACATTTTCTGCGACCTGTACATTATGTGAAAAGTAATTTTAATAAACTATTTAAGTAAATTAAATATTAAATAAATTAATATTTTAAGGTGTAATATAAATTAAAGTAGTAACAAATTTCGTTTTGAACTGCTAGGAGCGATTTGTTAGCATATTTTGTTATGTAAATGACGCTTAATTCATTCATTGATCACGACATGGCGCGAGCATGATGTTGTTAGATAGAAATTAACATTTGTACGAAATGTTGAGTTTGGTGATGTAATTATGTCAATGGGAATGAAGTATGTCGAGTGGAGTTAGTGAAGATTGAAGAACAAAACATGTACCTCTCTTATAGAATTAAAAGGTTTGCGTAACATTCATACAGTACGCAAGATGGCTGAAAAAATAACTAGACCATCTGCTACCTAGTAGAGCAGCGTCCGAGCAGGTAGATCTAAAAATCTTTGACGCGTATTTATTTTTGTTACATAAAGCAAAATACACGAAAATTCCCTGCTTATACTCATAGTACGTCATTACTAGGTATATTTTTTACATAGTTCTGATGTCATGAGACTCCACTCTCGAGTTTTCATACGTTCATTATTTTTCTACCTAAACTATCAGACTAAAATTTGCAATTTATTGATCCTGTCATCATACTTTTCGTGTATCTACATACCTACGTTGATATATGCGTGACGTATAAACGATTTTTCGAGAGAAGCTCGGAATATGAGATTGATGAGTTTGACGAAAATGCTTCTTTAATCATTTTTACTTGGTAATTCATTTCTCATTCCTATGAATCTTGATTTAATTTAAATTGAATCCATCAATAAAACGTTTTGTGAGTCCTTTTGCCATTAGGTATTTGACAGTCAGTTGGTGGCAGTCAATTTTATAAGAATAAATGTTAAACAATCGCTAAATTGCTTCGCGAGGCACTGCTCCCTTCGAGGCAGCCTCGATCAGAGCAGTAAGTTACGAAGTGACTATGTCTTAGGCTAAATAGTTGTTACTATTACGTTATATTATAAATATACAAAAATAAATTATACTAGTAGTATATTAAGTGTTGTGTTGCAAGCAATTAAAAAAGTAAAAACTTTTATTTTAAACCTTTCATTTCGAGTATTTGTAAATTTAATTGGATTTTTTTAATTGACTGCAACATTTTAATTTATAATTGCACGGCAAAACGAAATTGATAAATTTTAAATCCTGTTTCTTGTTAAAAATAAAAGAAAAATACTCTTTATTATTAGGCGAACCCGACTGACATTACCTATAGTGATATATACTGTAACGATGATTGTGAATGTTTTAATAAAAACAATTACAAAAATGCTGTATTTCGTTTCATTTCACTTTAAAAAACATACACACAATGAACCCTGAAAACATTACACTCCTTTTTTGTGCAATCGTGTAATAATATTTTTACTTTCCTAATCTTTGTATTATTGCAAACGTTTTGGGTTCGATTCCCTTTATCAAATGATTTCTAAATTTTAATTATAAATTATTCCTAGACGGCCAAACGCCTGTCGGGGTCGCGGGTCTGTCTATACAGGTAACAGTGACCCCCTGTAACGAAAAGGACTATTGAAAGAACACTGTTGATTTTAGTCAGTACGAGTCTGATAGTCCCTTTGACTCCACCCGGGTGGGAGCACTCATTTGATGATTTCACAATTCAAAATAAAAGGTACACCAACGTTATCAAACACTCATCAGCCGAACCGAAGAATGTTTTTTGAAAAAGATCATAATATTAAAAAAGTCTCAAGACTTTTCACTAATACTAATATAAAAAACCCGAAAAAATATCACTAATGAGGTCTGTAGATTCCAAAACCGGCTAATAACCGTAGAAAGCAATGCACACGATTAAAAAACGCATAATGATTGTACTAAGTAAATAACTTCCGCCATTTTAATTGCAGGTAAGTGAAAAGATATGGAAACAAAAGAGACGCCATTAAGCGCTCATTTTTAAATGCAAAAATAGGTTTAATGGGATTCGACGATGTTAACGTGGACCTGCAGGAGCAAGCGGAAATTATGAGGTTTCATATTAGGATAGAGAATTTTATATTACTACGGGTGTATACGTAGATTACAGATAAGATTTAGGTAACCCTTTTGTTTGTTTGTTATGAAAAGAATACATACAGTGAAAAGGTTGACATTTTGAAATGCGTAAGTACATCTTATATCAATGAGATACTCCAATTTCGCGGGTAGACGAGACTAGTTACTAAGTCTATAGTTAGGTTTAAGAATCGTTGCTGGCGTGACGAATTGGACATCTGCTTAAACATTGGCTGGAGATCGAAAAATATGTATAAGAAATATTAGAAACAATAGACCTTTGCCCAGCAGGGACACAGAACAGGTTGATAAAAAAAAGAATCTCTTTACACTACAACAACATTTACTTATTCACGAGTGATTAGTTACTATCCCACACAATAAAAAACAATAGGTACCTAAACTCAATATCTCTTGACCACTTACCATTTCCGTAAATATAACATAGTTATTAAATATCAGAAATATCTCAATCATAAAAATATTCAATAAGTCGCACCCACGCAATTCTTTCCCTATTTTTCCGAGCGGAGCAATCAAGGGTTAATTTTCATCGTCTGTCACCCGGGGCGTCGCGTCACCATTGAGGCATAACGAGTCGTTTCCTTCGCCACTGAGCCTCGTACACCAAGCCTTCTTAGGTCAAGGTATCATGCATGTGGAGTTTAATGATGTGGCATTTGGGTTTTTTTTTATGTAGGTATTAAAATACAATGGTGACTGGTTTTTTGAACGAAATTGATGAGTGACGAAAATGGATGAGATTCAATTAAATAAGTGTAAAGTATTTTGTTAGGTTGCGTTTAAATATTATTTTGGTGAATTGAACATGTATATAAAGCTGTATAGAATAACTATGTAATAATAACCATAACTTGACTGTCTAAACAGGTAACCGCGACCCCGGAACGTAAAGGACTTATGAAGGAACACCGTGGATTTTAGTCAGTACGAGTCTGACAGTTCTTTTCCCTCCACCCAACGATGGACGACTCATTTGATAATTATACCACGATAAAAAAGGTAGATTGAGTTGACTCATAATTGAGTTTTAGTTAGTGATAACGAGTTTAACAGAAACGTTAACTGGATTCCTGATGACCAAAAAAGAAAATCAGCAACTTTGTTCATAGCAACTTCTCTCATATCAACCATAATGTTCACCTCGACTATTTTATATTACAAAATCCGGTGACGAACTAATCCAATAAAAATCCATATTCGACACCTAACCGAGAAAATCCTAAAAAACGTCCAAATTTTCCCTCAACCTCACTGGACTGACATTATAATTACGCCCGCCCTAATAAGGTTTCCTTTCTGAAGAGGAATCATGCCCCAGGGCGGGGTCCAATTAGTTTGCCTGGTAAAGATGCTCATTTAGCTTGTTTTAACAAGTAGATAATGTAGTTTCTAGGGTCTAGGGGCACTTCCGGCGTGTGTTGATCACCAACTTTAAAAATACATTCGAAAATGTTGTTTGTTGGCTCTCGAGGTTGATCGAGGGAGATTGTTTGTTTTGTTGTGCCCGTTTTTCAATTCAATATTTTTTGAATTGGGATTGAGCGGGTCAGCTGCGTGAACGTTGATCGCTGAACAAAAGTCTCCATTCCTATGGATCGTGAAAGAGATGAAGAGACAATCTGGACTCATACCGTGGCTAGTTCGAGGTGTCACAGGATAAGATTTCCTAGGAAATCTTGGGGAACGCCTTTGTCCAGCAATGGTGCAGTAAGGGCTACAAAAAAATGATGGTCTGTTGGATGAAAGCGGTATTGCGGAGCAAACATCATAATGCGACCGTTATGTCCTAGAACCAGGAATTTGAAGATACGTGATTGTTCATTTTCTATGTTTTTTTTTTTAATTTAGCGATAGTCTCGTTTGACCACTATCTCCTATCTCCCTTGATGGTAAGCGATGATTTTGTCGACGGTGAAGCATGTTTACCTTTTTTTTTTGTACTGACTAAAATCCACGGTGTCCTTCAATAGCCCTTTACGTACCGGGGTCACGGTAATCCCTTGGTCCCGCGACCCCGGAGCATATTTACCTAGAAATAATCTATTCGCTCTTGACTTTTAAGTCAAGAATGACTCCAAGGTTGTAGCTATAAGGAAATTCAGACTCCGACAAAAAATCCACTCTTTAGCTGAGCCTATAATTAATGTATTCACTTCCCACAGAGAGAAGATCTATGCCCTAATTGCTATAAGCTATGTGAGACATAATTCAAACATGCTTATAACCCACACTTACAATACAATTTTTTTTTTTAGCATGGTAAAATCATCAAATGAGTCCTCCCACCTAGGGCAGGGCAGGAGGGACTGTCAGACTTGTACTGACTAAAATCCACGGTGTCCTTCAATAGCCCTTTATGTACCGGGGTCACGGTAATACGTTAGTCCCGCGACCCCGGCAGGCTTTGGTCCTCTACAGGCCCCATCAACTTACTATACAATAAAGTAAATTTCAATCGCCTCCCATATTGGACAGACCTGTTGGTCTAGTGGTTAGTGATCCTGACTGCTATGCCGGAGGTCGTGGGTTCGATTCCCACCCAGGACCAATGTTTGTGTGATGAGCACGATCATTTGTTCTGAGTCTGGGTGTAATTTATCTATAATATGTATGTATTTAGAAATATATAAGTATGTTTATCAGTTGTCTAGTACCCATAACACAAGCTCTGCTTAGCTTGGGACTAGATGGCGTTGTGTGATAGTTGTGGAATATTTATTTATTTATTTATATATCGGGGAATATCTGATAATACTACGATAAAAGTGATTCCTATATACTTGCCTATGCACATGACGAGTATTGGATCCACGCATCGGATCCAATATTACACTACCCGCGTTCGGCGTCATATCCGCGCCTTCACTCAAATATTGGCACAGCATATAAATGTAGATGTGTATTTACAAATGTGTCAGCTTGTAATAGCCAAATGCAATGAAAAAAAAAAGAGTATATTTCTACTAACTTTTTGTTGTTGTATGTATAAGAGGAATTTCAACTAAGAAGATGTTTAATTTTTAATATTGCGTTTCTATTCCTATTTGATATAATGGCATGATACTTTTTGTTACCCAAGTAGGTATTCAAATAGTTTTACTGTCACGAAAAATAACATTTGTACACTTAACACAACTCAAATTTTACTTTCTCGTAAAAAAACTGATTTCTACTTTAAAATAAGTCCTAAATATTTCGCAATATGTCTTTCAAAATAGAAATTTCATGATAACGCAAAAGGTAAATCAGTACGTTAAGAGAAGATCGCTTTTCAATTCTGCTTGAACGTTTCGTTTCGTAACTAAACATGATCATCATACAGTTATCTCATCATGATTAATAAATAAAAAGTGACTTTTTTAACATACAGACTAAAAATTGAAATTGTCAAAAACATATCCCAAACAACGAATTTCAGGATTGCGTTCTTGAGCTGTCATTTTCAGTCTGTGCTACCTATATTTTTAAGTACCACATCTATTGTGGTCCAAAACCACGTTGCCAAGTATTCTCCGTCCATTGTCAACCTGCAGTCCTGATGTCGCTCCACTAGATGTCAACCGTGCTCAAAAAATGAACCAAGCATTTTTTTTTCAGGAAACCATGAGGCCCTCCAAATGTATCATGACAATGAGAGTATTGACTTGTTACAGCCAATTATTCAGGCAGGGTGCTCCCATCAGTAAGGAGGCATAACAATGGGTACTGAACTGACGCTGCTTCTGAAATTGCCGTGGATTTACGAAAGAGATTGGAAGAAATGGATTTTATCAGAGTTTTTTTTTTGGTAAAAAAAGTTGGTTTCTTTACCGTGGTGTGCGTGTGTAGTAGTGTAAAGTAGCATTTTATGACTTAAGAAAAAATAAACAATATCTGAGGCCCTAGCATAATGTCTATGTCATGATATCTATACGACGTTGGTATTACGACATATTTTATTAATGTAAGTATATTTGTGTTTACACAATAATAAAGATTTGTAATTGTATCGAAAATGAAAAAGCTCCTCTAATGTACTACAGACGCCAGTAGATAAACTTACCCCAATCTGTCAAATGCATTAAAATCTTTTCTGTTCCTGCTTGTCTGATAGAATGTTCAAAAATAATAACAACATGTATGTACGTATAAGTATTGTTACTGTTTCACTGTTGGAGTTAAAACTCTCGGGGATGGGCAAAAAGTTGGAAATTATTTAAGCATTTATAATTTGAAGTAAAAAAAAAAATCAGTAAAAGAAATTTCTCACAGGCAGTTCTTTCAATTAAACGTACTACTTCATTTAATGATAATTTGAATCGCTCTCAGTAAGTAGTTGAAAACAAAAGGTAAAAGGTCGGCAAATCCCTGATTACTGGTAATGGTGCTTGATGGACCCGATAAAGTAATTAGGGGTAATCCAATCGACATTTACCGGTTACTCGTAGTCGGAATCGAAAAACTTTCTTCCTTACTCGAACTATCTTGTGGTTATTACTGATGTTAGTCTGTTATTGTATTTGATCAATTTGCTGCTATTCATCAATGTTATCAGCGAAAAATTATGGCGAAGGCCTCTTAATGATTGCTATTATGAACTGTCTTAGGGATTGACGTGATCACTGTACTGTTTTCTGTGTCCTGACGTCAGGAGGTACCAGGAGCCTTTCTCCAGGTACCAGGAGGTATTCTTGGTCTTTAAGTTTTGGCTAGATATGTACAAAGACCTTGAAGGAAAATTCCTCTTTTACTGTTGAAGAAGGGAGGTCTTGCCGACCAGATTGGTATTGTGTCGTTATCATAATAATATGTATCTCTTATAAATTCTAAACATAATAATGTTGCTCTTATAAAGTCTCATGGAATCCAGTTACGCTAAATTTTATGTTGATGAACAGTTTTGTGTGGCATATTAAAATTTGCCAGTCTGTCACAGTTTGGCATAACCTTCTTGTATCTTAAGGCTGGCCACATACACACGTTTTTCGTAAACGTTTTCCGAATGTGGAATTTCGATCCGAAATCATTGAGACTAGCGCAGCAGACGTTGGGTTTTCTTTTTTGTATTTTCCATTAGCGCGGTAGAATTTCGTTAGGTTTTTTTTCCATTTAGAAAATACACTTTGTTGTAAATAAAATATGTTCAGTCAGGTTTCCAAATACGGAAAACGAATTTGGTAATCGAATACGGAATAAATGTGTTTACGGCCAGACTCAGTAAAAAAAAACAAACATACCGGCTTTTCTGTCAGCCACGCATTCAGACGTCGGATGCCCGCCCCGACCTTTTGCCACCACAAAGACTGTCAAGCACGTCAAGCAAGGCAAACCCAAACAATGTCTGCTTATTTCAATTCACTACTGCACGTCAGTTGAAAACCTCTAATCCGTCCCTTCCGCGCTCCATGGTGTCAAAACCCGACATGACTAATGACTAAAACCCGTGACGTCACACTGAAATAATATTTTACTGAGAATGAAGAAAAATGCTCCAGCATAAACCTTTAATGCTCTCAGCTGTTCCAGAGCGATGGGGTTTCTTGTAAAAACATTAGGAAGAACGTTTTTGCTCGTCGTAATGGCTGTTTGGTGTCATTATCTTCGATATTTTTTGTAATGACACCATTTTGTTGGTGCTAATTTGATTTTGTTTTGTGGAGGGTCCTTTGACGGAAAGGGGTAAGTAGGGGCCGGTTGTTGCCGGGTAGTAATTTGACGTAATTGAAAAGATAGATTGGATGTTTATTTTTTCATTTATCTTTTGTAAGCGTTATATTTTCTTATTTCATTTTCGATGTTGACTGCCAATCTCTAGAGGAAGACACTGGACAAATGTAGTATTTTTGCTGACTCTCATAGACTTAATGGGACTGTGTTTTGACTAGTCTTTAGAGAGATCAGACTCAGGACTTATCCTGCTGTAGTTTTCCAGACATTGGGCGATTTTGGACGGTTATTGATCTTCTCTAGTGAATAATCATTTTTCGCACTGGTTATGGGAAAAAAACCAGTAACACAGTAACATGGTGCCTGAACTGGGTACTGATCATGGGACTCCATATTTTACATGACATGTGTAATAAGAGTCCAGGGTAAGATAAGTTTTCGCACCAAAACAAAACTTATACTCTCATAAAATAAGGTTTTATAGCATTTTTTTCGTAATAATACTACGTTTTCCTTTGTCCAGCACTCCCAAAAGCCCAGTAATTAATCACTACAATCATATAAAAGCCTCCATTTGTACAAATATGTGTAAATCCAGTTTTTATTCGAAAATGGAGGTTGATACGAACTCTGTGGACCCCATTAATTTTATCATTGACTCGCGCAAATAGTCCCCTGTCGGCAATTTGTTTAATAAATGATTTGATCATTATTTTATTAAATTTACGTGAGTACAGTATATGAAAGAAATCACTGTTCACTGTGATCCTAACGTCTATTAATAATCTAATCTTTGCTCAAAACTAGTGCCCTGAGATAGACAGGCGGAGTTGTAGTAGAGCATGACAGAGATGGCTTTTTTTTTTATCGTTGTAAAATCATCGAATGAGTCCTCCCACCCAGGGCAGGGCGGGAGGGACTGTCAGACGTGTACTGACTAAAATCCACGGTGTCCTTCAATAGCCCTTTACGTACCGGGGTCACGGTAATCCCTTGGTCCCGCGACCCCGGCAGGCATGAAAGAGATGGTAGCACGAATTAGATAGGTTCCGTTTGAACTGATAAGAGGATACGCGGATTTGCAAGAAGTAGAAGGAGTTGAAAGAGCCCTTTTTGGCCAGGAGTAAGACAGAGCTTCCTTTCCTATTGTAGATAATATCTTTGATTCTAATCTATTCAAAAATTAATCTCACTATCAGAATTTATTTTGGCGCTATGATTCGAAAAAAAGAATTGACACTGAATTTCGTAGGTTTATTCATACATTGAAATATTTGCTTAACTATAGGCTCCATTCCAGTAATAATATTGTCATTCCCATACCGTAACAAATAAAATCATCTATTTCAACTAGGCACTTTTGAATTGACCAAATGAAAACGGTTTTTTATGATACTGAAATCTAAAGATTCAATTGTTTTTTTTTTTACGATTTTTGGCTCTTGTGCCAAATGTGGTTTATTTTTCTATACGTAGGTATGCAAGCGGTCGCCTCCTTCTGCGAAGCAGTCATGCTCGCGAAGGAGGAGGCGAGCCGCGTGAGGGGGAGGACAGCGTCCTCCCTCCACCCCAGCCGCAGTGGAAGACGCCCACGGCGTCGGACGTCGCCAGACGATCTCCGGCCACCGTAGGCGCGGGCATGCGGGCGGCGAGTAACGGGCGACTCGCTGTCCGACCATGGACCATGCCCGGGTCGACGGCGCGTTGTGTCCCACGCGCGCCTCAAGGAGTGTCAGCATAATGACGGGGCCTGTACAGGGCCATAGCCTGCCGGGGTCGCGGGACCAAGGGATTACCGTGACCCCGGTACGTAAAGGGCTCGTGAAGGACACCGTGGATTTTAGTCAGTACAAGTCTGACAGTCCCTCCCGCCCTGCCCCGGGTGGGAGGACTCATTTGATGATTTTACCACAATAAAAAAAAAAGGTATGCAGTGTCTGTACCCAGTTTTGTTTTTAGTTTATTAGTAAACCATCAAATATTTATTGCAGTTGCGTATTGTAATTACGTTTCTAATAGTGGATTTGTTATTTATTACTTGATAACTAGGTCTTATGGGACCATATTTTGTAATCTAGGTTCAGAAAATTACATTTTATTCGATAATAATATTGTAGTATTAACAGTCTGGGGGCAATGATTTCAGTTCGAAGAAAATTTAACTGAGTTGTTTTTCAATATTTCGTAGAAAATTGAGAAACTTTAGCGTTCACCCATGGCTTCACTTCTCTTCTTTCTTAAAGCATATAAATGTCTTCCTAAAACTCCTCTCCCAATAAACTCCTTTTTCCTTTTCTGTACAAAAATGTGTTAATATTTCTAAAATAAATTTCAAGTTAATCAAACAAACTCAGTCTCGCATTCATAATATTAAAGTTACAATTTGTGTATTTTAATTTTCAGAAGAACTTCAAATGAGCCCCTCCACCTGGAGTGGAAGGCACTGTCAGAATCGTATTGACTAAAATCCACGCTATTCCTTCAATCTCCCTTTGCGTTCCAGGGTCTCGATTACCCGGCAGGTGTTTAGTACTAAATGGAGGCCCCGCATGCATGCGGGCGGCGACTAATGGGCAACTCGCTGTCCGACCATGGACCATACCCGGGTCGACGGCGCGTTGTGTTCCACGCGCGCCTCAAGAAGTATCAGCATAGTGACGGGGCCCCCCTGTAGAGAGCCGAAGCCTGCCGGGGTCTCGGGACTCACGAATAACCGTGACCCCGTAACGTAAAGGGCTCATTTGAGGACTCATTTGATGATTTTACCACGATAAAAAAAAATGTAGCAGTGCTGCGAGGATGTAAAAGCTGAGCTACGAAACTATGTGACCGTTTCCACTGATGCTACACTATGTAGCTGTGCGAGTAAGATGTGCTATGAAGATGCACCGCCGAATATGATTGGTGGATATTAAACGCATCCGCAGCAAAGTAGCATTTTTTATTTATTTAATTTGGTAACATCATCAAATGAGTCCTCCCACCCAGGGCAGAGCGGGAGGGACTGTCAGACTTGTACTGACTAAAAT
Organism: Agrotis puta; assembly: GCA_943136025.2. NCBI lineage: Eukaryota > Metazoa > Arthropoda > Insecta > Lepidoptera > Noctuidae > Agrotis > Agrotis puta. Next base: position 15,868,647 of record OW964185.2, on the reverse strand, counting down.
CCATGGTGTCCTTCAATAGCACTTTACGTACCGGGGTCACGGTAATTCGTGAGGCCCGCGACCCCGGCAGGCTTTGGCCTTCTAGAGGGGGGCCCCGTGATTTTGCTGACACTTTTTAAGGCGCGCGTTGAACATACCGCGCCGTCGACCCGGGCAAGCAACGTAGCATAGCACATCTTTGGTGGAAAAGCAGCCTAACGATGCATTGGTTCCACGAAGAATACAAGACATGTACGAGCATGTTTGACTCAAGTCACCTCGACGGGAATCGTGAACGTCGTATTTAAATTTCTATGTCTGTCTAATTTTAAATTTATAAAAAAAAACAGTCTAAAAAATTAATATGATCACGTATTGAAAAACGTATTCGAATTTTTCGAACTTTATTCGCACAATTTCGGTAGTGTGCTGGTGCAATATGACTGCCAATGAGAGCTCCGTGTGTACATAATAGACGGTAGTTTCTATGAAAAAAGTTCGACATTTTTTGTCAACCAACGTCCGATGACCGATATTCGTATTTCCAACATGGTGCTCACATAGAATGTTTAAATAAGGCTTGCAACGTATTTTAAACTAACTTTTAGGACATTTTTATTTACAGAATTATTTTTCAATGGATATATTTTACATGCAGCTTGAAAATATATTTACTAGCTCACAACTCAACTATGTTTAATTTATTAAACGTATAATAAACTTTTAAAACCCACACACAAAAAATACACGTACCCAACTACGACTGCTACGGCGTAGTTTACGTAGCGGTGACTCCCACTACGCCGTAGCAATTACGTAGCAACTTTTTATTTTAGTATCTAACTTGTTATATTTGGCGGTACTGTGTGCAATATTATTTATGTAGTCTTGAAACAATGTAATAGAAAATAAATATTTTTTTATCATCCAAAATAATCGGTCGCGGGACTGAACGAATTACCGTGACCCCGGAACGTAAAGGGCTATTGAAGGACACCGTGGATTTTAGTCAGTACGAGTCTGACAGTCCCTCCCTCTCTGCTCTGGGTGGGATGACTCATTTGATGATTTTACCACGATAAAAAAAAAACATCTAAAATAATTCAGAGCCAAATTCAATACATATTTTTGTAAATGATCACTTTTATATCTTGAAAACTTACAATTGACTTTAATCTGGAGATATTCCAGTAATTCAATAATTCTTATTTTATGAAATTTTACAAACATTATTATTCACTACTTAATTAGTTTACAAATGTAGCTCGCTGCTGTGTTGTCGTATAATGCTTTTAGTATGGGAATTCCACATATGACAAAGTAACACAAGGTGATCCCACAATGTCGCAAATTCCTGGAATCATACTCCAAACCAATAATATTACCAGCTTAACTGGTCCAGGACATAGACGGTCTCTTAGCTTGTATCCAGAACATGCTTCGTTATAATTTTCAGTCTAGATAACAAGGGTAAGCTAAATGCTGCATTGCGATGTTACATAATCGTAAACTTTTATATAAATTTACTGAGATATGTTTTAAATAAATATTATTAATTTAATGACGAACTGTGAAGATTCTTCTTTCTCCAATACTCAAATATCATTTATTTGTAAGCGAGATACATCTGTAAAGACAGAAAAAAAAAGTTTTTAATAAATTCGAAATTATTGCTCAATCCATTTCATCAAAAGAGGCCTGGCATTCTATTTGAAGTAATGTTTAGCGATATAAATTATGAATTAAATCTTACGCATGATCTTGATTGAGTCTTTTGTTATACCCACCCATACGTATGAAGATAGGTTTAAAAACGACATTTTGCGACCAAAAAAGTTGATTTTTTACCCAATAAGGTAGCAGTTTTCCATGGAAACGCCATAGTTATTGTGTGATGTCTCAGTTTAGACACTTCTTTACAGGATTTAAGCCTTTGTCAAACTGACAGGCGATAGCGAACCGGACCGAGTCCGAAGCGATAACGAAGCGATACGAGACGTCAAACTGGGTGCAGCGAACCGAGACGTGACAGGTGTATTAGCTGACTTTTTATGAACAACGTCAAACGGAGCAAACACGCCTTCGCCACGTCTTCGCATCGGTTCGGTCACGCTATCGGATCGCTTTAGCTTTTCTATGTGACTGGATTCAAACAATTCCATACATTACAAATAAAAACGCCTCACTTCGTATTCGCCACGCCTTCTGTTAATAATTTTCATGTACACATCAAGAACAGGGGAGTACAATTAGACTTATGCCTCTCCCAATGTTCGTCACTGAGCCCGGTCTTGATCTTTCCTCACCCCGTCTCTGCCAGTTGTCTATTTGGTATTACTCTTATGATATACTATCTGTTGCCCGCAGCTTCGAAATTTTCCCACGTGAACATAAAAAAAAAACTATCCTGAACATAATCGAGGTTATAAACTATCTGTCTATTAAATATCATCCAAATCCGTTCAATAGTTTTTGCATGAAGGAGTAAGAAACATCCATACAAACGAACTTTCACGTACATTATCATCATCTTCCTAGCCTTTTCCCAACTATATTGGGGTCGGCTTAAAGTCAAAACAGATGCAACTGGATATCAGTATTTTACATGGAGCGACTGCCTGTCGGACCTCCACAAGCCAGTAACTGGGTAATACTGGTTTCACGTACATAATATTACATGTATAGTATTAGTATAGATTTACCTGAACCATAATCAGCATGTAATTGATGCTCAGATCCAGTATAAGTATAGGAGTACTGAGTCCGATGGACAGAATGGACCCGCTGATGTACTGAGGACGTTGGGATATAGTTACAGAGTACCAGCGCCGAACTGTCTTGTATAGACTGGGGTTCTTTTCTGAAATCAGCAAGTAATATTAGTACTGCAACGGCATCGTTGGCGCAGTGGCTGAGGGGGTATGATTCAAGCACGGAACAACCATTTGTATGATCTACAAGTAGTTGTTCCGGGTCTGGATTTTTGTGTATGTGACTTTAATGTTTTAAAATACACAAAAAAATGTAACACTTAACGTGATAATATTGCCTGTTGTTAGTTTTTTTTTTCATCACATGAGTCCTCCCCCGAGGGCAGAGCTGGAGGGACTGTCAGACTAGTACTGACTTAAATCCACGGTGTCCTTCAATAGCTCTTTACGTACCGGGGTCACGTTAATTCGTGAGTCCCGCGACCCCGGCAAGCTTTGGCCCTCTACAGGGGGCCCCGTCACTATGCTGACACTCCTTTAGGCCCGGTGGCCAGAGATCGTTTGCCGTCGTCTGTCGCCGTGGGCGTCTACCACTGCGGCTGGTGTGGAGGGAGGACGCTCCCTCACGCGGCCCGCCTCCTCCTTCGGGAGCATAACTGCTTCGCAGAAGGAGACAACCGCTTCCCACTCCCTCTCGCCCCGTAGCATGGCCTCGACCAATGCCGGGCGCGAGAGGTCCCCCACTATCGCCGTCGTGAGGACAAGGCGGTGCTCTGCCCAAGCGCGGCAGTTCTGCACCGTATGCTCCACCGTGTCCTCCGGACGATCCTCACATTGGTAACACCCAGGCGTTTCTTCCCTCCTTGTCAGACACAGGTACCTCCCGAAACTTCCGTGTCCGGTGAGGACCTGCGTCATGCGGTGTATCTGGACGCCGTGACGCCTATCCAGCCACTCCTCAAAGAGGAGAGAGTCTTACAAGGGCCCCGTCATACGGAAATCAACCTATAGATTACCTTTGCTAATACTCTGGTCCAGTGTTAGTCTGCCAGCTAAGTACAGAGAGAGTTCACTGCAGATAGTTCCAGTTCTGGCAATAGCTGAACACATCATCCACAATGAATACATGGACCTTGATTCACGCCATATCAAGTAGAATGATAGGTATATTATCTGCAACAGATTTCGGTTGAAAATTGATTAAAACTAGATTTATCATCAGCTTTTTTTAGTTTTTTTTTTCAGATTTTTTAAGAAGAAAACAAACTATTTATAATAAAATTTGTTAATAATAAAATAAATGACGCGTCTTTAATCATTGATCGAGCCCAAATCCGGGTTTTGGGATCTGGGCAGCTACTTCTGATTAAAAATACTTATCATCTGCCTAGCCGTTTCCCAAATAAAAGTCGGCGGATACAGCTGAGTATCATTATTTTACAAGGAGCAACTGCTTAACTGACCTCAACAACCCAGCAGCCAGGCAATACGATCCTTTCTAAAACTGGTTTTCAGACTTTCGATCTGCTGACTAACAGTAAAGGCTGTCAAAGATCTACAACTGACAGCCGGGACCAACGGCTGTACGTGCTTTCAGAGGCATGTCAAAAAGTTTTGTAGGATGGTCACCCATCCATAGACTAACCTCGGACACTACGGCTTAACCTGGAAGTTCGGTCTGTGCGGCTGTTATATGCAAGTTGCATCAGTAAATTGCAAATTTAATTAATTCCTCTGTTGAAAGAATGCATATTTACAAAGACATGACGACAGAAGGAATTGAAAACTGTACTTGTTTGTGACGTATTATCAATTTTAAAAGCGTTGTATCTTCGTCAATCTTTGTTAACGTAAAAAAAAATTGGTGTCAAATATTTATTGATAGTCTAACTGACAGACAAATTTATTAGATATTTCATTCAAATACCCTATTATATAGCCACGAGTTCCTCATAATCGGACTCCTCACTACTGATAAATTCAATAACATTTCCAACGGCATCAATAAACACGTCCAACACATGCATCCCATATTCTTTTTCTCCCTTAATGAGAAGTACAATTTAATTACTTTTGTATTCTCGGCTATCCGTGTGCCGATCGATATTAATTAATTTAGCAGCGCTAAAACAAACACATGCAGACATCTGTCTGCATTTGTTTATTAAGTTTGCTTTCGAATTAATATACCTGTGTTATATTTGTTCGTAGAGGACCGATATGCAGTATGAAATTATAAAATATTGGATATTGATTTGCATTAAAAACGGAACCAAAGTAGAAAGAAAACGAATTTGTAGAATTGGCGTTTTAGTTCATTTCAGTTATTTTAGTTCACAAAAACCATATTGAGCAATACCCTTTCACTATTATAATACTGAAACATTTTCACTTGTTACCCTTTTATTCCCGCGCCAACACGCATTGTTACAAACAATGACAAGTTGCCAGCTCATTGCCTATGCATAGCACCGCCCATAATACTTCCGACACAACCCCACTACATATCAGATTAATCTTAATACCAGGTCAACATCCTATTATTAAAATAATCATGAGCCATAACAACTTGGCCAAATATACTGAGGATTTTCAATTTCAACTTGGCATCTCTCTTACTTAATGGGCACATACAACCATTATCCTCTGATTTATGACACTAATACGAATATATTTAAGGATTTTTCTTGAAAAGCATCTTCATTGAAATATAGGGTGGGAGCCCTTTTTATTCATACAAGATTAAAATAAAGGAAGTGTGTGTATTTTTGAACTTACTCTTTCGGAATCGGCGAGGACTAATTCAAATTCGTAAGCTATGGTTGTGATTAGAGTTATTGCTAGCATTAGAAGTAGCTGGAACAATAAAATATATGCTTTAGAACACATGCAATTAAGCTAGGAATAAATGTACAATATTTTACATAATTTTAGAAAAAAAAACCCTACAATACATAGCATAGCATTACTATGAAGAAAAACCTACGATGCAATTCAATCAAAACAATATTCTTAAAATAAGAAATTTAAACAAACAAATCCTTTTCAATTAGTCAAGCAAGAATCAAAGCTAAATTGAATTCAATAGCACTTACCCTAGGAGTATACTGCTCACTAACATGAGCAGTAGCAATCAAAACATGCCTATAAACCCTCGATCCAGCATTCGGTGAAGCAGTCTTCAATTTCTCAAGCCTTAGATTAACAGTCTCAATCATCAACGAAGCGAAAGCCATTTCAGCATCATGGGCTGCAAAGGCTACTGATAAAAATATTGCAAATCCAGGATCAACTCCTAACGTTATCAGCCCAAAAACATCAATGATTACTGAAGGCAGAAATATCAATATCAATTCTGAAGTATTTGCTCGAATTTTGGATCCATATTCTTCATCAGCTCCACATTTTTCATCCAGTCGTTCAATGGCATTAAAGATTTGTCTACGAAATCTCGAACCACCAATTAACCCATAAAATTCGATACAAATTATTGTCTCGAAAATCCGGCCTCCAATGGTCATGGTGGTATTGATAAGGTTCATGATTATGAAGCTTGTGACAGTGATGATTACGGTGATGGAAATGGCGTCGCAGATAAGTCTGGTTCTATTGTCTTCGAGAAGGTGGGGTCGACTGATGCCAAAAAAGTTCTCAAAGATGATCAGGTTTTTGAAGTAAGACATCGTTGTTGTATACATGATGATGTATCAAAAGTTCTGAAAATAATAATTGTATCGCTATAGTCTGTTCTTACTGCTACTCTTCACGTTGCTCATTCTCAGAATAAAAGGCAGGAATTCAAAATTCGATAGTACTGCTTGAAACAACTGAAATAATGAACAGTTTTCTATAGCAGTTAGTGTAATTAAAACCAAGCGGTTTAGAACCTTACCACGGGGTATTACCACGTTAACTTTTTAACTACCCATCTATTTTGTGCTCTTCCTAACTTCACAAGTCTTTACAACTTTTACTGGCAGTCTAAAGTAGTTATCTTTATCTATAACTTCTTTTTCTTGTTAAACTCTACTGACTACAACGTTTAGCTTGGCTTTTGAACGTTCAAGTTAAATAAAAGCGCACTTTATTCATTAAAATTCGAGAACTTTGACAACCTTTTTGTAAATTGTAGTAAGAAAATGTACTAGCAATGTTAAGTCATTTTCAATTAAATACTACATCATCAGAACTATTATAAACAGAGAGAAAAGGCACTGGCAGCAATCCGTATTGAACAAAAATATTTTAGAAAGTTCCTATTGTATTGTTTTATTATTTACTAGCTTCCGCCCGCGACTCCGTCCGCGCGGATGTCGGTCTTAGCGTGGATGGTTTATTTCTCCATTTTGAGTAACTCTGACAATGACATCTTATAAATATCTATTGGACCCAAATACGGCTAAGCCTATAATAATTAAGGAGATTCGCTGTTCTACAGAACAACGTCTATGAATAAAACTGAAAAATAAGATTTTTTAAGACTGATGTCAGTAGCACCACATCTAAGCTCGTATTTTGCGTAGGAACGAAATGTTTTTATACTAACTTGTTCATGTACAGGCAGGTTAACCTATCCGAATCTGTCAAATTTTACCAATCGAATAATAACCTTCCACAATTACGATAAGGTTGAAAATCTATTAAAGAAATTTGACAGATTGACGTAGGCTGATGCGTTGGCGTCTGTACATGTACAATGGCGATACTGGCGGACTTAATTACGAGTACATTATTGCCAAAAACAGGTGCAAAAATCTTAGTCTTAATTTTTTACTTACGTTTTTACTTATCAATATTTTAATGAACTTTGATTTGTATTAATCTTTTGTGCAGACCCAAAATTAAATCGTTTTTACGTGTATCTATTTCAGAAACCTTCACAATTATATAAAAACTGTTTTTTAACACTTTTACTGAAATTAAGGTTTCTACCTTATCGCTCTCCTGTAACTTTAACTTGAACAACTACAATGTTGGAACTGGCCCCAGGCACAACCAACAAACGAAATTAAACAGTTGAATGTAGACTACAGACCAACTCCTAAGGGAATCTTATCGCACTGATTGCGGTTTATTTGTTTTTATTTTAGTAATTTCATTGGCTCATGGGACAATGTCGACTGATTTGATTTTAAACCTTTTATAAGTACACCGTCCAGAAATGAAAAGTGTATTTTATAATGGAAGGTGCCACTGTTGTGAAAAAAATATTAGCAGTTTTGAATTTGAGTTTGATTCCCGAACGAAAAATTTATCTAAAATTTCGTTTGTAAGTGTTTGTCCTCATAATGACAGATTTCCTTACTTTAATATTAGCTTTATTCAAAGGATATCTCCACGAGATATTTTGTTGTCCAATATATAATTTTAACCTGATAAGCATAAACAATGAAACATCATGTAGCTAAGTCTCTATATGATAATATATTCCCCAAACTTCTTAAGTAAACAAAGTTTACTAACAAACAAAACATACCTCATTACCTATTGTTGTGATTTGTAAGTAGCACAAATAAAGGAAGTTTACAGAACAAGCAAGCGACGTCCTCGGACTAATTTAAAGTTACAAGTTTCAAATGAAAAATGTTATGCGCTTTTCTTACTTAAATATTTCATAATTATTCAATCGCTTCCCGTTGAAGGATTAAAGCTCAAGTTTATTTTTAAAAACTTCGAATAGCCGTCGTTCCATTTTGGACAGTGGCGGCTCCTCTGGGCGTTCTGTTGGTATTTTACGCGGTGTTTCACTAGATGGCGTTGTTTTCAAGATTTGGTTTTTGGTACCTTTTAGTATTTACTATGTTGTGTCCTCGAATTTGTTTGAGAACTGAAATTGTAATAAGCTATCGTAATGTGTGTACAACAAAGCTTCATACTTTTATCAAAATACAAATTAGCATTTATATCAGTGTTTTAATATAAGTACTGACTAAATTAATACAAAATTATGTATCAAATATTGACCATCATCATTATATCAGCCGTAGGATGTCCACTGATAAACATAGGACTCCTCGATAGGTTCCCAATAAAACCTTGGAAGGGGTTGGAAGAATCTTGCATCCAGCGCAATCCTGTTGTCTTCATCAGATCGTCAGTCCACTTTGTAAGTGGATGCGTGGTCTCCATTCTCCAAGCTATCGGCCATCAGTTCTGCGTGCTATGTGGCCCGCCCAATGCCTGCAGCGAATTAGTAAGTTGAAGTAAACTTGCTAACTTACTGGGATATCTTGGCAAGTTTAGTTCGTCCACGAACCTCTTCATTTCTGTCTTGATTACGCAGAGAGACTCCGAGTATAGCCCAAATAATTATATTTATTAAGAACATGAAGTATTTTAAAACTATACAACTTCTGCAACCAACACGAAAGGAATTTCGAGGCATTCCTTTGAAAGTCCTCAAAACAAAACCGTCGAGGTTTCCATAAACCCGCGGCCTACAATATATCAGTCAAAAGTTTCTTAAGTACAATTAATTAAGCAAAGTCCTGAAATCGGCCATTACTCTTCACTAGACCGATGCTCTTCAAAACTGAGATAAATTTAATTTAAGATTTACTTGGTGGAAAGTCATTATTTTCCGACGTTCATTTCCTTTAAATAGTCCTGTTTTTGTGACACGGCACGGGGACGGGACGGGTTTTTGTAACCTATTAACAGGTTTCAAGAAATTCTTAATTATTTTGTTCTATCATAATATCACCCAAAACTATTCTTCGTAGCACGTCTTTATAACGCGATGCGACGTGATTCGACCGATTTCAACTACAAGTGAAAATCATTCTTACCACTAGGTACTGTAAGCGACTTTGTTTTATACTCGTAGTATAAAACAAAGTCGCTTCCTTTCGTCTTTAAAACTACGCAACGGAGTTTGATGTGTTTTTTTTTAGTAGATGGTGTGATTAAAAAAAAAATATGCATAATATAGTCAAGATTGCATCGGTGCGGAACTTGGGCTGGTCGCTAATATGAAATAAAACGTGCGGTTATCTACGGGGAGATGAAAAACAAAACACGCTCGCCACGACGATATAAGTCAGTCGAATTAATATTTATCGTAGTACCAAGGACAATTTTCATTTTTATTTTATTTTTATTTACTTAGTAGAGTGTCATGAGCAAGCTCGCTTAAAGAAAACGGGAACCGTTGACGTTAATTTTATGGACAAAATTAGTTCCTCGTTCGTCCACTAGAGGCGCTGGCACTTCAAGTACGCTCTACGGTTAAATACCTTAGCATAAGATTTCTGTATTTTCCGTACAAATTAAAGTCGAAGTCCTTATTGACTTTCCGTCACAAAACTCTAAAAACTCATGATAACGCCTCTGAACGGATTTTAATGAAACTTGACACGCAGATAGTTAAAAACCTGGATAATTTTTGTTACGTGGCATAATTTTCAACTTTCACTATATGGATTGGAAGAAGATTTCGGACAAAGCTAACAAAACATACTCGCAAATAAAATATAACAAAAGAAGGAAAATAATTACAAATGATAGCTTTCATCAAAATAATATAATCCTCTGCTACGTCGTGAGCCAAACTGAATAACAAACAATAAAAACGTAAAAAAAGAGAATAAACTCACGCTATACGTCAACGTGACTTTTTTCGATTATATTCAAATCAAAATATAAATGGTAATATTATTTATGTAACGCGATATGAGCCAACTTATCCTGGGTACCAATTTATTTTCCGCCGAGCCTCGAACGTGGACTTTTTAGATGAAAAATAGGCTTGTTATAACTTCTACTACATGCGAACGAATTTTAATATTATAATTACGTGAATGTTCACGGGTTAGTTGTCAAATATTCACTGTTTTCGGTTGTTGTCTATTTTTCAGTTTGTAATGAGGAAATTCAAAAACTACTGGACTGATTTTGAAAGTTCTTTCATTAATAGGAAGCTGCATTGGTCCTTATGAACATGGGCTATAAAAACGAGGGAGAAGAACGGGCGAATAGGCTAGCAAAAGCTAGTTTTAAATTTGAACTTGCTTTAATAAAGTTGCAATTGTTGAATTTAATCATTATTGTACACACAATATAAAATAAAATAAAGGACAGCAAAATTGAAAAGTGCAAAGGCACTGCTTATTTCATAAGAAATTTCTACCAGCAGACCTGCGACAGGAAGAGTGAAAAAAATAAATGAATGTAGACAGTAGTGTGTGAAAACAAGAAAATTATAATGAGATAAAAATGAATGTTAACCAAAATAAATATTAGTACACATATAAATAATATATAAGTACTTATACAAATACAAAATCCTAAAATGTATATAAGTAAATGATGATAAAGAAATAGTAGGTATAGTCACTTTTGAGAGGAAAGATAATATTCTTTGATTCTATTTTTGAAGATAGAAATGGATTTCGAATCTATAATCCGGCGGAAGCGAATTCCACAATCTTACAGCATGTACAGAAAGTTAAGCTCGTGTTTTGGAAATAGATCATCTCCATTATGCCATCGCGCTTATTTAAACGGTAAGTATTGTATAGGTTGCAGAAACATCAAAAGAGCACACCACGGTCCTGGAATGCAAAGGCAAATTAGCGGATCATTTTGGCCAATGAGTCAGTCCATCGGAGTCAGTCCCTACCACTTCACCCAGAGTTCTTTAGTTTAGTTTTATTATATACCTTACCTTATATATTTTGGTATAAGAGGCAAACCTATGATCATCAACTGGGCTCAAAGGCAGTATCAAGGCTGCATAACATAACATTACACTTTGTAATCCCTAACGGGGTTGGAAAAGGTGAAAAATTTTTATAGGAAATACTTTGTGAACATAAAACTATAAAATAAAGAAAAGAAAGACAATGCTTTTTTTAGATTTACTCGTATTTTAATCATGATGCATGAACAAATAAATAAACTGTAGAAATATAGTTTACATGTAATACTTTTAAAGAAAAAAGTTATTCGAGACAGACATGCACATACATTCAACAAAAACATATATTAAAATATATGTATAGTAGTATTATATATTCTTTAACGAAGTTCACAGAAGCAACTACTCTTGTATAGTAGGTGCATTTACAAACATTTATAATTTGATTTGTGTATATTCTTATTTATGTTTTCAAACGCACCCACAATACAAGAAGGCGCTACGCCCCAATATATTATATTCTTTAAATAAATAAAATAGGTCCAATATTTTACAATTCAAAGAAAAATGGAGCAGCATTTTCCCCATCAAAATATTCATAATAATAATTTTCCATCAACACCCCGTGCCCTGTAAAACACTCACTTTTTACATTACTTGTGATTAAATTTAAGTCACTATCCGTCCAACGGGTGCCATGCAATTTTCACCTGAAAAGCCTTAATTTTCCATAAGGAATTACTAAAGGGAGCTGTGAATTCGGAGCAATTACTGACATAATTCGTTGTGGCGTTTTTTTTGACGCTCGAGCGTGCTACCCGGGTTTTAGAAGATCGAGTGCGGACGTTTAATTTGTGTTCATAGCATTTAGTGTTATTATATATAATAGTTGCTTGTCGTAAGATAAAGGAGTTTAGTGTTCTAGAGAGTTAATTTCTTTGGTGCTGTTATCTTGTGCAAAGTTCTAGAGTATTTATGTATTCTTCGTTTTGAAGACATGAAGTGATCTTACAAAAGTTGGTTTTAATCCATTTCATCGGGTTCCCATTTTGACAACTAAACAAAAGAAATAGTGCCTATTCGTCACTGTTTTGATTTTCATATTATACATTCACTCCCGTTTAGCTAACTATTCATATTAACTGTTTTTGGCGCCGACATAGAACTATCTTGTTGAAGTTGCTTAGTAGTCTTCGATTTTATAGGCAGCTGTCATTGTGTATAAAGTTCAGCGGGTTGTATAATTTTAGTAAAACCTTAGTCCTTGAGTATTTAGACTTTTTATGCTTCATAAAATATGATGGAAGGCACGTAAAACCCGTGTGTCCCTTTTAGATTCTTGACAATCAAAATCACAAATACTGTTAGTCAGTAGCTCGAAAGTCTGACAACCCGTTATTACCAAGAGGTTTCGTATTACCCAGTTACTGGGTTGTGAAGGTCAGATAGGCAGTATCGTTCCAGGTAAAAAAAAAATATATTCAGCTGCATCCGGTCCAACCGGAAGCCAACCTCAATACTAAAATATATTAGTTAGAAAAATGGACATGATTGACTTTGAGAGTGATTTCATCAATAAAATGGAATGCTATCAGCAAAAAACGTGGCACTTGAACGCCATTTAGATATTATCTTGGTGGAATCTGCCCTTATTCTATCGCGAGACAACAGCTTCAGTTTTTCTAATATTCTTCTACAAAGATGAGATGAGGTGGTCTCAGCAAGCTTGAATATTGATAGCCCCTCTCCTCTGTCTAGCCAAAAAGCACAAAAGCTCGACACATAAGTATGCAAAGTAAAACCACCTCTTAAATCCACACCGCCGTTCTGTGTTCCACGTAACTGTAACGTAACATTTTCATGAAAAACTGCAAACAAGGTGAGGCAAGAGAGGGGGGGCAGACGGATAAACAGCTCTCCCTTTATGATGCAAATCCCAGCACTTCAACTGAAAATTCACGGCAATGCCTGAAACGCTGAAAAAGACGCTCTCGGTTGGACGCACCCGGAATATTTAGTAGTGGAATATACGCCTTTTTGTTTGTGTATGCGTTTTAGATCCAGGAGTCACGTTCCGAAAGAGATAGGTGTTCTAGATAGGGTGCCGACACGTTTGTTGACTTTTTTTGGAGTTCTTTTAGTGAGTTTTGTGTTATGTTTATTGAAAAAGAGCCTAAGTTATTTGAGTAAGTACCTTTATCTTAGTTTCAAAGTTATTCGGCTCTGTGTTTGCTTCACAAGTTTAGTGATGCAGATGAGCATGTTATTTGCCTTTCCCTGTTTACCAAAAAATCTTGTTCCAATGAGTTGGCTTCGTCTTACTTTTGATACTCTCCGATAGTATATCGATTAACGAGAAGCCTCAAGGACCTACTCTCACAGACACAGTGAAGTGACACAAATCAAAACACTTATCTTGACTTATAATAACTCCGGACTCACTACAGTATATTGGTCGATAGTCAAGCATACCTGGTAAGGCCAGCTTTTTTATCGTGGTAAAATCATCAAACGAGTCCTCCCACCCAGAGCGGGATGAGAGAGACTGTCAGACTTGTGCGGACTAAAATCCATGGTGATTCTTCAATAGCCCTTTACTTTCCAGGATTACGGTTACCCGATGACACAGTCCCGCGACCCCCCTGGTGAGGTTTATCGCCGTCAATGGGAATTTATGTATCTAAGATAATAAAATTATTGACATGCCTAAGGTAAAAAAAAACGTCGGGTTGCACTCTAGGACTGCCGGCAGAAGTGAAAACTTCAATAGTAATAAACACACACGAACATTCGTGTAAGCGCCCTGCGCCGTCTTATGAATTTTCGATCAGGTCGCGTGTCCTGACGCGAGTTTAACATTTTTTAACCATTCCAAAAAAGTGCACAACGCCGCTAAAGAAGTTTTCACTTCAAAAAAAAACGTCGGGTTGCACTCTGGGAGTGCCGGCAGAAGTGAAAACTTCAATAGTAATAAACACACACGAACATTCGTGCAAGCGCCCTGGGCCGTCTTGCGAATTTTCGATCAGGTCGCGTGTCCTGACGCGAGTTTAACATTTTTTTAACCATTCCAAAAAAGTGCACAACGCCGCTAAAGAAGTTTTCACTTCAAAAAAACAATTTATTACCCAACACAGAAAGAGGCATGTTTTTTTTTTAATAATTTAGAAATTAAAAAAAAACTGCCAGTTTTTTACTTCCCTGTTTTTGATTCAAAAATTCAATAACAACTATTTGTATTTTCACAAATTATACGAAGTTTAGGACTGCAATATGTCTGACTAAAGCTTCAGTTCAGCTTCCACTTGATCTCTAGAGGAACACTTATCTATGTATTGAAAGTACGTGCCGATACATTCCCTGTATGTATGTGTAGCAGTATGACTTCCGAATTAGCTTTTTTGCGAAATCCCAGGATTTCTGCTAAGGACCAACTATTGATGACTCCCATGCGACCGTGAGATGAACGAAAACGTAAATAAACTCCGTCTGTCAACTATCTATCATTTGAAATTAAAGTTTAGTAAAAGTTAAAAAGGGAATAAAATAATTTATTTCAAGTAGGTTTTCGAATTGTCAAAAGACAAAAAAATTACGGATAAAAATTGTTATGGTGCTACAGTCCCAAGTAGTTATTAAATTTGTTTTTTTTTTAAACATTCCCCCACGCTAGGAATGTCTCTGTGTCGTGGCTGCGTTTACAAACATAATTCTAAACTCACATACGCAAACGCCCAGACCTGAAACAACTACTTGTAGTGTATACAAATATTTGCTCCGTGCAGGAATCGAACCAATCGCTCAGCCACTGCGCTAACCGTGCCGTTAAACTACAACAACATTCACTTACTACTATAAAATTACCGTCTTTTTTTTAAAGAACAAAGAGTATGTTCTGAATTTCTAAAAATTTATGAGAAAAAGAAAAATTGATTCACACTGAAACGCTAATGAAAATTAAAGTTTTCAATCCTCTTCGCGGTACTATCTGCTCAGTATACCGCAGCTCTAGAACGCAAAGGGCATGTAGCTCGAAGGAAGGGTGGTTTTAGGCAGTAAGAATCTGACATTTGCATCCTCATACACAAACTGCGTATTTTATATTGTCTAGAATTTCCGTAAAATAGCGATGTACCCAGTTACCCTGCGACATTGAATGTATGCAATGCTACTTCAATAACGTGTTACTCGCGCATGCAATGTTGCATACATTTCTTCAGATCCTTGACATGGAAACTATTTGTATGACTAGTTGAGATTTGGATTGTGCCTGTGTATTGTTTTTAATTTTATCATGAGTGGTCACCTTTAATAATTTAGTGTGAGAAACCTCAAAATACATCATCATCATCATCTCAGCCATAGGACGTCCACTGCTGAACATAGGCCTCCCCTTTAGATCTCCACATATACCGGTTGGAAGCGACCTGCATCCAGCGTCTTCCGGCGACCTTTATAGGGTCGTCTGTCCATCTTGTTGGTGGACGTCCTACGCTGCGCTTGCTAGTCCTTGGTCTCCACTCTAGTACTTTTCGACCCCATCGGCCATCTGCTCTGAAAAAATACATCTTATATTCCAATTGCTGGACAAAAAGCCTCTTTTTATACACGACTATTGATCACCACTTGCTCAAGACGTATAAATTAATGATTTCAAACTTACATTGGTCATGAGGACAGATCTATGGACCAGAGTCATCACGCAGTGGGTGCTGGACGGGGCACGTTACGGACGGAGGCCTGGGAAACGCTAGCGTGAAGACTTGGACGGGTTCATGCGAGATTAGCTGGAGAAATATGCACAAAAGAAAGAGTGAAAGCTATGGGCGAGATCTTTTCCGCAGTTGGACAAAATATGTAGGTTGAGAAAAGGCCAGATTTTCCTTGACTGATGACAGTGATGTCCAAAACTCATATATATATTATATAGATCTGAGGCATGAGGACGAGGTCTAGTAACTAATAGGGCACCACGACCATAATTTTAATATTAACATTTTTTTTTTGTACCAAAGATAAACTTTTTTTTCTTTGTTTATTAGAAACTTTTATAAACAGGAACTTGAATACGCATGTAACTATGGCCACAGATATTATTCGGTATAAGAAGCCCGTGGGACCTTTAATTAAAGTTGTTCTCAAAGAATAATAACTGTAAATTACGTAAGTTTGTACAACACAATGGCAAAAAGACTACTTTTACTACTATGTTAACTAAATATAAAGTTCTTTTTTCTGTTTGTATGTTAGATTTACTCAAAGACAGCGATTTTTAAAAACATAAAAAGGAGAAAATAGCTTTTGCTTCATGAATTATTAATACCTACTCGTATGTTATCAAAAGTCTATTTCCTTTAAAATTTTGACGGAAGTAGCTACCTCTGATGTTACTATTTTATGCAACTCAACTATTTACGATCTTAAAGCATCTCAACATTTATTTCATAATTAAAAAAAACTGATTTTCAGGCCTAAAACAAAATGTTTTTGTACATATATTTAATAATGCTTATAACCAAACTTAATTTTAGCTTAACCTAAGCTGAGAAGAAACATCACCACAGAGGTTATCTCATTTCTCATACATTCTGTAATAATACACGCAATGAAATACTAAAATACGGTACAGTACAAGGCATCTTTTGTCAGCACAACAAAACATTTAGTTCCGATTATTGCCGCAGTGGCGCTGTACGTTGTCCTGTAACAAGGTTACGAGGGAATGAAACTCTTTACGATAAGGTTCGCGCTCTTTGACATAGATGGCGTTACTACTGGAAAAAGGGTAATTTTCTTTTTTTAATGATTAATTTTGTAAAAGTTGTTTCTTAGTACTAAAATTAAATAAAAATAAATACTACATAATCTAAGAAACTCACGCCCTTTTGCCGTGGGCATAGGCAGAAACTACAGCGCCAATAAATATTAATGTAATTTTTATACGTTTTAAAACAAACAGTAAGGAGTTTCGTGTTACCCAGTTACTGGGTAATGAGGTCGGGTAGATGGTAGCACCATTTTAGATCAGGTACAAGTCTGGGACGTACTGAAAACAACACTAATATAACAACTTATTAACTTAACGGAAAAAAGTTTAGGCAAATGTTGTACAAAAAATCTGGTTGTCACTCTACGTAATGTAAACCTTCCCTGACTTCTGTAATAGAGTAGACGTTTATTCAAGCGCGGAATAAAAGTAAACTGTTGTAACTTTACTTACTTACACATCAAGAACTTACTTAAAATTATTCATAAAGACGTCAAATAAAAAGCATGACTAACTTTCCAACATCGTTTATGAAGGCAACTGCACACTGACACACACGTACGACACAATATTATTGTAGTTTACGGGTGGTCGCACACTGCGCTGTAACAAGCAGTTTTCTGTCAAAACATTCTCCGTAGAGACTCCACAAACATATTTAACTAACTTTAGACACACACTTGCTGTTATTAATGGTGACGGCAGTTTCATATTCGCAGCTTTTGCTTGTCTTTATGTTCCAGTTTTCTGAAGTAGTTTTTGGCTAAAGTACGGGTCATTTTAGTTTTAGTGATGGGTGTCGTAAAAGCGATTGAGAAACTTTTGATAGAAAACTGAATTGAATAACCGTTTTATTTACGATGGCTTTGTTTTTTTTTATGTTATAACGGTTCGTAAGTATGGACTAGAATCAAAGTGCTGCGTTTATCAAAAATAAATTAGAAGGGTTTCAGAATGACGGCCATTTGCAGTTGCGGTGATGTTTTTATAGATCCTATGACTATTGTGATTAAATGCAATCAGTCGTAAATCAGAAGACCAACTTGTCATTTTCGTCAATAAAAAAGTCGAAGTCATCAGTCAAAGTTATACTGTCATTTTGCACAGTGGCATTGGACATCAGTCACTGATCGCACTAGTTTAACCAATCCTTCAAGTAATGAAGATCAGCATTTTTTTCACACAAGAGGATTACGAGCAGGACTTGAACCTGCAACCTTCTCGTACAGTACACCAGACGATTATACCAACTAAGCGATCGAAGTCATGCTCAACAAGGTCGAAGATTTAATTCAACGTAGCGTCTTATTGCGACGTTAGCGCCATCTATTGTAATTGTCTTAGACCTGCAAAGAATATTAAAAAAAAAACCAAGTAAACAAAACGTGTGAATGAAAGTCATAAAGAGAGTGTGGCGGTAGTAAGCGTGAAGTGCTTGAATTTAGATAATTTATTTAGAGCTACACTTTTTGTACGGTGCAAGGCATGAACTGAAGCGAAAACAGTAATCATATTAAATGCATTTGGCTACTAACTGGATAATGTTTGCGCTGAAAACAACCTTCAGAGATCACTCATTGTCTCTTTCACAGTCCAAATGATAGTCAAAAAATATTCTATAGTTTGTCAATACTTGACTTTTAGCCAGAAAGAAAGAATAACTTATTTGCTTTGAAAGTTTAAGTACAACGAACAAAAGACTGAGGGTACAGCTTTTTTTTAAACGTTACACCACACTAGGAATTTCTCCTGTATCGTGGGTGCATTTAAATACATAGGAACTCACATACACAAACACCTAGACCCGGAACAACTACTTGCAGATCATACAAATATTTGTTCCGTGTGGGAATCGAACCCGCGACACATAGCGCAGGAGTCTAATTTCTCAGCCACTGCGCCAAACGTGCCGTCAAAGTTGATATGTATGGAGTATCTTTTAAATCTTAGACTTTTAATGTGGATGTCATTGAATCTTTACAATATTAGAAAATCAATAAGAATCGCGATCCGCCAAGCGCTACTCACTTCAACCATTAAAAAAATAAAAGCAGTGCTCCTTAGATTTTGTGCGCGTCTTTAGTATAATTGTGGAGAAAATTAAGGCTCTTTCATGCGAGCGGTCATTCGCCGCCCGACCGCCGCCGCGTACGGACGTCTCCTCGTGTGTGCTCCGTGCCAGTGCTGTGTTCTCCGCTGCGATTTCGTCGTGTCCTGCTGCGACGTCTCAAGAGAGTAGTCAAGACTACTCGAGTAAAAATTGTCCTTTTCAGGACAATTCTTACTCATCCTATTTCCTAAACGCCTCGCGTGTGTTTTTGCCCCTTCAGGGAAAATCCACAGTTTCGTGGTTCTTGGTGGAAACCTTACGGTGCCAACGAAGCCAAGAGGGTGGTGCCCCAATCCATCCCGCCGAACCCCTTCAGGGCGAGGTTAATTTATTGGAGTCGGGAGCTAGGACCTTGGCCTTGGGGGGACTCCTAGTCAAACCTAGTCTCTGGTTTCGTTCACAGCTACACACCTGGTGTCGGTTGAGAGTGTCTACCCCTTCGCACCAGACCCAAATAGGGCCCTGTTGCACATTAAGATTGGCAACAGGTTTACAAGCTTAGGGCACACCGTAGGTACACACCTCCCTGCCATACACAATCCCTCGGCAGGGAGGCTACTCACCCCCGGGCCCACCCACCCGGGGAGTTAGGTTTGTTAGGGTTAGGTCCCCGAGAGCTTCACTCTCATGTCGGCCGCTTTAAGCTGACAATATGGATAAAGTTGACAAACTCCTCAAGTTTGTCGAGACCCTCCTCCAAGACCCTTTACTAAAGGGTAAATATGACTCGGCCTTCGCTGCTCTTAAAGCAGAAAGCGACATCACTAAATTTAGTGATGCGCTCGAGAGCCCCCTATCTCCCTCGCCCGCCGAAAAAGGCATCCCTATAAAACCGTCCACTCTGTCTGCAAAGACAAAGAGTCCCGCCACTCACGGCCCCACTTCCAAAGCCGCTTCTACCAAAGCGGCTTATGTCCCTAGCCCCTCTGTCGCAACAGCGACTTCTGGCCCCGCTCCCTCAACATCCAAGTCCGTAGTGGAGAAAATGGACACATCCGTGCCCATTTCGGACTCCGAAATCTCAGACTCTGCCTCTTCCGATGAAGACTTCACGGTCGTCATCGGTAAGAGAAAACAGGGGAAATATTCCCAAGCCGGCATGGCGAAGAAACCCCTTGCAGCCCCACCTACCCCCTCTCCTCCGACCTCCCCACCGGCCTCTCGTCCGGTTTCCCCCACCCCTCCGGCGGCCCCCGCCAGCCGCCCCTCCAGCCCTATGGCAATCGCTCCCGCGGCTTCTACCAGGAAGCCTAGGCCCCCACCACCGATTTTCATTCAGGAGAAGTCCAAATGGACTGAAATCTCTAAATTGTGTGCGGATCGAAAGATCCAATACACTAAAGCCACTAATACCCAGCAGGGTATTAAAGTCATTATCCCTACGTCTTCGGACTACAGGGAACTCTCTCGCCTACTCCGTGGAAGGAACGTAGCCTTCCACACTTACTCCCTCCCTGAGGAGAAGCCCACCCGTGTGGTGATAAGGCGGATCCCCAAGGAGATCTCCACCCAAGACGTCTTAGATGACCTCCTTTCCCAAAACGTCCCCGCCTCTGCCGTCCACCGCCTTCACAAGGCGAGGGGTGGCGAACTATACGACATGGTGTTGGTAGTTTGCGACCCTGTCGAATCCGGTCCCCATCCCATCTTCAAAATTAAGTCAGTGTGCTCCCTGACAGGCATTTCTATTGAAAAGCCATTCAAAGCGCACACAGTAGGACAGTGTCACCGCTGTCAACTATACGGCCATAGTCTGGCCCATTGCTATGCACCACCCAGGTGCGTCAAATGTTTAGGCGGCCACAGCACGGCTGATTGTCCCCGTCCCAAGGACAAGTCCCTCTGCACCGAACCCCCTAGCTGCGTTCTGTGCGGCCAAGTAGGACACCCGGCTAACTACCGCGGTTGCCCCAAAGCCCCCAAATCCGCTTCTCCCAAACTGGCAAAGCGCGCTGCCGCCCGCCAGCAGAGGGAATCCCCATCTGTGAAGATTCCTTCCTCACAGATTCCCGAGAGGCTTAGCCCTCAACGACCCTCTCCGTGGAACCACTTGAACCACCAAAAGGCCTTCCCAGCCTTAGGTTCAGCGTCCCCAAAACCCACCCCAGGGCTACTCGAAGCCCCCGCCCCCAAACCCGCGGCTCCCGTGACTGCCCCTGCACCTTCGCGCAAGGTCGCTCCAGCAGCCCCGCAAACCATCCCTCCCGCGGTACCCTCCGGCCATGTGCCCGACGTTGACCCTAATGACATGTATGTCATAATCAACGCCTTCAAAACGGTCCGCAACCATCAAGAGATTTTGAGATCCAAGGCGAGACAATTGGCAGCCCAACTCAGGGCTTCCAATGGTAGTCCCGAGGAGTACTCTAAAATCTTCGACGCTCACCCCGAAGTCGGTGACGCCCTCTTAGCCCTCCACCTTGTTTAGTTAGTCCAATGGCTACTAAAAATAAGAACGTCCTCAAACCGCGATCCCTTAAATTAGGCTTTTTCAATGCCAATGGCATTAGAGGTCAGCGTGATGAAATCGCTACCTTCCTCCGCGACAACCAGATAGACATCCTTCTCGTTCAGGAGACTTTCCTAAAACCGCACCACCGTGACCCTAAAATTGCCAACTATCAATTAGTTCGCAACGACAGGTCACGCTGTCACAAGGGCGGTACGCTCATTTACTTCAAAAGGACCTTGCATTGCATCCCTCCTCCCCTCGAGTCTCTCCTCGAGGTTTCAGCCTGTCGGTTAGGCATGACCGGCCACCAACCCATCACCATTATATCCGCCTATTTTCCCCCTGCCCTCGGCGCAGAGGATCACAATTTACTCACCAAAGACCTCACATCCCTCTTCGGCCTGAGCGACTCCGTCATCATGGCGGGCGACCTCAACGCCAAACATCCCGCTTGGAATAGCACTAATACCACCCCTAGAGGGAAAGTAGTGTTCAATCTGAGCTCCTCACTCAATTTTGATCCCATCGCTCCTCTCGAGCACACCCACTATCCCGGCGATCCCAACACCGTCCTGACGTGCTCGACATAGCGCTACTCAAGAATGTCAACCTCAAATTGCATTCCATTGAGACGCTACACGAGCTCGACTCTGACCACCGTCCAGTGCTTCTGCACTTAATCCCTCGCTCGGGTCCCTCCGACCCCAGCCAGCCTCCTCCAACCAAAGTGATAACTGACTGGAAGAAAGTAAGCGATAAGCTGAAATCAACCTCGTCACCTCACTTGGACTCTATCCCCGACCATATAGTCTCCGTCGCGGACACGACGGCCGCGATCAACTCGTTTACAGAACACGTGCAATCCGTATTGACGGATTGCTCACGGGAAGTCCCAGAGATGAACGATCATGGCTGGAAACTTCCCGATGACGTACGTGAACTGATAACCGAGAAGAACGCGGCCATCCGTGCCTACAGCAACTTTCCATGCGACTCGAACAAGGCTCACATGCGCAATTTACAGCGTGCTGTAAAGAAACGCATCGCTGAGCTTCGCTCGAACCGCTGGAATGAGATGCTGAGCGATCTCGAGCCCACCCACTTAGCCTTCTGGCAGCTGCAACGGAAATTGCGTGCCACTGAAGAGGCCACTATGCCTCCCCTCAACCGTCCCGATAAGAGCGTCGCCTTTGACGACTCTGAAAAAGCCGAATGCCTGGCCGACAGTCTGGAATCCCAATGCTCTCCCAGCACCCAACCGGTAGACAAAAGTCACCTCCTCAAGGTCGACTCTGAAGTCCAACGTAGGACCTCCCTCCCTCCCGTAGAAGACCCTGATGATCCTCTGCCTCCAGTCACTCCAGACGAAGTGCAGGACATCATAAAACGTCTCCGACCCCGGAAAGCTCCCGGGTCGGACGGTATCAATAATAGGGTATTTAAAATCCTCCCCGCCCAGCTCGTTATGTTAATGACCGCCATCTTCAATGGCGCTCTGAGCAACAACATCTTTCCCCAGGCATGGAAAGAGGCCACTGTTATCGGTATCCCTAAGCCAGGCAAGCCCAAGTCTGAGCCCACGAGTTACCGTCCCATCAGTCTCCTGAACGTTCTCGGCAAAATCTACGAGAGACTTATTTATAAGCGACTCAGAGATTTCGCCGATGCCAAGTGCCTCATTCCTCACGAGCAATACGGCTTCAGGACCGGTCACTCGTGCATCCATCAAGTCCACCGTATAGTCGAGCACATTAGCGCTGGGTTCCAACGCGGTGCAATGACTGGTGGTCTATTCTTCGACATAGCGAAGGCCTTCGACAAGGTCTGGCACAACGGCTTATTATATAAGCTCTACCAAATGGGTGTGCCAGACCGTCTCGTGCTTATCCTACGAGACTTTTTGTCAGATCGCACATTCCGCTATCGCATCGGGAATGCCCTCTCCTCCCCTCACCCTATCCGAGCCGGGGTCCCTCAAGGCTCAGTCCTCTCGCCCTATTCACGCTGTTCACTAGCGATATTCCCAAGAGCAAAAAGGTTCAGTTAGCTCTCTTCGCGGACGACACGGCCATGTATTACACTGGCCAAAGTCCAACCGCTATAGCCCAAACCCTCCAATCCGCAGCCAACGCCCTCGGCGACTGGTTTAGGAAATGGAGAATTGAGGTTAACCCTGATAAAAGTCAGGCGGTCCTCTTTAGGTCGCCGCTCAAAAGACTTCCCCTCCGCCCCCTCAGTCCGATAACCATGTACGGTAAGCCTATCCCTTGGGAGAAGCAAGCCAAGTACTTAGGCGTTATCCTCGACAGTAACCTGTCCTTCCGCGCCCACATAAAAGCAGCCCGTAATCGGGCTGCCTTTGCCGTAAGCAGGCTCCACTTCATGATTACAGCGAGAAGCAAATTATCGCTTAAATGCAAAATTCGCCTCTATACCGCTGTAATCCGCCCCATCATGACATATGCCGGTGTCATATTCGCGCACTCCAATCCCCGCCACCTTTATAAAATGCAGGTCCTTCAAAACCGTTATCTTAGGAAAGTCACGGGAGCCCCGTTCTATGTCCGCAACGATAGCCTCCACCTCGACCTTAAAATCCCCACCATTCTCCAATTCATGAAACGCCTTTCCAAGCGTTTCTTTGACTCTGCCATCAGGCACCCCAATCCCCTAGTCGCAGGGGCCGCTCGATACGAACCGTCTCGTATCAGCAAAATTCGCCGACCAAGGCATACTCTTGTCACCCCCGATGACCCCATCACTCTCCTCCAGGAGAGCAGTAGGGAAACTAGCACGCTCAGAAAACATAAGCGTAAACCGATCCCGTCATTCCGTCCTCGCCGCCGAGGACGACCGTCGCGACGTCCGAATCAATGCCCTCCCCGTCCCTCGCAAGAGCCAGCCCGCGATGCTGAGCCGTAGAGTTTTAAAAATCAGTCCCTAAATAATGAACCATTGTGATCCAGCCTGTCCCTTGCTGTCCTCTCTCAGTGACGCCCTAAGCCGAGGTCCGAACCCCACAGGGGGTGCCCTTAGCGTGCGGTCACTTAGTTTGTAGTTTTTATTTAGTTTGTAAGCTCTGGCTGGAGGCCTTAAAGTAATTTAAGGCATCTCTACAGAAAAGTCCGGTTAAGCAGCTCACAACCTCTTCTAGGTTGACCTGCGAGATGCCATTCACAAAAAAAAAAAAAAAGGCTCTTTCATGCGAGCGGTGCCGGGGGCGCGTAATTACAACTCCTAGAGCATGCCGGCCTCCTAAATTGAGCATTTTACGCTTTTATTTGATACTCTTCATGTACCGTCAATGATATTGCTACACTATTTTTTAAAGTGAGTTGTTGAAAAATGGCGTTGACAGATTTTTTTGCATTGAGGAAATTATAAATGTGAAGGAGTATTCTCATTTAAAAGTTACAAATATTTTGGTAATTCCTTTTCAATATTTTTTGAGTAATGTATATAAAATATCTCAATTCCTTAACATATAATACAATAAGAACTATACGTAGTACCTACAGGGTAATTTGAAAATAATCTTTGAAAATATTAATGAAATCCAATAAATTTGTTTTTTCTTGAAGACTATTTTTGGAAACGCCGCCAGAAAATTAACTTACTGCATCGAACGATCCAATGTTTAATGCTCTTATATGTATTTCATAAACACAGAACATGAATTTAGAACAACAAACATTTATGGTGGCCATATCTCATACAATAACCGTGCATCTGTTACTGCAATATTAGACCAGTATTTAATATATTATTTTATTACATGCAGTTGCAAGCAACAAATATTTGCAATGTCAAGTAGAGACCGTAATTGCAGCGGTATTTTAAGATTGGTCTTGCAGTCACAATGCAGTATGTATTATATATTATGGGCTTATGGTCTTTTTTTTTCCTTACCTACGTGGTAAAATCTGCCCTCCCACCCAGGGCAGAGCGGGAGGGACTGTTAGACTTGTACTGACTAAAATCCACGGTGTCCTTCAATAGCCCTTTACGTTCCGGGGTCACGGTAATTCGTACAGTCCCGCGACCAAAAAAAAGGAGTTCTAGCACAAGTTTACATGGTTTTGTGATAATTTGATGAATAAAATTAGTTCCTCGCACTAGAGGCGGTTTTTAATTTTGCATACAATTTAATTCATAATACTTCAAGTACGGAGTATCGTCAAATACGTATAATTGATGCTAAGGCCTCAGGTTTCCGTCTCGTTTTCCGAATATCGTACACCTATCTGTCTGTTGGTCTGTCAATTATTAGGATTATCAGCAAGGACTCATCTCAAACCAAAACAAATATTTTAAATTCTAGCCTATTAAGTTTATTTTTCATATCCGATAGATTAAGTAGAAAAATAGCAGTAAAATGAATTCATTAGATAGTGGTGATTTCTTTTTCATAAATTCCGAATCCGTTAAAATCAATTAGCGAATGAAATAAACTTTTCAAAGAATTATAATATTACGATCTTTGTTTTAATGGAGACAAATGCAGTTTATTTTTTATAAAATGCAACTCATCGCTGTGCTCCAAAAGACATTTCGCTACCATTTTTGTTTTTAATCCAAAAACTCAAAATTATAAACGACTTGACTGTACCTTCTCATTGTGCAGGTACAAAAAACATGGCTCCCACAATTTATATTAAACAAACATAGGAAAATAAATTACATAAACTAATATAAGATCAAGGTCTGTTGCGGAGACATGCATACAATATTTCCCTATGGAGTGATCTGGCCAGAATCAGAAGACCTTCCACCCCTCCTTTACTTCAAACACTTAGTATGTTTTACAAGGGTCGTGTTAATTTTGAGGGTGTGTGGAAATGTGGCGAGAGGTCAGAGGAAAATGATTTTGTCAACGTTGGTTGTATCATATAGAGTTTGAGATGATAGGAGAGAATTTTTATAAAGTTCGCAATTTTTTGGTGTTGTGCTGGTGAATAGGATCGCGAATAGCTGGCGTTACTTGTTTGGTTAGTTATATTAAAGTGGTTTTGTTTGTTAAGTTGGGAAAGTGGAATTTCTTGCTAATGTTTCACGTTTATCTCCGGCCACCGTAAGCGCGGGCAACTCGCTGTCCGACCAAACCAACTCGCGGTCGACGATGCGTTGCTGTGTTTCACACGCGCCTCAAAGAGTGTCATATGGCATAATGACGGGGCTCCCTGTAGAGGGCCAAAGCCTGCCGGGGTCGCGGGACTCACGAATCACCGTGACTCCGGAACGGAAAGGCCTGCTCTGCCCTGGGTGGGAGGACTCATTTGATGACTTTACCACGATAAATTGTTGGAAATAGCAGGGACACCAGCCTAAGAGAGTAAGCCAAAATATCTGATTGGGACAACGTCAATGGATGCCCTCTGCCCTAGGGAGAGCTGAAAGGTTTGTCAAGACCCCTTCTGTCTAAGACCGGCGAAATTTCACACGAGCAACCAACCTGGCTTTACAATCGGATTAGGGTCTTCCAGGTTAACCAGGTTAGTTAGAGGCCTGCTAGGAGCTCTTTTAAAGGCTGGCTTAACGTAGTCTTCCGGGGAGGTATCTGAGCAGTCATATCTTGTTCCGGGCTTTGCCAACCGGTTTTGGTCAATTGATTTAATTTCTTAACTTAGGAATGTAATCCGACTCTGCTTCTTCACATTTTATAGACGGCTGACGATTACCGTGACCCCTTAAAACACGCAATAAATTGGTTGTCACCATAATCGTATACAAGCAGCAGTTCTCAAACAAAAACACTGAAGCATTTGATCCCGACATTCAACATCAGAAAAAGTATTAATATCCGCAGTTGTACCCGGGAAGGTGTATTACACCCGGCTAAATTGACTTATATCCGTGTCGAGCCGCACTGAGATTACTGTACAAGGAGGCAAGAAAAATAGAGTTGGTAGGTATAAGAATAAAATTGTGGTAGGCGATCATGATCATCAATCAATCAATCAGTCCGAAGCGATAACGAACCGATACGAGATGTCAGTCTGATAGTTCGGTCACGCTATCGGATCGCTTTCGCTTTTCTATGTGACTGGATTCAAACAATTCCATACATTACAAATAAAAACGTCACGCTTCGCATTCGCCACACCTGTCTGTTTGACAAAGGCTTTATGGAGTCGTCTATCACAGTCGACTACTCGGTTAAAAACCAGGTCTTCCGCGTTCTGCATATATCTCTTTTTTAAGACGTCGATCCATTTAGTAAGAGTTGGTTCACAATAACAATCATGTTTGCTCATCCGCAGTCTCAGCCTCAGGAATTGTTATTTGCTATTGAAGGATCACCGCAAATTTTAGTTTAAACTAATATTATAAATGCGAAATCATTTACTTGTTATTTGGTTTATTAAGTTTTCACGCCAAAACTGCTGGAATGAATAATTTTGGCACAGAGATAGATGGGACTCAGAAACGGATTCAGTCTTTTAGGGTGGTAGAATCATCGAATGAGTCCTCCTGCACAGAATGAAGCTAAAAGGACTGCCTTTTCTTTGTTTGTCAAAGAGCAAACAAAGAAAAGGAAGTCCTTTACTTTCAAGCAGAACTAAGCAGGATGGCTCTAGAATACCTTTGTATTCTAGAGCCATCCTGCTTAGTTCTGCTTGAAAGTCCGACAACAAGTTTTGATTTAAATATGTGAAAAGGAAAGGCAGATAATGTTTTCTTGTTCTCGATTCTCTTAAAGTCTATCGGGGTTCGAACTCAAAACTCAAATTTTGTAAGTTGAGTCCCAACATCTCTAGTCAAGAAAGAAATTCGCTCCAAACATTGAACGACTTACCGACTACCGATACCGCCAAAACAGAAGAAATACTCCTAAATTAAAAAGGTTACGCATCAAAACATTCGACGTCCATCAAAAAGATACCACATCTTTCTTTTCAACCATCCACATCATGCCCCCCCCACCACCGGGCGGCGATTACCGCGCCATTTTTGAGTCATTCCCGCCTCTCTGTATGCAAATTTAGATGGGTACCCCTCGGATTGTGAGAGGGTTAAAAAATGGCAACGTTAGTCAACCCCAACCCCCCGCAGGTAATTAAGTTGTGATTGTGCGTTAATGTCGGAGAAGAATGGATGGAATTTGTTCTAGATTGATGTCTTTGTCTCTGAGCGAGTTTGGGAATGTAATTTGTGTGGAAGGTGGCTTGACAGCCTTTTTTTGAACTTAAATTGCGTCGCAGTTGATGTATATTGGGACTAAAAAGGTATTTTCTGTTAAGCGGTTGTTTTTTTATTTAAAATGGTTTTGGTCTTGGTCTCAATCTAGCTCAAAAGTAAAGATGGAACAAGACCTAAGATGGGACAAGCTCACCCAGAATGGTCTGCAGCTCATGCGCACCCATGTAACACAGTTAAAACTGTTTGGCGCCGTACTACAATAGGCGGTTGGTCGTGAACCAAGTGGCCCAGGCTCTCACCAGGGCCACTTGGAACCTCCACCAGTTCTTTCCATCCGTTCGTGAGCGGCTGGCTAGGACGTGGCTGGAGGTGGATCACTGTGTTGCCCAATTTCTCACGGGACATGGTAACTTTAAAAGTATTATAAATTATTTTCCTTCAAGCTTGTTCCCTCGCCTTTTTGTCAATGTTTGACATCTGACTGTGAATATGAACAATCAGTACATCATATTCTATGGGAGTGTATTATGTATTTGGCAGAACGAACGTAATATTATGTTGAATACTGTTCAGACTACATCTGGAGTCATTTACTACTCGGACCTTGTTGAAACTCGAACAAACTTCCGTGCGTTCAAGCGTTTTTGCCATACCTATTATTGGGAAATTATCAAATATAGCAGCTCACAATTTAGGACCCATTAATATTAGTAGTCATTTTACCCGTGGTGCTGGGCAACTGGGCTTCTCCCAGTTGTAATGTCCCTTTGTGCCTACTGGCCTTGTTTTGTTCTGTCTCCTGCTTGCATAGAGGGAAGTGGAAACATATATTTTTTCCTACTCCTACACTATTCTTTTCTGATTAATTTCGTTACAGGATCCAAGACAGGTAAATTCATTCTCCGGGACACGTCGAGTTTCATTGTCTCAGCGCTTTTCTGGTTGGTTGCCACTGTTGATTCTGGTTTTCAGGAGTTGCAGTGTTTAGGGAATAGTACCACACTATTCCCTAACCACTGCAACTCAACTGGGTTTGTCCCACAAAAAAGGCTCAATATTGTTTTCTAAAAATAACACTTTTCTGTTGTAACAAAAAGAGCAAAAAAAGAACGCTGCTCGGTTGCATTAAATACTCTTGTTTCCACTACAAAGGAAAAATTAAATTACTAGTTTTTACAGTGGCGCGATGAAAATAACTGGGAAGTGCAAAAGGACTTGTGTAGAATAAACGTTTTTTATTTGGTTAATTTTATGTCGTTTTATTTGCAATCGAAGGCGTTTTGTTCCTATTTAGCAGTAAATTATTTTGTTTTTGTTTATTGAAGTGAAAATGTCTTTAGACGCGCTGAGTACTTTAATTTTCCGGGTATTGAATGAGACTGAGCTGTCATGTGCGGATAGTTAACGCTCGTTCGGGTAAGTTCGGATAAAGTCGGGTTATATACAATGATATCGATGATCTTCGATTGATTGGAGTAGAAGTAGAGTAGTTTTTTCGGACGGATTGGTACCGATCGTTAAAGTGGTCTATTGCTACCATCAATTTATTGTCGATGTTACAATATCAAGAAATTGGAGTTTAATGACTCTTTAGCATCGTCAATTCCGACTACAATTTGTCACTTAGTCAAACAGACTGGCGAAAGCGAAGCGTTTCCGAAGCGATACCGAACTGAAGCAAGACGTCAGTCCGATAGTTCTGTCACTCTATCGGATCGCTTTCGCTGTTCTATGTGACTGGATTAAAACAATTCCATACATTATAAATAAAAACGTCACGCTTTGCATTTGCCACGCCAGTCTGTTTGACAAAGGCTTTACTGTTGAGTATATACGAGCTGTTGCTAACGGCTACGCTCGCGTGGCACTCGAAAATTATTCCATGGAAACGTAATAATACGGTAGCCTATGTGCAGACTATAACCTATATCCAAGCCAAATTTTATTAAGATATGTGCTGCCGTTCGACGTGTTTGACCACTTAACAAACATCCATCCATTCAAAATTTCGCATCTATAATATGGACCGAGTTCTGCCAAAATGATCCAACCCACATATTTATCGAAATTGAGTTATCTATACTAACCAATCTAAAAGAAGCCATATTTTCATGTGGCAAAGACTCGTTTTATTATCTGCTTCCTAGGAAAAGATATTACCACTCAAAATGTGTTCATTGTGGGGTGGATCATTTTGGCAGAACTCGGTCCATATTAAAGTTAGATTAATTCACAGATTTTTTTTTCGAAAGTTTTATTGAAGATTCTGTCAATTAAAGAGAGTAAAATAATACTCAGTATTATCAGAATTTTGTCCAAACCCAGACAAAGGCGAAAGCGAAGCGTTTCCGAAGCGATACCGAACCGAAGCGAGACGTCAGTCCGATAGTTTTGTCACGCTATCGGATCGCTTTCACTTTTCTATGTGACTGGATTCAAACAATTCCATACATTACA
Source organism: Agrotis puta (assembly GCA_943136025.2). Lineage (NCBI taxonomy): Eukaryota > Metazoa > Arthropoda > Insecta > Lepidoptera > Noctuidae > Agrotis > Agrotis puta. Next base: position 15,837,393 of record OW964185.2, on the reverse strand, counting down.
AATAAAATTCGGTATCGCTTCGCTTTCGCCTGTCTCTTTGACAAAGGCATTACTTCTGTAAAAGTGGAAGCCGTGGCGGCAGTCGATGGCAATTCTTTTGTTTCATATCAAAGCTTTCTCCGAGTTCATTGAATTTCATATTAGGTTATTATGTTTCTTTTGTTGTTCTTGTTTATAAGACGCTATTTTCTAGAACTGTTCGAACCTGTATCTGAAATTTTGTTTCAGGCGTACGTTATTTATTTTCTTGATTTTATAATAGCGAGCCAATAGTTTTCTGAAAATTCAATTGTTGAGTCCATGTTCATATATGTACGTTTCTGAATTTAATAAAAGGTTTTATTTCTAGAGCCAGCAGTTCGAGGAATTCTGACAACCCACACTGGGCCCTTGTGTACATTTCTCACTCGTTTATGTTCCTAAAATTAAAAAGTACGAATTGCAAATTTTTAAGTTTTGGCACCAGACACAAACAAAACCTAAAAAACTTAAACAAAATACTCACTTATAAACCATAATAAATTATATGTATATTTTTTTCTACACTACATACAGCTGGGCATGCGGGCAGCGAGTAATGGGCGACTCGCTGTCCGACCATGGACCATGCCCGGGTCGACGGCGCGTTGTGTTCCACGCGCGCCTCAAAGAGTGTCAGCATAGTGACGGGGTGTAGAGGGCCAAAGCCTGCTGGCGTCGCGGGACCAAGGGATTACCGTGACCCTAGTACGTAAAGGGCTATTGAAGGACACCGTGGATTTTAGTCAGTACAAGTCTGACAGTCCCTCCCGCGCTGCCCTGGGTGAGAGGACTCATTTGATGATTTTACCACGGTAAAAAAAAAAACATTACATACAGCTGCGTCGTATAATGACACTACAATTTGCAATTTCCGGCGCCTCCACCAGACTTGCCCTTACAGCGAATGCAAGCAGAAGACACTATACTGCTATACTCTGTTTGCAATGTGCTTCAGGTCTCTGCTTTACTGTCCACGATTACTGATAAGCGAGTTGAATAAGCACCTTAAGCAATAGTAAGTATAAGGCCGAGATACTAGACTAGACTAGTCATACCTAAGCAACAGCCAAGCCAAAGTCAGTGTTTAGCGACGTTCTAAGCATCCATTTCGTATAAACAGACAGTTATATTTATACGAAATTGATGATTTCCACGATTTAAATGGACGTTCTATCAAAAATAAAGACTTTTACTTAATAAGATATTCATAGACTTATTATCCAAATATTGATCACTTTGCAGTTGCACAATGACCTGCCATTATTTGACCCGAAAAGTTTACATCACAAAGTAGGTACGAAGTTATAGTACCTAACCTAAACTATAAAATTCCAAGTTCCTCAGCCAATCTATAACGATCATTCTTCCCGAACAATACCTGCCGAACTTACAATGAAACGTAAAATAAACCTCGCTAAGTTACGGTGCTCACGGTGACGACTCTCGGGCACAAACGTTCACTTAAACACATGGAACGATCTAACTAGATATCATATGTTTGAGGGTGACATACGGCTGAGTAGGTTAGGCGACTTGCGCCCTCTTGGTAACATATTGACGACACGGTTAGCACAGTGGCCGAGCGATCGACAGCTGCGCAGCATGTCGTGGGATCGATCCCCGAACGAAACAAATATATGTGTGATCTGTGAGTAGTAGTTCCGGTTCTGGGTGTTTGTGTATGTGAGTTTCTATGTTTGTAAACACACCCACAAAAGCAGTGATAGCCGAGTGGTACGACCGTTGGATTGCCAAGTCAAAGGTTGCAGGTTCGAACCCCGGCACGCACCAATGTCTTTTAGAATTCATGTGCGTATTATAAATTAATTATCACTTGCTAAAAACGGTGAAGGAAAACATCGTGAGGAAACCAGCACACCTGAGAGATTTTTCAACGGTGTGTGAAGCCATGTCAGAGGCCTACGGGCGGTTTAAACTCTGACACCAGGTTGTTCATCAACCACACGATAAGAAGAAGAAGAACACACCCACGATACAAGAAGAAATTCCTAGTGTGGAACAACGTTTTTTTATGTCATAAATATAGCAAATAACAAACCTGATCATGTTTTTAAGTGCTGATATTTAGAGGATCTTTATAATGATAGAAAGAGAATATTATTAAGTAGTTACCTAACACAATATAATATGAAGTCAATCTTGGAGTATTTTAGTAAAGAGACTAGTAACCTAGACAAAGCAAAGGAAAGAAAGGATTGAAAAAAAAAATGTGAAGGAACCTAGTACAACTGTTCATAAAGCGTACTAAAGAAACACAACCCAACAAGTTCACGTACCTTCCCATCTGTGTGTATCACCCACGTTATCGGTCGCGCACCGCTCGACTGAGCACCGCCGATGACATAATAATCCCGCGTATCACGACATACTTCACGCCGCGTATCACGCCACACTTCACGCCGCGTGCTTGACGTGACGTGATTTTATTAACGACACTCTTGCGCTCGATACGTTTCGCAAAGTTGGTTCGTCTTTCTGTCTGTATGTGTTAAGTTAGATTCGAACTATGCGTTAGTTTAATCTTGGTTTAGTTTTGGTATGAGGCGAATTTTAATATACTGCTGTTGCATTATGAAATGTAGTCTTCGAATTCTTGATATTTAGTGTAAGTTTGACTATAGGTTCGCAAAATGTAAAAAAAATAAATAAAAAAACAACACAACCAAATCCTTTCACTTTATCATCTCTCTAACTTCTGACTTAGTCTAGGATTCAAAGGCAAAACGAACATTATAAAAATAGGTCTGCACGCTAGCGAGAACAGAACTTGCTCGAAATATCAAGAAATACGTTTTTTATCTGTAATTTTTGTGTAAATCAAATCTTTAAGCATCTTAAAGTAACTTTCCTACACTGTTATCAATATGAGGAGTAACACCCAAATATATTTATACCACAATTTAAAAAAAGTACCATTGTTTAATTCCTACATTTACACACGAGCAGCGCCAAGTGTTAAAACTAGTTCACAATAGCCACGTTTCTAGATATGAGACTAATGACAGCATTTGTTACAGTGATTTAGTTCCCCCCCACCCCTTCATACCCCACCTCCCCGCTAATATCGTCAGCTAACGGACAATGAGATATCTCACTATTGGATTAAGGTGTTACGTGTGGACATGGCGTCTCATTAGATCATCGGAATTGACCAATCAGACGACAGTTATTGTATAGACAGTTGATCGACATTGTATAGTTATACTATCGCTGACTAGATCTTGGTTAAATAAAACTAAACTATCTAGCTAAAATTTTACAGCATCAATGAATTACAAAACAATTTTTTTTTCAATGTTGCCCCACACCTGGAATTTCTCTCTTGGGTACGTTTACAAACTTATAAACTCACATAAACAAACTCCTAGACCCGGAACAACTGCTTGTAGATCATACAAATATTTGCTCCGTGCGGGAATCGACGCGACACGCAGCACAGTAGTCCATTCATTTAGTTACTGCGCTAATCGTGCTGTCTTTTAGTTCAGTCCATCATTTACTCGTAGAACAAAAAATATATGGACTCGTATTGTTTGTTTAGTTGCATCATTTATCATCATCATCTTCATCATCTCAGCCATAGGACGTCCACTGCTGAACATAGGCCTCCCCTTTAGATCTCCGCATCATTTACAATTATTTAAAAATATTGTTTAAAAATTGGCGGCGTGAGGGCTGGTTAGACGTGGTGCAGAAAAATAGCTTTTGAAATTTAAGAGCTTAGGAAATACTTGCTAAAAAAACAAATAAACTATTACAAAGCTACTATCTTGTGTGGATAACAACAGACATCTGTAGAACACCTTTTTTAATTTTTTATCGTGGTAAATTCGTCAATTAATTAATGCGCGATAAAATGACAGTCCCGTCAGACTCGTATTGACTAAAATGCACGGTGATCCTTCAATAGCCCTTTACGTTCTAAGGTCAAGGTTGCCTGATGAGCAGATCCGCGACCCGAAACAAACCCAAGCCTTAAGACCAAGAATAACGGACAAAGTGAATAAAACGTATCTACAAACCAGCTAATATCACTAACGAACAGTTAACTAAACTGGAACATGATTCTATCTCACTCCCCCGTTCTTAGGGATCCGCAAGCTCAAGGGAATTGCTAAAGCTTGTAAGTAGTTTCCCAGTTTTGATGGATGAACGGATGGATAACCGATAGGCGTCTTGAGACTTGGCTAATTCTGCTCGGCGATGTATTAGATCAAACTGCTTAGGCGGTACTTGATAGAATAGCTGATATTATTGAATACATAATGTGTGGCGCGGTTTTGCTCGTGAGTTAGTTTTTGATTGGGTTTACAACATCATTAGAAACTTTACTGACCATATCATCGTCATCGATGGACTAAATAATAACAGCCGCACAGGCCGAGTTTTTGGGTTAAGCCGTGCTTGACGAGGTTGTTCTGTGGACTATCTGTCATAGCGAATTTCCTCGGTGCCTGGGAAAGCATGTGAAGCCGTAGGTCCCAACCGTCATTTGTAGATCTTCGACAGTCAGAAGCTATAAAGTCTGACAACCAGTCTTACCAGGGGTTATCGTATAACCCAGTTATTTGGTTGTGGAGGTTCGATAGGCAGTCGCTCCACGTAAAATACTGATATTCAGGTGCATCCGGTTTGACTGGAAGCGGACCCCAATATAGTAGAGAAAAGGCTTGGCAGATGAGATGATGGTCATCGATGGACTACACACCGATCATTTAACCTCTCAATTGAGTTGAAATTAAACGTTCAATCTATTTCTGAAACCAGCATCAGTCACGTCAATCCCAGTCTCTTCGCAACACTGGGTCGATATAATCGATAATAGTGACGTCACTATGCATAATATCGACAATTTATAATCGTGGAGTCGGAGCGGGATCGCTCAAGTCTAGTGAAGTGGTGTTGGGGCAATTTGTATGCAAATATCGATGGCACTCATAGCGCCACGATTGGGTACTGGTGCAAACTATAAGCGGAGGTGTTATTGAGAAATAGAGTGAATATGTGAATGATAGGGGAGAGAAATTATAGTATACCTTCTCTTAGAAACAGTCGCGATTGTTTTCGCGATTTCAATAACTTTTAACAGTAATGACAAACATTTATTTTTAAGTAATTTCTTGTTGATGCAATAGTTTTGCACGACTTTTCATGACGTCATGATAAAGCTTCTGTTGTATATCAAGAAAAAAAAAAATCGTTCAATAGTTATCTCGGTGAGCAAAAAGAAACAACAAACATACTTTATTTAATCTTTATACACAAGTTAAAAAATAACATGATCATTGAATAATCAGGCGACCGTTATGATTTTTCAAGTCTCTCAGTGCTTTCTCAAAACGCTAACGCCTTCAACTTGCACCGGGCTAATATGTATATTACGAGATAAACTTTGTTCACTGGTCATATATTTCATGTCTGAGTTACTGCCAGTTTGCTGATTAATTTTTTTTCCAAATATATATTGCTCAGAAAAAATATTAGCCACATTGGTTCCTTATAAATTATTATACTATAGATATTGGTTTTTTACTTCTGAATAAAAGTGTTGATAGAATTTTCTTATTAATTTCACTTCTTGTTTGTCTTTGTTTCTTTGAACTATAACTTCTTTGTTTGTTTCATTATTTGATTTATGAATTGTGTAATAGAAGTCTTTTATTATTGTTTTCTATTCGATTTTACTGTATTGGAAAACTTAGAAAGTAGATCAGACCAATTTTTTTTTTATATGTCTAAGTTTTTCCCTATAAAAAATAACAGTTTCTTGTAAACATAACATAAAGTTTTCTTGGCAGCTCAGCGCTCTGGCAGTGAGTGCTCACAACAAATCCACTTGCGGGAAATCTCGACATTTTAAACATATTCAAGACTTGTAAGCGCTTGAACTGAGTTAGTCACTATGTGTTAAGTTTTTGTTGTTTCGTGTTCATAGAAGTATTGCATGTTTTGTCTTCACGGGACTAGAATTTAGTAAAAGTTTAGGGAAAATGTAAATTAAATTGCTTCACAAGCGGCTAGATATTAATGTAGAATCGGCCCAGCATGTCTTTTTTAGGGTTCCGTAGTTAACTAGGAACCCTTATAGTTTCGCCATGTCTGTCTGTCTGTCTGTCCGTCCTCGCTTAATCTCTGTGACCGTTAGCACTAGAAAGCTGAAATTTGGTACCAATATGTATATCAATCACGCCGACAAAGTGCAAAAATAAAAATTGGAAAAAAATTTTTTTTTAGGGTAGCCCCCCTATATGTAAAATAGAAAGTGATTTTTTTTTTAATTGCAACCCTAACGTGTGATATATCGTTGGATAGGTATTTAAAAATGAATAGGGGTTTACTAAGATCATTTTTTGATGATGTCAATAGTTTCGGAAATAATCGCTCCTAAAGTCAAAAACAATGTGTCCCCCCCCTCTAACTTTTGAACCATAAGTTTAGAAAATATGAAAAAAATCTGGAAAGTAGAACTTTATAAGGACTTTCTAGGAAAATTATTTTGAACTTGATGGAAAGAACTGTTTTTGTGCAAAAAAAAACAAGAAGGTGGTACAAAATTCCTGGACTAAGTTTGTAGTATAATCAATTATTTAATCATATATACAAGCATTTTTTTTAACTTCGTTTACGTATTTCATTATTCTGAACGTATCTTCTTTCAAAAAAAAAAGAATTATTGAAATCGGTTCGCGCATTCCAAAGTTATCAAACGCATAAAATGTTAAGGTAAAAACCAGTTCATAAATGGTTCGATAGATGGCGTTGCGTAATGACGTCAATTTTAAAAGTCGATGTCTTCGTGCTTTCATGACCTACCTGTGGTAAAAATTTGCTACTACTTAAAATATATGTTCTTAGAGTGCATAATCGCTACCTGAACTACTTACTCTTTTCGATTAAAATAAAATAGCTATTTGATAAAGGTTTGTGGGAAATTGTTATTGTGTCTTTTCAAATTTATATTGAGGGTTTTATTTTTTAACTTGTACGGGGACAAAAGTGGTTGATAGTCGTCGCACACAAGTTTAAAAAAAGGCTATTTGTTAACACTTATTGTAACGGACGGGAAACTACGGAACCCTACACTGAGCGTGGCCTGACACGCTCTTGGCCGGTTTTTTTTATATTATACTTATATGTCTCTTTTACTCTTCATCTCCACGGTATCCAGATAATACAGCTAGCAACCATGCAGAATGCATTGTTTACATTGAAAAATATTTACCTTATAACAATTTTAAAGTAGTTATTTTTTTGTTTCAAACATCAATTTTCTACCACCCTTACGCTTAATATGTTTTTGTTTTTAATTTGAAAAAGAAAACTTAAAAAAAAACCTCAAAGAAGATCCCGTGATCGGTCCCGGGGGTTTTTCCCATATCCCATATTTTAAGCGAATAATCTCTTAAAAAGCGGGCGGGATATTAAAATGTAGTCGCGAGCGTGTCACTAGCAGGCACACATTTACATACCCCATCGGAAATATTGAACTTGTTAATACGAACGTTTGATGTTTACAAGATTTGAATCCCGGGTTGAGTTTTTTGTGATTTTGCTTTGGGGAAGAATAGGTATCTCTTCTTAAATGTTTCATTTGGAAATGATTGACAATTTGTCACTTAATTTGTGTACTTAAAATAGTGATGAGAGAAAATAAACTAATTAATTACTTATTTAATTTGAAGCTGAGCTCGATCGACTGCTGCAGCGTGTCGCGGTGTCGATCCCCGCACGGAACAAACATTTTTATGATCTGCAAGTAGTTGTTCCGGGTCTGGTGTTTGTGTATGTGAGTTTTTATATTTGTACCTAAATGCACCCACATTCCAGGAAAAAAAATCTTAGTATCCGGGAGTTGACGACTATCTTCAAATTGTTGAGTGATTGTAAGAACATGGGTACTAGAAAAACTAGCGAGATTAATAAACGTATAATTTCTATTTGATCTTGTTGAGGCTTTTTTTTTTGCGTAGTTAAATCATCAATAAATCCTTCCACTCTGGGTGGAGCGGAAGGGGCTACCAGATTCTAATTGACTTAAATTCCACCTTGTACCTTCGGCTGTCCTTTACATTCTTAGACAGTTCCGTGACTACGGCTTAGGAAATTGAGATGTAGAGTTAAAATACGCCTTAACAATGACTAGTTGATAACTTCTGCCCGCCGCGTCGCCTTGTTCTAAAGATATTTTTTTGTGAAAAATACCTACCATTTGTTTAATTTTTATTGATATTTACCATGCTTTTGCAAGCGCCGTGATCATGGATGAACTGAAGTAGTTGCGAGAGGATGTTTATGAGCAGAAAAATCGGTCTACCCTCTCTCTCGTTCGTTTTTTTAATCATCATATGAGTTCTCCCGCCCAGGACGGAACGGGAGGAACTGTCAGACGCGTACCGACTAAAATCTACGGTGATCCTTCAATAGTCCTTTACGTTCCAGGTACACAGTTAGCAGATGAGACTGTCAAATACCTACCTAATCCTAATCTAAAAATGAAGTACGTATAGTATATTTGTATCAAGTAATTTGTATTTCGTATCTCAACTTTACTATGTACGCCTGTTGCTAACGCACTTATGCCTTTGTCAAACAGATAGGCGAATGCGAAGCGAGTCCGAAGCGATACCGAACCAAAGCGAGACGTCATCGTCAGTCCGATAGTTTGTAACGCTATCGGATCGCTTTTGCTTTTCTATGTAACTGGATTCAAACAATTCCATACATTACAAATAAAAACGCCTCGCTTCGCATTCGTCACGCCTGTCTGTTTGACAAAGGCTTTAACGATAAGACAATTCAAAGTTCCATCAATCTTGAAAGCTAAAACAGATCTGATAAGCCTATGAGCCAGTCAAAATAAGTTAGTTTTATTAACGTGGGAAACGAAAACTTTGGGAACTTGGAAACAGAAATAGATTTTCTCGGTATCCTGTGGGTTTAGGACGGGATATAAGGTAATGTTTATTTATAATGTTAACTACATTGTTTAAGTTACGTATCGTATAATGCTTTAGGCTTGTCGAAAAAGCAATCATTTTATAAGTTCTCAAATTATAGTGCAATGGTGTGACAAATGTGAATAGTAACTTTTTTTTAAGAACGTTGTCCGACTCTAGGGACATAAATGTTGGTATGAATGTTGGTAAACGCATCCACGTTTAAATTTTTAACTCATATACACAAATAACCTAACCCGGAACAACTTACAGGCCATACAAATATGGAATGGTATCGTATGGGAATTAAAACTGCGACACGCTGCCTAGCAGTCGATCGCTTACCAACAGCGCTAACCAAAGCGTCAAAAAACCGTAGCGTCAGAAAACCGTTAGGCGCGGGCATGCGGGCAGCGAGTAATGGGCAACTCGCTGTCCGACCATGGACCATGTCGGGTCGACGGCGCGTTGTGTTCCACGCGCGCCTCAAAGAGTCAGCAAAGTGACCGGGCCCCCCTCTAGAGGGCCAAAGCCTGCCGGGGTCGCGGGACTATACGAATTACCGTTACCCCGAAACGTAAAGGGCTATTGAAGAACACCATGGATTTTAGTCAGTAAGAGTCTGACAGTCCCTCCCGCTCTGCCCTGGGTGGGAGGACTCATTTGATGATTTTAACACGATAAAAAAAAGCGTCAGAGAACCGTAGCGTCAATTCCCGAATGATTGCACTTAAAGAATTGTCAGATTGTGCAGATTTATTGTGCATTAAACATAAATATAAATAAAGGAATACTGAGTTCATAAATACGAGTATATATACTCGTATATTTATAAATTTAGCGTTCCTTTTCAGGGATCTTCAACAATTTTTCCTCACCTTTTAAAACACAAAACCTATCCAGCCCAACGTAAAAATAACTACTAAACCTCCAATATGAATTATACCCGCATTCACTTAAGAGTGATTCGTGTTCCAAGGGATGTCCTACGTTCATATATCAGGGGTTGCGTCCAAAGTACCGTTATAAATTTTTCGGTCAAGAAATTGGTTGGTCTCTGTGATATATACCGGTTTAGTCACAGTAAATACTTACTCAAGTTACGCGAAGCTACTATGAGAAATTTATGGTCAGTAATATACGGCCTGATGAAAGTAACCGACGTACGGATGGATGCGATTTTTTTATAGGTACCCCTCTATGTTATTTTTATGCGAGCACGTTAGGGATGGCTGTTTTGTTGGTTTTTAGACTGGGCTTAGTATGAACATTCTTTGTATGTTTATAGTGCTATGTTCGCATTGTAACGTTATTGTCACAGTTTTTAATTAGGGGAACAGTGTATAAGGCGGGGACGCGAGGTATAATAGGCACATACACTCTTTAGGCATACTTAACACAACACTAACGTAGCTCAAGCGCCATCAGGACGTCATTTGCAAGCGGCCATTAACAAATGGCGTCCTGTTGACGCTTCCACTACGTTAGTATTGTGTTAAGTTTGCCTTAAGTGTGTGATTTCCCATCATACCTCGCGTGCCCGTCTTATACATTGTTCCCCTAAAAGTCGTAATTCATTCAGTCCATTTAAATCCACTGTAGTGTTTTTAATATGCTTTCTTTCATCGCTTCAACTATATTTTTGTAATCCGTTTATCTACTGCATGGCAAATGCGTCATAATCTTCCACTCTCTTCTCTGAGCAGTTCTCTCCGTCTAAAGATTTATTAATCATTACGTCATTTAACACCTAGGCGTAAAAACAAACTCGTACCGTCAGAAACAAAAGCACATCTCCACATTTCACAAACACATCATGTTATCTAAATTCCTCGATACATTATTTGTTCAGGAATTCACTTACGTTCCTTTATCCGATGTTCGGTTGTCAGATGAGTGTAGTTCCGCGCACCCCGTATACATCCCCGGTATTTGTCACTGTTGGTTCCCGCGGTCCGGGCGATTTTTCTTGAGACGCATCACTTGTGTGTTTTGCTCGTAGATAGTTTGATTTGTAGGTTTGAATTGTGTTTTTGGTATTGTCGAAGAACGTTATACAATTTTTTTGAAGTGAAAACTTCTTTAGCGGCGTTGTGCACTTTTTTTGAATGGGTATAAAATTTTAAACTCGCGTCAGGACACGTGACCTGATCAAAAATTCGTAAGACGGCGCAGGGCGCTTGCGTGAATGTTCGTGTGTGTTTATTACTATTCAAGTTTTCACTTCTGCCGGCTCTCCCAGAGTGCAAGCCGTCGTTTTTTTTTTCTATATTGCACAGTATTGTCAAAAGTATTGTGGGAAATCAAATGCATAAAACCAGATTAACTATTTCATTTTCAGTACGTCTTTACCTGGGAAGATTGGAGTGTATGAAATGCATCTTTTCATTTTCTCTTTCTCTCTTACACATTCTTACGTTCTCACTCACACAGTACTATCATCCCCACAGTATCATGACAACGACTGTATTAAAGGAACACGGTAGATTTTGGTCTCTGAGAGTCCCTTGCGTTCCATCCAGGTTGGGACCCATTTATTAATTTTACCACGAAAAAAAGAAAATGTAAGAACTATGAAAAATCTAAACATAAATACATTGAACACCGTACCCCGCGGCATATAAACCGCAACCACAAACACGTATCACTGCTCACCAACGTTTGTCTCAAAAAGGTTTTCGCTCGGAAAGAACCTGTTACCCGTGCGACACTCGGCACGACATTCGCAAACACTCCTGACTGTGAGAGCTCACTTGTGAGTCGGCACAAATGCCGCGTGTCACACCGTTGTGTAACTTTCTATGATACGTCATGTTTTTAAATCGTAAGATACAAAATATATATATACAAATAGGTAGGGCTCAGTGGATATTTGTAACTGTATAGAATCTTAGTCTTCGAATCTTACAGGTGAATGTATTGTTGAGGAGTTTGTTCCACCACTTCTTCTCAGCCAAAACACTGTAGTATGATGACGAAATAAGTAGTGTCTTACCTCGCAATTATTTTCATACATTCAAACAGACATACAAAAACTAGCTCATTTACCGTATGGTAGAATTTCTGGTCGCGGGACTAACGAATTACCGTGACCCCGGTACGTAAAGGGCTAGTGAAGGACAAAGTGGATTTTAGTCAGTACAAGTCTGACAGTCCCTCCCGCCCTGCCCTGGGTGGGAGGACGCATTTGATGATTTTACGACGATAAAAAAAAAATGGTAGAATTTCTGCAGATTAACACTATTCGTTTTTATAACCTACTTATAACTATTAATTACTTCTTTTGCTTCGTCTACAATAACACCAGAGAGAGTATTACATTAACAATAACATAGAGTTCATTGCTATAGAGGACATAATTAACGCGAAAAAATCAAATAAATGCAATTCGACGCACCTGTTTTTACAACTGCACTTATTTGTAACTCAAAAAGAGGTGGTACAAGCTCGTGAAAACATACAATGTTACGTCACGGTGTAAGATGAAGTTCCCATTAAAGGCACAGTCTTCACAGCGGGTTTATTTCACACGTAGCCGCAAGAAATAAAATGCGCTAGGCAAAGATCGACCGTGCCATTTAAACAGATTTAACTGCGATTTGTACACTTATAAAAGAACTGTTTTAACTCTGGCAAGCTTGATTCCTCAAAATGATATAAATATTAAATCTGTAGCTGTAACTGAATAGAATTTCTAATGCTTTTGTCAAACAGACTGGCGAAAGCGAAGCGATACCGAACCCAAGCGAGACGTCAGTCCGATAGTTCTGTCACGCTATCGGATCGCTTTCACTGTTCTATGTGACTGGATTCAAACAATTCCATACATATATACATACAAATAAAAACATCACGCTTCGCATTCGCGACGCCTGTCGTTTTGATAAAGGCTTAAATGAATGTCATATTATAAAAGGTCTGTTAGATTTGGATTAGTCATTAAGTTGACTCTGGAACGTAAAGGGCTATTGAAGGATCACCGTGGATTTTAGTTAGTACGAGTCTGACAGTCCCTCCTGTCCTAACCTTAGCCGGAGGATTCATTTTTTTTAGCGTGGTAAAATCATCAAATCTCCACCCACCCAGGGCAGAGGGGGAGGGACTGTCAGACTCGTACTGAGGAGGACTCATTTGATGAATTTATCACGATAAAAAAAAAGAGCCAATTTATAATAGCGAAGAGTAAAACTAAGACGGTTTTTTTTGTCAGTGTGAGTGAGTGGAAAGCAGTGGCGGCCCAGTGGTACCGGCCCCAACTTACGAGTTGTAGATCGTGGGTTTGAAACCAGCTATGCGCATTTCATTATGTAGTGTGTTCAAGACGAAAGAAAACATCGTGACTAAACCGGCATGTCCTAGAATCAAAAATTCGAAAACCTGTGTCGTCTAACAAACTGAGCTTGCGTGGTGGATTATGGCCCACTTTCTGTCACAAAGAGCAGGCCTGTGTCCCAGCAGTGGGAACATTAAAGGCTGATGATGATGATGAGCGGAAAGGACTGTCAGACTCATCAGTCTGACAGTCCTTTCCGCTCCACGTAGGACGGGATGATATTTCATGATATTTATTCTGTCATAAAACAGGCCTTCTCGACACAGTTCTTTTAATTATCAATGAACTTGATTAAACTGTCTAAGGATACCGAAATTAGTCAAATACAGACATATTTTTCTTGTACATCCTAAATGTTATGCTCGTGACCCCCAAAACGTGTAACCCTTCGTAAACGTTTCGACAACGCTCCTAACTCATCCCTATCCTGAGACTGTACAAATGTCCTAGGTCTGAACGTGACCGACCTCTGCAGTAAAATATATTAGGGGTATTACACGTAGTAAACTGTTTTTGTTAGGTAACCTTAGGTCACGTTCTCATTTGTCGGACAGGTCTGGATCCTTATGGGAAATAAACATGTAAGTGACAGATAAACAGCCGCTTAAGCTGTTTATCTGCTGATCTTCCGGGTTAAAATTAGCTTGCGGTTGATCTGTGGATGGGTGACCATCTGTCACATGTTTCCTCCATGCCTCAGAGAGCACCTAAAGCCGTTGGTCCCGACTCATGTTTGATCTTTGACAGTCGTTACTATTAGTCAGAAGCTCTAAAAGTCTGACAACCAGTCTTGCCATGGGGTATCGTATTACCCAGTTACTGGGTTGTGGAGGTCCGATAGGCAGTCGCTCCATGTAAAATACTGATATTCAGCTGCATCTGATTCAACTGGAAGCCAGCCCCAATATAGTTGAAAAAAGGCTAGGCAGATGATGATGACAGATAAACAGATGACAGAGAAGTAGCAGTCGCCATCTTCTCCAGTCTAAAAGTAATGCAGCTTTATCCAATGAGTGTACGTCCTTATGTAACCTTTTGTGAAGAACAACAGAAGACATAAGGTAGTTTGGGTGTCGACGTAATCCTGTTTATTTCTTTCTCAGTTGCCGATGGGAACGTGAGTACCCGCGGGGTTTAGCTTTTTTGTGACATAGAGTAAAGAAATGATAATATGTATGAAGCGAGACAGTTTTGTAGATATTTTGTGTGAGCATCTGAGATGCAAGTATTTTAATGCACAACCTGAAAGCGTCATGTCAGACCTCGTAAAAGATGGCGGGATGAGCTTACCCTTAATACTAACGACCAGTGGGTCACATAAGCCTTAGACTGGAAGAGCTGCAAGTTATGAGGCGAGTTTTTTTTCCCAGCAGTGGGATGACACTGACTGACAGTAACAGTAACATTTTTTAATAGGTTGAGACGAGTTTTCAAAATTAAACAACATAAATATTATGCGTTGATTGATATTAAGTATGCTTAAAAGAAAGGATAAGATAGTTTTGTACTTATAGCTAGATTTTATGCAATGATTCTTGATTTTAATCAACAACAGTGCCTAAAAATATCACCAGTTCGTGTTTTTATAGTAATCATGACAGCGTGATCTACACAAAAGATCGCAGAACGGACTTATGAGACTTGTTCAGAACATTATGATAATAGTAAAAGAAAGCACAAAAGTAGTTGGAAAAAGGCTTAAAATGATTAAGCAGCCACAGAAAATTAATCTTTTTTAATGTATCACTGCTGAGCAAAGGCCTCCCCCATAACCATACAATCGTTTTCGACGATCACGACTTGCCTTTTCCGGCCGGTCTTTAAAATGGAGATCAAGTTTGGAGACAACATATTATCTAGTTCAGTATCATCTCGTTCTTATCAAGTAAATATAGCACAACAGACAATTGACTGTATTTCAAAGTTAAACAACTTTGTAGGCATAATAATCGACTTTCTTTTTCATCAGTAGATACTGTTGTATCTACATCTACCCAGCTCTTCTTAGCACGGCCCTCTACACTTAGTATTCAGCGCCATTACAGTAATCCGTCGGGCCGCGGTCCGCTCGCAATAAGCATCACAATTGTAGCTTTGACTCGCTAGGTGACCAATATATGCGCTTTTATTCTCTTTATTTTTTTTAGATTTACGCTTGTTTTGATACTGACATTTTTTTAGCGTGGTAAAATCATCAAATGAGTCCTTCCACCCAGGGCAGAGCGGGAGGGACTGTCTGACTCGTACTGACTAAAATCCACGGTGTCCTTCAATAGCCCTTTACGTTCCGGGGTCACGGTAATTCGTGAGTCCCGCGACCCCAGCAGGCTTTGGGCCTTGATGCTGACACTTGGGGAATTATGACGAGTTACGTTAAACTAAAGTGGTTAAATTATGTTGATTGTCGGTTTTGTTGCTATGTTAAAAATTAGGACTGTTTTCGTTTTACTAATATTTTCAGATACGTAATAAAATGTTATCCACTTAGAACTGGCAAAGCTACCTCTTTGATTTATAGTTCGGTAAACGTAGTAAGATATACAGTTAATCGCGATCACACAATATTCGAAAGAGTCGAGGGACGCATTTGCCCAGAAGCGGGATAGAAGTAAAAACAAGTTTTATGTCCAAAAATTCGTTAAAAAGTTTCAGTTTTCCATGGCGAAGTATTGTCTCATAATGTATCTTAAAAAGTGACTTTGTTAATAAGTAAAGGTACTCGTACATTCAAATTGACTGAACTAAATTCTCGTTATTCATATTTCGTTTATCGAATTTTGACAGACAGAGACATCCGATAATTGTTCCAGTTTCACCGGACCTTAATGCAAGTGTAAATAAGCCTTTAGCTTTTACAAACAGAAAACCTGACTATAGCAGAAAGATATTATAGGCTTATTCAGTATTCCCAGCACATACAATGATGAAAAATGGCACATTAAGAGACATAATTACCGTAACACACACTACATTAACAACCCAACTCGTAACGAACAGGTAAAGACTCATAAATCCTACTTATTTAACATTCATCCCGAAACATAAACGAATTATGAAAAGATTACCAACTCTTTTTTTCACACAGTCAAATGCAAATGACATATTAAAAGTTATTTAACCATCGGGCCTGGGGAACTGGGAACTGTGTATTATTTTAAATGCGGTCTGAACGACCCACGGGACCAATTTGCATCCTACCCGCGCTTTTAACCCCCTTTCGTCGTACACGTGGATTTTTTTAACCCTTACTTTGTTTGCATACAATTTTCTTCCAGCAGACGATAATGGCGCTAAGTGGTCTTCGGTAATTTTATAATAATGTTCAGGAAATTCTCGCGAGAAATATTATAAAATGGGGGACAAAGATTGTGAGGAAATTGGAGTTTGAAAGTAGGAGGGAATAAGGAGTAGTTAATTAGCTTTGATGGGCGTAATTTAAAAGGACGGCTGCTTAAACCTTTTTCTAGTTTTTAGTTAACACTTCGCTTGTAAGCCTCAAGTGGTTCGGTACAGGTGCTGTTCTGCTTCTTGTAGGTTTGATTATAGTACGGTACAAATATCAGTATAACCTACAACTAGTTGTTCTGAGTCTGGGAGTACTTGTGAAATTTATCCGGCATTTCTTCTATACATTTTTCATCAAGGACGTCCACCAACAAGATGGACAGACGACCTTATGAAGGTCGCCGGAAGACGCTGGATGCAGGTCGCTTCCAACCGGTACATGTGGAGATCTAGGAGGTCTATGTTCAGCAGTGGACGTCCTATGGCTGAGATGATGATGATGATCATAAGAGAAGAATTCTTAAAATCTGGAAAAAATTTCAGTAGCTTCTTGGAAACATTGCTTTAATATCGGTGTAAAATGGGTTATGCTAATAATACAGTAGTGATTCCATGAAGCTCCTGATATAATTTCAGGAGGTAATACAAATACACGCATGCCTGATATATTTGAGAGTTGTAATTAATCAGTTCAGTTATTGAAAGCTGCTCCAATTTTCACAGTGACTGCTTTTCACAAAGATGCTGTGTGGTATGTAGCTATTACTGTTACCCAAGAAAAGACATCAATCCTATGATTTTCGACGCAAGACCATAGCTTTTTTGGTATTTCACCGAAAAAAAAGAAGATAAAATGATATCTAATGTAAATTGTAATAAATAGTATGTAGCCTTGTTCAGTTATTCTAAAGATTTTTTATTTATTTTTAACTTTGCCCCACACCCGCCATTTCTGTCTCTGTTTAGTGGGTGCGTTTACAAACATTAAAAATCACATGTATAAACACCCAGACCCGGAACAACTAGTTTTAGACCATAATAATATTTTTGCAATGTTGCTTTGCAAATTAAAAATGCTATTACATTTTCAGGCTAATATTAGATAGTGATAAATTTTAAACGACAATATTGTAATTTTAAAGCCAACAAAAAATAATCAATACCTATTTCAACTTTTTTAGATTATATCTTAACATTAACACTACATTTTCCTCATAGCTACATACCGTACGTCCTCTGGAGCGCGGCCATCGAAAAGTTTAATTAAAGGAGAACGAATAAGGTGTAATATTTCTCACTCGACATAGCGCAGGCGCAATCATTAACATCAAAATTTGAAAGGTACTTGATAGTTTTTTTGTCTTTTACCTATATTTTATCTTTTTTGACGTCATCAACGACCTATTAATAATTAAAAGATTTCTATTATACAGTGTATAAGTATGGCTAGCAGATAATCGGGATGATTTAAAGAATCTAATGAACAAAATATATCATGCTTACTCGCTTACACAGAACAACTACCTGTGCCAACACCAACCGAAGGCTTTGCCTAACAGCGAGGCATTAATGACAAAAAAAAGGCTAAGGTTGATCATGTGACATTTGATTCTGACATATTCTTAGTATGCTCACACCCTTATGAATAAACGTGAACTAAAGTTACAACCAGAATAATCTTCAGATAAGGTAGGTATAACTTTAGCGTTACTTTAGTTCGCGTTTATTTATAATGCCTTTGTCAAACAGACAGGCGAGTCCGAAGCGATAACGAACCGATGCGAGCCGTCAGTCCGATAGTTCTGTCACGCTATCGGATCGCTTTCGCTTTTCTATGTGACTGGATTCAAACAATTCCATACATTACAAATAAAAACGCCTCGCTTCGCATTTGTCTTAAAGGTGTAAGTGTTTAATGATAAATAATTACCTGAAAATCATGCCTAATTCATCTTTATTTTGCGTGTGAAGATGTATTCACCTTTTGACCCCACAAACCCCACTATGACTTTGAACTTATGTACTAAGTAAATAAATAAATAAATAAATAAATAAATCGGGATACAAACTATTCTATGTGTTTATCTTTCTTTTAAACTTGGTACATTGTTCTCACATAATGTATATACCATCTGAAAATGAATGATGTTACAAAGGTTCTGTAAGAATTTTGGCGATTGAAAAAGAGTTCCATGGAGTTTCTTGCCCATTCTTCTACATAAAGATCTACTTTTTTTATAATCTTTATTTATTTAGAGGCTTTTAATTTACGAATTGAAATGGGCATCTACGGTACTTTCATATTCATTTTGTCTTGTGACTGGGACTTAAGCACAATAACTATTTTTGAACTGTTTTTTTTTATTTTTTGTCTTTCGACAATTCGAAAGCGCCTGTAGCTGGCCTACTTGAAATATAAACCTTTGATTTTCATATTATAAACTATCTTTGTACCAAATAGTTTTTTCATGAAAGAATAGCAAACATCCATCCATCCTCACTGACTTTCACATGTATTATGTTAGTAAGATTATTTATGGTTTTCTCACGATATTATTTTCACCGATGTCAGTGATTTCCAAGATAAAATATGAAAGAGCAGATGAATTGGCTATTTGACAGTAGCTAAAAATTACAAATATAATTAGTCCGTCATTTAGAGTTTTGAAAAATAACGGACACGTATTTTTTTTTTTGTAAAATCAATGAATATTTACCAAAATATAACGTATCAAAACTCGATAGTGGGGGCCCGTGACGTCAGAATTCAGTAAAAATTGTACTAAATTCTGACGTATTGCCAATTTTGAAAGCGTCGTATCTTCGTTAATTTTGGTTTACGAAACAAAAGAAAAAGTACGGGTTGAATATTTTTTGATAAATTTAAGTGACGGATTAATTATAATTTATCAGTCAAAAAGCCAATTGTTACTTATCCAGGTTAGAACAAACAACCTTTAGAACGAGAAAAGAGGAGTTAACCTCCCTGTCATCACGCCTACTGAAATCCCTCTGAAACCCTTTGTACCCACACTATTCCTCCCAGTATAAACTGTCGTCAATTTGTGCGAGTGCAGCGCTGATCGACGCCGAATCTGTTGTTCAAACAAGTTCGTACCGACACCTCACAAACGACATCCTGCTACATATTGTGGACAGTGTTCTATTTTCTGTTTTCTACTCGGAAAGCTGTTGGTGATTCTGTTTTTTTTTGGAAAGGCTTTTTGAACATTCCTACAGTCACTGGTGGGTTACTAGTTATAACTAGAGCAGGGTAGAAATGTCATATTATTCATTTTACCGATAACCAACAAATGCTTGCACTGACTGGACAGGTTCACTCAAATCTGTGTGGTTGTTTCCTGAAAAGACTATCTCAGAAAAGAGACTGTGACCTCTGAGTTTGTTTCGGCTGTTTCTTCTCAGAGTAGTCAAGTACGAAACACCGGCCTCACCTAACTTCATCATCATCATCATCTCAGCCATAGGACGTCCACTGCTGAACATAGGCCTCCCCTTTAGATCTCCACATATACCGGTTGGAAGCGACCTGCATCCAGCGTCTTCCGGCGACCTTTATAAGGTCGTCTGTCCACCTTGTTGGTGGACGTCCTACGCTGCGCTTGCTAGTCCTTGGTCTCCACTCTAGAACTTTTCGACCCCATCGGCCATCTGCTCTGCGAGCAATATGGCCTGCCCATTGCCACTTCAGCTTGCTAATCCGGTGGGCTATGTCGGTGACTTTAGTTCGTCTACGGATCTCCTCATTTCGGATTCGATCACGTAGAGAAACACCGAGCATAGCCCTCTCCATAGCTCGTTGAGCGACTTTGAGCTTTGAGATGAGGCCGATAGTGAAAGACCACGTTTCAGTGCCGTACGTCATCACTGGTAACACACATTGGTTAAAGACTTTCGTCTTGAGGCACTGAGGTATGTCGGACGAAAAGACATTGCGTAGTTTCCCGAACGCTGCCCAACCGAGTTGGATTCGGCGGTTGACCTCTTTCTCGAAGTTGGACCTACCCAATTGGACTACTTGTCCTAAGTAGATATATGAGTCAACAACTTCGAGTACCGAGTTTCCAACAGAGACTGGGGTGGGCACAACATTGGCATTTGACATAATTTTCGTCTTGTCCATGTTCATTTTCAAGCCCACCCGTTGTGAAACTCGGTCGAGGCCATCGAGCATCATGCTGAGTTCCTCCATCGACTTTGCCATGACTACGATGTCATCGGCAAACCGAAGGTGAGTGATGTATTCGCCGTTGATGTTGATGCCAAGTCCTTGCCATTCCAGGAGCTTGAAGGCGTCTTCCATTGCGGCAGTAAACAGTTTCGGGGAGATAACATCCCCCTGTCTTACGCCTCTTCTCAATGGAATCGCCTTCGTGCTATGCTCCTGTACTCGGACCGACATGGTGGCGTTATTATACAAACACTTCAATACCTCGATGTACCGATAGTCAATACGGCATCGCTGGAGTGACTCAAGCACAGCCCATGTTTCCACCGAATCGAAGGCTTTCTCATAGTCCACAAACGCTAAGCATAATGGCAAGTTATACTCTTCGGTCTTCTGTATAACTTGCCGCAGCGTATGGATGTGGTCTATGGTACTATAGCCTCTTCGGAAACCGGCTTGTTCGGGAGACTGGAAGTCATCAAGTCTGTGTTCGAGACGGTTCGTGATAACCCTTGAAAACAGCTTATAAACATGACTCAGAAGCGTGATGGGTCTGTAGTTCTTCAATAGGCTGTTATCACCTTTTTTGAAGAACAGCACCACCTCACCCCTGCTCCACGTTTCAGGCGTTTTGCCCTCGGACAGGACGGAATTAAAGAGTTTCTGGAGGACTTTAAGTACCGGTCTTCCACCCGCTCTCAGAAGCTCTGACGTGATTCCGTCCTCGCCCGGCGCCTTGTTGTTCTTAAGCTGCTTCAGGGCCATCCTAATCTCGTACAGACTGATGTCCGGGATATCTTCGGTATAGTGTCGGGACAGCTTGGCTCTTGGATCTCCTACCCAGCTGTCAACGGGCTTTGCGACCGAAGTGTATAACTGTCCATAGAACCTCTCGATCTCGCCTAAAACCTCTGCTTTGGTCGACGCTATGCTGCCATCCTCCCGTTTCAGCTTTGTCATCTGGCTTTGCCCAATAGACTTGTCCTTTGCGAACACTTTGGAGCCTTGGTTTCGCTGTATGGTCTCTTTAACACGATTCGTATTAAAGAGACGCAGATCGTGTCGCAAGGACTTAGATATACGTCTATTGAGCTGCCTATATGACTTCGCGTCATCGGAAGACTGCAACTGTAGCAAACGTCGTTCAGCCATGAGGTTTAAGGTTTGCTCGGTCAATTTCTGAGGTCTATCTTTACGGCAGGGTCTAAAAAACTTAGACCCTACCGTGCGGACAGTTTCCACTAGCCCGTCGTTGATCTCGTCCACTGAAACTAAGTTCTCAAGGCAAGCAAAGCGATTAGAGAGCTCGAGTTGAAAGCTTTCGGGGTTTTGAATGTGGGACCGAGTAGGTCGGAGCGTAGACTTCATCAAGCTGGACCTTTCAAGTTTAACATTGATATTCAGTGAGCCTCTTACGATTCGGTGATCGCTACCGGTTTTTACCCTGTTGATCACAGAGACATCACTGAATATCCGTTTCTTGTCGGTCATGAAGAAGTCTATCTCGTTTCTCGTGAAACCATCGGGGCTCAACCAGGTCCATTTCCTGTGAGGCGGCTTCTGGAAGAAAGAGTTCATCATGAAGAGTTCCTCTTTCTCCAGAAAGTCGGCCAGCCTCTGCCCCCTAGGGTTCCGTTGCCCATATCCAAATTGCCCCACTCTCAACTCATCACCGCTTTTCTTGCCCAACTTTGCGTTAAAGTCCCCCATAACAACAGTAAAGTGGGTTTTGGAACTATGTATGGCCCTACTTACGTCCTCATACATAGCCTCCACTTCATCATCGGAGTGTGACGAGGTCGGTGCGTATACCTGAATGACCTTCAGCGAATATCTTTTGGATATTCTGAGTATTAGGTATACCACCCTGCTCGACACACTGTCGATGGTTATTATGTTGTTTACGAGGGACTTGTGAACGAGTCACCTAACTTAAAAATAATAATTATGACGTGTAAAAGTGTCTTTTTATAACCAAGTTACGAAATAAATATCTTATACGGGGTATCTTTTATTATTAAACAGGTTATTTTTTTATGTCATCAAATGTGTTCTCCGACACTGGGATAAGGGTATGGATTGTCAAAAAAACCATCCAGCTCCTTCAGTTGCCCTTTTTTGTTCCAGGCCACCGTGGCTTTTTGTGACCATCCAATGTAAAAATATCCCATTTTTAATAACTGATTCAATATTTCAGATTCATCTAAATTCATGCAAGTGCGGAAAGCTATGGATTCACTAGGATATACTTCACTGATACCTTAATAATGCTGCATCAGGAAACCCATCTTAAATCTCATTACTAATCCGTTAATCAGCGACATCCTCCGAGTTCACGCTGGGAACAATGCTGCAGTGAGTCTAAAAACTATCTGAGTAGATGCCTCGCGTCTCCTTTGACGGGGTTAATTGCTAGCGAGTCAACACTGGCAGAAAGCTCATTAAGTCACAAGGGACGGACGCCATGCCCCCCTCTACTCCCTCCCTCGCCTCACTTCGAAGCTGGAAGAGGAAGTGCGTTTTAACGCCACCTGGGTTGATTTTATTTTGTAGTTTGAGATGGTTTTCTGGCTGTTGTGTTTTGTTTTTATTTTTTGTGTTTAGATAATATGTAAAATAACTTGAAAAGAGTGACTTTAGTGGCGACAAGGCAACACATTTTCAAACTAAGGCGGTGTCCTGCGTGAGCGACGAATACGACGCGACGCGAAGCAAATCGACGCGTCGTATTATTTGTCATTCACCCAAGACACCGTGTAATATCATAAATGCGACAGACAGTTCGTTTGTTACCTTTTCACGTTCAAACCACTGAACTAATAATAGATGGCGCCACAAGTACGATTACAATTGCCTGTCAAATTCTAAATTAATGCGAGCGGGTAAAAGTAAAGCTTAGTTTTTTAATCGCCCCGATCGACTGATCGTAGCTCATTTATGACAATTACATAGGGGGACAGTGTATAATTGGGACATACACTCTTTAGGCATACCTTACACAACACTAACGTAGCGCAAGCGCCAACAGGACGTCATTTGCAAGCGGCTATTAACAAATGGCGTCCTGTTGGCGCTTGCGCTACGTTTGGGTTGTGTTAGGTATGCCTAAAGAGTGTATTTTGTTAGTATTGTGTTAAGTTTGCCTTAACTGTGAGATTTCCCATCTCGCGTCCCCGTCTTATACACTGTTCCGCTACAGCCTTTTTGAAAATTAAGCTAAGTTAGGAGTTTGAAAATTAAGCTAAGTTAGCCGCCTGAGGGAGAGGACAGCGTCCTCCCTCCACCCCAGCCGCAGTGGTAGACGCCCACGGCGTCGGACGTCGCAAGACGATCTCCGACCACCGTAGGCGCGGGCATGCGGGCAGCGAGTAATGGGCGGTTCGCTGTCCGACCATGGACCATGCCCCGGTCGTCGGCGCGTTGTGTTCCACGCGCGCCTCAAAGAGTGTCAGCATATTGACGGGGCCTGTAGAGGGCCAAAGCCTGCCGGGGTCGCGGGACCAAGGGATTACCGTGACCCCGGTACGTAAAGGGCTAGTGAAGGACACCGTGGATTTTAGTCAGTACAAGTCTGACAGTCCCTCCCGCCCTGCCCTGGGTGGGAGGACTCATTTGATGATTTTACCACGCAAAAAATAAAAAAAAGTTAGGAGTTCGATAATTGTAGCTTTATGGCCGCGATAAGTTTTCATTTAAGAGCAACATTTAATGTTTTTATTTTTATTCCAATCTTCGGGGGCCCTTGACACTTGGGGGCTCCATGTAATTGAACGATAAACATACGGCTGATACAGCGGCGGTAGCTACGCCTCTTGTCACGAGTTACTGGGTCATGAGGGTCATATATTAATACTGACACTCAATACTTTAATCAGTTAGACTAGATCCCGACCCCAAAATAGTTGGGAAAAGGCTAGACACATGATAATAATCATATAGACCATAGCTCTCCAATCAAAACTACATAGTCAACTGTGTACATTACCACTCCGTAACAATTAAGTCGTTTCATTAAATCGCCCCCATTGTTTAAATGGCGGTCGGTTGTTTCAAATGTCGGGCCGTTTATGGAAATGTTAAGACCATGTTTAATTCTCAGTCGATAATTTTAGCTGGTAGGCAAGTTTTCAGTACAGCTATGAGCATTATTTTAGACTTGAGATTGTGGTCTAAAAAAATGTCGAAGGTATCATTTCTAACAACATTTTTTGTAGCCAATTAATTATTTTTAAACGCATGCGACACTCATCGCAGACGCGGGTTCAAATATTAGACGGAGCTGACTTTTTCTTTCCTGAAAAATCATCTGTACGATGTGCGTCGCATGCGCTTAAAAATATATAATTAACTAGCACTACGCCCGCGACTTCGTCTGCGCGAATTTCGAACTTTTCCCTCTATGAATTTCAACTCCGGCCACCGTTTTTAAGGGATACATTTGGAAAATCTAAACACCTACATACCGTGTCACCTCATATATGATTTTAGGTTTAAAAATTAAGTCGAATAACCCATCCACAACCTTTACAATACTAATAGAGAATGATGAGAGTTTTTAATGGTTTTTAGAACTTAAACGAAGGGAATAAGATATTTCTTTGAAACAAATTTCTCGATCTTCATTCCGCTAAGAGTTAATTTTGATTATTTATGCCAAGTTTTGCTTGTGTTGAAGAACGCAGTAAAATCCTACCCTTAAAACTTAATCACCCTTTTTCACCAAATTAGGGGGAGATTTTCAAAAAACCCAAAAACACGTGTATGTTTATTTTTGATCTAATTTCTATATACTGAGTTTCAAGTTCATCAGTTAGCGCGTCAGGATTTTCCCATACAAACTTTAAAATCATCTAAATCACCAGAGGAGGGTAGTTTAAAAAAAACTAATAATGCAAGGCATAAGATTTTACAAACAAAGGTTTTCACCCCTTTGCACCCCTTAGAGGTGGATTTTCGCAAAATCCCTTCTTAATTCTCACCTACATAATTAACGGCAACTACCGTCCAAAAGTTAGCTTTCTACGTTTAGTGTTTAATATCCTTACCTGAAAACTTGAATATCCATTTTCTCTAACTTGGGGGGTGATTTTCGAAAAACCCAAAAACACGTATTTGATTATTTTTGATCTAATTTCTATATATTGAGTTTCAAATTCATCGGTTAGCGCGTTATAATTTTCCCATACAAACTTTAACATCGTCTAGATCACCAATGGAGGGTAGTTTAAAAATAATAATAGTGCCAATCCTTTTTATTTACTTATACTCATATTCGTCCTAAGTTTCAAGTTTATAAACCCAAGGAATAAGATTTTTCATACAACAGTTTTCACCCCCTTTCACCCCCTTAGAGGAGGATGTTCGCAAAATCCCGTCTTATTGCTCCCCTACACGGTAGACTGCAACTGCTGTCCAAAATTCAAGTTAGTGCGTGTAGCGGTTTCGGCTGTAGTCGAGTCTTAATAAAAACCCTGTTCTTTTATATATATAGATTAGTATGGTAGACGCTTTTTCATTATGCAACATTAATTTGGCAGTAATGTCAAGGTATTGTTTGGAAGTAGTTAGAAACTAGTCCAAGAGATGGCGCCGCGTTACCGCATAACAAAAAAGGGAATAGAAGATTCAGCTTTTGCGTGTGAGTTTCGGGATCCTAAGGTTAGTTGGTAAGGCGTCTGGAGTACTTATCCAGAAGACGCGGCTTCAAATCCAACTTGCAACAGAATTTTTCTTAAAGACATCCTCTTTGATCGATCGCGGGACTCACGAATTGCCGTGACCCCGGAACGTATAGGGCTATTGAAGGACACCGTGTATTTTAGTCAGTACGAGTCTGACAGTACCTCACGCTCTGCCCTGTGTGGGCGGACTCATTTGATGATTTTACATCGTTAAAAAAAAATAGTAATAGTATATAACATTACAAATTTCTGATAAGAAATAACTTAAACTATAGGTATTGGCCGACCGATTTTCTTCTTTTACTTATGAATGCAATAGATTTGACTTCTATAAAATACAATGTCTTTTTTGACCAACAACTCCTGAGAGAAACACTGTCAATTTTATCGCCCATTTATCTCTTGTTAGATAAACAAAGAAAGCTTTCACAATAAAATTATATAACAATCAATTCCTATTTCGTTTCCAATTGGAAACAGAAAGACGATACAGAGCCCCAAGTAAACATTAATAAAATTACGTAAACATTTAATTAACCGATATAACGGAAAGTACAATCATCCCCATTGTACAATCACGAACAGAAGTGTTTCAAATAAATTTGAATTAAAGTAAAATGAAAGATGGCACTCATATTTCTGCGTCATTGGCCCTCAACCGAATATAAATCTGAATAACCGTGGAACAGGATTTGTTCTTAATTTGAAATTCAAATTCTGTAGCGGGAAAATGTAGCCTACCCGTGAAAACAGAGAAAAATGTACCCATTCAAATATAATTAACATAAAAAAATATTAAAAATAAACACGTATTTTGGTACGAGACGTAAACATTTCCTCCCCCAATCTTTGTAACGTTTTTATTTGCATAATTCTACAATTTTATTTAATAGTGATTTAATCGAAATTCAATAATTTGACATGAGAAAATAAGTTATGACCTTTACGTGATTTTTGAGTATTGTAAAAGAATTCACAAAGATCTTTAAAAGGTTTTTAATTTCTAGGACTGTCGTTTCAGTTTCCTTTTTAAGATCAAGAAATTTTTAATGAGTTTTAAATTCGTTGGAACGCCGGGAATTGTCCCTGAAATTAATTCAGAACAGAAATGGCCAATGGTATCCAACTTTATAATTTTGGAGTAATAAATTGTACTAATAATGGGTATTTAAGGGAATCTAATTTTTGGGCTGCAGGTTATCGTGTATCAGCGTCGCCTAACTAGCTGAAGGCCTCAACTATATTATAATTATTTTTAATTGATTTTATGTATTTTAACACTCATATTTTTTCCAATAAAAACATCAAATAATAATCGAATGGATTCTTTTAAAAAAAAATCGTGGCCCCACAAAAAGTTTCTCCTGTGTCGTGAGTGCGTTTACAAACATAGAAACACACTACTAACTACTTGTAGATCATACAAATATTTCTTCCGTGCTAGTATCGAACCCGTGATACGTAGCGCAGCTGTCGATCACTCAGCCACTGTGCCAAATGTCAAAGTAGTTAGGTAGAGGCATAACTAATAGTAAACACGTTTCATCAGTCCCAGATAATATATTTATTATGTTTAAGTCCCATAATGTGGTATTTTTATTACCCAACAACTCAACTTCTTTGGTAACTACATAAACCGCCGTTACCCACAACCTTGTTCTACATGACTTCACTTTTCCCGATACCGGTATCGTTCCGGTTTGCATTTTGTCCCGACACGGCTCCGGTACGGTTTATGTTTATGCAAATGGCCGCCGACAAGCGATTTAGCCGGTTTATGGCGCGTCACTGCCCGAGGTGGTACATCTGTGATACGTCGCTGTTGGGTGGTAACGGTAGCAGTTTTGTACGGGGATGTACTTTGATGCGGTTTGCTATAGCAGTCGTAAAAAAGCATAATACTACTTTTTTGGGAAGTCGAGTAAAAAGTACATATAAAAAGTCACTAGATCAAGAACAACAAAATATGAGAAATTGTATCAGCGAGAACAATGATGGATTAATGGATGGGCTAAGTTATTATTGAAAAACGACGCGCTGCGACCTCTTTCTTATGAGAGTAACAAACGAAAAGTGGTGAAAAAAGTCATGAAAACTTAGATCCACAAATAATAATACCTTATTTTAATTAAACAATTAATAATAACTTTCTATATACGATAAAAGCACGTGACATCACATTTTCAAACCCACTTATTAAATCGACATCATTTCGGATAAGATATTATATTTTTTGACATACTGCAATTTTAAAATATGAACGCCACTAAACATAAAAATCAACAAAAAATAAAGGTTTAACATTATCTTAAGTAAAATATTTCTTCGAGTGCCCCAATTCGCTTCTCTTTAACTCCGAGCAGCTGTGCACAGAACATTGTTCCGTTTTAACAAAATATTTTTAGTTTGTCTTTATACATCGCAAAGCGAGTGTACAACATCAAATTACCATTTCTGTGCGCATCTGTACTTTACCGAATGAAAACTTTAATGATGTATGAACTGTGATAAGAATATAGTTGTACTTACTTGTTTAGGACCTATATTTTATGAGGACAGTCTCGATTTTGTTAGTATTTGATGGGACGGTGGAATTCCACTCTGAAATATAAAAAGGGATTTTTTTGAAAAC
The DNA here is from genome assembly GCA_943136025.2 of Agrotis puta. Taxonomy (NCBI): domain Eukaryota; kingdom Metazoa; phylum Arthropoda; class Insecta; order Lepidoptera; family Noctuidae; genus Agrotis; species Agrotis puta. The sequence goes on along the minus strand of OW964185.2, from coordinate 15,808,295 downwards.
CTTTTTAGAAAGTATTTTGTACCTTCCGAATACTATACAAACTATGTATTTCAGTTGTAAACAAACTGCTCTTTACTTGTGATAGTGACGTTTAACGAATATTAAAATATATTTGAAATATGTACGTATGATGTAGGTATGTATGTAATCTTTATCCCTGGTTAAATAATTGTTAATAAATTTAAATCGTGGTCTTAGTATGCATTATTATTTTAGAAATATCGAAGAGCTTGAAAACATTTTTGTAATATAAAACTAAAAAATAAAAAGCATATCATAAAGTTGATTCCTCCCCAAAATCTAAGTTATTTATGAAAACTACTCAGCTTTACGATACACTATTATGAGCAGACCGTACTTCTGTCAGCACTTAAATCAAGAGATCATACAATTCTAGACTTTAAGATACCAACAGCTAGGAGCTTCGCTTGGATTGTAGCTTAAACATGAACATACTATCTAAATTGTTCACTATTCAGCTAGCGTTGTCATCATCACCACTGCGAGGATCGCTGACTGACCCGCTTGGGCAGAGCACCGCCGTCTTCTCACGACGGCGATAGGCGGAGACTTCTCGCGCCCGTCATTGGTCGAGGCCATGCTGCGTGGCGAGACGGAATGGGAAGCGGTCACCTCCTTCTGCGAAGCAGTCATGCTCGCGAAGGAGGAGGCGGGCCACGTGAGGGAGAGGACAGCGTCCTCTCTGCAGCCTAGCTGCAGTGGTAGACGCCCACGGCGACTGGCGTCGGCAGACGATCTCCGGCCACCGGCGTCGGCATGCGGGCGGCGAGTAATGGGCTACTCGCTGTCCGACCATGGACCATGCCCGTGTCGACGGCGCGTTGTGTTCCACGCGCGCCTCAAAGAGTGTCAGCATAATGACGGGGCCCCCATTTAGAGGGCCAAAGTCTGCCGGGGTCGCGGGACTCACGAATTACCGTGACCCCGGAACGTAAAGGGCTATTGAAGGACACCGTGGTCAAAGAGCTACTAGTGACAGCTAAAAATACATACTTTCCGAGGGCGAAATCTGAAAAATCTCGTGAACTACGGAACGATAAAACTCGACAAGAATTGACTATTTGTTAAGTTGATGCATTCTATGGTTTTTCGCCAGTTAAGCACTAATTGCAATAACAAAATCTCGCGTTTATTATGTCGCCACTTAACACCTTTGTGTTTTCAACCTCAGTAAAACACACTGAGAGTATTATAAGGCGTGAAGCCCCCTCGAGTTGGGGATGATAACATTGCGATTCAAATAAATGCGGCGATATTTTGTGGGTATGTCATAAAGAACACGCGTCTGGACGCCGACTCAGCGAATGGTAGGAGCGTTTAGATGTCGCGATACGGGGACGATGCGATGCATCACGACTTTTAAAGATAAATAATCTACAATTGAAAAATAAGTAACTAACTTTCATAGGGTTCAATTCTAATGATTAGGTCGACTTTTATCGTTTTCATTAAGTAACATTATCAGTTATGTTGATTATTCGACAGTATAAGCCGGCTTTGTAGCTGCAGATTACTACAAAATCTAAGTTAATACGAGTATCTTCCCGCAGAAATGTTGATCATTTGTTTCCTTTCAGACAGATTCTGGTCAGAGTACACATTTAAGGGAGAAGACATCATTTGCTTCATTGTGGTTCAGAAAATGTTATTTGATTTCACACTGAACTAAATCTGAGGAAAGTTGTGATACGTGATCAACTCAAACTGATCCAATGCCTATAATGGCCACTTTAAGAATCAAAGAGAAAATTCAGTTTTTTTTAAATGTTTCAAGTAATTATAATCGTAAGCATAAAAATCATACGTATCCCGTTGACTCTAAAACCTCCAAAACCCAGAGATTTACAGCTACTCCACAAAGTAACTTCATTCTTTTATTGACGTTAAACGGAGCGAAAGTGACAGATAGACGTGATCGCAACCGCCATGATGGAGCGCTCTTATTGTAATGTGAATTATCTCGCATGTGCCGTGAACACTGAGGTGGGAGAGATACGACTTTTTGGAGTTAGGGAGCTAATCTTGAAGTGTAAATAACAGTGATTTGTAGAGGCTGTGAATTATAGTTTTGTCAGTTATCTGGATGATGTTTTATCACATCGTTTAGGACTAGCTGATCCCTTGTACACTCGTCCAAAACTGTATCAAGCATATTAGTGGCTGTAGGCTCGTCGTATTTGTTGCAGAACCAACTAAAGGTTGAGTAGGAAGATTTTCGAATGAAGACCACATCTATGTAAACTTAATGTGGGATGCTCCCGGCAAGATTGACCGATGAACCTGAAGAAGATACTACTGCATGGAGATGTGAAAAGCGGTGGCTGGAAGAAAAAAGCTTGAGATCTTAACATTATCAGCTAGGTGATTATTATCAGATCTTTTGTCCCGCAGTAAACTGTAATAGCTTGATATGATGATTAATGATGATGTCGCTTTACGTAGTTGACTACTGCTCTCTCTCTTTCTCATTGAGAGTAGACTAGATAATAAGAAGGGGAAAAGTCATACATCGACAGTGTTCAAACTTTTTCAGATTTAAACTTTATCACATTTTTCAGTCATGCAGTCATAAAATATAGGTTACTTTCAAGGCAACCTTAGTAGATCGCAAGCTACTCCAATTTACCTCTAAATAAATATTAAAGATACAATATTTTTCCAAAAGAAACGTCTCATTACCCAATTTTGTGAGGATGTCAATATGGTCACGTGTCTCAGTTGGCAGGGGCTGTACGTGACCACAAGCTAATAGGCCAGCCAGGACATTAGTAGCACATTCGTAAAATTATGATTTTTTGTCATTATTGCCTACATTTCTTTGGTAGGTAGTAGAATTAATCCTGTAGTTAAGGTTTACTTTTGTAGAATATTCGCTGATCTCCTTCCAGAGTTGTTCATGAGGATACCAGTTAAGTTAGATTTTGATACGTAATTGTTTATTATTTTGAGACAAATAAAAATTAGTGTGGATAAATTGTGTTATGTTGTTTTATATTGTTATCGTATTACCCAGTTACTGGGTTGTGGAGGTCCGACAGGCAGTCGCTCCATGTAAAATACTGATGTCCAGCTGCATCTGGTTTGACTGAAAGCCGACCCCAATATAATTGAAAAGGCTAGGCAGATGATGATGATGTTTTATATTGTTGTGAAGTTTTTGAATTGAAAGTTTTAATTATTACCAAGCATAATATAATTATGTCCCAACTCATTAACTTGAACAGGGAACGAAACTTCCTCCATTTTAGTCTGTAGGCCGAAAACAACTTAAAACAGGAAAAATATGAAACCCTGTACCGTGTAATAAATTTTTCATTAATTTATTTAATTACTCTCAGTAGGCACGGAAGTTAATAATTATTTATCAATAATAATGTTTCCTGGAGCGAATAACGGACGCGGGGTTTCACCAAAATTTAAAATTACTCTGTCGATTTTTTTAACAAATGTAAATTCAAAATACGTCCGGCGTCGTATTTCAGTCTGATTTAAAATCGTTGTGCGGAATTCTGATTACTTTTAGTATTCCGTACTTGGATTATAAAAACGGGACGATATTAGAATTTATTTTGTTTAAAAAAATACAGTCGAATTGAGAACTTCCTCCTTTTTTGAAGTTGGTTATTAAGTATTCATGTAATGCAACTATCACAAAGTTACAAAAATGAATGCCAGTTAACCTAAAGCATGTGTTTGCATACTGCAAGAAATCCGGAAACAACAATGTTTTAAACAAGATATTTTTATTTAATTAAGTAACTTAGATTTATCATCTAGTCTAACATCCAGCGACTGCCTATCTGCCTGCCTCCACAACCCAGTTAATACTGGTTGTAACGATATTTTTTGGTCAGACAGACCGACAGAGTTGCATACGTCTAGATTCACGCAACAAGGATATGAACAATTGCTTACAAAGTCTTCAAATACCTAGGGAATTCGTTTCCCACCAATTTCCCAAGTCGTTTCATGCGTTACGCATAAAAAGTGAAAAGTGCACTTACTACCATGTTTTATTTTTTCATTACCACACGGAACCCATCTTAAAAGCCCTATAGCTCATTCTCTTTTTATTCGTAACAACCCCCGGTCAGTGGTATAGCATTAAATCTCAAATTACAGTCGTGATGCCAGGTTTCAGCACTTTAATAAACATTTATGTTTTTTATGTCCACCGACTTAATTTGCTGGGTGTACATATGAGAATGGAGTTACACCGGACTTATTTATTATATTAATGTATCATTGAATGGTTTTTTAAGTATGGTTTATAGGTTTCAAGAAAATAATGGCTTAAAAAGTATATAAAATTTTGTCTGGGTACTTTGAAAATGATTCCTTTACCAGTGATTTTAAAACAGCTCTATTTTATTTCGATAATCATGCTTGTGGTTACCTAAATTGTAAGTGAATCACTTTACAATGAAGACAAAATAGTACTATACGTAGTAAAAACGCAAAAGTAACCAGAATCTTTATTATTATCATTTAAAATACGCTATGTACAGATGCCAGTAGGTCACCCGAGTCTGTAAAAAAATCTAATCGAACATTAACCTTTCACAATTGTGATAAGGATGAATATCTATGAAATAATGGTAAAATCATCTTATGAGTCCTCCCACCCAGGGCAGAGCGGGAGGGACTGTCAGACTTGTACTGACTAAAATCCACGGTGTCCTTCACTAGCCCTTTATGTACCGGGGTCACGGTAATAAGTAAGTCCCGCGACCCCGGAAGGCTTTGGCCCTCTACAGGCCCCGTCACTATGCTGACACTCCTTGAGGCGCGCGTTGAACACAACGCGCCGTCGACCCGGGCATGGTCCATGGTCGGACAGCGAGTCGCCCATTACTCGCCGCCCGCTTCCTGACTCACCCTTGACATATTTTATACACAGAAACGAAGTAATTATTCTCACACTAGGATGCGGAACGAGGCAGATGCGGAGAAATGGCAACGTTGCACCCTTTCATTGAGAGACTGACTAATTAGGTCAATAATATTATAGTATGCGATGTTGCCGCTCTTCTTTAGTGTTGTGTATGAAGATCTGTACAATGACAAGAGAAAGAATCATATTATATTTATACCCTTTTTCAAGTTTTTCTTTAAGTTCCTTTTTAGACAGTTTTTTTTGTATCTTATTTTATGTATGGCAAGTGCGGAAAATTGTATGGTATCGGTTAATTTTACTTTACCGTAAATTTTTGCTTTTTTATTGGCATACACACGAAAATATTGACAACGTAGCTTAATTGAGCCGTGGCATTAAGGCCAAATTATTTTCTGCTCTTTGTAAGTGCTAATAAATAAAAATACATTATTTAGAAGCTCACTGATGATTCTACTAGCTATAGTCTGACCATCATTTGAACGAAATTTCTTCCACAACCGTGACAAATTAACGCTCTCCAGCGGCCGTATTAGGACGTCTTTAAACCAGGCTTGTTCCAGTGAGTGAACGAGGTGGCGTTAGACGACTTGTATAGCTCTGTCTCTTTCACTCACTGGAACAAGCCTGGTTTTAAGACGTCCTAGTCATAATACGGCCCCTGGTAGTTTATTGTCAGTAAGCATATCATAATCTCATCGGAACCTCGCTGTGAATCCATTTGGAGGCAAACAAGGGAAGCAGTGTTGATCGGTGGTATCACTGTTTTTGTTCAGTCACATCATAGATACGTACGTGCAGAAGGTTGAATTTTACACCCCGTTCTTTACACTTTATATGGGACAGGGTCTAAAGTTGAACCTTAGTGCTTAAACTTAGTACTAAGGAACGACGGACACCATGGGTTTTAGTCAGTACAAGTCTGACAGTCCTTCCTGCTCTGTCCTGGGTGGGAGGACTCATTTGATGATTTTATCGTGTTAAAAAAAGTATACTAAATATGAGAAACACGATGTAAAGAAAAAGGAAGCGAATTTATTTCAACTCTTCTCTGTTCTGAAGTCTGTCCAGCTGGAAACCGTGACCCTAGAATGCAAAGGGCAGCAACGGGGTCGACTTTTAGCTAGTAAGAGTTTGACAATCCCTTTCGTTTTAATCACACGTTTGTTTTCTTTTTTCTTTTTAAATACAATGCCCCCACACTAGAAATTTCAGCATCGTTTCTGCATTTACTAACAGATACTCACATAGACAAACACCCAGACCTGGTGACCTACCATGACGTCACGACGTAATTCCAGTGTGGGAACGAGGTGGCGCTAGACGACTTGTATAGCTCTGTCTCTTTCTCACACTGGAATTACTCTCACTTAAAGACGGTAGGCCATCCGAACTGCAAGTAGTTGTACTTGCAGTTCATACAAATATTTATTCTGTGGGGAGATAAACCCGGTGACACCGCGCAGCGTTCGATCGCCCAGCCTATGCGCCAACCGTGTCGTCAGTTGTTGTTCTAGCTGCAGCTTCGCTCTAACTGAACTTCTGCATCTATCTACGTCCTGCCTCATTGGCCAGCCGAAATAAATTTGAATAATAGACCTCCGCCAGAGAGGGGAAAAATCTGAAATTCAAATGCACTCCCGGACACGAGTGTCGGTACATTTGGCGTAAAAAAATCGCACAAATATTGTGTGTCTACTGGGATCGAAAATGTGTTTTTTTTTTTTATGAAATTGATACTGATTAAATTGAGCGGCCATCGCGTCCGATGTCGCTTAGATACGAGTTTTTGATTTCGTCCGTTTTCCCTTTCCAATTGTTTTATAAGTATTTTTATTTTATTGGCTGTTTTTTAATTGTTTAGGTAAAATTGTGAGTTTTGTATCTTTAATGACTGTAATTGACTTTGAAGATCAAAACGTTTAGTAATGACTCTCTTTTTAATTAACGTCCACGCGATTTTGAAACAAAATAAATTAACTTTTCTTTACATAGGACTCTTTCTCTTTCTCTCCCGCTACAGAAACAAAGCCTCTCTTCCCTCCTTCTGCTTATTTCCGTAGATCATACATTTGTTCCGTACGTTAATCAAAACCGCGACGCAACACAGCACAATCACTTAGCCACTGTGCCAAAAATTATGCTGTCAAGTTTTTATATTGCACCACTTGATTCTATACTTAGATATCACAAAAAACGACTGCATTATTAGACAATGTTTACTGATATCGAAGGCATATACTCTATACAATCTAGGATAATTATAATTCTGTTCGGAAGCGTACTAAGACTAACGTAGTTCTATTGATTAATGTCAAATTAATTAACACACATCCCTGTTTGTCTATCTTTGGCAGTGATTGGTTGTTAACCAAGCTGTACTCCAATTACCGTCAAATCATATTAAACTACACACACCCGTAATTATATTACTAGGGGAATTTGGTTAAGCTCTAATAAAATAGGGAAAGTCTCACTCAACTAAAACCATATTGTATGTATATTTTTCTATTGTAGTGTGAGGCCATTAACAACATTCGTCCATCATGTTGGTTTATTTTTGAAGTTAATATTACGTGTGTAATTTGTGATAATTGTAGTAAAAACCATCCTTACAGTCAATGTTTGATAGCCAGTATGTTACATCCAATGTTAAAATAATCTTTATTAGTTTTTGGTGGCGGGACTGTACGAATTACCGTGACCCCGGAACGTAAAGGGCTATTGAAGGACACCGTGAATTTTAGTCAGTACGAGTCTGACAGTCCCCCCCGCTCTGCCTTGGGTGGGAGGATTCTTTTGATGATTTTACCACGATAAAAAAAACCTTTATTCGTTTTTATACTTATTGGTTACATTTTTATGTATTTTTCAATTATAATTTAAAGACATAAAAATACTCGTAGCAGTCAACCAGCATCGCAACCAGGGTCCAAGCTCCTTACAAAGCGCGCCGTGTCCGGAAGAACTGCTTCTGAATCAGGTCCTTGATCCAGCTGCCTAACAAGAGCCTCCTTAGATGTTGGTCGAGGCTCAATGCTCGGTGAATCCACATCCCTCATATCGACAACCTCGTGAGCCAAATCAAATGGTTATCACTTCTTGTTGGCGTGTTTGGTGTCCAGCTCCGACAGGTTGGTGGTTGCTAGCAAGGTTGGCAAGGTTGTTCTGATGAGGCCTACCACTACAAGTGGTATGTGGTGCATCCCACCCACCCCAATTTTAATTTGTGTAGTTTTATAAACACCTAAGTAATATACTAGGTATAGTCTATTATAATGACTAAATAGTTAAAGGCATAGTAACTCACTTTATTCACATAATATAATTAAATACTCAATATCAAAAGGAGCTCGATTCATAAAGGACTTCAAATGACGACAAAAAATTCTGAACCGGTTTTAATTAAACCTTTATTGATGACACTGAATAGATAAACACAGAAGCTCAACTACATACAACATACATATACTCGAATGTCTGATGATAGATGCCTTGATTTGTGTGACTTCCAGGCGTCTGAGACAAGAACCCTCATCTCTGTGATAGAGAATGAGATACAATCCACTACGCGAGACCAGTCTGCATTCCCGCGCAGGGTCGACTTAAGAGCTGCAACTTACCACCCACTTCCAATAGAGTAAAACTTCTGTAACTTAGATCTTGTATGTTGACACGGTTGCAAATCATCGCGTCGGGGAAGTTCGGGTGCCTTCGTTTAATTAACCGATGGCTATTTACGTTTAACTGGTGTTTAACGACGTTTTTAAAGGGTTAGCTATCAAGTATTGGTAATTGAGTCGTCTGGCTTTATTTACTGTTTGTTGTAAATAAGTCTGAAAGGTCAGAAGGGTTTTATGTTACTGTTTGTGTCATTTTGTTTCTTGAATATTTAATTTACGAGTTTTGTGAAGGTTCATTGACTTTTTGCTCCATTTGGCCCTGTTATTTAGCAGGTAATAATTTTAATGACTTTAAAATTAAAACAAAACTAAATAATGAGGTAATGATAGCATCATCTAAAGATTCCATCGCTGAGATAAAAGTCCAATGTGTCGTGGTAGATGTCACAAGTTCTTCTTCTTCACTCTTCTTGCAGTAACTGTCATGGCGAGTTTCCTTCCGTGGCTGAGAAAACACATATAGCTGATGGTCTTGGCTGTCATTTGTAGATCTTTGACAGTTGTTACTGTTAATTAGAAGTTCGTTAGTCTTACAACCAGTCTAGCTGAGGTATTTCATATTGGGCACTACGCATTTGAGAAAAATTTTGATAGGAGCCGTGTGTGGAATAATTAAGGTGCCATTAACTCAGGTGCCATTTCAGCGGGTGCCCATTGTGGAATACCTCATCTAACTAAAGGGTATTGTACTATCCAGTTGTGGATTAGAAAAACAGTTGTGCCATTAAGCTGCATTTGGTTTGATTGGAAGCTACCCCAACACTTTTTTTTTAACGTGGTAAAATTATCATATGAGTCCTTCCACCCAGTGCAGAGCAGGAGGGACTGTCAGACTCGTACTGACTAAAATCCACGGTGTCCTTCAATAGCCCTTTACGTTCCGGGGTCACGGTAATTCGTGAGTCTCGGGACCTAGCTGCCCCAAAATAGGAAAAGACTAGGTAGATGATGTCGGTATTTTTCTTTGTAGTCTTCCTTAAAACACTTACATAAGTGTTGGAAATGTATCAAACAACCAACAAAATACGTTTTTTAATACCTACTACTCAATCTCAGGTTCAAATAAACTCGTGCAACTGTAATGCAATATAGTTGATCGACGCAACCGAACGAACGCCGATACAATGTTACAACTTACACTTTTAATGAGCGACTGAAATGTTAGTTGTGTTGCTACACTTCTGCGGGAAGTGCGTTGTAGGTAATATTATGAATACGAGTTAGTGTAATGTTTCTGTATCATTGACTTTATAATTATGCATTCATGAAAGACACGTCTATTGACATGTTAAAGTCCGATATGCTTGCAACTCCGTTAGCTTAGAATGGTAAAGAAAAAAACGTTTTTTAAACATAATTATCTTCCACAAGGCGAAACCATTGCTTTGTTAGTTAATCCAATATGTTTTTTTTTTCATGCAGGGAAATAAAAAAACAGCGTTCGAATTGCAAAGCAGAGAATTATAAATTTTATTGAGTGCACGTTTGAGTTAAACATGGTCTGTCCAAAGTGTGACAGTTATACGACAGGGACTTCAATAACGCCTTTGGGCGGGATCCACTTCCAAGCGAAACTCCTATACTTTCGGTGCGCAGGAGTTCTTAATTCTTCTGAGTGATCTAGCTTCATCTTAGGTCCAATCTTTGCTTCTGGGCTGGATTGAGACGAAGAGCAATTATTTTATTTAAATATTGATAGTTGGTCGCGGGATTTACGAATTACCGTGACCCCGGTACGTAAAGGGCTAGTGAAGGACACCGTGGATTTTAGTCAGTACGAGTCTGACAGTGCCTCCCACCCTGCCATGGGTAGGAGGACTCATTTGACGATTTTACCACGATTAAAAAAAAGCCATGTACCTCGGATATTATCGTATAAACCGTTATTCTTACTAGTGCCGTGGCACAGTTCACGTGATACTGCGCGAGTGCATTAAGCACAGACGTCCAGCTGTTTGGAGCTGCGGTTACCTCCCCCCTCCTCTCCTCTTTAGTCTCTGCCCTGAAATGGCCTTACAAATAATGCCTACAAGATTATGTAGCTTTGTTTTGAACTAGATTGGGCAAAATTAGTGATGAGTTTTAGGTGAGAATTCTGCCAGATTTTTGGCTTCCTTTGACTAAGACTGTAGAAGTGACCATTCAATAATTAAGTTTTGTGAAAGTTTGTATCACAGAAGATATGTATCTGAGAAGATTTGCATCTGAGAAGTTAAATTTGTAACTGATAAGGAGACTAATGTTACGAAATTAGTGATTACCGATCTTCGAATTCGAAGAACGTAGTTTAGTATTAATAATCAATTAAGATACAATGGACATAACTGCTGTTTAGGGCTGCTAAAGCAATGAACTTAGCTTTACAATGACCCTACTTGACTACGCTAATTTTTAAAATTCATTAAAGTAACACCTAAACAGGTACATGACATCAATGTGAGAACCTGTAAAGTAACCTGCAGTTTTTGTCAGCATAGAATCACGCACCTAACTGAATTCATGCAAAAAGTTCACCCGGCAATGTCCCTTCCATCCCGTATGAAAAGTGCCACTATCCACTTTGACACACGTATCCCATATTCAACAAAAAAGTTCCTGTAACGTAATAATCCATTTTTTCCCGCTGGCAACACCAATTCTCAGCACCACGAACATAACTATAAAACGGAATATGTAATTGAATTAAAGTCTGACGTTGAAGCTGAATGGAACGAAATCAATTATCCGTCAATGGTGATCAGTATCGACAGGGAATTGAATGAGTAATCGTTTCATGGGTTTTTTTATGTAATACTGCCAATCATGGTAGTTGGATTGATTTGTGGAGAATGATATCAGTTTATGGTTTATTGCTTTTTAATCTAGCTATAAACAACCGGCTTTAGATCATGGAATGATCTGGGTTAAGCGGCAGCGAAAGTGTAACTGCAAAACGGATCTTTTGTCAACATCAAATGCCGTTTTTAGTAACACTTTTTTTAGAAAAGTGTTCAACAGTTGATTAATTTTTTTGGGATAAGACTGAATAAAAACTTCACTGTTCCTTCTCCCTCCTCGACCTTTGCATTCCTAGGACGCTGTATTCTCTTAAGATGGTCCCGAGTGTCTGGCAGGCATTTAACTCGTTATGTCACTCGTCAGTTTGCTGACAGCTCCTTGAGCCATCGACTTGGTTCTGGTACCTCGCTACCCTTTACGCCATTCAAAAACCATCCCGCTACATCTGACACAGTTTAATTATCTGACGAAAGCAACGAATAATCTCTATGACTCCAAAAAATATTATAGTAAAACAGATCCCCTTTTTAACAGTATGTAATTCTAACACTAAAAGTAAATCACTTTAGCGCTAAAATAACTGGCACTAGCTGACGTCAAACATGTGACGTTAGTGCGTTGTCAACGTCGCGCTACAGCTAGCCACACCGCGTTGACGTGGTGATGTGCTGACGTGGTGACGGCGTTTGTTGACGTGGTGGTCGCCAGGTGCTGAGATGAATAAATGCTAACGTCAGCAGCTAAATACGAATACTGAGAGTGAATAAGTGTTGGCAAGGACTAAATGTTATAATAATTAACACAGTTGAGTTTATATACTTCTTACTTTAAATGCAAAAGATTGTGACTTTGAATGGATGATGTTTGTTACTCTTTCACTCAAATACTTTCTCTCTTCTTCAAGGAAAAAAGATAAAAAGGAATATAACGAAAAACACTGATAGTTTAGTTCCAACACATGCTGAGTACAAGTTCTCCTTTTGTCCCATATTTCCTTGGCCTGCGCTAGTCTTTTTTTTAACGTGGTAAAATCATCAAATGAGTCCTCCCACCCAGGGCAGAGCGGGAGGTACTGTCAAAATCCACGGTGTTCTTCAATAGCCCTTTATATACCGGTCACGGTATATCATAAGTCCCGCGACCACGACAGGCTTTGGCCCTGTAGAGGGGGGACCCCGTCATTTTTGCTGACACTCTTTGAGGCGCGCGTGGAAAACAACGCGCCGTCGACTTGGGCATGGTCCATAGTCGGACAGCGAGTTGCCCATTACTCGCTGCCCGCATGCCTACTGGCCTACGCGATTCTTAACTACGTTTTACCCGCGATCATATAAATTTCGTTTACCTATTTAGCCTCTAGTCTATCAACTCTTCGACCGCCTCTCGGCCACCATTTACTAAAGACTCTTACATTTTCAGATTGCTATTTTAAAATACTTGCAAAACATTAAAAATATACAAAAAATGTAAGCACCATGTTTTAAACTACTGTGAAACATGCTAATTTACTAACAATATAATTTTCTGTGTTATAGCAGCTTTACATGAGAGTCTTTCATAATTTAGAATTTTACTGCACTTTATTACTAAGTACTACTAAACAACATTGTAAGCAAGAAACTAATTTATAATCAAAATACGTCATTTGCAAGCAATTTTGTTATATTTACCTATTTCAAAGATGTAATTTATTCATAGCCAACTTCTACAAGGTAAATACTCAAATTCCTAAACTTATAACTAACATCAACAAACTGTAGCAACTCCTATCAATACAATACATGTATACACACTATACATACAAACTATGAATTCTTAGTCTACAAATTTCTACCAAACTTTACCTAATTAACATTTCTTGGGAAACCGTAGATGTTTCGTAGCGCGTAGAGGTTCGTAGCAGTGTAGCTACGGCGTAGCTCGTAGCAACACTGCTACGAGCTGTGTAGGATGTTGATTTTCCGCGCTTAAAATTACGCGCAGATATTATTATCGTTGTACAACTAGTTGTAAATTAATAATGCTGTAAATTCTTCGGAAATGTTTGGTTTGCAACTATTCCGTTTAATTTACGTTCACCTCCTAGCGTAATCAAAATATTATGGAGCAAACCGGTATTTATTCAATAATAGTCCTTAAGAACTAATTATTTTAGAATGTTTGTTTTTCATATCTATCTATACTATAATAAATCTGTAGAAGGGTCAATTCTGTACATTGAAAATATTGAAAAAATAAATAGCGGGGGTGTTGCTGGATCGATACCAAACCCAAATATATGATTAAAAAAATTTTTGTCTGTCTGTCTGTCTGTCTGTTTGTGCAGGCATCACGTGAAAACTAACGGTTCGATTTCGATGAAACTTGGTATAATTATTCCTTATTATCCTGGGCATAACATAGGATACTTTTTATCCTGGAAAAATACGTAGAAAAAAAATCTTATTTTTCAGTTTTATTCATAGACGTTGTTCTGTAGAACCGCGAACACACGTTGCATTACCCGCAGTGGATTCAGCGCCGTAATATTTATAAGATGTCATTGTCAGAGTTACTCAAAATGGGGAAATAAACCATCCACGCGAAGACCGACATCCGCGCGGACGGAGTCGCGGGCGGAAGCTAGTATCAGAATAATTATAAAATGGACAGTTTTGTATGTAGTATTATGTAATGTACACAATATTGTGTTACTGACTGTTTGTGAGTTTTAATGTTTGAATATAACCTCAATACAAAAAGATATTCGTGGTGCCCCGTTTGATCATCATCATCTTCCTGCCCTTATCCCATTTTACTTGGGGTCGGCGCAACACGCGCATCTAGTTTAAAAAATTATAGTAAGGAATGTGATTTGACGTGTAAAAGAGTTTGTCAAAACCAATTTGAAAAATAAATATCATTTATCATTTTATTTATCACGTTTTTTTCTTCCATTCTCCTCTATCAATTGAATTAAATTGGAAAATCTAGAAAAAGAAAACTGTTTTATGGAGTGGAGGAAAAAAGCACCAATTACGACCTATTATAATGATCATCATCTGCCTAGCCTTTAGCCAACTATATTGTCGTCGGCTTCCAGTCAAACCGGATGCAGCTGGATATCAGTATTTTACATGGAGCGACTGCCTATCGGACCTCCACAATCCAGTTACTAGGTAAAACAATACCTTATGGTAAGACTGATCGTCAGACTTTAGAGCTTCTGACTAACAGTAACTTCTGTCAAAGATCTACAAATGACAGCCGGGACTAACGACTTTGGGCGATTGTGCACTACAAGGAATTTTACTATCCAGCAGTCCGATTTTTTACAGTCCAATATGGCACGCCATTATTGTATATACTAGTTTGTGCACTATACGTAATTTTACCGTCCGACATTTTACTTTTCTCTATTCCGGAACGGTCATCAGGTTCAGAGTAATTTCGCGTGCGTGGTGTGTAGTTTCAAAGACAGAGCTACCCTAAACTGAGGCGTATCATCCGAGTAAAGACGGACAAGTGCACAAGCCAATGATCCGTTTTTTCCATGCCACTTCGGACCGTAAAAAATCGGATGTTCGGACAGTAAAATTCCTTGTAGTGCACAATCGCCCTTTACGTGCTTTCCGAGGCACGGAGGAATCTCGCTATGACAGATGGTCACCCATCCACAGACCAACATCGGCAAGCGCGGCTTACCCCGAAAGATCGGCCTTTGCGGCTGTAATTATTTAGCCAAGAGCAAGTCTGACAGTCCCTCCCGCCCTGCCCTGGGTGGGAGGACTCATTTGATGATTTTACCACGATAAAAAAAAAAAAAAAAAAAAAAAAAAAAGAGCTCCTCAATGATCTCCGTATATAAATAACTGGCACCCAACACACGACTAACAATGTACATAATTCAGGCTATAATACCGTATGGTGTTCAAATTCCATCGTACATCATACGTGACGTCGCGGTTGGGTTATTGCGCTATATGGCGCTATCTTGCGCTACGTTGCGCTATGTCGGGCTATATTGTTGCTGGCACTCATCGTGCGGTCGTGAAGAATGTCAACTTAATAGTTTATGTGAGGTTATGTTTTGGGTTACCATTATTATTTAGTGTTAATAGTATGTGTAAATAGAATTGAATTTTAGAAATAGGTTTGTAATATTAGAAATAGTCTACATAATCAGATTATAATTTTCTCAGTAATAGGACTCAGGCCTCCACTCTGTTAAGCCTTTGTCAAACGGACAGGCGTAGCGAATACGAAGCGAGGCGTTTTAATTTGTAATGTATGGAATTGTTTGAATCCAGTCACATAGAAAAGCGAAAGCAATCCGATAGCGTGACCGAACCGATGCGAAGATGTGGCGAAGGCGTATTTGCTTTGTTTGACGTCGTTTATAAAAAGCCAGCTAATGCAACTGCCACGCCTCGGTTCGCTGCACCTAGTTTGACGTCTTGTATCTGTTCGTTATTGCTTCGGACTCGGTCCGGTTCGCTATCGCCTGTCTGTTTGACAAAGGCTTTAGAGGGAGTGGGCCATAGTCCACCACGCGAGCCCAGTGCGGGGTGTTAGATAATTATTACATATCTTCGAATGTTTGGTTCTAGGACATGTCGGTTTCCTCACGATATTTTCTTTAACCGTTCTGATAACAGTAGTCATGAAATGAGTTGTTAATACAAAGTAGTGCACCTGGTCGAATTCAAACCTACAACTCGTAATTCGGAGCCATTATCACTGAGCCACCACAACATGTGAGGTACTTATGGTACTTAAAAACAAAAACATTTTCACAATGAAAATGTTACATGGTTTTTCTATTGATCACCAATGCAGTGCTTTTAAAACAGCACTTTGCCACAAGTTGTTAGTTTTTTTAAACCATAAAGGTGACAAGCAAGCATACGGCCCACCTGGTGCTGCGTGGTCACCGCATCCTCTGGACGTCTGCAACATCAGAGGTATTTCTTGGGCGTTGCCAACCTTGCAACTTTTTTACGTCCTTTTTGAGGGTATATATGTACCATAAAGTGAGTGTGACACGAAGTTACAAGGTAATTAACCACAACAAAACAATGTTTGTAGTTATAATAATACACCCACTACTGGTATACAGTTAATGAGAGTGTTGATTAAAATATAATTCTCCTTGAAATATTGTTGACCTAATGGTGTAAAGACATTAATTTAATTGAAAAAATTGACCTTTTAACTGTCGGTCAGCACAACGTTCCACCTACTTTCTTCAAAACCTCAAAAAGGGCATAAAAAGTTGCAAGGTTGGCAACGAGCAAACGACATCTCTGGTGTTGCAGGCGTCCATAGGATGGGGTGCTAAGACAGGAAACCTCCACGTGCGCCCGTGGACTGGAGTTCCCCTTCGGATACGTCCGGGGGGAAGACCAGTTTTTCGGGCCGGTGCACCCTGGGATGCGGGCAAAAACTCTTTTAGGCACTGTGTGCCTAAGGGGTCTCTTAACCCGTATGCGAATAGCCTGTCGGGTGGATGCTCCAACGCGTGTCCCTCTGAACAGCAGAGGGCACAGCGGCGGAGCGGGCTTGCGGACGGTGAGTAATGGGTAAGCTCGCCGTCCGACCAAGGACCAAGCCCGGGTCGGTGGCGCGTCGTGTTTCACGCGTCACCGACGGGGCCCCTTACGGGGCCAAATGCCTGCTGGGGTCGCGGCTTTTTTCTTAATCCAGGATACCGCGGCGCGGAGGACTCATTTGATGATTTTGACACGCTAAAAAAAAAAAGGCGTCCATAGGATACGGTGACCACTTAACATCAAAATAATAATAATACTGTAAGTCCAAAGTAATTCTTATCTAAGTAACTCATCTAGCTGATAAATCTATAACAGAATGATAGTATTTATGTATCACTAATCTTGTGAGATGAAAACTGACGATTCTAGAACACAATGCTCCTTTTCATCACGAGAGTCCAGAACAGATAGGTGTTAGATGAAGATAAAACAGTTTTCTCATGATGTTTAGCTTTAATTTGAGAGCACTTATCTTTTATTTCATTCCACTTGAGATCTGTTAGACATCACGTTATCATTTATGCCTTTGTCAAACAGACAGATGCAAGTGAAGCGATAACGAACCGAAGCGAGACGTCAGTCCGATAGTTCTGTCACGCTATCGGATCGCTTTTGCTTTTCTATGTGACTGGATTCAAACAATTCCAAACATTACAAATAAAAACGCCTCGCTTCGCTTTTTCTTTCTTATCATTCCTCACACGATACATCCATATTTTCTTCGTCCGTCCTCTTCTTCTTTATTCATGAAAATTCATTTTCATTATTCTCTTAGTGACATGCGTTCGTGAATGCAACTTGAATACCACTTCAACGAACTACCGCGGGGACGAGTGTTTTCGTGAAAAAATCGCCATATTTATCATTCTCGGGTTATGTTCCATTATTGTAAAATGTTTTGAATCGAAAATTGGTTCAAAATAAAGTATATAATTTAATAAACATAGATATAAAATTGAGAGACTATCGCGGATTATATTTGTCAATTTTAAGTTTACCACTTTACAAAGAGAAACCATAACTACGTTGTGTTTGTATCAACTTCAAAATTGAATATTATAACTTTTCTTTTGAAGAATTAGATCAAACAAACGAAAAATCTCACATGACTTTGAATAAACCCTTGAAATGTCGCAGACAAGTACCGAAATAGATTGTAGCGAAATTATTACTTAACACTTTAAGCGAGACTAACAATAAAAAATTTATTAAAAAAACAAAAAACCCGACTGCCTGAAAAAATGTGAAATAACTGGAAAGACAAAAACAAGGTAAGAAATATTTTTTTTGGTTTTTAAGCGATCGTAGTGGATAATTGTCACAAACGCAGTCGGAGGCATCAAATGTTCACATGGTGACAATGATGTTGAGTTAACTACTGCTGAGTCATCGTGTACACTGTGTTTTAGTTTTTGCATAGAATGAATTTATCGCTTACGGGAATTTTATGTACCCTCTCACGTTTAAGACGAATCTAACGACACCTCTCAAGTTAAAATCCATCAAGCCGTTTAGGCTGCAGAGCGTGCCAAAGAAATATACCCACATACATACATACATACACTCGAAAAACATAACCCTCCTTCTGGCGCAGTCGGGTAAAAATATTCTCTAACTAAATAGCCGCAACGTATAAATGGCACCGCGCATAAAGCTAATGAAACGAGTAACTGACAGCAAGCTATTTCTCTACTGCACCAAAATGACAATCGGGCATACGGATGGCGATTAATGGGTGACTCACCGTCCGATCATGGACAATGCCCGGATCGACGGCGCCTCGTATTCCACGCGCGCCTAAAAGAGCTGTTAATAATCTGACAAGGCCTCCCTTAGAGGGCCCAAACCTACCGGGGTTGCGGGACTATCTCATCAGGTAACCGGACCCTGGAACGTTAAGGGCTATTGAAGAATCACCGTGCATTTTAGTCAGTACAATTCTGACAGTCCCTCTCCTCCCGCCCCGGGGTGGGACGACTCATTTGATGATTTCACCACGATAAAAAAAAAACAACATTATGTACCTAATGTTAAAATACTTACATTTTTTGGTCTATTGCCTCTTTGGACTATTCAATCACTTTGGTCAACTTTGCACTGGACCTGTAGGTAGATTTACTTATTCTTTAATTGTGTCTCAGCTATGGGCTGGAAATAATGCGCTGAGTGACTCAACATTATGCGAAAAACCACAACGTTCACTTCAACTTGAGAACCAGTTAAAAACTCAATATTGTTCAACAAGCAAGCTCGTTTAACATTATTAACGACAAAAAAACAAAAACTAAAAGCCAAGAAAGTACAATCAGGGAAAAAAGCTGGCGACATTTTTATATTAAACCTCCAACACGTTAGTCGTGTCGCTTCAAATCCGTATTTCCATGCAAATGAACTCAGTGGGGTGTAGGTAACGAGGAAACTGTACAGTGTTATTAAATTCTCATTTTGTTGCTTCGACGACTGTGCGCGACTGTATCGGCTTAGTGTAAGGGGGTAATTCCGAACGTACACGATTTGTTATAGTGAGTTAGATGGTTTAGTAATTAGGAAATTGGTTTGTTGCTTTAATTCTGGGTTTGTGACTAAAAGCAGTTCCACTAGTTAGTCTTCAAGGTTTAGTAGCGGTTGACGACATCACCCATTCAGTGACCATTAAGTTGCTTCATAATTTCGAGAGTACAACACACATACAAAACGAGTACCTGACAAAAATAAACTAAAAAATAAAGGAAATTAATAAAAAAAGAAGTCATTGAAAATGGGTCTTAAATATACATATTCGTAGCAATACAGTTTCGTGAAAAAACCAATACAACTACGCACGAAAAAATGTTGCTTTTATACAAACAGTACTTTTTGACGGCTGGGACAATTCATAAGTTAAGCGGAAGATTTATTTTATGTATTTAAGAAAAAAAAATAATAATAAAGAAACCTAGAATAAAGTTTAGCAAAGAATCTTGGTACATCCTTTCACTAGCAGTTTTATTGAAGTGAAAACTTCTTTAGCGGCGTTGTGCACTTTTTTTGGAATGGGTAAAAAATGATAAACTCGCGTCAGGACACGTGACCTGATAGAAAATTCGTAAGACGGCGCAGGGCGCTTGCGCGAATGTTCGTGTCTGTTTATTACCAATAAAGTTTTCACTTCTGCCGGCACTCCCAGAGTGCAACCCGTCGTTTTTGAAGTAAACTTCTTTAGCGGCGTTGTGCACTTTTTTTTTTCATGGGACACTCACAGAACAGCACCCCGCGATGAGTCCCAGTATTTTTTTCTTACACAAATAATTTTCCATCTTAATTCAAAGAAGTTATAATAGGAATTATTTTATTTCATCCCGAATGGGTAAAACGTTCGGCACAAAGTGCCACGGTGTCAGGTATAAGTTCCATCACGAATTGTTGGCATCTAAGAAGTCATTGGATGGCAACAATTACAGGTTAGAAGTCTTTATTGTTTCACTACTCTCATAGACACCAACTCTAATACTCAAAAACTTTGTTAAAGGCATTTACTATTACTGTCTCTTTTCTTTTAAATAATAAGCGGAAAAAATAAGATCACTTAACACAACGAAACTCAAAACATACAAATTCAAAACTTTACAAATTTCCATTTAGTTGTAATAAACTCAGTACAAAATAGCGCTAATAGCTCCAACATTTTACTCGCTGTTAAATCTTATCTAAGTTTGCTTAAATTAGTCGTAGATAATCGCTATCGCTTACGCTTTGCACCTCTAAAGCCATAACCTAAACGCTCCTCTGAATTTAAACGATGTGTTAAAAAAGCGTATTCTTTTAGAACGAATAAAATAACATTAAGTAGGCAAGTTTATAACCAATCGAGGCCCTTATAACGTTGTCCCTTTAAAGGTAGGGGTACACTTCTACAGTGTATTTGGTTTCCAATTACCAATACTTGAAGGGGACATTATAGACTCATTTTCATCTTCAAATCTGCTTATAAAAAAAGTGTAAACATTCAGTCATTTGTGTTGACCTATGTTTTTTGGTTCTTTTCACTTTTTTTTTTTTGAAATAGCAAGTATTTCAGATGCTTATCTTCGCAATTAAGTCATTTTCATGTATGTAGGTCTCTTGGATTCAAAGATATTTGAATTTTGCTGTACATACCCCAGTCCTACCGATTCATAAACTAAAATGGCCACCATTTATTTATTTATTTATTTAAACTTCATGCAACACAAATGGTACATAGGCGGACTTAATGCCTGAGGCATTCGCGAGGTGTTGGGTTAGGATTTTTTTTACAAACAGTTTCGACGATGAAAATGAGTCTATATTATCTCCTTCAAGTATTGATAATAAGAAACCAAACACACTGTATACATTTGCGTCAGTAACAGCAGGAAGTTCAATAGAAGTACTTCTTAAGCGACTTCAAAAAAGGAGGAGGTTCTTTATTCGACTGTATTTTGTTGTTTATGTTTGTTACCTCATAACTTACGATTGAATGATTCTGTTTTGTCCATGCAGTATATCTGTCGTTTGGTCCCATGAAAATTTCTTTCAGTTTGGTTCAGTAGTTTTTTATTTTATGAGCATTTTTCGCTGTGTACTTTGACGATGTTATTACCGGTACTAATGATTACGTTTTTGACAAGACTTTGGGTTGAATATTTGAATTTAAAAATGGTAAAATAAAAACTTTTTCTACAAAAAAAAAAACTAACCGGCTTCAAAAACCACTACAAAAAACTGTAAAATAAATTTCTGTTAGAGTTCGGAAGTCGGTGGCAACGTTTAAAAAAAATGTTCTTATGTAACTTTCTTTACAACACAACTGACATAGTATGGGCACACCTTAATACTAATAGTATCGAATTTTAAATTGCTTTGCTATTTTGCTTGCGACCCTTCTCGGGTAAAGACAGACAATTTCATTAAATAGTGTTTACGTAGGTATCAACAGCATAATATTATTGTTGGGGTCTTTTACTTGTAGTGGTGGTTTCTATAGTAGATATTATGGTATACTCCATTATTACTCTACTTAATCATCTAAGTTAAGTGACGGTTGTCAAGGTCGGTCTATGGATGTGTGACCAGTTTCTCCATAGTCATCATGGTTCGCACAGTATAGAATTTGAAATAGAAAAAAGAATATGGCATTATTAAGTTTGTAAGTAATAATTACGCCATGTTCTTTAATTTGTCGCGGGACTGTACGAATTACCGTGACCCCGGAACGTAAAGAGCTATTGAAGGACACCGTGGATTTTAGTCAGTACAAGTCTGACAGTCCCTCCCGCTCTGCCCAGAGTGGGAGGACTCATTTGATGCTTTTCTTTTGATGATTGATTCTTGATATAAAACTTATATTTTTCTAGTTACTGACGCCATTTAGGGCTAAACGTAACAAAAATAATGAAAGAATCCGAGAAAAAGTAAAAAGTCTGCATATAGCGTGGACTAACAAGGTACCGTAAGTTAGGAACAAGGTACCGGTGCCCTGAAACGCAAAAGGAATCTCTTTCGCTCCACTAAGAGAAAAAATAGAGAAAATTCTGATAAAATCCTTACCTATCCTCAATATAGATCAACTTTTTTTTTATGAGGTAAAATCATCAAATGAGTCCTCCCACCTAGGGCAGAGCGGGAGGGCCTGTCAGACTCGTACTGACTAAAATCCACGGTGACCTTCAATAGCCCTTTACGTTCCGGGGTCACGGTAATTCGTACAGTCCCGCTACCAATATAGAACAACTAGCATTTCTAAGTTCGTCATGATCCAGCTAGGTTGAAACTTGAAAGAGATTCTTGCTCAATGATTACGGTTGAAATAGAGGGATACCTCCGGGACTGCTCCGGCAAAGGATCGGTAACTGTGCGCGGATCGAGTGGAACTAGCTTCATTCATTAATTTACTCTTAGATTGTACATTATTATAAGATGCATATTTAAAAGATTACCGTATTTTAATATCCTAAGGTTTCGATGGAGGTTGTCTTCATACTAAGGGTCAAATCTTCTGACAGGGTCCCCGTTACAGTTATCAGGTAACCGTGACTCTGGAACGCAAAGGGCTATTAAAGGATCACCGTGGATTTTAATAGCCCTTTTTTATTTAAACTTTCGAGTCTAGATAAAACTAGATTCGGGGTCGCGGGTCTTATGATTTACCGTGACCGTGACCGTACGTAAAGGGCTATTGAAGGACACCGTGGATTTTAGTCAGTACGAATTTGACACTCCCTCCCATTAGGACTCATTTGATGATTAATCAAATTAATAAGTTACGCCATAATCAAAAATACACCATCAATAGAAACAAACCAATACACATACCTTGGTAGTTCCTGTTGTAATTGCAGGTGTTTCAACTAGCCTATTAAGACTTAATTCTTGGTGTAACGACGCAGAAGAACAGGCGGCGCATCGTGGATATCTTTGATTTGAAATATACGGGACATCGCTGCGTGTGTGCACGCTGCGGTTTTGTGACACAGTAGAAAGAACATCAATAATTAAATTTAAGGTTTATTTTTGCGTGGCATCTCGTAGGTCAACCTAGAGGAGGTTGTGAGCTGCTTAACCGGACTTTTCCGTGGATGCTTTAAATGACTCTAAGGGGAGTACTGAGGCCCTAGCATGAAGTCTACATATTTAGCCGTACAGTGTACTTGAAGTAATACGATGTTAATTGTATGGAAAATGAAGCTCCTCAAGTGTACGAACGAGAAACTAATTTTATTCATCAAATTAACGTCAAAGTCCCCGTTTACTTTGTATTGTATTGTATTGTATAACGGGCTGGTATCCGCAACTCCACGTCAAATGCGCGTATTTTGCGTGCGGGTGGGAAAGAAGTTATTCGATCCACCCCAGCTCCCCGAGGAAAGCCAGCAGCGCCTTCGTGTTGCCGACGATCTCGTGGAGAGTACCTGGGTTACCGAAGTACTTTGCCCTGTATGAAGCAATTTCGGGGCAGTGTAGGAGCACATGACCTGCTGTCTCGTCCGCCGCCATACAGGCTCTGCACAGGGGGCTGTCTGTGATACCTAGGACAAAGAGGTGTTTATTAAAGGAGCCGTGTCCTGTCAGGACGGCTGTGATTGTTCGTATCTGCTGTTTGGTTAACCTGAGCACGAGTTTGGTGAAGCGGCCATTGATGGCGGGTAGCGCCTCCTTGGCCTGTCTGCACTCCGCCTGATCCTGCCACAGGCAACGATGTAAGTTACCTGTGCGTTCCCTGACTAGAGTACGTATGTAGCCGAAGGGGAGTGGCACTATTGGTTCGGGTCCCACCGCCGTCAAGCCAGATCCCCTTCGAGCGAGTTCATCCGCTGCATCGTTGCCTCGTGAGTCGCTGTGTCCTTTGATCCACTGAATAGTTATGTTGTTATGCTCACCTACCTGGTTTAGGTTCTGGTGGCACTCGTATATTAGACCAGAGTTAACCGTGTGGCTGTCAAGTGCCAGCAAAACGGCCATGCTGTCTGATAGTATACGAATTGAGTGGTCCTTCACCCCTCTGGCTGCAATCGCTGCCGCCGCCAGGATAATGCCCATGCATTCTGCCTGGAAGACTGTGTTGTGGACCCCCAGTGATCTGGCAATGCGGATGTTGAGGTCTTCTGAGAAGACTCCAGCACCAGTGCCGCTACCTGTTTTAGATCCGTCCGTGAAGATCCGTAGCTCCGCCGGGGTCAGCCCCTCGCATCGGTGGTCCTCATGGAGCTGGATTTTGTATTTCTTATCAAAGATAAATTGTTTGGGTACCCGGTCTTTTATGGCCTTTGCCATGGGAAATTCCTCATAAAGTCCCTGTAATACCGAGGTGTGTTGTGACTCTCTCTTACCCCAGAGTTGTATTGTTTCGAGACGGACCGCCGCCAATGTCGCTTCTTGCTGTATGAACAGGTGGAGAGGAGGGAGGCCCAGCATTGCTTCCAGAGCTGCAGTAGGCGTAGTCCTCATACATCCTGTTGTCGCCATGCAGGCCAGTCTTTGTATTCTTTGTAGCTTGTTAGAAGCGGTGGCTAACCTGGTGCGAGGCCACCATACCACGGCTCCGTAGGTGATCATGGGTCTAATGACTGTACAGTAGATCCATAGTATGATTTTGGGGGATAGACCCCATTTCTTACCTATCATCCTCCTGCATTGCCAGAAGGTGATGCAGGCTCTGTTTAACTTGTTGTCTAGATGGCTGCTCCAGTTTAGCTTGTTGTCCAGGATGACCCCTAGATATTTGACCTCATTGGCTAACTGGAGTTCTGTATCAAATAGTTTAGGTAGGCGAAAAGGTCCAAGCGATCGTTTCTGAGTGAACATAACCAAAATGGTCTTTGTGGGGTTCACTGAAAGGTCGAAGTCCCTGCACCACCGCTCTACTATCCTTAGCGCTTGTTGCGTTAGATTGCAGATAGTCCCGGTGACCTTCCCCGAGATGAGGATGGCGAGGTCGTCTGCGTACCCAATTGTATAGAAGTGGCATGCGTTGAGCTTGGTGATGAGGTCGTTGATCACCAGGTTCCAGAGGAGTGGAGAGAGTACCCCTCCTTGGGGGCATCCTCTGGCTAACATGGCTACCTGCCTGTCTTCTTCAAGGCGAACCACTCGTTTACTTAACATATTAGTAATCCAGTCTACTAGTACCTGTTCAACTCCGTGTCTGCGGAGGGCGGCGCTAATGCTGGAGAAGTTTGTTTTGTCGAAGGCTCCTTCGATATCGATGAAGGTGCCCAGGCAAGTGGCTTTTTGATGAATCGCTTCCTCGATCCGGCCAACCACCAGGTGGAGAGCGGATTCAGTCGACTTACCCGAGCTGTATGCATGTTGGTTTGCATGGAGTGGAATTGTTTTTAGGGCCCCATCCCTCAGCACTCTCTCGCATATCTTCTCCATGGTTTTCAGCAGAAAGGAGGTTAGGCTGATAGGTCGGTGAGATTTGGCGTTGGTGTAGTCACTCTTACCTGGCTTGGGTATGAATATGACTTTCACTTCCCTCCATCCTTTAGGAATGTATCTGAATGCCAGACATGCTCTCATAATGGGTACTAGCCTTTGAGCGACGGCAATTCCTCCCCACTGCAATAGTGCTGGGAAGATGCCGTCCGGGCCAGCTGCTTTGAAAGGATGGAAGCACCGGATCGCCCATTGGATTTTCTCCAAGGTGATGACGGTGTGGGTGTAGCGCCAGTCATTGTCTGATGGTGTTTGGTTGATATCGGTCCAGTTGATTACCTGTGCGAAGGCGCATCCCGGGAAGTGAGTTTCTATAAGGACGCGCCTCGCTTCTTCAGGTGAGGTAGTGAGTGTTTGATCGGGCTTCCGGAGAGTGACGGTAGCAGGAGCTTCCTGCTGCGCCAGTATTTTCCTTACCCTGTTTGCTTGTTGACAAGATTCAATGCTTCCGCAGAATTTACGCCATCCCATGGAGCTTCTGAATCTGATGCATTTTTTGTAGCTGGATTTGGCTGCGTAGTACGCATCCCAATCCTCATCAGCACAAGTATTCATGGCTCTATTGAGCGCTTTCCTTACCTTACCGCGTTTGCGGTCCAGCTCTGCGCCCCACCATGGTTGTTTGCCCGGTGTTTTTGGCGGAGTGGTTTCCGGGCATGCGGCTTGGTAGCTGTTTAGTATTGCTGATGTGAGGCCGTTGATGTTCTCCTCAATCTGTGTTGGCCCCTCATACGTCCTCAAAACGCTACAGGGTGCGAGTATGGCCGTGAGGTGCCGTGTGTAGGCAGCGCGGTCTGTTTTCCGCGGATTGCGTCTTGGTAGCACTGGTGATGCACAGGTCTGGATATCAAAACGTATCCACCTGTGATCTGAGCAGGAGGCCTCTTTGGAGACCTGCCAGCCCGAGACGAGGGTCGCTGCACCCTCTGTGGCTAGAGTAAGATCAATAATCGTCCGGCTGCGTCTGGTAACGAAGGTTGGTTCAGAGCCGGTGTTTAGTAGGGTAAGGTTAGTGGAGAAAAGATAGTCAACTAAGGTCTTACCCCTGTCGTTTGGCGTGTCCATGCCCCATAGCGGGTGGTGTGCGTTGGTATCGGCCCCGATGACAACCTCAAGCCCGGCGTTCTCGCAATAACTCACAAGGCGGGCGAGGTCGTGAGGGGGCGGTTCTTCAGCCTCAGGCATGTAAGCCGAGGCCAGGACAAGTGGCACCTCCATGCCATCACGCTGTATGTATATCTTTATTGCTGATATGTCTCTGCAACAGAAGTCAATTAGTGACTGTGTCTTGATGTTGCTAGTTACGTAGATGCACGATCTGGGTTGATCATGTTCTGTAGTAACTAGAAGCTTACCTCCAAGATTTGTTAGTCCTTGGATGCGGCCAGCTCTAATCCACGGCTCTTGGATCAGGGCGATGGCCGAGTGTTGAGCCTCCATCCACTTCCGCAGCTGAGCCGTCGCGGTCTGACTGTGGTGGAGGTTTGCCTGTAGGACCTTACAGGCCGATGAAGGGGACGCCATCGTTGGTCGAACCCTCTTCATCCTCCTCCAGGCGCAACCCAGCAAACAGGTCGCCCTCGTCGAAACCACCCTCCCCCGGACGCGAGACCGGTGACAGCAGAATGCTATCATCCGGCTCCCCATCCGACAAGATGACGGTCTCCACGGTGGCGGCGGCAGAGGCGGCAGATGTGCTCGCTGCTGCAGTTGCCGCTGGTGGGGCTGCGGATGCAGCCTCCAGTGCGGTGTCGGTTGCTACCTGGATGTTTGCTAGGGGAGGATCTACCTCCGCCTGTGTTGACGAGCTCCAGGAGTTCGTCGCGGGATCCCAACCCTGAGGGACGTCGCCGTAACGGCCGTTTGGACCCCGGAACTTCAGGTAGACGCGCCCCACACCAAATGCGAGGCGGCGTCCAGCCTTCATAAGGGTCGGTATTAGGTCCTCAGGGATGCCGACCACCACGAACCAAGCTGAGGCTTGTTTGTTGGCGTGCAGAAGTACCCAACGCTTGATGCCGGCCCAGGGGTTCTGGTAACTTAGAGCACGGCCTAAGAAGGTCGGCTCTTTAAAAACCCCCTGCTCGTCAGGGATGACGACGCCGCATCTGACACGCCGCTCGATGTCCGCCTGACTCTTGACCACTAGCGAGCTGCTAGTGGGAAGAGTCACGCCGGAAATCGTTTTCCTTAGCCAGGCCAAGGTTTCGGTGTTGTCGCACCAAAGTTTGAGGGCTCCCCCGGAGTACTGAGGCTTCGCATTGAAGATCGGTCCCGGTTGGCTCTGTTCGTCAGAGAGGCACTCGACGAGGATCTGCGACTGGATGGCAGCCAGAATTTTGACCGATTCCTCTTCGGTAATGTGGCCTCTCTGTTCGCAGGTGACTGCGACGTTTAGGTCGGAGCTAGCGGCTTGGGCGTAGCTCCGGTTTTCTGACCGCTTGGAGTGGTCCAGGCGCGGCTTCTTGCGCTCACCACGAGGGGAGCTTGTGTCGTTGAGCTCGCGTTTCGCTGTGGCTGGTTCACTCCTAGCAGGTATGGTAGTGCGTGGTATCTTCCTCGCGCTGCACGTTGGCTGGCTGGGTCCTGGGCGGCTAGTGCCTGCCCCGGTCTGCGAGCGCTTGCCTGCGGAGAAGGATACCTTACCGCCGTGTTGTTTGTCCGCGCTAACTGCGTTAGCCGGAGTGTTGTTAGCCTTACCTATCTGCTGGGCTAGTATCCTGTCTTTTTTAGACGGCCGGTTTCTTCTCCTGCCCCGTCCAGACGGGGCCGTGAGACTCGGACCCGTAGACTCGGCGCGCTGGCCGGTCCGGGCGGGTCTGCCCTTCCCACCGCCGCGCCTGCTCACCTGTACCTGCCAGGCTTGCGCGAACGCGTCGCCGGTGGTACAATCCTGCCCTGGTTGGCTTTTAACAGCCAGCGAGGGGGGGGAGACTTCTGGGGGCGGATGGATAAGAGGCACCCTGCCTCCGGGTTCGGTGTTGGAGGGAGCGGTACTGATCCCAGGCAGCGCCGCTATCCCTTGTTTAATCTGGGATTTAGTTTTGGTCGTGGCCACGGTTTTCGCCATGGCCGGACCTTTACCCGCACTGGAGCTCGCAGCAGAAGCCGCAGAGCGTCCGGGGGTGAGAGAGGTGTCCACGACCCTCCTCTCGGGAGTTTCGGCTAACGCCTCCGCTCCGGTGTGTTTATGTGATGTGTGAGTGAGTGTGTCGTGGTTAGATGAAAGAGTGTGTCGTGTGTGTGTCGGGAGTGTAACTGTTGTGTGTGTAGATGTGTGTGTTGTGTGCGTGTTTGTGTGATTAGGCCTTTTGTTGTCCATAGTTTCAATTTTGTGTTTCGTCTCTCTGGCTTCCCACCCTCCACGGAGCCCGCACCTGGGAACGTCTTGCTACAAACTAGCTCGATCGTTAGGACTACCAGAAGAGATATAGGAGCGCAAGGCTGGCTTAGGGTGCGACATCCGGTGCTTGATCGGGTTGGCGTAGGGGGGCCATCCCCTATGAACTGATCAACCCTCACTTACACCGTCAGCATGACCTTTGCCCACCACGGTGATCATCCGAGGATGACCACAGTGGACCCCACGCTCCTCGCCGTGCCCCTCTAACGGGACACAATGGCCATTTCCCTACCCCCGGCTAAAGGGCAGGGCTACCGTTTTGCCTGAAATCCAGACCAAAGGGGGCGTGTTGCCTCACGGACGCATTACAGCCAGCGCCGATCGGCTCAACCCCCCAGGACTCCTTCATCCCTGCTTACGGCGCTCAACTGCGCAGGTCCTAGCGCAGGTGACTGTTACCCCTACCTACCCGTTTACTTTACAACACAGTAAAGAGAAAACTCGTGAATTTCATATTTGCTATTGCTCATGTAATAGAGATTGTGTCAAAATTGATTATAACTTTTTATGGGATTTGTCGAACACTTACACACTTCTGTATCAATTTAATCAACCAAAATTTAAAAAATAATGATAAAAAAACTTAACTTTTGTACTTATGAAAATTACGTAAAACTCGTTCCTTGTGTTTTAACTGAGAAGAAATGGCAAGACAAACTACCCAGCGAAAATACAAGTATAATTATCATAACTCTACAAACAAACACGACCTTCAAACCCCCACAACGACATCTATTCACTGAAGTATTTATCAGCCAATAAGTGACACCCCCAAGACACACGCACAGGTCATTAACCTTGACTCGGCATCTGATTACCTGTAAACAAGAGTGTAGAGTTACAACCCCATTGAGTGTGATTTATGGCCCGAGCCGTCTTGGCGGTGAGGGCTCGAGTGCTGGCAATAATTGGTGTTCAATAGACTGATGAGTTATAGAGGTAAGGTAAAGGTAGTTGGGCTGGTTTTAATTATGTGGTTATTTTACTGGGTTTTGTTGATGGGGTGTCTATTGAAGTGATGAGAAGTTTGAAAGATGCCGTCTTACGTTGATAAATTGGCATAATGGAAAGCTGGGAAATAATAATTTAAGAATAATAGTGACTACATGGTGGAAGTTTCAGTAGATTTTTGATGGAGTTTTATATTGTATTCGTAGCAGATTGAGAACGTCATTTTACGTTATCAGGTATTTCATGTGGCGTGTTGCGGTTAGCCTTTCAAGAGGTCTCGGTTCTCCACTCCGTGTAGTCAGGGTGCTCACCTAGGCGGTTTTAATATTATTCTCAAAGAAGAAACAGACGCCTTCTAAAGGTTTCCACCCGATTAAAGTAACTATTGAGCAAATTAAATCAACCGCAGCGCTCCCGTCCCAATTATGCCTCACTATATTTTCATTTTTATTCGTTGAACTGAATCGTAGCGGGGCAATTCTTTTAATTGCCCCACGTCTCGCGGGGCACAGCTGCGGGGCAGCGGGGGGCTGGAAATTGGACCCATTTAAAGTTTTTCGATTTACCCAGACTCGTCTAGTCTAAAGATATGTTGGGGTTAGCCTTCCCGTGGGTGTTGAGCGGCCCCAGCTTGGAAGCTGTTGGCTGGTAAACTGGGGTATTGACTTTGGATTTATGGGGCTGAAGTTGGTGGGGCAATTGTTTTTGGCCTACTTAGAGAGTAGGATTTATGGTATAAACAAGCGCTGTGATTCGCAGGGGTCGATTCCCACACGGATCAAATATTTGTATGATCTACAGTAGTTTTTCTAGGTGGTAAGTAGGTGTTTGTGTTTGTGAGTTTAATTGTAGAGGGACCCATGATATAGAAAGAATTCCTAATGCGATATTAAAACTAGTAACAAATCTCTATTAAAACTTAGTCAGCTTTAAAACCAAAGTTCGAAACATCCAAAGCAATGTTCCCTAATCACATTGAGAGCCAAGGTATCCAATCCAGCGTAACATCATTTTAATCTAGCGACGCGGACGTTTCAGTCCGGGTTACTCTTGGTAACACAATTACTGCTAGCCTTGTGTCGGTCGACCGATTTGCCAATGAAACCTATAACCTTATTCAGGGCTTTGTATGTGTTTTGTATAAGTTTGTAAAAATAAAACTGTATTAAATCTGAGAAGATTTTTTAAATCACTGCATTAGGACTTTCTCAAAAATGTGGTATGTGAAAAAAAGTGTTAGGTTCCTCTTCCCCCCTGAGATCTGGAGGCGACTGCCCTCCAGCGCGTCTATGAGTGGCGCGTGGAGGCGCAGCGCCGGGGCGAATCCCCGCTGCCTCGACAAGTCGAGGCGCGGTCGGAAGAGCTCCGGCGTGATTTCAGGGCAGTATGGAGGGAGCGACTGTCGCAACCGAGGTCCGGGCACGCCGCAATCGCGGCGGTAAGACCCCTCTTTGAGGAGTGGCTGGATAGGCGTCACGGTGTCCTGACCTACCGCATGACGCAGGTCCTCACCGGACACGGAAGTTTCGGGAGGTTCCTGTGTCTGATAGGGAGGGAAGAAACGCCTGAGTGTCACCACTGCGAGTATCGTCCGGAGGACACGGTGGAGCATACGGTGCAGGACTGCCCCGCTTGGGCAGAGCACCGCTTTGTCCTCATGACTGCGGTTGGCGGAGACCTCTCGCGCCCGGCATTGGTCGAGGCCATGCTGCGGGGTGAGACGGAGTGGGAAGCGGTCGCCTCCTTCTGCGAAGCAGTCATGCTCGTGAAGGAGGAGGCGGGCCGCGTGAGGGAGAGGACAGCGTCCTCCCTCCACCCCAGCCGCAGTGGTAGACGCCCACGGCGTCGGACGTCGCCAGACGATCTCCGGCCACCGTAGGCGCGGTCATGCGGGCAGCGAGTAATGGGCGACTCGCTGTCCGACCATGGACCATGCCTGGGTCGACAGCGCGTTGTGTTCCACGCGCGCCTCAAAGAGTGTCAGCAAAGTGACGGGGCCCCCTCTAGAGGGCCAAAGCCTGCCGGGGTCGCGGGACTGTACGAATTACCGTGACCCCGGAACGTAAAGGGCTATTGAAGGACACCGTGTTTGATGATGAGAACCTTTATTACGGGAAACAATATTTGAAGTTCTTTCATTACCTCCTAGTCGTCTTTTAACTGACTTCGAAAAAAAGGAGTTTTCAATTCGGAAGAATCTTTTTTTTTAATATTTTCCACGATTTCGCTATAGCGCCTCGACTAATTTGATTTTTTTTCTTCACAGATTGTCCTATCGTAGTCAGGTCAGGATCTGATGACGGTTTAACGGCTTACGCAACCACGCAACAAAATATGACGCCTGTACACAAAAAAAAGGGAAAATTAATATTTAACACCTACGTGTTTTTTTTTGAAATCGGTTTAATATTTTGAAGTATTTTTATGTTTAATGACTGAATTATGTACAATACACAGATCTAAAAGCACTCGAAGGAACGTTTATTTATTTATGCATTATACCAATTTATTAAAAAAAAAACTAAATTTTCCCACTGAAAACAATAAGTGCGTCAAAACAAAGGAGTTCTCTACCGTGACATATTAACTCAGAAGCCCACATTAAGTTCACTTCCACACTTCTAACTCCAACGCCTCCCATTCACTACCATTCATGTCACACAATGGAACCCCCATTAAAATGTCCAACTAGCTAAAATGGCCAACATCAGCCAGCATGGTCAATGAGCCCCCATCATTTGCCTGCAAATTGTGACGTAACAAAGACACAGTAACGAGGTGTCATTGTCCTCTAGAGATTGATTGTCGCAAGTTATGATGAATGACAGAAATATGCTTCAGTGATGTATTACCCGAATAACCACCTTAATCTGATTACGTGTGAATTAAAATTGGGTTGCGATGAGTTTTGAAGGATTGCTCTTTTGCAGTTTGAAGGCTTTTTAACAGTAATATATTTAACAGCGCGTACACATTGGAGGCTTTCAAAGTTAAGGAAAAGCTTTTGGATCCTGTTGAGAAAATAGTTATATATTATTTTCTTCACAAAATGAGATAACAAAATATTCCGTCTAACCCAATACGAAGTTTCCTTAATTCAGTCAACCATTCTCTACACAAAATTAAAGCATTGCAGCGTCCAATTACGTTACCCTTTATTACTTACCCTCCATTTTCTGGGTCACATATGTGAGTCCATTTCATCATTTCCTTGATAAAGAACGCTGATCCTAACAACAATGCGTCCGTCATTTACCGCCCTTTATCATTTTATGTAACAAGGACCGTCATTCGGTGCCACAAAAACACAAGGTCAACTCGTGGACACTAATTGCTTTCGCCCCCGCATGGGCGCATGCGGTTGTGAGCCAATGTCATGAACACGTAAGGAAAAGGGGATGTACGCAGGAACTACAGTTCGCTACTTACTGCGACCCTAATTCTTTTTGCTTTTCATTTGTCATAATTATAATTTAACCCACACCAATGCTAATCACATAAATCCAAACTATTCTTGTAGAATAGTTCTGATCTGACCTTTCTGCAAACGTTACTATTTTTTTTTTAACATGGTAAAATCCTCCCACCCAGGGCAGAGCGGAAAGGACTGTCAGCCTCGTACTGACTATAATCCACGGTGTCCTTCATAGCCCTTAACGTACCGGGGTCACGGTAAATCATAAGTCCCGCGACCAAACGTTTCTAATAGCAAAAGCTTTTAATGCTAAAAACTGAAAACGAGCCTGTTTCATTATTTCATTTAAATTATTTTCCAATTGCAAGCGCCAGCGTAGTAAATAACGCACTCAGTTTGTTAAGAAAAAGTTTACTATCTATGCCGGCAAACGCATGCGGGCCATCGACCAACTATCCCAACAAGAGTTTACCCCTAACTTCACGGACGTTAGTCGCGTCCAATTTTGCAGAACTCTAGTTCTCAAGTCCTGGAGTCCAACGAGATTGTATTCCGAAGGTTCCATTACCGTTCTGACAAGCTAGTGGTGGTGGCAAGTTGGTAATAGCGTTACAAAGTTTGTTTAAGAGCGTGTAACGTGTGGCCGGGCCATAACGTCTAGGGCACACGAACCCGGTGCTAATTCGATTGCCATCGACGCTGGCGGCTGAAAAATAAGTTTGGGTTTTAGTTTACGGTGTTAACGGTTGTGTGTAGAAGGCTTTATTTGGTTGTCGGTTAGAGGTGCTTGAGATTTTGTTAGTGGCAAAGTTGTTTGGTTCTTTTTGTGTGCTCGCAGCGTTTCTATAACATAATAATTCTGATGAATGGGCCCATTACCTATCTTACTCAGCGGGTTGTGGAGGGCAGACGGACAGTAAAACTATGTGAAATTCTGGTATTCAGTCGCATCTGGTTCAACTGAAGCCCAACCTCAAGAAAGCTGAGAATAAACTAAACGATGATTTTATTTTGTTGTGCTGTAAATAACTTTCCTTAATATCAACACCTGGCCCCTTATGATCAATACACAACAACACAACATCCATCCACTTGTAACAATTACTTTGCAAGACGAATTAAATTTTATTATAAAGTATAAAATACAAGAATGATATCAAAACACAGTTCAGCACTAAACAGTTCACAGTCACGCACAGAAGGTTAGGCCTTGGAAAAGACCTCCAGCAAGGTGCCTCCAACAGGCAGGACCGCAGCACAGGTAGAGTGAAGACAAGCAGGTCGTCGACTGCACAAAGGGCCGAGTTAGTACGCCGCCGCCGACAGGTGGTATGCAGCACGCACTGGCCTCAGCAGGCAGGACCGCAGCAGGTAGTGGCCCCAACAAGCAGGACCGCAGTAGGTAGAGAGAAGACTGAAGTAGACCGTCGACTCCACAAATGCTGAGATAGACTCAAGCAAGGATCAGTATTCTGCCAAGAAGGCTAAGTTAGTCTGACGTGTGCACAAATATTAAGATAGAGACTCCACTGCACGTAGAATGTTCACTGGACAGAAGTTTGAGATCGAAAAAGCCCTCTTCTGCCAACGGCATCTGCTTTTATACCCATCAGCTCGTTGTCAAAAATAGTCTTCTTTTCTATTTTCAAAAGTTTCTTCTAATAGCACCCGACCATATCAGACCTCCTTCGTGTGCGTAAATTTCATAAGTAATATTTAGAATCAAGTTATTTAGTACAATTAAAATATAGAAATTAAATTAGAATTAATACAAATATTTTAGCAAAATCAATTAGATAAAAATAAACTAAATGATATAAACCAAAAAGTAGCATCATAGACTAAACTAGACAGAAAAATAAAAAGAAACTGACAGTTTGACATTTGACATAAGTGTCACAAGAAAAGTAAACATATTGGATGAAAAATGGGATGTTAAATAGGATGATAATGTATGCAAGTATACATTTATAAATACTATAGTAGACCGTCGACTCCACAAATGCTGAGATAGACTCAAGCAAGGATCAGTATTCTGCCAAGAAGGCTAAGTTAGTCTGACGTGTGCACAAATATTAAGATAGAGACTCCACTGCACGTAGAATGTTCACTGGACAGAAGTTTGAGATCTAAAAAGCCCTCTTCTGCCAACGGCATCTGCTTTTATACCCATCAGCTCGTTGTCAAAAATAGTCTTCTTTTCTATTTTCAAAAGTTTCTTCTAATAGCACCCGACCATATCAGACCTCCTTCGTGTGCGTAAATTTCATAAGTAATATTTAGAATCAAGTTATTTAGTACAATTAAAATATAGAAATTAAATTAGAATTAATACAAATATTTTAGCAAAATCAATTAGATAAAAATAAACTAAATGATATAAACCAAAAAGTAGCATCATAGACTAAACTAGACAGAAAAATAAAAAGAAACTGACAGTTTGACATTTGACATAAGTGTCACAAGAAAAGTAAACATATTGGATGAAAAATGGGATGTTAAATAGGATGATAATGTATGCAAGTATACATTTATAAATACTATACACTATAGAACACACACCACAGACTTAAACACCAACAGACGCGACACCTATTAGCAAAACGTAAAGACGTTCACATGAGCTGATTGCAGACTGAACTTAACACACTCTAGAACGTGAATGAGTGTCATTAAGTCGAACATCACTTCGCAATTTCGCTGCTAATTTACATTTTCGCCTCTAGATGCTTAATAAGCCCCGCGAGTTGGTAAAGCACCCTGTAATCTTTGCTCAGGCGGTTATAACCGGATGAAGGCGGCGCGAACCGGTTATAACCAGACTAAGGCGGCTGCAACCGGATTATGTGACGCTGTTTCTGATAGATTTGCATTTTGTTTAATTTGTTAGTGTATAATCTCGTGTTTATGAGTCGCGATTTGAATAATTGTGAATTATTCATGTAAAATTTAGATTGTGTTATTACTGTAATTTATAGCTGTTAAACCATTAAGGGAAGTCTTTTAGAAGTCTCACAATTTGTAATTCATAAACTGTATAAAGCATTTCTTTCTTAAACCTTCTCAAAACCAAAGAACTACCTATAACTAAAAAAAAATATGCGTGGCACTCGGAGACTGCCGCGATAAAGCTATTGCATAGCATTTAAAAAAAAAAGAAAAAAAACATGCCTACCGCGAATATTTAACGAGAATATCATTTATTTAAAATGTTTGTGGTGCACTACTAAAATAAAGAAAAAAAAATTATAATGAAGATATAAGTGGGTCTTTTATATACAGGATTCCCAGGTCTCACTTCAAAACTGGGTCAAAATTTTCAACAGGTTATGGACCCAGCACGCTTCCACTGCGCCACTCTGCTTTGTTTTAGAA
Source organism: Agrotis puta (assembly GCA_943136025.2). Lineage (NCBI taxonomy): Eukaryota > Metazoa > Arthropoda > Insecta > Lepidoptera > Noctuidae > Agrotis > Agrotis puta. Next base: position 15,771,310 of record OW964185.2, on the reverse strand, counting down.
GAGTTTTGTAAGTAGGTTTAATTGTGAAAACCTCCTTTTTCATAAGAAATTCCCTAACCCTTATCCGGTGTTAGGTTTATTTTCGTTAGGGAATTTCTTGATTCGGACGCCGCCGCGCTCAGAGTCCGCGAAAAAAGCTATGCAATAGGTTAAAAATAATTTGCAGAAAAGTATTAAAAAAAACCTCGTGCATTCATTTTTGAAAAGGCTTGGCAAAAAAAAAACATTTTCATGTAATTCTATTTGAAATAAAAGATCAGGTCTACGAGGATGAAAGTAAATTAAATAAAAGTATGACCTTACACATAGCGTATGAATTATAGATATGCAGAAAAAAACACACAGAATAACTTTAAAAGATCATCATAATGTTTACATTCACACACAAATCAAATAAAACAGATTTCTTTACCTCACTCTTAACTTCAAAAACTTTGCCAAAGACTGAGAGACCGAACATCCGATAGCACCTCCGTACAAAGTCACATCGCTCCTCAAAACTTTGAGTAATTATAGACCGAGAGGCTGTTAATATGGAGAAGGCACCTACTTGGTACAATTTGATAAAATAATAATTAGTATTAAGTAACAGGCATTATAATATTGTATGTCTATTTCTGTTTTATCTAATTGCGAATATTTAATTTAATCAACACATAACAGTTTTCGCGGGTGCAAACCCGGAAGGGCCGATGGCAAACAAGTATTAAATAGTATCCAGTTATGTAGGTATTTAACTCCCTTATAATAGAAGGTCATTCTAATGCCGCCCGGCAAATATTCAGACTCTATGACTGCTAGTGGAAAATTTCAGTTGAAATATCCCATGAAACTGGCTAACCTGAGTATTGAATCTAAGACCTCAACCTCTGTAGTACTATTTGCAATCAATAATCCAACAGGCCAAAAAAAGGTACATTTATTTGTGTAATATTTTTTTTTTGTGTTTAAGATTTGTTGGAATTACTATAATGGCAATTTTTATTTGATACAAAATATTTGTTTCTATTTTCGTATAATACCTCCTCCATAATTACTGCTCAGTGGCGATTAAACCAGCAGCGCTATCCAATTGGGGGCGTCGCGAGCTAACCTTGTTTGGAGTTTCTTTGAAGAGGTTGCGGCGCGAACCGCTAGATGGCGCTACTTGTAACTAAGTTGAGAAGTCGGTTTTGTGGTTGCGTTCGTCTTTTGCAAATGTTTTGTTTTGTGGGAGGTGTTTTGTTATGTATTTAAATAAGGTATAAATAAGTATTATTATTGTGCATGTGTACTTAGAAGAATAAAAATCATTGTGTGCTATCCTACACTATACTTTGTTTAAGTAGGTATTAAGTTATTAGTTGCTTTTCTACTACTGTGATCACTTATTAAATTACTATTCGCTAGACTATGACTTTTGGGTATAAGCAAAATTTCTAAACAATACCGTGTTCAATAATATAGTTGATTAGCATTATCATTGTAAACAATAAGTCAATCAAGCTTTATTCTAAATGTATAAAATCAACACCACAAATAATAGTAACGAAAGCCACACTCACATTTTTTTAATAGTTACATGAAAATTCCCAATCCCACTAAATACCTACTAACCCAACAAACAGCTAAAAACCCAACATATTTAGCTAAAACTCTCACCCGAACATTAAAACATCTCCTCTTTCCAAAGTTATTTCATTTCATTCACGAAAATTCGCACGACGACGCTCGCAACCTTTTCGCCATTTAAAAAATTAACTCCTTAGTTAATTCAGTTCGTTTCTGAGTGGGTTATTGAATTAGCCAACTTTAGCCAACTATCCGACTAAGTGGGTTAAACTGGTCAGAGCTGGAAGTCGCCGGTCACCGAAAATGTTCCCGTTAAGATGTTCATCCAATTTCATTTTGGAGAGTACCGGGTTCTGTGGTTTCTTGGGTACGTGGTATTGTGAAAGGGTCTTATTAAGATAATTTATATTATGTAAATACTAATTTGTTTTCTTACAAACATAAAAGATAAGCGACATAATATAATTGTTGTGGAAAAAAAAAACTAAATTCGATACAAAATAAACATACTTATTATTCCTCGAAATGACCGAAGATATAGTTAAATGTAAAACAATGTACTCATCTTGGTGTAGTCCGCTGTCCGCTGCTCGACAAAGGCATCTTCGAAGCGGGTATCTCTGTTTAGTCACAATACCCTATAACAACAACTCCTTCCGGATCCAGTCGCCCCAGTTAACATTAAAAGCGTTCCACAAGAGTTAAAAAAAAAGAAACTGACCAGATGGATGTATGGATTGAAACTCACACTACGCGTGGCTATATACGTTCCAAAATTAATTTGATGTAAAAACGTAAACATTTTTCTGTCAAAAAAAGAAATATGTTTCAATTTGATAAATTAATCAAAGCAAGTAAACAAATCAAGAACAAGCCGCGTAACTCCCACTGATATAATATTTTTCTAGAAAAATGAGTACCTTCAGAATACCAATAACAAAATCTAATTATTATATTTACTTCCTACGCTGTACAAAAAACACTTCCTATGAAAAAAAAAAACATAATTATAGACACAGACTACAAAATCTAGTACAACCAATTACTATTCATAACGAGTCAGTGAAGGCGTTAAACCGTCGTCGTCGACTAAATACAGGATAGTTCCAACTTCGCAATTACTTGGCCGAACAATTACGAAATACTGTTACGACGTCTTAAAATGAACACCGTGGAAACGAGGACAACTTTCATAAATTCTTGATTTAACTGAAATACTGTAAATAGAATCACTTTTGAAAGTTGCTGCAAGATTGGCATACAATTAAGGTAAGTTTAATTTAGGTAGGCAAAAATCTTGGTGTACTGCGATTTCGGTATTTTTTTAGACTGTGGAGTATTTACTTAGTATGTCTACATATTAAATTAAATAATTCTATCGCAAAGTATATTATAATTTTGATAATTACAACAAATATTTAGTAACATGTCATAATTAAATCTATGGAGAGAGTAGAAATACGGCACGGTTCGATTCGAGCGATCGACTTTTGCGCAGCGTGTCGCGGCTTCGATCCCCGCACATAACAAATATTTGCACGATCTGCAAGTAGTTGTTCCAGGTCTAAACCGGGGTAAGCGCACCCACGTTACAGGAGAAAACAATAATGTGGGCAGCGTTTCTAAAAAAATAAATTGCTATGTACATTGAAACCAGACCATGGACCATGCCCGGGTCGACGGCACGTTGTGTGTATGCCTCAAAGAGTGTCAGCAAAATGACGGCGGCCCCCTCTAGAGAATTACCGTGACCCCGGAACGTAAAGGGCTACTGAAGGACACCGTGCATTTTAGTCAGTACGAGTCTGACAGTCCCTCCCGCTATGCCCCAGGGCAAAATCATCAAATGAGTCCTCCCACCCAGGTGGACTCATTTGATGATCACCGCTTAAAAAAAAATGTACATTGAAACCTAACTGTTCCCACATGAAGTAAGTTACGGAAAAATTTGGTACTTAGTACAAAAATAAATAAACCCAACATACGGGCAAAAAAGTAAACAGGTAACCGAAATAAAATTGGTAAATTATTTCCCGAACCTGAAAGGTCGTGTCTGTAACACAAGTTTCAAGATAATTTAGAACCGTTTTCCGAACACCATTAAATTTCAGACATACAATAATTACCTCGTAACGGTCGAATAGCAATATACGTTGAAACATAATTTAGAGACCTTTCAGTGTCGCTGTAAAAAGTCCCTCGTAAAAATCGTAATTAGCAACAAAATATGTGGGCTGTGGACCCGACACTGTGTTTCTACAGAGTAAATTAAACGACAATTTAAAGTTATGTATTCTCAGTAAATTTAAAACAGCGCTGCTATACAGTTTAAAATACTTATACAGAAAAAAAGTATTCTAGGATGGTCTCATTCGACGGGGCCTGTAGAGGGCCAAAGCCTGCCGGGGTTGCGGGACTCACAAATTACCGTGACCCCGGTACGTAAAGGGCTACTGAAGTACACCTTGGATTTTAGTCAGTCAAGTCTGATAGTCCCTCCCGCCCTGCCCTGGGTGGGATGACTCATTTGATGATTTTACCAAGGTTAAAAAAAAAAGATGGTCTCATTCATACAGAGAGTTTTTTATTTTATGAGACAACTCACGACTTCCTCTGAAAATGTTTCCGCCTCAAAATGATAAGAGATTCGTGACCTGTGGAACGGACCTTTTTAGCCTTCATTTATCCAGCAGAGCAGCTCCTGGGTGTGAACTACAGTGGCCAATCTAGAAGTCTTTAAATTGATTGTGGGCCCAGGTTTGCCTCCGTAAAAATAATCTGGCCTGATCCCCTCTGCAATACATGACCCATTTTCTTTCCTCCCCGTCCTGCAAAATCATCTGCAACTTGCAGGATTTGAACGAGGTGATCGATAGAATTATGCAGGTTCGTATAGAAAAAGAAGCATGCAGTAATAAGTGGGAGGGACAACAGACTTGTACTGACTAAAACCCCCATGTTCCGTCAGTAGCCCTTTATGTTCCAAGGTCATGGTTATCCGTTTGGATAGTTCCGGGACCTCGGCAGGCGTTTGGCCTTGTATGTGGGTCCCATTAGACTGCTGACAGCTCTTTGAGGCGTTCGGGGAACTCGACACGCCGTCAATCCAGGCATGGTCCATGACGGACAGCGGGTCACACTTCCCCGCGATTCTCCTTTCCCTAATGCTGTGAATTTGTACGTAGGGGAACAGTGTATAAGACGGGGACGCGAGGTATAATGGTTACATACACTCTTTAGGCATACTTAAAACAACACTAACGTAGCGCAAGTGCCATTGGTCGCGGGACCAACGGATTACCGTGACCCCGGTACGTAAAGGGCTATTGAAGGACACCGTGGATTTTAGTCAGTACAAGTCTGACAGTCCCTCCCGCCCTGCCCTGGGTGGGAGGACTCATTTGATGATTTTACCACGATAAAAAAAAAAGCGCAAGCGCCATCAGAACGTCATTTGCAAGCGGCTATTAACAAATGACGTCCTGTTGGCGCTTGCGCTTTTTTTGTGTGTGTGATTTCCCATCATACCTCGCGTCCCCGTCATATACACTGTTCCCCTATATTTGTTACAGTACGTGATGAAGGCATGAAGTTCTTCTGCAACATGTGGCACGTCTGTTTACGGCCATATAATGTAGAATGAGTTCGGGAACGGTTACTTTTCTCGTTACAAACTTGGTGGATTTACTGTTTAGAAGATAATACGACACCTGTCGACAGCTTGATTCATGTGTTGTGATTATAAAGTTGAATGGGAGACTGTAATTGTGTGAGGGAACGAGTATTTTTTATTTCTATGATTTTGATGAATGTAGCTAATACTTTAATTTTCGCCATAGGTACCATTTTTATGGAGGATTAAAAATTGTGAATTCATTTTTAAAAAAAAGCAGCGTAAAATTAAAACACTCAACATTTTAGAAGTATTATGACTTAATTGCTCACTCAATTCAATAATTACGCCCGAAATAAACAACAAGCCCTTACTAATTTAAGCAAAAAAGATCCCCCAAAAAGTCGATTTACGAAAAAAGTATTTTAATAAATACACCCACTGTCCACTTTATCATACCCTCTTGAAACCCTGAAACATTTAATAAGCCAGCGACCAGAAAAAAAAAAACAAAAGTAGGCATAAAGTAGGTATAAACGTTCGATAAATGAAAAATGCAAAAAAGATGAGGACATTTCAGAACATCTTGTCTTTTGAACAGCTCGACAGCAACTGTCAACTTTGACAGCGGGGCGGTTGACAATCTACAATGGCTGCCATTTTGATTGCGAAATAGTAATTTCTTATGAAAATTGCTCAGCTGAGGCAGAGGATATTGAAAACTGCGGTTTTTCCTTTACAAAGGAAAACAATTACGGGTTGTGGTTTTAACTTAAAAACTTGAAATTAAAAAGTGTAGTTTGAATCTTTAAGCTTTTAGAGTGATTGTGAAGAAAAGAAAAGTTGCCATTTAAATTTCTTGGTAAAATCTTTATAAGTGTTTTTAATGGAGAGTTTCTCCATAAATATTGTCGAAATTTGAAGATCCTTATCAATTTGTCACCGTTTTTTAAGACCACTTTGAATCAATACTCAATGTTAAGCAAAATTATCATCAATATTGGTAATTAATAAAGAAAAAGTTATAAACATGAATATAAAAAAAACTTTTCTCCATTATAGAAAAACATAAAGTTAATTATAATTGATGGAATAAATTGAAAAACATTAAAAGAACAATTTTTTGTTCTGTTTTTCCTTCTTTAGGATTTTAAATCATTGTTTTTTTTTTAATAACTATTTGTTTTTTTGGTGTTTATTTTCTTTTGTATAATAAAACCTTCGACTGATTTCAAGAAATGTAAATAACGGATTTGGTACAAAATTAGCTTTTTAAGTAGTTAGTACCAAGTTCAACCCTCGTCTAATAAGATAAAATGTAATTAAGTCTCAGATAAAAAATGAGGTTTTTTAAATCCTTTCTGTTTGCTACCAAAAAAACAATATTTTTGATCTTTTTATTATAAATTGACATTTGGCGCGTTCTGATAGTCGCAAATCGCATACACGTGAAATGATTATTACTCCACGATTATGTTGTAGGTCAGGATCGAGGAACTTGTTCATTTTTTCTTACTTTATTCAAATGACTGAAGATACGATTACTAGCAAACTGATAAACCTAGTACCTACTTAATTTATTGGAAACAGGTTATTTTTAGGGTTCCGTACGTCTGAATACAAAAACGGAACCCTTATAGGATCACTCGTGTGTCTGTCCGTCCGTCGCTTACAGTCAATTATCTCCGAATCTATTAGACCGATTAAGTTGAAATTTGGTACACATATCAATTCCTGTGACCCAAACACAGAGGTGTGACGTGAGCAGATGAAATCTGTATATGGGGGGTCATTTTTGGGGGGGAAGGGGAAAATTAAAAAAAAAAAATCTGAAAACTGCATCGTGTGGCATATCAAATGAAAGGTCTTGTTGAGAAGATCTTAAATGTATTTTTTTGTAATTTTAAAATAAATAGTTTCCAAGTTATTCAAGAAAATAGACGAAAATTGACCATTCCCCCCCCTTATCTCCGAAACTACTGAACCTAAAATTTTGAAAAAAATACAGAAATTAGTTTTCTCCTTATAGATCATAGGAAAACCTATAAGAAGTCCATGATAATAAAATAACATGGTAAATCACTCAATATTGTGCGTACCAACTTACATTTTTTTTTAATACGTCATAAATCGTAAACCGCAATTTATCTTTCAAAGTTACAACCAACTTTTATACAGGGTGTTACAAATACCCCATGTCTATCCTTAAACACCAAAGTGTCCTGCTGATATAGAAGCCCTATGCAAAGTTTCAGCTGAAAATAAAGTACTCTAGGAATTGATACTAATATTTCGGTATTATCGATTTCTTAAATTGAAATCATAACAAACGTGTCTCCGCACTACGTGGGTCAATAACTTTCCACGTTACTTGCATAAACCACAATAAAACTCTTCGGCAATCCTGCGCGCCTAGTACCCTAGTAACCTAACGCAGGCGGCGCGTCTTTGTCGGCGCGAACTGACGAAAATGAAAGATGCCGCTAAAGCGAGCGCGCAATACACTTTCGTACCTACATACTTTACCGTGACGTAAAAAAATAATAATGCGTAAATATTAATTTACCTACTTATTTACAGTTTAATAGTTAATACCAAGACAGACTTACGTAAAAAATCTAAAGAAACTCGTAGTTTAAATAGGTGTCGTCCACATTTTAAGTCTGACTTTGTTCATCGCCTGCTCCGGAAGACTGACAAGTTTCATACCCTTTTATTGGTTAACACCGAATAAATAGAAAACTTTACTTAATTTAGAAAATTAACTTACGTTAAAGATGAGGTTCTATGTGACGACCTTGGAATCGAATGCACAAGGCCGCTCTTTATTACGCACTTTCATTTCGTCCACTGTATCGCACCGCACTGAGTACACTGAATTCTTAATGAATCTCCATAAAAAAAGTCTAATGGCGTCAGATCAGGACTTCGCGGAGGCCAAGCTACGTTTCTACTACCACGACTGATCCACTGAGGAAAGCGCTCATCTAAATAATGCCGCACATCTCGAGCAAAGTCTGCCGGCGCGGCGCTCCGTCGTGTTGAAACACTAAGTTATTCTCCACCACAAGGTTCACGTAACGTTGCACCGGACGCCAACGAAGGCAGTTGTCGTCGCTGGTCTTCTGGTCTACCCTCGATAAACCGGTGACGGTACAGATCTCGGGCAGCTCGCAAATTGCCATCTTTTGCTCCGATACACAACGTCATTTCAAAACATTCACTATTACTCAACGACATTTTGAAAACACAAAAAGAAAAAGTCAATAGTGTAGCCGTACTGAACTAATCACACGAATAAGAATTAGCAACAAGTCTTAACTGCACGCGGAATAGTCGACGACTGACGAGAGTGACGAACAATAAAAATAATACGAAATAAAGCTCAAGTTTTTGCTACCCTGGTATAGGGTCGGTGTAATAGTTAATGTCCATGACCACTACCATTAAAAAATGTTGTTGAAGATTATTTTACAATCTAAAATTTCATCTCAGTTCCGATAAAGTTTTAAGTAAATCAAATACACCAGTGTAAAAATAAAATGAGTTAATTACGTAGTTTAAAATCAATTTTGAACAATAATTATTTATTTAAAATCCACTACAGATCATATTATTGTTATTATGATTGAGGTACCTACATTGGATCATTCATAAATGTTCTACGATGTACGACATTTTTAATCTAAGGTTGTACGTTTGTAATGCGTCAGAGTCTGATGAACTCTGAGCTTTCATTACGAAATAAAATAAATACTGTTTGATCAAGATCATCAGGATGTTATGTTCCCGATGCTGGGACACAGAACTTCTCTTTGCGAGATAGTGAGCAATAATCTACAACTAGGGCCCAGTGTGGGTTGGTAGATGTCACATAAGTATTATCTTAAAATTTTTGGTTCTAGGACAACATCGTGAATGTTTTCCTTCACAGTTTTGAGAGTGGTGATAAAATAAATAATACAAAGTACTAAGTATGCCTGGCTGGGTTCGAACCCATGACATAACACTGGGTAAACATTATTTAAGTTATTTTAAAACTACTCAAAGTTGTCTGTACCAGGAGTAATTTAAAATACACGGACATCAATTGTTCACCTGACCCTAAACCCTAAGTAACGATGAAATCAGGGTTCTCTATGCAAACAATTTTAAATTCGGCGATAACAATTCCTATTTTTTATGCAGTGCTAGTACTTTAATTATTTTCTCGTAACAGTTTTGCGAAGTTTTTGCAAGCATTTTATTTATAACTAGCTGTTGCCAGCGGTTTCACCCTCTACAACTTAAAATTCACCCCGTGGGAACATAAAATCAGGTTAAAAACTATGCTATGTATTAATTCAGGTTATAAACTGAATGAACCTAACTTCTACCAAATGCGTACAGAGATTATTCCATGAAAGAGGAACAAACATCCATCCATCTATCCATCGATCAAAACAAACTTTCACATTTGTAACATTAGTAGGAAGTAGGATTGACATAAATTGGACTAAATAAAGACACGTCATGAAATATTGTTTTTTGTGTGATTATCTTATTAAATGAATCCTCGCGCCTTACTTAGGTGGAGCAAAAGGGACTGTCAGTACTGACTAAAAAGTTCATCCTGTTCCTTACATGGTAATCCATGTAAAGCAAACATCACCGGCAGAGCATTAAATTAGTCCTACAGACAAACACTAACAATTAATTATTAATTAATTATGCGTGCGTGTATCATTTTGTAATAAAAAATAAACTATTTACTTGTTGTTAATAGTTTTCGTCATAATTATTAGATAAAAAAATGTTTTCAACTTTACTAAAAAAAAACGTGAACGGAACCCATTGTCATTTTAATTGTACCAGAACTCCAAGACACGACAAGGACGGCAAATGATCACGCCCCCTAAACCTAAGTACTACTAAATCAGGGTTCTTTAAGCATACGGTTTTCATTTTGGCAATACTAATTCTCATTACTCATGCAGTCTTAGTACTTTTTTAATTTCTTTTCAACAGTTTTGCGATATTTGCGACATTTTTACAAACAATCTTTTAATTTATTATTGAAACATAATTTGGAATTAAATTAAAAATACGTGATCGAACGAGTTTCCTTTGTGAGCATGAAATTCCAATATTTTTTCAGTTAGTCCTACAGACAGACAGTCATAAATTAATTATGCTTGCGTGTATAATTTTTTAGGTAATTAAAAACAAACTTTGTTCTTGTTGTTAATAGTTTCTATCATAATTATAAGAAAAAAATAAAACTTCAACTTTATTTTAAAAATCATGAACGGAACCCACTCACTCATTTTATTTGTACCAGGAGTCCAAGTCATACGTTAGATGTTTTGGGTTCAGTTTGACTTAATTATTTTACTAAATCGATTTTTCATTCTAAGAGGTTCAAATGGCAAACAATAATGTTAACTAATTTAAACAAACAAAACCTTGTATGTATTACGACCAATTCAATGGAAAACGAGTTGATGATTATACGAATCGATTCGTTTTAATGCAATCTTCAAGCAAATTGAGTCAATAGTAATTTGAAAATTGTAATAAGGGGTTACAATTTAGTTAAACAAGTTCAGATTTGACCAAAGTTTTTTTTTTAAATACACCTTGCCTTACACTATGAAGTATCCAGTATCGTGGTTGAGTTTACAAACAAAGAAACTCACATCTCAAAGGATGAATTGGAAGTGTGAATTGCAAAATACAGACACTACTGTCGGCATTGTTTATGTTTACACTAGGCGGAGATTGGATCATTTGTCGGGTTGATAAAAGTTCTTGCTCCAAATGTCATAGGTATAAGAAAAATCAGTAATATTATTTTTTAAACAAAAATTAATCATGCGGAACCATTCGCTCAGAAATACCAGGAGTAGGAGTTTTATGTTCACTTACAAATAGTTCGCTGACACCGATCAGCTGACTTAGTGCTAGTGATGTGTTTATTCGAATTTTAAAAGTTCGGTATCCGGTATCGAAATTTTAAAAAATGTCATAACTTCAGTACATGTAAAGATAGGATTAAAAAAACCTTGCCATATCATTTGGTATCATCCAAAGAAGCCCTGCCTTCCCGATGAATATACCCAATCCGTTACAGCCTGTATAATGTTACTTGCTGCTACGCAACCCTTTAAAGGCGAGTCCGACTCGCACTTGGCCGGTTTTAAAATATGATAAAGGTTATTTATCATAAAAGTATCCACCCAGTTTTAAACGATACAAATATTTCAAATACCACTCAATAATAAAATGTTCCAACTATGTATGCACAGTGAATTTATCGCTGCCAACTCTCCCGGGATAATATGCTTCACTCGCAGCTCAAAATAACAAAACATTACGCTAGTTTATATTTCATGAAACACTAATAAAACGTCAACCATGTTCTACGCTTTGACGGATGTAAAATACTGAATGACAAACCTCTTTGTTATTCGCACAGTGCACAAAAACTAAATCGTTTAAGTCAAAAACTTCAATATGACCACTCAAAAATATTTCAGTGCCTAACGCAATTAGAGACATAAAGCGAAACGCTTTCAAAACGTACATGTCACTGAGAGCCTGTTATTGGCGTACAATGTTACAAAAGTCCATTTACGAAACAACAATTTCATCTCTATTTTTAGGTCAGTAAAGTTCAGAGTAGGGTTAGAGAAGTGCAAATTAAATTTTTGTTTCGCAAAGCTGGCCAGAGACAAATGACAGTGATATTGGCAGTTAAACCGACTAGCGTTGGTCGGCGTTTTTTGTCCAGAGTTTTTAAGTTCGGCCCACTGTGCGGTATAAAGACTGCAGTGTGTGTTAGATTTGATACGGTTCTTATTATTTGGTCGGTGCTTTTTCTGAGCGTTTGCGAGGTCAGCACATTTTGTTGCTTCTTTTTTTTCATTCCTTTTTTCGCTGTCCGATCATGGACCAAGCCTGGATCGACGGTGTGTCGTGTTCCACGCGCGTCTCTAAGAACTATCAGCAATATGACGGAGCCCCCTTAGAGGGCCAAAGCCTGCTGCGGTCGAGGAACTACTAGGTAACCGTGACCCTGGAACAACAAACTCATACAAATATTTGCTCCGTTCGGGAATCGAACCCGCGACACGCTGCGCAGCAATCCAATCGCTTAGTTTAGTTAGTACAAGTTTCACAGACCCTTCCATCCTGCCCTGGGTGGACGGGGATTTGATGAAATCACCAAATCATTTTTTTACGTGGTAAAAATACCACGTAATAAAAACCCCGTCCTTGGTTGCAGTGTTATTTCTATTATATGATTGACTGTTATGTACAGACCTTTATTAAGTTAGGTTTAACCATGGGATGAGAATCGTGGAGACTATGTCTATGTAGGACTATCAAGATCAGAATTTTAACGAATATGGAATATAGGATTGGATGCCTAAAAGTGATTGAGATATTTGCTGTTCCAAGGAAAAATACCGTTTATTGCCCGTTTTCCACCCGCTTGGTTCACCTAGGTGTACTACAGGAAATTATTTTTGTCCGTGGTTCACCTAGGTGTACCACGGGAAATTACGAATATGTCCGATTCATTTTGATCTTTTTTGGTGGCTGATTCGAATCAGGTTAATTCAAACCTTACTGGCCGGTCTCAAAAGAGATTGTTTAATTGGAATGATGATGCTCTGGTCCTCTCCTGACTAAGATCACAATTCCAACGAATATTTACTGAGTACCTCGATGGGGTGTCTCGAAATATCTCCCATTTAACATTCCCTGCAAAGTAAATTCTAATTAGGGAAGTTTACTTCATTTATTTGGACATTTCAAGGTAATTGGACAAAGTAATGCTCACAAACTTTTATCTGTTACTTTTGTTTTAAATTGGATGTTTTTATTAGTGTCACCTGAATTGCTGGTTTTTTCTGTGTGTAAATAGTCACGTTTCCATTGCTGGGACAATATATTCCGGTCAGTTAAGAAGAGTGGGCAATCCACACATATCATAATTTATCAAATTTGTGTTTTCAAAGTCAAACTATTAGTCACATGCCCGGGTCGACGGCGCGTTGTGTTCCACGCGCGCCTCAAGGAGTGTCAGCATAGTGACGGGGCCCTCTACAGGGCCAAAGCCTGCCGGGGTCGCGGGACTTACGAATTACCATGACCCCGGTACGTAAAGGGCTAGAAAAGGACACCGTGGATTTTAGTCAGTCCAAGTCTGACTGTCCCTGCCCTGGGTGGGAGGACTCATTTGATGATTTTACCACGAAAAAAAAGAAAAAAAAAGCTATTTGTCACGATGTTGTGTATCTCAATATTTCTTTCATATTTCGGCATCCATGAGAGTTTGTTTACCGTATATTTTTATATTCTTGAAATTCATAACATAGTATAACGTTTTGCAAGCAGCCAAGCGCCAGCAAAATATTACACAGCTTGTTTAATACTGTGGTAGAATTATTGATATTGAGCAAAGATTTATTTCGGATCTTGATTTCTAACCTACATAAAGCTTTATAAGTGGGACATGTGAGGTTAACAAATACACTCACCCTTTTCGAGAAAAAATCCAAAGTACCTAAATAACAGAAAAAAACAAATATACATGTCGAATTGAGAACGTACACCTTTATTTCGTCGGTTGAAAAAATCAAACACGCTGTTTTTACCAAAAATTCAGCAAAAATACAGCAAGCTCTGCATTCGCCGACCAGCCTAAACACCCAATAAATAACGCCAATTCTATAAAACAAACAACTTTCCCACAAGTGATTTACAACGGGCGGGCCATGTACGGACTCGCATAATTCATTTTAATGAGTCAACACTAGACATCAACACGGGAGTGTCGTGTTCTCTGTGTGCATAATTGTGTTGTAATTGATGACACCGTGTTGGTTGTTGAAATACGGAATAAATGTACCGTGTAAAAGGTATGCAGGTTGAGGACTCTCAGGGAAACCATGGTTGAGCGCTTGAACCTTTCTTTGGAGGCTTTCTCTTTATGGCTAAAGTCAATCTGGGCAGAATCGATTCTGCAAAGTATTAGTAGAAAAATATAGGCTGATTTTGCTTCTGAGATGCTGTGCACTTGCCCTACACACCGAAAAAATCCAGGCTTTGGCTACTGGTCATCGAACTCAAAGCTCGAAGCTCAGCTCTAACTCTAGGACCATTATACAATGAGGTACATCCCCTCTCATACCCTCTTCCCATGGAGATTGGCAGAAACTATAGAGACACAATGAGGTACCTAACCATTTTAACAGCCTTTATGGTAAGCATAACGGGTCGTTCACGATCTAGCCACTGTAAGCGGTGATTTAGTGCGGGGTGGCGAGCCGTAACATCAAATGTATATAAAATGTTTGGAACACACCGCAAGGCGCCGCCAATTGCGAATTTGCGTACTTACGAGTACAAAGTAATTAATGTCTTATTAGCGCAGTTCACCGCTCTGCATAGACCAAAGTCGTGAACGTTAAGATATAGAAAATATTCCCACTGCTTTTGTAAACTAAAAGAAATGTTACATTATTTGAGTAACATGTAAACGACTTTCAGTTGCTTTAAAATCGCTCGTCTGATTCCCCAATATTATATCTACCAACAACTATAGGTGTAATAACACTCTAAGCACTAGGTACTTAGAGGCACAGCATTGCAACTGCTTCATGACTTATGCTTTAGCCTCACCCGCGGTCAACTATGTCCTCCTGCGTTATAGCAGATCTATGCACTCCTACTGCTTGATCACAAACTTCACATTCGTGGTACAGCAACAGCAAATCAAAGAAATTGTTTAGAGTTACACTTCGAAATCACAATCTGAACGTGAACGGGATGCAAGCAACTTTCAGTGGCTCACAGTTGCACGTATACATCCACAATATTTTATATAGCAACAACCACAGGTGTAATAACACTCTAAACACTACTTACCGGTAGCATTGCAATCTGCTTCATGACTTATACCACTACCTCGCCTGCGGTCACGTACGTAGTCTGCTTTATGGCCGACTTACCCACTTCTACTGCTTGATCAAGAACTTCATGCTAAAACAATATACGTGTTACAGCAACAGCAAATTTAAGAAAATTGTTAGAGCATGCTATTTGTAACCGCTACGATATGTATTACGTATTCCAAAGAAAGAAAATCATGTGCGCCACTTGGAAATCACAAAGCTGAACGTGAACGGGATGCAAGCAACTTTCAGTGGCTCACGGTGGCCCGTATACATCCACAATATTTTATATAGCAACAACCACAGGTGTAATAACACTCTAAACACTACTTACCGGCAGCATTGCAATCTGCTTCATGACTTATACCACTGCCTCGCCTGCGGTCACGTACGTAGTCTACTTTATGGCCGACTTACCCACTCCCAGAGTTACACTGGCTGGATTTTATACACCCAAGTGCTTGTAACAATGGATGGGTTTAAATGGCCTGTTGTGTCTTTTATTTGTGTTATAAAATCTTGGGTGGGAGTTTGTGTTGGAAATGAAGAAATATGGATTATTAAAAGTTTTGTACGTAGCTGTTATGCGGATAAAATGATCTTGCCGCCACATTGTGTCCTCATACACGCTTTTCAAATAATAACACGATCCTAAACAAAATAATAAAAGGTAAGAATATGAAAATAATATAAACAGTTTTTTTTGTTTTTAATATTTTATTATGGCGGTTATTTTTACTTGAAACGTGTCATAAGTAGATACGACCACCGTTTTATTCACAATATGTAATAACAAAATTAAAATCAAAATATTACGATTGTACTCTACAGAATGCAAGTAAGTATTAACACAAGTGCATTAATTTTGGCTTTATAAAGGTCTGGCTGCAAAGATTTTCCAATACTCTAAAAACTGGTCCCCTTAATTCGGTTCAGCACGAAACTGTATTGAAAGATAAAATGTAAATACAGCTCGTTTATTTCTTACGTTTGGCCAGTCCTGACTTTAGGAGAGGATTTGTTTTAAATGTAGTTTTTGCATAAATTAACTTACAGCATTTTGATTCTCAGTCAATTTAAAAATGGCGGTTCTCATTTTTGTGTCCCGTTTACTCGGTTTTGAATCTAACCAAACCTATTTTATTGATAATGAGTTTTCCACTAGTAGAGATTCAGAATTAAGAACAAGGTTCTGTTATCAAATAAAGAATATTACCTTCTGCTCCTTCTTAAGTTCAAATTCTCTAGTTCGTTCAGGAATGTCAAACAATTGACCACAACATTTCGCTGAATTCGGCCCTGCATTCATTAACTTTGTCCACAACATTTTTTTTTCAATAGTTTCCATAATTAACAGAAACCAATCACCCCTTAACACCCCCAAAAAACACGCCACTTAATGAAAACTCATTTACAACGACCATTCGGTATTCCTGTGTTTATCAGTAAACACGGCATTACGGCGGTGAATCAGGGGCGGTTTGGCTCGACGACAAATCGGGGTATAAATCAAGAGGGGATGTTCACCCCTTCACCCCCCGCTTCACCCTTTGCGCGCATTACACCGCTTTTAATGATTCATGTTTTGTTTAAACTTAATTAGAGCTATGCATGGTATCTTGCACCGAGATTTGCTTTTGTTGCTGGGGATAAAACTGGGATGTTGTTTTTGTTAGCAGGTTTACTTATACAGCGGTTAAGATGAGTGTGCTGGTAAAATGATCCTTGAGCGTTTCTTCGTAATAAATGGGTCGTTAATTTAACCCTTTTCATTTTTCAATTTTTCATTATCAATTTAAACTTCTGTAAGTAAATAAAAATACATACGCTTCCTTCTTGACTCCTATTGTTAATTTCTCCTCTTCTCAATTATTCTCTCTCTGCTGAGAATAATGAATCAATTTCTTGATTATTCACAGAGAAATTAATTAAATTAAATAAAGTATTTAAATTATATAATTTAACGGAAAGTCTTACTTGGTGGTAGTAACAACCAATGTTGGCCATTTGACACATTTCATGCCTCTTCTGTGAGAGAGAGAAAGCTGTATACCACCACGCGTGTAAAGTGCGTGTTGGTAGACACATACTTCCCATACAATAAATATACTGTATGAATACTTGTCATACTGGAAAACATTGACGTAAGTCAAACCCTGTATTTCAATTTGGCCATTATAAGCTTTTGAAAATTACATTTTAAAACAAAGGTAATAAAATTGATTCTACATACATTCGACGACACGGTTGGCGCAGTGGCTGAGAGATCGAATGCTGCGCAGCGTGTCGCGGGTTCGATCCCCGCACTGAACAAATATTTGTATGATCCACAAGTAGTTCTTCCGGGTCTGGGTGTTTGTGTATGTGAGTTTCTATGTTTGTAAATGCACCCACGATACAGGAAGAAATTCCTAGTGTGGGGCATAACAAAAAAAATCATACAGGTAGTTTCATACAGAGAAGAATTGATACAACCTCCATTATTGCATTCGCCCATCAAAACCCTATTTTTGTTTTCTATATTATTATGCAGTCAACAGCAACAATTGTATGAAAACCACAAACATACAACATAAGACATCTATCCTCTATTCCATGGAACACGTCAAGTACCTAATCCAGGCAGAGCTGGGTTCAATAGTACCGTCATAAATCACCAGTTATCTTTTTCCATAGAAACAAAATATCAATTTTTATTTAATAAAAAAATTCTAAAAATATTTCCGATAGTTTTTTAGACCAACAACAACATTATTTTTTATGTATGCGAAACCCAATACACCTGTCTAGTATTTTTGAGTACAGTATCTATGTGAAAAATTTTAAAACTATATTATCATGAAAACCCACAAACATGTAAGCTTGTTATGTTACCTGGTTGTCCGTTTAAAAACATGCTCATTTCGTGGCGGTTCGCGGTTCTCGCAACCCGCGCCTCCTGTGCCGTACACTCATTGATAATAGTTTGGCAATTAAGGTGCCTATCACCGAACGTTTGCATTGTAATTAACAGGTGATAAAAAAAAAAACATCTTTTTGAAATATAATACAAAAAATATTGTAACCAATTCACTGTTACTGATTCTGAACAAACTATATTCAGATTTCGCATGTACTCAATATAATTTTATATAGACTATGCTTGTGAAGTTTCATTAAAATCTAATCAGTTATTTAAAAAATTTAGGACTTGAAAGCTTATATTATGTAGGTATACTTTACTTGCCGTGCTTAGTCTTAAAATCAAAGACAACCTCCGCCACAAGATCAGTCCTCCGGTTACCTTATTAGCCCCGGTGGGTGTCTCCTTGAAATTCCCTTCGTTAACTCGTAGCCACTAATTGGGGCCGTTACCTTCCTCCGCTTGACAAATCTGTGTGCTTTTCCGCTAAATAGATCAGCACGCCATTTTGAGATGCAGTGAAGTTTGCTACCTTGAATATTAATTAGTGGTGTCCCTAATGGTGGTTTGATGGTAATGTGTGCGATATTTGATGGTTGAGAATAAATAGTACATGAAAATAACCCGGTGTCAATTTATTATGTCACGCTGTCATGAAATGTACTTCAGGCTTCAGCTTCAGCTTTCTCGTGGGGTAATTGCCAAATTTCACGTGGGTCACGCCGCGAGTATAAGCTAGTTTGTTCGTAAATTGTTACAAGTTATAAGAAACCTGCCACATGACATATCTGCATTACGACGTCTCTTACAATACAAAAGTAGTTTCAAGTTACAGTTTAACTGCTTTCAGTGAGGACCTCTTTTCCACCATTACTAATACATATAGCGAAAACTTGTATTCCCCAGTTTTAAATAAATTGCTACAATTATTCTTAAAACCATAATAAAGCTCTTTCTTAAATATTAATAAAACTAGGTTCAGAGCGCCATCTACCAGCGTCTGTCAGTAATTTAAAATTAAAACGTAAAAATCACCAAAATAAAACAATACAAAATCACACAAAAATCTATCAGCTTCGCCTCGATCACCAATTCTTTGACCCAAATTCATAGCACATACATCGGTACATAGGGTAGGCATGCAACTGAAACTTTTGTTAGTTTTGCACTATTTTAGCTGAACTAAACGTACGAGCTATAAACATAGATATAGCGCACGTTTTGCACACCAGGATTATATCATAACTCTGTGCTATCGGATTAAAATGTTAGCGATGGAATATTCATGTGTTTTTAGCTTACATTTTAGTTAAAATTTAGGCTTGTGACTATTGCGGTGTATGGTGAAATGGTTTGGTCATCAATAATTGAATGGATGAGTGATGAAAACTAAACAAGTTCGGAGTCAGCCAGGCGCATTACTTCGTGTAATTATTTATTTCATCCCCACTCATATCAAAACTATGAAGGAAAACATCATAAGAAAACTGATATCTACCAACCCAAAGTGTGCTCTGTGGTTGATTATGGACCACTTCCTCTGATAGAGAGGGTGCCTGTGTCCCAGCAGTGGTAACAATTTAGGATGATGATGATACATGTCTTGTCCTGTGAAAATCCATGTCGCCATTAAAATTAGAACCTTTCATATACCAATGTCCCGGATACAGGTGTTCTTTTTTGTGGTGGTCCGATATCGAACCTTAAACTCATTATTCTTAAATAACCAGTCAGAAGAAAATAAGAGACGCATTTAAATAAAGACACAAAACATAGCCCTTTTTTACGTGATAAAATCATCAAATGAGTCCTCCCACCCAGAGAGCGGGAGGGACTGTCAGATTGGTACTGACTAAAATCCATGGTGTCCTTCAATAGCCCTTTACGTTCCGGGGTCACGGCAATTCATACAGTCCCGCGACCAACACATAGCCCTGGGGCAAAATAAAGATGTACTTACTACAAATGCATATCAGTTTTACCGTTTGGGAATTCCAACCGCCAGGTTATGTTATGAAAAAAGTTTTCATTACTCTCAGCAGACTCGCAAAAAAATCATCCTCTATACCATCACATAGAACAGATCTACCAACGAAGAAAAAAAAAAGAAAAAAAACTCGTTTATCTAACCGAGTCCAGGAAAACAATAAATCAGCAACTTTCTTCATATTCACAACTTCGCGAGACCCAAAGATGTCGTCGGCACATCCTATGCCATTAATTTCATCCCTTCACCACCGGTTTTTCAGCTCATACAATTTTAATTCAAGCCCATCTACGTAGAACATAAATATATAACTTCAGCATTTTTCCTACTAATATTTCCCTCGTGAACTATGCATGTGGCTTGTGAAAAATGAAGGTTCGGAGAAGACGTTTATAATATGCGATAAGATTTAGGATAATTTTTATTTATGAGAATAGTTCATTCAAAAAAAAACGTCACCGTAAGACGTAACGAAAAGAATGATAAACATTTGATGGTGTATTAAATCGGAAAGTTGCAGGTTCAACTCCTACTCGCAATTGAATTGTTTTTTCTACAACAAGCTTTTATTCATTCAATTGAAAGAGTTTGTGGCTATTCATTCATAATGAAGAAATAGTTTTATTAACCAGGAAACGATGGTTGAACTATGCTTTACAATGACGTGTATGAAATGACAGGCGGTTACATACTATGGTGCTTCCGTGCATAGGAATTCATGTAAAACAAAATGATTGCCATTTGTAAATTGATTAAAGTAATGGTGGTTAAAGACTATCAAGTAAGTGGCAGTAACATATTGTACACCTTTGTAGCTTAGTAAAGCCTTTGTCAAACCGACAGGCGATAGCGAACCGGACCGAGTCCGAAGCGATACGAGACGTCAAACTGGGTGCAGCGAACGGAGGCGTGACAGTTGTATTAGCTGACTTTTTTATGAACGACGTCAAACAGCCTTCGCCACGACTTCGCATCGGTTCGGTCACGCTTCGGAAACGCTTCACTTTCGCCTTTCTGTTTTACAAAGACATAATCGCGTTATGAAGGCTTACAAAAAAAATACTCACTGAGGACTTGACTATTGACTGTGTTAATAAAATTTAATTTTTTACAAAATTTCATGACCGCATCGCTTTTAGAATGTCGTTTTTGGTCCCTGGAGATAAAACTCCTGCACATTTAACAATAATAATATATGTCGAAGTGGTGACAGACTCAAACTAATATTTTTAAAAGAACGTATTTATCTCTCTTCTCGTTTCTTCCATCTATCACTAAACCAAAATTCAACAATTTAGACGTGAGAGCGTAAAAAAACAAACAAATTCACTTTCCCATTTATAAGAATTAGGTAGTACCTAGCATAAAATAGTCGTATCGTCCCCATATCGTACGATGTAAAAGCATCGAGTATTTATGATGCAGTGTGAGTACTGCACATGGCGCGCGGTCGCGTGATTAATAGTCGAATTACCAGCCGACACCTAGTGTGTTCTTCGCTTTATGTCCTACGCTGCTGACGGTACGCTAATATAAAATGGGGAGTATACCCTACGCCTAGTTTACATCACATCACAGTAAGAATCCAGACTCTGAGACTGTGAGTTGCTGGGACATGTCTGAAAAAAATCTTGGTATCTGATGGGTTTTTCGTAGGCAGTGGTCGTACAGATAATTTTGTTTATTTTATCCTTTATTTTAACCTTTATTTCAGGCCAAAACACAATACATTAATAACTATAAAAATTATAAATGTAAATTAATACCTCTTTAAAACAATAAACTTAAAAACGATTGCACACAAAGTGACGGCGTCGTGTTACGCTGCGAGGTGTCGCGCAGCCGGCTTCGAACAGCACAACTCTCGGCCAAAACTCTTCCTTGAGGAAGGTCGCCTCAAATACAAAATACTGGGTTGGAACGCGCACTACAAAATTTTAACAATTTTGAAAATAAATGTTTTGAAGTATTCAATCGCCACTGTCGAAGCCGATCTTTGATTTTATTTTTTAATGTGTTATTGGGCTATTACTTTATAAATTCTCAGCAGTAGATCTCATATCCAAATGGAAGATATTCAGCAGGTAAAATGGTTGACTGGTAGAGAATGCCTCAGGCATTAAGTCTGTCTATATACCTTTGGTGTTGCATGAAGATATAATTAAATAAATAATAGTTGACCCCATCGGTTAACTATTCCGCTGAAACATTACCCCACCATAAACTCAATTCCCACCTAACTTAGGCCACCCAAATCTTAACCACACATGTCGTCACACAAAGGTCACTGTGGCTTGGACCAATGACAAATCGGGGCATAAATCACATGATGTGGCACCTGCACTTTGCCCCATTCCGCCCCCATTCGCCCATACTTGCCCGTATTATGACCCGGTTTGTCCCACATGTTGAGTAAACAACTGCGTTTGTCGACTTGCATTTGTCTAAGCGATAAGTCTGTGGGAATTTATTGTTTTGTTCGTTATCTTTGTAGCCCTTTTTTTTAATGCGTTCTGAGTTAATGATTACTTTTCCTGTGTCAGTTGAATATGTTGTGTGCGTTAGATTAAAAGGTTCATAAATTGTTGACTATTCATTAGAGTGACATCTCAGTGATAAAATCACTCTAAAAGATATTGGGTCACTTTGCCTCGTAATCTAGCCATTCGCACCACTACCTACACTGCGGTGAGAATCCTCCGATCCATTCAGGAAAAGTACTTGGGCGATTTGCACCGCCACTCCAAATGACTCGCGGTGCGAATAAAGCGTCAAATTAGTAACGTAATTACTACCAAAGTTCTCGCTTTTTGCTATTGTAAAAAGGGTACATAAAAGTTAACATTAAAATTCACTAAGGTCCGACCGAAACTGGTTTTTCGGCCGTAACCGAATCCGAAACCGAATATTCGGCAGTGGCTTCAGTTTCGGCCGAAACCGAAACCGAAACCGAAACTCACGTGGACAAGTAAAGAATTCCTTAAAATACTGAAATTTGGTGCATTGTACGGTAAAACTTGAAATAAGTTTACCCATACAACGTAATTTAACAAATTAAACACTTCACATTTTTCATTTAAACAATCTCTTTTTAATATGTAACTTGATTTGTTAATAACAACAAAACAAAGTTACTGACTCAATATTTATTTAATTTAATTAACTACATAAATCATTCAAGTACAGAAACGAATCTCGATCGATCTGCGTCTCTTTAATACGAATCGTGTTAAAGAGACCATACAGCGAAACCAAGGCTCCAAAGTGTTCGCAAAGGACAAGTCTATTGGGCAAAGCCAGATGACAAAGCTGAAACGGGAGGATGGCAGCATAGCGTCGACCAAAGCAGAGGTTTTAGGCGAGATCGAGAGGTTCTATGGACAGTTATACACTTCGGTCGCAAAGCCCGTTGACAGCTTGGTAGGAGATCCAAGAGCCAAGCTGTCCCGACATTATACCGAAGATATCCCGGACATCAGTCTATACGAGATTAGGATGGCCCTGAAGCAGCTTAAGAACAACAAGGCGCCGGGCGAGGACGGAATCACTTCAGAGCTTCTGAGAGCGGGTGGAACACCGGTACTTAAAGTCCTCCAGAAACTCTTTAATTCCGTCCTGTCCGAGGGCAAAACGCCTGAAACGTGGAGCAGGGATGAGGTGGTGCTGTTCTTCAAAAAAGGTGATAACAGCCTATTGAAGAACTACAGACCCATCACGCTTCTGAGTCATGTTTATAAGCTGTTTTCAAGGGTTATCACGAACCGTCTCGAACACAGACTTGATGACTTCCAGCCTCCCGAACAAGCCGGTTTCCGAAGAGGCTATAGTACCATAGACCACATCCATACGCTGCGGCAAGTTATACAGAAGACCGAGGAATATAACTTGCCATTATGCTTAGCGTTTGTGGACTATGAGAAAGCCTTCGATTCGGTGGAAACATGGGCGGTGCTTGAGTCACTCCCGCGATGCCGTATTGACTATCGGTACATCGAGGTATTGAAGTGTTTGTATAATAACGCCACCATATCGGTCCGAGTACAGGAGCATAGCACGAAGGCGATTCCATTGAGAAGAGGCGTAAGACAGGGGGACGTTATCTCCCCGAAACTTTTTACTGCCGCAATGGAAGACGCCTTCAAGCTCCTGGAATGGCAAGGACTTGGCATCAACATCAACGGCGAATACATCATTCACCTTCGGTTTGCCGACGACATCCCAGGAACCCAGCATGATGCTCGATGGCCTCGACCGAGTTTCACAACGGGTGGGCTTGAAAATGAACATGGACAAGACGAAAATTATGTCAAATGCCAATGTTGTGGCCACCCCAGTCTCTGTTGGAAACTCGGTACTCGAAGTTGTTGACTCATATATCTACTTAGGACAAGTAGTCCAATTAGGTAGGTCCAACTTCGAGAAAGAGGTCAACCGCCGAATCCAACTCGGTTGGGCAGCGTTCAGGAAACTACGCAATGGCCATATTGCTCGCAGAGCAGATGGCCGATGGGGTCGAAAAGTACTAGAGTGGAGACCACGGACTAGCAAGCGCAGCGTAGGACGTCCACCAACAAGGTGGACAGACGACCTTATAAAGGTCGCCGGAAGACGCTGGATGCAGGTCGCTTCCAACCGGTATATGTGGAGATCTAAAGGGGAGGCCTATGTTCAGCAGTGGACGTCCTATGGCTGAGATGATGATGACAGAAACGAAACAAAAACTTACATTTAATAATCACTTCCATCAAAACATAACCTCTAAAGAATGTTTGAGTCGGGTGAAAAAGTTTTGTTGCTACGGAGCTATCCGAACGGCGCACGACAATTCCCGAACAGGGCCGCGAGCGCGAGCGTCCGCCAAAGCGTTAGTGAAGTTAGACGAGCGTGCACGACAACTTCCGAAATAAGTTTCGGTTTCGGCAAAAGTTTCGGCCAATTTTGGCCGAATCCGAAACTGCCGCCGAAACTTGATTTTTGGCCGAAACTCGGCCGAAACCGAAACCGAAACCGAACCTTCGGTCGGACACTAAAATTCACATACCACTGAAAAACATCATAAAATCAATCTTCACCGTATCAATTAATTTCATCTACGTTAAAGTCCGCATTCACAAATCTTTCATTCCGAATTGAAAGTCAACAATTAACCCAGTTACACACGCGCGGAAACAAAAGAGGTTCCGTATCAAATTAAATTCATTAACTTTGGACGTACGCTTCCAGACTAGTGAATATTGTATGCAATTTTTGTGAAATCGCGACGAGGCAGTTGCGTTATCGCACTGCGGACGACGTATTGGAAATGGTAAATGACAGTGGGGTTTCAGATTTTAAATGACGACTTTTTTGTGAGATTGTGTGTACTAGCTTTTACTGTGGGTCTTCTTGGATGCTCGCCAGAATTTATTCCGGTTTAAGTTTTCCATAATATATTAATTACCAATTGATACATAAATTTTGCTATGATATTGAACTGTTTATGAGGGCTTTTACTAACATACATGCTCATACAAACAGCCAGACGCTGATCCATTAAATGTACAGTAAATTGTGCAATCAAATTCGTGTATCTCCGTCGTATTTTTTACCTTTTTCGGATGTTTGAACATTATGATCTAATAATAACTCTGACTACTTTTAAATGAAACAATAAACAAATAGTTTCTTAGGAAGAAGTAGGTAGTTGGGTTTACTGCTTGCCTTATCTAACCCTGACTGAACAGTAAAGTTAACGATTAAAGTGATTGTTTATTTATCAATTATATTAAACAGACAGACAGTTAACTCCGACAGCATACAAACATGATAGTGATATCAGCTCAAAAACGAATAAAAATGATTTATCGTGAGACCAAATTAATGATCAATACTGAGTGATGAATGTAAAAAATTCGCAACCGAATGATTGCAACGCAAACATTTATTGTGATTGCATACAATTTACGTAAAGCCATCCATAATAAGGATGGATTTTCACAAATAAGTTTTTTTTTATCGTGGTAAAATCATCAAATGAGTCCTTCCTCCCAGGGGACTATTATACTTGTACTGACTCAAATCTACGGTGATCCTTCAATAGCTGTTTACATTCTAGGTTCACGTTTACATGATAAGACAGTCCCGCGACCCCGGTCGTAAATAAGTTGATACTTGTGAGTACTGATGTCGTCAGACGTAAGTAGTCAGACGAAAGTCGTCAGACGTAATACATCTGACGTAATACATCTGACGTAAGTCGTCAGACGTAAGTCATCAGACGTAAGTCGTCAGACGTAAGTCGTCAGACGTAAGTCGTCAGACGTAAGTCGTAAGACGTAAGTCGTCAGACGTAAGTCGTCAGACGTAAGTCGCAGACGTAAGTCGTCAGTCGTAAGTCATCATACCTAAGAAGTCAGACGTAAGTCGTCAAACGTAAGTCGTCTAACGTAAGTAGTCAGACGTAAGTCGTCAAACGTAAGTCGTCAGACGAAAGTAGTCAGACGAAAGTCGTCAGACGTAAGTCGTCAGACGTAATACATCTGACGTACGTCATCAGACGTAAGTCTTCAGACGTAATACATCTGACGTAAGTAGTCAGACGAAAGTCGTCAGACGTAAGTCGTCAGACGTAATACATCTGACGTAAGTCGTCATACCTAAGAAGTCAGAAGTAAGTCGTCAGACGAAAGTCGTCAGCCGTATGTCGTCATACGTAAGTCGTCAGACGTAAGTCGTCAGACGTGAGTCGTCAGACGTGAGTCGTCAGACGAAAGTCGTCATACGTAAGTCGTCAGACGTAAGTTGTCAGACGGAAGTCGTCAGACGTAAGTCGTCAGACGTAAGTCGTCAAACGTAAGTCGTCTGACGTACGAAGTCAGACGAATGTCATCAGACGTAAGCCATCAGACGTAAGTCGTCAGTCGTAAGTCGTCAGACGAAAGTCATCAGACGTAAGCCATCAGACGTAAGTCGTCAGTCGCAAGTCGTCAGACGTAAGACGTCAGACATAAGTCGTCAGACGTAAGTCGTCAGACGTAAGTCGCCAGACGTAAGTCGTCAGACGTACAACATCAGACGTAAGTCATCTGACGTACGAAGTCAGACGAAAGTCGTCAGACGTAAGTCGTTAGACGTAAGTCGTCAGACGTGAGTCGTCAGACGTAAGTCGTCAGACTTAAGTCGTCAGACGAAAGTAGTCAGACGAAAGTCGTCAGACGTAATACATCTGACGTACGTCATCAGACGTAAGTCGTCAGACGTACAACATCAGACGTAAGTCGTCATACCTAAGAAGTCAGACGTAAGTTGTCAGACGTAAGTCGTCAGACGTAAGTCGTCAGACGTCATACATCTGACGTAATACATCTGACGTACGTCATCTGACGTACGTCACCAGACGTACGTCATCAGACGTAAGTCATCAGACGTAAGCCATCAGACGTAAGTCGTCAGACGTAAGTCGTCAGACGTAAGACGTCAGACGTAAGTCGTCAGACGTAAGTCGTCAGACGTAAGTCGTCAGACGTAAGTCACCAGACGTAAGTCGCCAGACGTAAGTCGTCAGACGTACGTCATCAGATGTAAGTCATCATACCTAAGAAGTCAGACGTAAGTCGTCAAACGTAAGTCGTCTGACGTAAGTAGTCAGACGTAAGTCGTCAAACGTAAGTCGTCTGACGTAAGTAGTCAGACGAAAGTCGTCAGACGTATGTCGTCAGACGTAAGTCGTCAGACGTAAGTAGTCAGACGTAAGTCGTCAAACGTAAGTCGTCTGACGTAAGTAGTCAGACGAAAGTCGCCAGACGTAAGTAGTCAGACGTAAGTCGTCAGACGTAAGTCGTCAGACGTACGTCATCAGACGTACGTCATCAGACGTAAGTCGCAGACGTAAGTCGTCAGTCGTAAGTCATCATACCTAAGAAGTCAGACGAAAGTCATCAGACGTAAGTCGTCAGACGTAATACATCTGACGTACGTCATCAGACGTAAGTCTTCAGACGTAATACATCTGACGTAAGTCATCAGACGTAAGTCGTCATACCTTAGAAGTCAGAAGTAAGTCGTCAAACGTAAGTCGTCTGACGTAAGTAGTCAGACGTAAGTCGTCAAACGTAAGTCGTCAGACGAAAGTAGTCAGACGAAAGTCGTCAGACGTAAGTAGTCAGACGTAATACATCTGACGTACGTCATCTGACGTAAGTCATCAGACGTAAGTCGTCAAACGTAAGTCGTCAGACGAAAGTAGTCAGACGAAAGTCGTCAGACGTAAGTAGTCAGACGTAATACATCTGACGTACGTCATCTGACGTAAGTCATCAGACGTAAGTCGTCAGACGTAAGTCGTCAAACGTAAGTCGTCTGACGTAAGTAGTCAGACGGAAGTCGTCAGACGTAAGTCGTCAGACGTAAGTCGTCAGACGTAAGTCGTCAGACGTACGTCGTCAGATGTAAGTCGTCAGACGTAAGTCGTCAGACGTAAGTCGTCAGACGTAAGTCGTCAGACGTAAGTCATCAAACGTAAGTCGTCAGTCGTAAGTCGTCAGACGAAAGTCGTCATACCTAAGAAGTCAGACGTAATACATCTGACGTACGTCATCAGACGTAAGTCGTCAGACGTACAACATCAGACGTAAGTCGTCATACCTAAGAAGTCAGACGTAAGTCGTCAGTCGCAAGTCGTCAGACGTAAGACGTCAGACATAAGTCGTCAGACGTAAGTCGTCAGACGTAAGTCGCCAGACGTAAGTCGTCAGACGTACAACATCAGACGTAAGTCGTCAAACGTAAGTCATCTGACGTACGAAGTCAGACGAAAGTCGTCAGACGTAAGTCGTTAGACATAAGTCGTCAGACGTAAGTCGTCAGACGTAAGTCGTCAGACTTAAGTCGTCAGACAAAAGTAGTAAGACGGAAGTCGTCAGACGTAAGTCGTCAGACGTACAACATCAGACGTAAGTCGTCATACCTAAGAAGTCAGACGAATGTAGTCAGACGGAAGTCGTCAGACGTAATACATCTGACGTACGTCATCAGACGTAAGTCGTCAGACGTACAACATCAGACGTAAGTCGTCATACCTAAGAAGTCAGACGAATGTAGCCAGACGGAAGTCGTCAGACGTAATACATCTGACGTACGTCATCAGACGTAAGTCGTCAGACGTACAACATCAGACGTAAGTCGTCATACCTAAGAAGTCAGACGTAAGTAGTCAGACGGAAGTCGTCAGACGTAATACATCTGACGTACGTCATCAGACGTAAGTCGTCAGACGTACAACATCAGACGTAAGTCGTCATACCTAAGAAGTCAGACGTAAGTTGTCAGACGTAAGTCGTCAGACGTAATACATCTGACGTAATACATCTGACGTACGTCATCTACGAGGTTTTAGGCGAGATCGAGAGGTTCTATGGACAGCTATACACTTCGGTCGCAAAGCCCGTTGACAGCTTGGTAGGAGATCCAAGAGCCAAGCTGTCCCGACATTATACCGAAGATATCCCGGACATCAGTCTGTACGAGATTAGGATGGCCCTGAAGCAGCTTAAGAACAACAAGGCGCCGGGCGAGGACGGAATCACGTCAGAGCTTCTGAGAGCGGGTGGAACACCGGTACTTAAAGTCCTCCAGAAACTCTTTAATTCCGTCCTGTCCGAGGGCAAAACGCCTGAAACGTGGAGCAGGGGTGAGGTGGTGCTGTTCTTCAAAAAAGGTGATAACAGCCTATTGAAGAACTACAGACCCATCACGCTTCTGAGTCATGTTTATAAGCTGTTTTCAAGGGTTATCACGAACCGTCTCGAACACAGACTTGATGACTTCCAGCCTCCCGAACAAGCCGGTTTCCGAAAAGGCTATAGTACCATAGACCACATCCATACGCTGCGGCAAGTTATACAGAAGACCGAAGAGTATAACTTGCCATTATGCTTAGCGTTTGTGGACTATGAGAAAGCCTTCGATTCGGTGGAAACATGGGCTGTGCTTGAGTCACTCCAGCGATGCCGTATTGACTATCGGTACATCGAGGTATTGAAGTGTTTGTATAATAACGCCACCATGTCGGTCCGAGTACAGGAGCATAGCACGAAGGCGATTTCATTGAGAAGAGGCGTAAGACAGGGGGACGTTATCTCCCCGAAACTGTTTACTGCCGCAATGGAAGACGCCTTCAAGCTCCTGGAATGGCAAGGACTTGGCATCAACATCAACGGCGAATACATCACTCACCTTCGGTTTGCCGACGACATCGTGGTCATGGCAAAGTCGATGGAGGAACTCAGCATGATGCTCGATGGCCTCGACCGAGTTTCGCAACGGGTGGGCTTGAAAATGAACATGGACAAGACGAAAATTATGTCAAATGCCAATGTTGTGCCCACCCCAGTCTCTGTTGGAAACTCGGTACTCGAAGTTGTTGACTCATATATCTACTTAGGACAAGTAGTCCAATTAGGTAGGTCCAACTTCGAGAAAGAGGTCAACCGCCGAATCCAACTCGGTTGGGCAGCGTTCGGGAAACTACGCAATGTCTTTTCGTCCGACATACCTCAGTGCCTCAAGACGAAAGTCTTTAACCAATGTGTGTTACCAGTGATGACGTACGGCACCGAAACGTGGTCTTTCACTATCGGCCTCATCTCAAAGCTCAAAGTCGCTCAACGAGCTATGGAGAGAGCTATGCTCGGTGTTTCTCTACGTGATCGAATCCGAAATGAGGAGATCCGTAGACGAACTAAAGTCACCGACATAGCCCACCGGATTAGCAAGCTGAAGTGGCAATGGGCAGGCCATATTGCTCGCAGAGCAGATGGCCGATGGGGTCGAAAAGTACTAGAGTGGAGACCAAGGACTAGCAAGCGCAGCGTAGGACGTCCACCAACAAGGTGGACAGACGACCTTATAAAGGTCGCCGGAAGACGCTGGATGCAGGTCGCTTCCAACCGGTATATGTGGAGATCTAAAGGGGAGGCCTATGTTCAGCAGTGGACGTCCTATGGCTGAGATGATGATGATGATGATGACGTCATCTGACGTCGTCAGACGTAAGTCATCAGACGTAAGTCATCAGACGTAAGTCGTCATACGTAAGTCGTCAGACTTAAGTAGTCAGACGTAAGTCGTCAGACGTAAGTCGTCAGACGTAAGTCGTCAGACGTAAGTCGCCAGACGTAAGTCGTCAGACGTAAGTCGTCAGACGTAAGTCGTCAGACGTAAGTCGTCAGACGTAAGTCGTCAGACGTAAGTCGTCAGACGTAAGTCGGCAGACGTAAGTAGTCATACGCAAGTCGTCAAACGTAAGTCATCTGACGTACGAAGTCAGACGAAAGTCGTCAGACGTAAGTCGTTAGACGTAAGTCGTCAGACGTAAGTCGTCAGACGTAAGTCGGCAGACGTAAGTAGTCATACGCAAGTCGTCAAACGTAAGTCATCTGACGTACGAAGTCAGACGAAAGTCGTCAGACGTAAGTCGTTAGACGTAAGTCGTCAGACGTACGTCATCTGACGTCGTCAGACGTAAGTCATCAGACGTAAGTCATCAGACGTAAGTCGTCAGACTTAAGTAGTCAGACGTAAGTCGTCAGACGTAAGTCGTCAGACGTAAGTCGTCAAACGTAAGTCGTCTGACGTAAGTAGTCAGACGAAAGTCGTCAGACGTATGTCGTCAGACGTAAGCCGTCAGACGTAAGTCGTCAGACGTAAGTCGCCAGACGTAAGTCGTCAGACGTAAGTCGTCAGACGTAAGTCGTCAGACGTAAGTCGTCAGACTTAAGTCGGCAGACGTAAGTCGGCAGACGTAAGTCGTCTGACTTAAGTAGTCAGACGTAAGTCGTCAGACGTAAGTCGTCAGACGTAAGTCGTCAGATGTAAGTCGTCAGACGTAAGTCGTCAGACGCAAGTCGTCAGACGTAAGTCATCAGACGTAAGTCATCAGACGTAAGTTGTCATACGTAAGTCGTCTGACGTAAGTCGTCAGACGAAAGTAGTCAGACGAAAGTCGTCAGACGTAAGTCGTCAGGCGTAAGTCGTGAGACGTAAGTCGTCATACCTAAGAAGTCAGACGTAAGTTGTAAGACGTAAGTCGTAAGTCGTAAGACGTAAGTCGTAAGACGTAAGTCGTAAGACGTAAGACGTGCTTCACTTCGACGCCACACAGTTCTTACGCGAACTCTGTTTATTAGTATTGAATTTCTGATTTTGGTCATCTATCTACTTTCGCTGTGGACTGTAAGTACATACATATTACGAACATAAGCTCACTATTTTTTCTTCCGAAAGCAGGTACATTCTATAGAATATCACGATCCTTACACAATATTTTCTCCACGTCATACATTGTATTATATGTTTTGTAATTTGTTGTAGGTATGTGTTTGTTTTTCATTCTGTTGATTTGTAAGAAAACCAAGATTTTACAAAAAAACGTCAGAGCAAAAAAATCCATCCAAACCACAGTGCAAGCGTTTGTTTTATTGAAACAAATTTTAAAGCAATAAAAGCAATTCACTTTGGAGACTGACACAGACAAAACTAGACTGTCGCCTGTCTGTCCCACAAGCGATGTAGCGCTGCAGCGCTGAGCCTACAGCGTCAATCACGGATCCTTTATGTTAACAAATATACAAGCGAAGAAGGTTCACTGCTTCTTAAATAGACAGGTAAGAAGAACAATTACATTACTAAAAAGTAAGACACCTTTTTATTGAATACCGAAAAACAGTGGCGCGTGACCAATCCGCATTAGGCCCGCTTGATGGACTATGGCCCACTCCCTCCCTCCATCGGGAGGAGGCCTGTGTCCCAGCAGTGGGAACATGAACTAATTAATCTAGCTTATTCATATTTTCACTACCTACATAAATATGTATATCAAATTAAAAGATTTACAGTTTCAAAATACCTCAAGAATCTTTTTAATTTTTTTATAATTCAATTTACATTCTACATTTAACAACTAAAATTAAAAGTAAAATATTTACAAAAATTACTAAATTAAAACTAAAATTAAACATTTATAGGGCGTCAAAAAATTCGTCCACATCGCTGTCAATGGGGAAAGTGCCCAGAACGCTGATAGCATTGCCACGTTGGATGGCAATGCTGATCCTTTGACCAAGAAATAGGCTAGCCGGCGATGTCTTTGAAAACTTGGTGAATCTTTTTGGTGCCAAACAAATCGTATCTTGAATTCTGAAGGTAAAATACTTCCCGCGTCCATTCAGTCAGGTCTTCAATTTGGGTATTAATTACTGAAGAAGTCATGGAAATATTTTCTGTGTGCCTACCCGAAAATGTCAGCCAGCTTTTAGTCCAATCAACGAGGCTTATGTGACCCGAAAAATTCCTCCGGCACTGAAATTTGGAATATGATGAGAGAATGTGATACAGATGACAGATGCACAATAAACCGACTTTTTTTTTTCGAGAACACCAAAAGATGTAAATTGCTTACAACTCTCTGTGAAAATTCCTCAGCCTCAAATACTATCTGTATATGTATGAATGTATTAGTTAGAATAGGTAAATATAAAAATCGAACAAATTTTCGATTTTAGTGTGACTCCAAATTATCTTTTTACATTTCGCATTCTAATTTCTAGTGAAAAATTGCTTTTATATGAGATCTTATCCTTAAATACATAGGTTTGTTAACTTTTTATTTTTAAACATATTTATTTGATTGATTTGACATCAATTTTTTTTCCAGCAATTTTTTTTAATACGTAACTTCTCGTAAAAAACAATTGGATTAGTTGGTTGGCATCTGTAATCTGTATCACATACTTTTATCATATTTTTCTTGTTATTTCTTTTTTATTTCATTATTATTTCCGCGGTGCCGGAGGAATTTTTTGGAAGTCTTCATATAACAAACAACCTCGTTGATCGGACTTTTTAGGAATATTAGGTATGAACAGATTTCGAATTTCTAATTGTTTTTGGCTCCACACTTGAAATTTCTCCTGTGTCGTGAGTTTGTTAACAGCCATAGAAACTCACATACTGTTTGTAGGTTATACAAATATATTATTGTTCCCTACCGGAATTGAAGGCACAACACGTTGCGCAGTAGTCGAAGACTCAGCCACTGCGCAAATCATGGCGTCAAATTCACTACACCACGAAATAATTACGCGTTTGTAAAGAGTTAAACTTTTGTATATATCTGCAATGTGTCGCGGTGTTGTCGTCAATCATACGTTTGTGCGCCCAATCCGCTTTGTGGATTACTTTCTGTTTTGTTTGGCTGTGAATGAATTTCTATTATTTTGCAATGTACTGCATCGTTTACGTTGCACGACTGGTTTCAACCCACTTCTCATGTTGGATTTTATCACTTTTGCTTTAAAGCTAAAAACTCCGTCTTATATCCCTTCCAGTTATACTGAGGTTGACTTTCTTGTCTTTTGGACAGGGCACACTTGACTTTTCTGCGTATATATTCTAGTTTTTGTAACAAAAAGTAAGTGTCCACAGTAGAATTTCCAAAAATAATACATTTTTCTGTGTTTTGAAGCATCTATTTTACGTACATATCCCCAATGGATCTCGAATCACCGTTCTGTCTGCCTTATCCCTTGATCTGATCACAATTTATTTTGGAGCAGTGGTATACAGTGGACCACCGTTTTTTTAACCTGTGGCAGTGGATAGACTCTCAAACTCGTACTGACTAAAATCCACGGTATTCCTTCAATAGCCTTTTACGTTTCAGGGTCACGGCTGCCTGTTTAGACAGTCACTTAACCCGGGCAGGCGTTATACTCTCTATGAGGTCTTAACAAATTATTGACAGCTCTTTGAGGTGCCGTGCCGTGTCGACCCGGGCATAGTCCATGATCGGACGCCCAGTTTATCATTATTCGTCGTCCGCATGCCTAACATTTTGTCTTCGTAACATAGCTAAAAAGAAATACGAAATCCTCACAAAAAACACCAAATGGCTTATCCACAATACTGCTATTCCATCACAATAACAATAAAACATAGCACCCCGTTTATTTATTCAACTCTAAACCGGGTATTTCTCGGGAGGACGATGAAGTACCTGGGACTCGTCCTCGACAGCCGGTGGAACTTCAGGGAGCATTTCCTGCATTTGGCCCCAAGGCTGAACCGGGCAGCAGCCGCTCTCAAGCGACTCCTGCCCAATCTCGGCGGGCCAAATGCCTCCTGCCGGAGGCTGTACGCCGGTGTCGTGCGGTCCATGGCCCTCTACGGGGCCCCCGTGTGGGCCCTAAGCATCCGGACGCGACCACTCAAGCTGGTCGCATGCCAGAGGGTCATGGCTATCCGGATGATCCGGGGATACCGCACGATCGCCGGCGAATCGGCCAACCTCCTAGCCGGATTGCTGCCCTGGGATCTGGAGGCGACTGCCCTCCAGCGCGTCTATGAATGGCGCGTGGAGGCGCAGCGTCGGGGCGAATCCCCGCTGCCTCGACAAGTCGAGGCGCGGCGGGAAGAGCTCCGGCGTGATCTCAGGGCAGTATGGAGGGAGCGACTGTCGCAACCGAGGTCCGGGCACGCCGCAATCGCGGCGGTAAGACCCCTCTTTGAGGAGTGGCTGGATAGGCGTCACGGCGTCCTGACCTACCGCATGACGCAGGTCCTCACCGGACACGGAAGTTTCGGGAGGTTCCTGTGTCTGATAGGGAGGGAAGAAACGCCTGGGTGTCACCACTGCGAGGATCGTCCGGAGGACACGGTGGAGCATACGGTGCAGGACTGCCCCGCTTGGGCAGAGCACCGCCGTGTCCTCACGACGGCGATAGGCGGAGACCTCTCGCGCCCGGCATTGGTCGAGGCCATGCTGCGGGGCGAGACGGAGTGGGAAGCGGTCGCCTCCTTCTGCGAAGCAGTCATGCTCGTGAAGGAGGAGGCGGGCCGCCTGAGGGAGAGGACAGCGTCCTCCCTCCACCCCAGCCGCAGTGGTAGACGCCCACGGCGTCGGACGTCGCCAGACGATCTCCGGCCACCGTAGGCGCGGGCATGCGGGCAGCGAGTAATGGGCGACTCGCTGTCCGACCATGGACCATGCCCGGGTCGACGGCGCGTTGTGTTCCACGCGCGCCTCAAAGAGTGTCAGCATAGTGACGGGGCCTGTTGAGGGCCAAAGCCTGCCGGGATCGCGGGACCAAGGGATTACCGTGACCCCGGTACGTAGAGGGCTATTGAAGGACACCGTGGATTTTAGTCAGTACAAGTCTGACAGTCCCTCCCGCCCTGCCCTGGGTGGGAGGACTCATTTGATGATTTTACCACGATAAAAAAAAAAAAAAAAAAAAAAAAAAAAAAAAAAAAAAAACCGGGTATTTCAGCGTAATCCTTTGCAAATGGCCGACAGATCCTAACAAGTTAGATGACGTACGTGACATCAGAGGGCAGGTGCACTGACCGCGTACTGCACAGATTGATGATATTAATCCAGAGCCTATGTTATGACGTCAGCAAGGCTCCTGGATTTTAGTCGTCTATCTGACTTCATTGTTAGTGTGATCAATTGGTAATAACCGCTGCCGGTCAAGTTTCAGGGTTAAGCCACGCTTGACGAGGTTGGTCTTTGGGTGGGTTATGGGAAGAACTATAATATATTTACAGTCGTTACAGTCATTCAGAAGCCATAAAGTCTGACAACCAGTCTTACTAAGGGTTATCGTATATCCAAATTATTGAGTCGTGGTCGTCGGAAAGACAGTCGCACCAAGTAAAATACTGGTATTCACCTGCATCTAGTTACTAGGTTAGGTAGTTACTAGTTAGTAGGTGTTTTTAATAGTAAATTCACATTAAACCAGTTATGTTGCAGTCCCATGTAGTGTGTCCCATGAAGTAGAAACATATATTTTTTCCTACTCCTCCACTATTCTTTTCTGATTAATTTCGTTTTAGGATCCAAGACAGGTAAATTCATTCTCTGGGACACGTCGAGCTTCATTGTTTCGGCGCTTTTCTGGTTGGTTGCCACTGTTGATTCTGGCTTACAGGAGTTGCAGTGGTTAGGGAATAGTGTGGTGGGTTTGTCCCAAAAAAAAAAAACAGTCCCATGTAGTAAGGACAGACCCTATTTTCATCAACCGGGCAAAAATACAATCAATAGCTGCTGCTAAGAAATTATTTGTGAAAAAACATTATAATACTAATGCCCAATCTAGGGCTTGAATCGACCGCATGGCCAGATCAATAACGCAGGCAGTTATCATAAACCATAAATTAATAAAATCTGTGATGAATAAAAAGTTAGTGACACCACCAATCATCACGACGTCATCGGACAGGTGCGCTGACCACATGCTGATATAGATTGATGATGAATCCCACGCCTACCACATTGTGACGTCACTTGTTGTGATTTGGATTGTTATGTCGAGTAGAGTAGTTCCAGTGAGGGAACGGGGTGGCGCTAGACGACTTGTATAGCTCTGTCTCTTTCCCTCGCTGGAACTACTGTGGCTTTTAGACATCATAGTAAGCCACTTGATTCAGAAACTGCAAAAGAATCCATTCTTTCATCCATTACCTGCCATCCTCTGGCTCTCTTTCTGTTTGATAAAAATCTCTTGATTAATTGCCTTTTTTGCCACCCAAAAATAAACCTTATAATCCACAAGTTAAATACTATATTTTATTAGGCTAATCATATTAGAGCTATTTAAGGCGATGACGTGCGCACTGTACACTGGACATTTAGTCTGCTGACGTGCGGTGTCAGGTGTCCGCTGTCCAGTTGAAATGTGGTTGCGTTGCTATTATGAATAGTTAGACTAGGAATAGGAAAAGCTTAATATTTATCAACTTCTTGATTTGACAGTTTTTTTTGCAGAAATAGGCTTTATTTATTTAAACTAATGTGGAGGACTGGATATAGATTGGTGCCGCGGAGATGAACCCAGAAAAATTCTTGGGCCTAGCCTTTTCCCAACTATATTGGGGTCGGCTTCCAGTCGAACCAGATGCAGCTGAATATCAGTATTAAACAAACTGTAGCTGTTAATGATGTCTGTTTTTTTTAAACGTGTTAAAATCATCAAATGAGTCCTCCCACCCAGGGCAGAGCGGGACGGACTGTCAGACTAGTAGTGACTAAAATCCACGGTGTCCTTCACGTACCGGGGTCACGGTAATTTGTGAGTCCCGCAACCCTGGTACGCTTTGGCCCTCTATAGGGGGCCCCGTCACTATGCTGACACTCCTTGAGGCGCGCGTGGAACACAACGCGCCGTCGACCCGGGCATGGTCCATGGTCGGACAGCGAGTCGCCCATTACACGCCGCCCGCATGCCCGCGCCTACGATGGCCGAAGATTGTCTGGCGACGTCACACTAATGATGTCTGATTTTTTTTTTTTTCGTTGTAAAATCATCAAATGAGTCGTCCCACCCAGGGCAGGGCGGGAGGGACTGTCAGACTTGTACTGACTAAAATCCACGGTGTCCTTCAATAGCCCTTTACGTACCGGGGTCACGGTAATCCCTTGGTCCCGCGACCCCGGATAGAGAGAATTTAAAACATGTCGCGTTATGCTGTAATGGGTTAACACTACTCAAAATATCGGCCCTAATTACTATATTTTCTCATTTCATTATAACTAGCAAAATCCTATTTCTTTGTAACGTTTTTCTTTGTAAATGTTCCAGTTTTTGGCATAGGCTTCCCCGAGTCTTACCACGAGTTCTTGTTCTTTATTCCATCAAAAATTCAATTTCTTATTGTACACTGCAAAATCTAGGCGCGTAATATTGACTAGTTAATTCACACGGAGGTGGCCAGTGTCGCACAGCGGTGGATATTCATTTGTCAACCGCGCTGCACCAGACCTTAATGAATACTTTATGAGCTAAACAAATGGTCCGCATTTGAAAATAAATAGGAATTGTTGTAGTGTGCGGAAAAATAGATATTGTGTCACTGTGGTAGGTGGCGTAAAACATTTGAAATAGAACTGGTAAAATTAGATGTGAATGGAGCGAAACAAAATGTTGTGGCGCAGCATAAATAGATCCATTTTGGAAGTTTAGACGCTGAGATGATTTATAATCATTCAAAAAATTGTTTCAAAAAATTTTCTTTCGATTTTTTTAAAGTGAAAACTTCTTTAGCGG
Source organism: Agrotis puta (assembly GCA_943136025.2). NCBI lineage: Eukaryota > Metazoa > Arthropoda > Insecta > Lepidoptera > Noctuidae > Agrotis > Agrotis puta. Next base: position 15,732,228 of record OW964185.2, on the reverse strand, counting down.
CGTTGTGCACTTTTTTTGAAATGGGTAAAAAAATTTAAACTCGCGTCCGGACACGTGACCTGATCGAAAATTCGTAAGACGGATGGAGAGTAGTAGACAGCTGGCGCGGCGTAGGAGAGGGAGTATCCCCCTCTCTTTCCAGGGCGCGGCGAAAATGTATGCCTGCGCCTGCAGTTTCGTTTAGGCGGCGCAGGGCGCTTGCGCGAATGTTCGTGGTTGTTTATTACTATTCAACTTTTCACTTCTGCCGGCACACCCAGAGTGCAACACGTCGTTTTTTTTTTTTGATTCGATGTTAATTATTTTGTTCCTCTTTGTATAATACTGTGATTTTGAATTTGTGAGTCACAGACTGACGTTGGTTAAGCTTTCGGACCTCTGACACAATTAAGATTTAATATCTATCAAATAGGACAAAGACTTTTACAATTTTTTTGTTGCACCTACTATATTTTATCTCTGCATCACCCTTAATTAGACTGGCAGAAAATGCCTACGGCATTAAGTCGGCCGTTGTACAACACTGTGCATAAAGTTTTATAAATAAAAATAATACAGAAAAAAAAACATGTTTGTAAATGTTTTGTTACAGAGTCCGACTCATAAGTATAATACAGCCCAGCTGCATCGTGTTGGTATCTAAGCTGACTAAGTCAGCTGACTCATAAATATTCAAATAATCTAATAGTTTCCTCAAAATTAATAGTTAGCAGTGTTGTGGACAAAAAGGGCTCAAACACATCAACCTATTTTTCCGCTGCGCCTAAAACCGGCAGCGTTTAACATTAATTACCACTGTGCTATCCACATTTCGTAGTATTATACTTGGGACACACAGCTTAAAATTACTCCTAGCATGTTGGTAAAGGTCGCGGGACTATACGAATTACCGTGACCCCGGAACGTAAAGGGCTTTTGAAGGACACCGTGGATTTTAGTCATTACGAGTCTGACAGTCCCTCCCGCTCTGCCCTGGGGGGAGGACTCATTTGATGATTTTTGTATGGATAAAGAAAAAGTGCCTCTAGTGTACGGATGATGAACTAAGTTTATTCATAAACTTAGGCCCACTTGCACCACAATCCCTAAACGGGTTTTAGCGCTAAACTGTCTTAGAATATCACTGTATCCCTGTCAAATTGTTTGAAGTTGACAGAGACAGAACGTTGTTTTAAATCAGTTTAGCACTAAATCTGTTTAGTGATTGTGGTGCAAGTGGGCCTTAATGAGAAACGTGAAAACTTGTGAGAATTATTGTTTTCGACTAAATTTTGGTTTTAAACACTGTTTTGATCTATTTCTAGTTCTAGTAGTGCGCGTAGCAAGAGACAAAGAAGAAAGAGGGTAGACAGATTTTTTTGCTCCTAACAATTTATTTTCATCCACCCGCATTCTCCAGTCAACCGCGATCATGGCGCTTGCAACAGCGTCCAAATATCGGGAACTTAAAATCGTGAACAATCACGGAAGATGTCCCGTAATTGACATTGTAACTTTAAAATAGTTTTGTGAAGTAGTGTTTCGTGATATCAATGAAAAAAACAGCCCCCATCTGATATCTGTCTTTAGAACGTGCCATTTAAATGTAGGTAAGTGATTTAACCTAAGATAATGTTTGAACGGTTGAATTCAATTTCGAGGTGTTTGAATCGAGATCCTCCATTGAAACGTCCACGCTACAAAAAAAAAAAAACTGGTGAACAAAAATCTGCGTTGCTAAAAGGCAAATCTTTCCATGCGCATCCTACGTTTGACTCTCACCATAGATTGAAAGCATATAAAGTTTTTTCGATTTAACGAGTGTGGAAAGCTGCAGCCATTTTTTTTTTAACTGAAATCGGATATTTCTTCGTTTGTTTGCTCCTGTGTAAAATTGAGTTTTTTCGTTTAGTAACGGTTTATAAATAAAGGTGTGACATGGTGTCCTCCTACTTTGTACTGGGAGTGCAGGCAGATTCGTTAGCGTAACCACCGCTCCCCGGAATGACAGAATCTTTGCCACTTCTTGTATGACAACCGTGTCCATGTTACGTATTTTTTGAGCAAGTTGTCGATCCTAAAGGTCGCTATACAACATATAAACCGTTGCCAATGCTCGCTGGGTGCAGCCCCAACAATTTATTGCGTACATTTAGCTCGCATACTTTACGCCCGGCCTCTTAACGCCGCACTACATTACGACTGCAATGCCCGATGTATCGCGCTGTAGGATGCTGCGGGTGCCCGATGCGTTTATTATCATTACATTTTATTACTTTTTAAATACTGAAGGCGAGGTTAAATACTGCTAGCCAAGATCGGTACAAGAATGAGTGACTGTCCATTACATACTTCGGTATTTCAGATATAATGTCATGCCTTCGGTAGTGGGTGTAATTTATAGATCTGAGACGATGAATCAGGGTATTTGGAATTCTAACAAGCAGTCTTACTAAGTGGTATAAATCGGTACTGATTATTGCTGTACGATATGCAAAGTAATCCTCTGTCACCAAGCACTTAAGATCCCTGACTACTCTCCCTTTGGTGTACTCAGCAACCGGATGTAACTGGGTTTATTCATTAATATAAAACTTCATGCAACGGATAGGGGAACAGTGTATAAGACGGGGACGCGGGGTATGATGGGAAATCATACACTTAAGACAAACCTAACACAATACTAACGTAGCGCAAGCGTCAACAGGACGCCATTTGTTAATGGCGGCTTGCAAATGACGTCCTGACGGCGCTTGCGCTACGTTAGTGTTGTGTTAACATGTTGGCTGCCATATGGAAATCCGAATATATTTGCGTTTTTCATCAGTTGTTTAAATGACGTGAAACGACTTATTGATAAGATTTCTTTATATAATTTATGTTTTTATATACTTTTTTGTATATTATGTGCTGTTTTAAGTCCGCCGGTCATTTTCACCCGGCGCGGCGCAAATGTAATATTTTTTTCATTGGAGCCACGCCGGTCAAATCGCCGGGCATCCTTGTTAATCGCGTAAAAGAAAATTCTGTGTAGGTTGTTAAAAAAATAATTCACAAACGCATGGAAGAAAAATTGCCAAAAACAAAACCAAAAAGGTTTTACGACATTTTGTTCAGTTTGCCCAGACAAGCCACATTTGTGCAGATCTTGTTTTGATAAAAACCATTAATTTTCTGTTAATGTTTTTAATTATTTTGATCTCAACACAAAATAATGTGTCTCTAAATAACTTGTCTTTGATTTATAATAATAAAAATATTTTAAAAAGTATACTGTGTTTATTTACATCACAATTTTGTTTACTAGATACAAAAAAATTCATACAACCAAAAAATTATAAAAATATTTTGAGGCCAAGTTATTTAAAATGTTCATTGGGGCCGCGCCGGTCACTTGTAATGGTATTTAGCGTTACACGCATGGCCGTCAGTGAGCAAAAGATGTTCAAGTTCACCTTAGTTGTGCCGGTCATTTAAGCCCCCCATGGCCCCAACGCTTCTACCAAGTGCCGGTCATTTTGACCCCCCATGGCAGCCAACGTGTTAAGTATGCCTAAAGAGTGTCCCCATAATACCTCGCGTCCCCACTTATACACTGTTCGCCTAGGTATAATAATATTGACCCCACTACAATTGGGAAAGGGGGATGCAATTGAAAAATAGGTGTTTGATATACTGTGTCTAATTTGACATCCGTAATGGGAAAAATAGTTTACTATGTATTAGTTTATAATTTTAATGTAAACAACATTGTTTCAATTTCGCTACATCTAAGCCCTAAGGCCGGGACTCCACCAAAGCAGAGATGAGTGGAGATGTGTTTGAATAACCTATCAGAAATCCACATCTCCTCTCCGCTTAGCTTCGGTGGAAATCTGATTGGTTGTTCAAACACATCTCCTCTCGTCTCCGCTTTGGTGGAGTCCCGGCCTTATTGTTTCGGACTTAAATTCTTTCGAGAACCAATTTAACTAAATAAGAAACGTTAACACGAATACTATTAAACATCGTAAATTACCGGTTCGCAAAACTTTAACAAACTTCAGGAACGGTAACCTTGATACCTTTAAAAATACTTAATCTCTTTCACTGAAACTTGGAGGAACTAAATCCTAACTCCCTTGATTAAAGAAAGTTTAAGTACCAAAGTATTTTCAACAAAGTTTCACGCAAATAAGGCTGCGAACAAACGAGCCCTGATGGGGAGGGCCCACCACCTCTCTTGCTGGATTGCGTTGATCTTAGTTTGGTGTAAGAAAGAGATGGAACGTTCTGTCATCCAACTCTTTCTTGCACTGAAGTGACATTGAGGTAATCTATACTTATAGAATCTTTGGTACCGACTGGCTATCACCGCATAGCACAAGCCACTGGACGGATTAGGCTTGACATTCAGTTTGCTATTATGAAGTAAACATTTGCTAAGGAAGTATTTTGGAAAACAACAAGACTTGGGCAGGTAAAATAGAAGTTTTTGAAAATCTGTCATTTGGCGAAAGCGATGCGGGTCATTGATCAGTACTGCTGCCTCAGAGCGATTTCAGGCCGCCGTAGGGTAGAGCTTTCAGTCAGTCTGTAATTGGTAGCTCGCCGTCAATCAAGGATCAGGACTCACGGTCAAAGCCCTAAGGTTGCGCGACTGCTTACGCACTTAAAGAACTAAACCGAATTCCTAAATCATGACATCAGAGTTCTCCACAAAAAGGCAGAAAATCCCAACAAAAACGTCAGGTACTAGCAAATCAGACATAATACCCGTCTGGACGAAGGACTCCCCATTTTTAACAAAGTATAGAAGAGAAAAAAACTCTAAGAGATGGTGGTAGACCCACTATCCGATCGAAAATAGATTTGCAAAACAAATGAGCGTGAAGAAAATCCTTTGGAATCAGCTCCAATCCTCACTATTTGTTTTATCTTCTAAGGAACAAACAAATAAATTGCAATACAACGATTAAGGTATACCTTTCGATCAGTCTCGATCCAGATGAATTGCCGGATTAGTTGTAGGGCTGGTATGGGATCGGTTTTATGAAATTTTGGGTTAGGAGGTCATCCGAAAATAGGGTTTTGTATGGATGATCGAATCAATCGTTAATTAATTTGATAAGCTACACCAGTTAGTCGTGTTATAGATATAATAAACGTCAGTTAGGTTAGGAATATTATACAGGAGCATTTAAAGTATTTATCAATTTACTTCATTTCACAGTAATTGGGTTGTGTTTTCGACGAGACATTTATTCTGTTCTGACTCCGTCAGGGCTCCATTAATGTGTCTGCTTGGCTCTGAGTTCATTGGGCGTCTGGAACACGTGGCCAGCCTAGTCGCATTTCAGTTTAGCAGCTTTTTGAGAAATGTGTGTATTTACAACTATTTAAACTAACACACACAAATTGCATGAACAACTACTTGTAGGCTCGTGCGGGAATCAAACTCATGACAAACAGCACTGCAATTGCCTCATTAAAATTCAGTGTCTTGTACGAGATGCAATAATAAGCAAATTAAGCGCTACAAAGCTCCTCTATGAAGCAATGAACAAATAAAATCACAGCTTCTTCAATTCGGTAGCCCTGCCCAGTCAGTTTCATTCAGTTCGGCTCGAGCGGCATGCGAAGTAGGCCGGAGATAGCCGATCTTTTATCGCGAATTGATGTATGTGCCCCATAATACTCGCCCCCTTAGGAGCACACTATTGTGGTCAAACGAAAAATTGCCTTTAGGGGACTGGAGTGTACTTTAAAAGTGTTTGGGAAACTGTTATCACTTATCAAGCAAAGTGCAGGGGAAGGGGCTATTTGGGCTTACAATAAATCTTTGATGAAGGAAAAAAATAATGAATATACTTAGATTTGAACAAGAACATAGAGAAAAAAATTGAAAAAAAATAATTACAACAATAAAATCTTCAAAAAGAGTGTGAACAAGTTTTTGCAGGGACGAGAACGCGTAGGCCGGTGACCGCTTTCCATCAGGTGGGCTGTGTGCTTGATTGTGGTCATAATTGTATAAAAAAAATTGTACAAGGAATTACTAGACAATTGCTAATAGTCCTCAACTTAACGAGCATAATAATATTAACACAGTTCGATGCCATAATTCAAATATTCATGTTAACAGACGTTCAGGCTAATCGTAATTACATTTCATCTACGTCCAGCTGTCTACAGTAGAAACGCACAATCCAATCTTATAAATAATTCACACCATGAACACGTACGATTTCGAATTTCAAAAAAAACATTTCTAACACACGCGATCAACCGTCCATACAATACCATAGAGAAGCACGAAATTGATTAAAATCGAATAAAAAACGTTACCTACCCGCATTTGATTCAGATTTATGACATGTCCACCAGTGTATGTGCCGCAAATTAGATGTACGAGTGATTTGTGTATGGCTGGCATATATCTGTTTTTGAGGAATTTATTGATTTGTAGACTAAATCGTCGCGTCAGTAATTTACGATGGGACAAGCAGAGGTAACAATCCACATTTCACCAGGATTGCTTATGACCTATGCAGTAAGGGGTAAGCTTATAGCCGTCAATCTATTGCTGTTCTCTGTGTATCAATATCCTGAAACATTTTTTTCCATCCTGAGAATCGAAGCCAGACCCTAAGGACACACTGATTAATTGATTAATGTGCGAACAGATAAGGAGTGGAACTCCCTACCGGGGTCTGTGTTTCCTGATTGCTATAACCTTGGGATCTTCAAATCAAGAGTAAATAGGTTACTTCTGGGCAAACGTGCTTCGCCGTCGACCACATCATCGCTTAATATCAGGCGAGATAGTGGTTAAACGCGAATCTATTGTTAAAGAACACAAAAATGTATATGACATTCACTGATCATTACTTTCAGAAACCGAATATTGTGTTAGGTTATCAAATACCACAGTTATTTCTTTTTTTTTGTCTACTACACAAACGCTCAGACTCGAAACAACTACTTGTTGTACGAGTAGATCATACACAACAAATATACAAATATTCACAGTCAAAAAATATTGGCAAAGCACGCAGCCTTCTAAATATGAAAATAAAAAACTGAACAAAAACCTAATTCAATAACCCGAGAATCCACCCAATAGTATCATCAGGGTTATTTCTAAAAAATCACAACGTTAAGTTAACCGTGTGAATGCGACGCTCTTTCTAATAAATAAAACTCGACAGGGAAAGGTCCGATCACGACCGTCTGGACGTACACGTTTCTATGTTCTATAAACTACTGCAAAAGGTCACTTATTTATAAGTAGGTATCTAGTTATAAATAGACTCGAAATTTTAAATTAAAAAAGCTACAACATTTTCACGAAACTTGACTTTCGTAGTCAAGTTTCGTGAAAATATTGTAGCTTTTAGCAAAAGGAAATAAGGATCATAAAAAGAGAGTTTTTTTTCAATCAATAATTATTAAAAGGAGATACCAGTAACACCGTTTATAATTGCGAAAAAATACAGCCAAAATTAGTCTGTCTTGGAGTTTTTTTTTTACCTTTAGGCATGAAAACTATACGAAGAACAAAGAAATACCACCAAGTGAAACAAAAAAAAACACCCTTACAAGTATAGGAATGTAAACACGCATTGTCATAAGAAGTGGACGTACTGGGGCGTCTAATTTGGCGGTAACACGTCGTCGGTACGTCACGTGTCGGGGAGCGTGACACGACACGAAGGTACGTGCCCCCAGCACGACGTGATAACACGTCAACTTTTATTGTGATGAGAATGGCAGCTGAATGGCTGTTTTATATTTTTAGTTCACAGTTTTTGTAGTCGTACGTGTATGTCGTTTTGGTACTCTTGTTTCTTTGTTCGTTCATTAAGACTGTGATTTTTTTTCACCATTTGTATATCAAATAACAGTTTATTTATTGTATTTTGAAGTCATTCTGTACATGTATTATGAGCGGGTCACGTCGGTCGTATCTTCTCTGACCGCCAACTAAAAGTCTCCATACAATGAGTATCGGGAGATGGAGAGCACCGTCAAAGCCCATCCAAGAAAAGAAAACAAGTCGGCGTGAATCACGAGAATTGGTTTCAGGCGGGTTAGCAAAAGTGTTCATGAAAGGAACTACTATTTGGACGGAGGGTGACTGAACAAATTAAAATAAATAAAGAGTGAATTCACCACTCAAGAGATTTCAGTTTTATTTTGACAATAATAGCTTTTAGATAATCATCAATATCACTACATATAAGCAGTTTGGAGGATGTTAATCGCACTTTCACACTTTTTACACAATTGAGCTTTTTACAGTAAGTAAAACAAAGAAACAAAAATCTAACTCTAGATTCCCTTTACTTAAAAGTTAACACACAAAACTTCAACAATTAAAAAAGCGTTCAACACTATAGCAGTACTTAAAACTATACACACAAAGTATCATTTTCTACAAAACCTGAGCGGATTTTTATTTCTCCATTTTTATTTTCTTACCAACAAAAGGAAGAAAGACCGGTTTTAAAAAGGCCAACCACATATTTCCACATATTTTCATAGTTAGAACAAACTAGTTTCTTGATTAATCTCCAGTAGGGATGCGGGTGGTGGTTTACGGCCACATTACGCCCCTGACTTATGACCTTACACCAGCTGATTTCACACCAAATCTAGGTGCAACGCTGAATTTTATATGGGTGAACGGATTTTTAGAACGGTAGGTAATAATGGAGCGAATTATCGGTCTTAATGACCGGTGTGGAACTTTAGGGTTGAAACTTTAGTTGAACGTGAAAGTTTATTACAGTAGTTTTTTTATAGCTTATTCCTGTTAAATAGCTTTTGCTCACGGCTTCGGTGGAGTTCATTGAGAATTAGATTATCAACTCTGTGACACATGGCGCCCAACTATTATTATTATAAAAAAACATTAGTGTTATTTTCCTCGGGAACGGAAGCCCACTAGCATGACTTTTCAGCCTTTGTCAAACAGACAGGCGTGACGAAAACGAAGCGAGGCGTTTTTATTTGTAATGTATGGAATTGCTGAATCCAGTCACATAGAAAAGCGTAAGCGATCCAATAGCGTGACCAAACTATCGGACTGACGTCTCGTATCGGTTCGGTATCGCTTCGGACTCGCCTGTCTGTTTCTGTCCGGTTTACTTCAGGTCACAGAAACGTGAAAAAGCATGTTAGGTTTGCTGAAATCATGTGATAAGACCTCGGTAATTCTTTCCGGGTGAAAGATGCAGTAGGTTCATATCTGTACATTTGACAACATATGTGCAATACAGAATGATTGCTTCAGTGATTAAAAAGTCAAAAGGTAACAAACATACATTCGCGACTATAAATCACTACATAATAAAAAACAAAGTCGCTTTCCGCTGTCTGATGTATACGTAGATCTTTAAAACTACGCAACGGATTTGGATGCGTGTTTTTGATAAATAGAGCAATTCAAGAGGAAAGTTTATATGTATATAACATGCATAGCAAAATAGAGATTGCATCTGGGCGAAGCCGGGGCGGGTCGCTAGTATTATCCTACTTTCTACTAATATTATAAACGTGAGAATTTGTTTGGATGGATGGATGTTTGTTACTCTTTCACGCAAAAACTAGTGAACGGATTTGGGTTACATTTGGTAGACAGATAGTTTATAACCTTGATTAACATAATATGGGATATTTTTATCCCGATTTTATGCTCCCGTGGGATAATTTTCGAGTTATAGCGGGTGAACCCGCTTTGAGCAGCTAGTATTTAAATATTTTTTATTTGACCGTATTGTTCTGTCCCCTGTGCAAAATACAGAGCTCTAGTAATCCTCTCCGGTGTGATCATTGTTATTGTCGTGTTGATAAGCGGATCGAACACAATGAAATACTATTTATATTGGAAAATACGATTAAATATGTATAGTTTATAAATTGTTGGCCTGACTTGATAAAATATATACTTGATAGTTAATGCGATAGTTTGGATGGACGGATGTTTGTTACTCAATCACGGCGAGTAAGAACACAACGCGTCGTCGACCCGGGGTGAGAGGGACTAGGCAATAATCCCATGCGAGGACTGGGTACGTTTTTAGATGTAACATATCTTCTAAGTTGCGTTTTAGAACTTGTCGTTTTTTAATAATATAAACCAACAACTTCTGTTCGCAATTTGATTCCTATAATATTATTATAGAAAAGATGTTTTAGTTCAACTACGAATAATAAATAATGCTTAACAAGTCACAGAGACAGAAACAGTTGTTAAAAATATAAATTACTAGCACTTCGCCCGCGACTTCGTCCGCGTGGGTTACGTACTTTCCTAATTCCCCCTTTTCACCCCCTTAAAGGTTAAATTTCCAAAAACCCCTTCTTAGTGCTCCCCTACATTATAATAGGAAGCCGTGTGCAAAATTTCACATTCCTAGCCCCAGTAGTTTCGGCTGTACGTTGATATGTCAGTCAGTCAGTTCTCCTTTTATATATATAGATTAATGATAGCCGTCATTAATAATTTATATTTTCAACAACTATATCGAGAAGGTTTTACCCTAGAGAACCCAACTCATGAAACAGTTCACCGATTTCCGAATAGATGTCGTCACAAGTGTCAGTCGTTTACGTCATAAAATGGTTCTCATTAATTAAATTAAATACGAAATATAATATTTATCTGCATTGCAGATGATGTTGCCCTTTAAACGCGTGTTGTAAAGGAGGTGGCTTAGTGTCAGGATTAGCGGGGAGCGGGGATGTTGCGGTGGATTACGGCTTACGACCCTTCCTCGCTCATAAAGGGTAGGTGTGTGTTCCATCAGTAGAGACGAAAATAAGCTGTTTATTACGCGGGGGACGAATATTATGTACGACTTTGACAGCTTTTTGAAGCGCGAAATTGTAATTATGCTTTTTTTTAAGATTTGTTTTTTTTTTATCACAGCCATATCTTTTTGAATGGAAAAGAAATTCATATTGGTCTACAATCAACAACTACGTGCCAGTTTAATTGATGCCTACAAAAACAGCTATTACATAACATTGCAATAATATTAAGGCGTGAAATTAGAATAATATTACCTATAAGATCAAGTCCCAATTAAAATCAGTACTAATGTAAATTAGTGCAGTTTCTACCTCACTGACTGCTACAAAATCGGTCTGCTAATATTCGCTGACTATTTATACAGAGACTATTTATTAAGCAGTGATTTTAATTTAATTACACACCTATAAAATTATTTTAATTATGAGTTTTCTCATTCTGGTAACAAGCAATAATGTAGGATTGTTTGCTCCTTTTTTTTTAATTTGACAGAAATCCTGATAAAAACTTCTGTTCTTCTGCTGGTCGCTGGGGCAATTTATTTTATAGTTACGACTGAATTCAAGAAATAAGTCAAATTCATATTTACGATTGGCAACGGACTTTGTGAGTTAAAATGTTTATAGATTATATCAACAACACAGATAAAAAATCTTGGCGTCGAGAAACTAAAAACAAAACGATGGGTCTACTTGCTATGCTGTTCTAAAAGAGTACAGTACGTATAATATTGCAGGCATCAGCAAGAAATTAACAGCGACAGCCCAAAACTCATACCTCAGTTCTAGATTAACTTATTCAAGATTGCACTTTGAAGAAGAAGAGTGGCCAGGACCTTCGAGAGTACTGATAACCAGTCAGCTACCAATCGATTGTTGCTTATGAAACTCCGCCACCCGCTACCGCGTCTCCTATCACCCTTACCTCAACCCGCTCGTTCACAGCACGGTAGCATCGTTCCGGCTGAATTACCAACTAGCTGGCTCCACTAATTGCCCACGAAACTTTTAAAATATTAACGTTTTGTGGAATAATCGTTGTACATGATTATTTCAGCAAAGCTTTACTGTTTAAGCTTTTGTAATTTTACGCTGGTTGCTTTTTGGTGTTATTCTGGTTTGCCGTGGCGAGCAGTCTCTGTGGTGTGAAAATGTGGACTGTACTTGTTTTGTCTGTTAATGTAACTTAGTGCTCTAAAAGATTAAATAAGTCGTCATAGCCTAGACTTTAAAAGCACTCTTTTTTTTGGGTGGACAATTATCTAATGAGTCTTCCCGTTTTGGGAGGAGTGGGAGGGATTATCAAACTGGTACTGATTAAAACGTCCCTATTTTTTCAGTTGCTCTTTACGTTTCATAAAATCCCGTCCCCTGCACATCGTTGAGTTTGAACCGGAGCAAATATCAATGTATCTTTTTCCTTACAAGTATTTTATAATTACGTAATTATAGTATTTTATAATTCAATAATACACATCTCGTCGGTGAAGAAAAACATCGTAAGGTTTTTTTTATCGTGGTAAAATCATCAAATGAGTCCTCCCACCCAGGGCAGAGCGGGAGGGACTGTCAGACTCGTACTGACTAAAATCCACGGTGTCCTTCAATAACCCTTTACGTTCCGGGGTCACGGTAATTCGTACAGTCCCGCGACCAACATCGTAAGGTACACTGAAGTTATTTATAAGTCAATCTAAAATCATGTCAGACGCCTATGAGGTTCCCAAAGGCGCCTTAATTTACTTTGACACCAGAGATGTTCACTATCTCACACAAATATGAAAGAAAGAATTGTAAAGCCATATCTAAAGGCGTACCTGAGAATATTTAGTTACTGGTAATGTATCCATTGATGATGATGAGAGACAAGGGCGATGACTTAACTTTCCGTAAGAAAAATCTAAACACACCAAAATCTTGTTTATTGCACGCGAGCCTTTTTAATAAAGATCGAAAAACAGCGTCGGTTCCGTGAATTTTGCTCGTAGAATAAACGCTGGAGGAATACTAATCCCCGCCTTTCGAGTGCTGCAAGCACTACTAAGATAAGGAAAGAAGGACTATTGAGAAAACTAAGGGGAAACAAAAAAGAATATTTATAGAACTGAGTAATTGATACAAGGGGAAAAATAATAAGCGCGTTATATTAACAGCCGAAAAATGGGTCTCTCATTTGGCAAAACATTTGACCAAAGTAAGCCATTTGGAGGGACAAGAGAAGTGGTAAACAATAATCGAAAACGCTCTGCAGTCTATAATGCTCAGTTTTCTCTGTCGTCTGTAAACATTTGTCTCTATAATCTTTAAAAAGAAAAACAGTAGATCATCATCCTATATCCTTTTATTTGGGGTCTGTTTTGATATCTGCGTCATGGTATCATTTACTCTTTTTCTTTCATATCATTCCTCACCAAAGCCTTTATCTCTTCTTTGCACTTCTTCTTCTTTGAAGTACTAAAGCTGTCGAAATTCATGGTAAATATATAAAATGATTATGAACAGCTATTTTTATCAAACTGATAGCGTAAATGTGAGTGCAGTAAAGTTTTTATATATGGTTGGTATATGGCTGTCGCATGCAAGAGGACCTCTGGGCAAAGATCTCCACACAATGGGTGCCGGGAGATGGAAGGCGCCGAGGCCGACCCAGTAAAAGGTGGAAAGACGACCTAGACGCATACGATGAGGGCTGGTTCGAAGTGGCCCCGGAAAGGAGTTCCTGGAAGGAATTGGGGGAGGCCTTTTCTCAGCAGTGGGACAAAGCAGCCTAATTAAAAAAGAAAAAAATGGCTGCGTGCATGAAGAAGCATGACGTAGTTTCTCACAGAGCAAATCCTTATACCCATATCTCATCACAAAACATTAATGGTTAATTATGATATTGACATCATCCTCCTCTCTGTGAGATGGAGTAAGCCGATACCACCACGCTGGCCCAATTTGGATTCGTAAATGCTTCGAATTCTTGGTTGTGGGAGAAGCCGGTTTCCTTGATCCTTTTGAGAGAGGTTATGCTATAAATTACACAAAGTAATGCACCTGATTGGGTTCAAACCAAGTCGTAAATCAGAGCCGTTACCCCTGGACTACCACTGCTCACCACCATCAGCATTACATCATTATAAAATTGAGTATTCCCTTCCTCACACCATCAGTCACAAAGTGATCCTTCTGGACTATTCTATGTGATGTGAAAGCGTAGCGACGAACCATCGCAGCATGATAATACTGAATGCCTATTTATGGTACAATGGGCTCTTAGCGTAATGCTAAGCTTATTTAGAGGGGGTGAGCAGTAAGTGGTGATGTGAAGTGGTGCAGAGTGGGGTTATGATGGTAGCTTGATAACCATTAGTGTCCATTATCTACGTCACTTACGCTAGATGCATTGCTGTCGTATTGAGTAATCATGTTGAGTTTACTGGTCAATTTCATACGGGGTTATTAAGGCAATAGATTTTAAGGTGTGCAATATTAACGTCAATATTCGTAAACATCACATCGTATTTTCTAAGTTTTACTTTTGTTTTGTTGGCAGTCTAGTACTTCCAAGTGTGTCCACAATCAGATTTTATGTAGGAGTACTTCCAAGTACATCTTATACAGGAAACTTATAGGTGTACTATAGTAAATGTTACTTGTCTAATAATTATGTTTTTTTTTTTGCTAGGGATATTTTGATTTTGCATCCCAATTAGATGAATATTAAAGTAGATTTAAAAAGTATAACTGTGTGTTTAACCAATTAGCCCGGTACAAAGGATTAGTAACTCCAGGCGGCATAAAAACAAAGTTAATTTGTTATAGAGTTTAGCTCAATATATATAAAGTTATAATAATCTTAATTTTTTTTAGTATTTATTGGATTGGCAAAATGTGTGCTAAAAATTATAGTTATCTTATTTTCAAATCAAAAAAATAATTACAACCAAATAAATTAAAACCCCGTGTGGAAATCGAATCCACAACAACCCGATTTAATAATACACTGCGGAACTAAACAAAAAGAGCGTTCTAAACACGATCCACGACCACATTACCCACTGCACATCCTGACATCGCCCGATATATTCAAAATACATTTCCGACATAAAACTAAAGTTTTCCAACGGTTTTATTCACGAATATAAATTCAAATTGAGTGGGAAATGCCGGTCCCTAAAAGGCAACTTCACGGAACCGAAACGCTTTTGAACACTACAATACACTATTTTATATTGGAAGGAGAAAAATTTATTTTTCTACATTTTACACTTTGGACTGGGATGGATTTAGGTAATGTGGGGGAGTGGGACTTCGGATGTTGTGCAATGGTGGGATTGTGGGACAGTGGGTTGAAAAGATACGGGGATGTTTGGGGATTAGAAAGCGTGGTGAATTCTTGTTGTGTTCAGGCGAATAGAAGCAAGGGTAAGCCATTTTTTTTTAGCTTGGTAAAATCATCAAACGAGTCCTCCCACCCAGGGCAGGGCAGGAGGGACTGTCAGACTTGTACTGACTAAAATCCACGGTGTCCTTCAATAGCCCTTTACGTACCGGGGTCATGGTAATTCGTTAGTCCCGCGACCCCGGCAGGCTATGGCCCTCTACAGGTCCCGTCACTATGCTGACACTCTTTGAGGCGCGCGTGGAACACAACGCGCCGTCGACCCGGGCATGGTCCATGGTCGGACAGCGAGTTCCCCATTACTAATAAAAACTCGAAGGTTTTGACAAATATGCCATTGGGCTATGTGAGTAAGATAAGAATAACGCACATACGTCTGCGCACTAACGTGTACACCATAATATAATTATGTGCCGCAGCGAAAATGTTAGGACAACGAAAAAAAAATGGTATTACCGCTCATTTAGTAAATTGTTGTAGTTTATCACTCGAAACGAAACGAAACGAAAACAGAAAAAAAAACATTAAATATAAATAAAACCTTTTTTCACTCTTCGTTTTTACGAAAATGAAAGAGCTACATTTTTGAAGAAATATTTCATAAAACAATAATACCTGACTAACAACATTATTGTTACGTATTCACATAAAAAACATACAAAATTTCAACTCGTAAACTCATATGAATTGCGTCTGGGAAAAAAATAGCATTCATAAGTTCATTTTTCATATAACGTTGTTATAACTCTCAAGTGCTGTGCCGTGTTTCTGCTAGTGATGTGACAGCGGTATCCGCACCGCGGATATTTGAAAGCATAAACTGCGGAAAAAATTAGATTTACTAGAATAGAAAGAAACATTGTTTCAGGAATAGATTTCTTTGTTTTTGTTCTATAATATGAAAGCTTTGTTGGATTTTCTTTCCAGCCTTAACAATACTTTGACGTCAATGACATTTACAGGTACTTTGAAGGGGTTTGATGTCTTTTAATTTTTTTGTAAATTTGCCACAAAATTATTTCCTCACGAAAAAAAAAGTATGTATGCCAAAGGTTTTTGTTTTTTTTTTAAATTTTAATTGTTGTAAATTCGTCCCATTTCTTTTTTCCGCACGGACAGCAGAACAAATGAACAATAAAATCCAGCACAAAACTACCGAAAACGAGGACACAATGTGGAATCTGAACAGAAAATACTAGGAGAACCTTTTTTCGAGGCAAATTTACAACAACCCCTTTGATGTGCTTTTTATTACCTAGAAAAACATATGACGTAGGTGCCTATATTATTTATTTATTTCACCTATATCTTTGGAAACGATGCTCTTGCGAAATGTTACTTAGGATACAATTTGTTTTTTTCCATTATCGTCTGTCAATCTATTTTATTTGTATAGTGTTATTGAAATATTGTTAAAATTCAAAATATGCATAATCCTAAATAGATTTTTTTAACTCCTCTTCGAATTATCCGAAAATATCCGCGACAACATCACTAACACTAGTGTCGGGGCATCGCTTGCCACTTGATGCCGGGTCAACAGTTTAAAACAATAACGCCAGAGGGTGCCACTGGGAACCATAAATACAATATAGCGGCAACGAATTCTGTATTATTTAATAAGAAAATATCCGTTTGTATAACGTCACTATTATTTTTGGCGTAAGCGGGTGGTATTTATTTTTGAAAAAAGATATACAATACAGCTTTATCACGTATGTATTTCTTGATAGCTACAACCTTGGGGTCTTTTAATCAAGAGGATAGAGATCCTTTAGGCAAGCGTGCTGATGCGAAAGCGGGATGATGGTCAAACGCGAGCATAATTATAGTTAAAAAACTTTTGTGTCAAGTTTCGAGAGAGTTTGTTACGTTGGATTTAACTACCAGAATGCCATTTATTTTGAATTTCGGAACCATTTTGAACTCACCATGTTCAGCAGTTGATTTTTGAAGTGAAAACTTCTTTAGCGGCGTTATGCACTTTTTTTGGAATGGGTAAAAAATATTAAACTCGCGTCAGGACACGTGACCTGATCGAAAATTCGTAAGACAAATTGACAATTGATTTGTAAATTGTCACGTTTGTGTACGATAGCTCAATAAATAAATATTGTATTCTACCACATAAATGAGAGTACTTTTAAAGTGATAACTAGCACTTTGCCCGCGACTTCGTCTGCGTGGGTTACGTACTTTCCTAATTCCCCCTTTTCACCCCCTTAAAGGTTAAATTTCCAAAAACCCCTTCTTAGTGCTCCCCTACATTATAATAGGAAGCCGTGTGCAAAATTTCACATTCCTAGCCCCAGTAGTTTCGGCTGTACGTTGATATGTCAGTCAGTCAGTTCTCCTTTTATATATATAGATTAAAAGCAATTCGTGCAAAATTATTCCCTAACCATTCCAAAATATCAAAAATGCACAACGTTAATTAATATTCAAGTTTTCACTTCAGCTGGCACTCCCAGAGTGCAACCCGTCGTTTCTTTCTTGTCAATATTGACTATAATTTTATTTGTTTAAATATTCAAACGTTACCTGCTTCGGAAATCGTCAAATGGTAAAAATCTGCAACAGTTCAGAATATCAATAAACAGAATAAATGTATTCATTTCGCATATGAAGTGATCGGACGAGCAGCGCTGGAAGGCTTGCTAATGAGAAAAGATCATTTTGCGAGTGAAGTGCCACCTAACACCCTCTGAAGAGGGACTCCACTTTATTGCTGTTTTATTGATGTTTTTTAATACGTGGTTTATACACAGTTTTATCAGTTAAAACATTATGCAAAAGTTAGTTTACTATCTTCATACAATTATGTTTTAGTCATTTGTTTGAGAGTTTGTTTTTTTTTTAGTGTGGTAAAATCATCAAATGAGTCCTCCCACCTAGATCAGGGCAGGAGGGACTGTCAGACTTGTACTGACTAAAATCCACGGCGTCCTTCATTAGCCCATTACGTTACGTTACGCCACCCGCATGCCCACGCCTACGGAAGCCGGAGATCGTCCTGCGACGTCCATCGCCGTGGGCGTTTACCATTGCGGCCGGGGCGTTAGATGGACGCTGTCCTCTCATTCACGCGTCATGCCTCCTCCTTCGCTAGCATGACTGCTTCGTAGAAAGAACCGACCGCTTCCCATTCCGTTTCGCCCCGCAGCATGGCCTCGATCAATGCCGGTGCGAGAGGTCTAAGCGGGGCAGTCCTGCACCGTATGCTCCACCGTATCCTCTGGGCGATCCTCGCAGTGGCGACACCCAGTGAAGGTTTGGTTTAACTAGTTTTCGCCTAATGTTGTTGTCAGAATTATGGGTGTACTTCAGATCATAAATCCAACATTGTAGTCTCAAAAAAAAAATCAGCTTCCACATTTATCTCTAATAGGAAGACTTCTACGGAATTTGGGATAGTTGATTATTTTGTAAATGGTTTTGATTATAAGGATATCACTTGTATAGTACATGTCGAACCAATGACAAAAATTTTCGTTACCTTATCCAACAACTTGAAAAGTAGCTAAGTTACTCCCACACATTTTTAAAGACCACGGCATAAACGTCTTCAAAACATCCCACCCTAAAATGTTTAACAAAAAGTCATGTATTTTAAAAATTACGTTTTTAAAAACTAAAACAAAATGCAAACGTAACTCTCGGCCTCACTCGGCAGCCAGTGATTACGCTCTCGAGCGCCCCCTACCGTTTATTGTTCGCAACTGTTGACACGCTACAGAGTACGAAACGCTGCGCTCAACTCGCGAAACTCCATTGTATAATTATGTAACATTGCTCAAGTGAGAGTCTTTTTTTATTTTTTGCAGCTTTTTTTTTAATTGTTCCCGGTGTTTTGTTACGATATTTAGGTTGGGGACTTTTTTTTGTGGCTGAGAAATGGTGTGGTGTGATTATGTTTTGCAGTGTCGACGCCATGTTTTTTTTTAGTTTTTCGAGACTACTGGTAGTGCTTTACATTTGTTAGGGTAAGTGAAGAGTGAAATTGGCAGATAGCAGTTTTAGACTGTTGAAGTACCATCACAGTTCCTCCATGGACATGGACCCTCCAGTTTCGTTACAACACACTGCCTTCGCCAAAGGAAATGAAGTAATTCTACTAGTATATTATTATCCGGTCGCGGGACTGTACGAATTACAGTGACTCCGGAACGTAAAGGTCTATTGAAGTCTATTGAAGGACACCGTGGATTTTAGTCAGTACGAGTCTGACAGTCTCTCCCGCACTGCCCTGGGTGGGAGGACTCATTTGATAATTTTACCACTTTTTTATTTTTTTTTATAAAAAAGTAAGTATATTATCCAACGCGCTGCACGGTGTAACCACAGCCTTAAGCGTCATTTCACAAGAATTTAGGGTTGACACGCGTTAAAAATGTATGTGGTTGTATTTTAAGTAAATTCCTGAGTATCTACTCCCAGGTCTCCAGATCTCCAGGTGAAAAATTGTAGCGAAAGTGACATTGGTTACAATAGTTGGAGATTATAATTGTTTCATGTTCACGTCTAGTTGTTTTCTAAACTAGTTCTTTAATAAATGTACTACTGGCCAGAAAACATATTAATTCGGTCCTCAATCTTGCCTCATTCTTGATACCTATACTTCCCTGAACGATTAGCCGCATGTGTTGGGGAAACAAAGAAAATTTTAATGAAATAAAATGAAATTGTTTCAGACAAAGCTCACAGAACGAGTCCATAATTATTATGTTTGTAGGCAGATATTAATAGCTACTCATATGTTAATAAAATCTAAAATAATTATTTACTATAGACATGCGTGAGTAACCGATGCCTTAAGAATTATCTGTCCACTCTGTCCGACAATACGCTCAGAAGTGTGTTGGTGTTACCGTTTATTCGCGACAACATTTAGCCTGTTCTGAACAGATCTTACGTTGTGGCAACCCTAAAAGTTCATTCGTATATGATGTAACACCAATGTCAGTCACAGTCGAGTAAATTACTCTTTTTTTTTCATAACGCCGACATTTAGATACTCGTTTACATAAATATGTTATTTACATAATTTCGAAGAAACTCTAGAAGGTACTTTGCGTCTGAAAGGAAATTTTACATAA
This sequence comes from Agrotis puta, assembly GCA_943136025.2. Taxonomy (NCBI): domain Eukaryota; kingdom Metazoa; phylum Arthropoda; class Insecta; order Lepidoptera; family Noctuidae; genus Agrotis; species Agrotis puta. Next base: position 15,711,969 of record OW964185.2, on the reverse strand, counting down.
AAATTGTGTAACCTTTTGAGGACTTATTGCGTAACACAATCATAATGGTTATTTTCTTTATACAGTTTTACATAATTGACAATATTGGTGGAATAGGTAAGATTATTTGAAAGCTTTGTAGGTATATTTTTTTTGCCCTCTCGTCGGCAATAATGCCTTTGTTAAACAGACTGGCGAAAGCGAAGCGTTTCCGAAGCGATACTGAACCAAAGCCAGTGGTCAGTCCGATAGTTCTGTCACGCTATTGGATCGCTTTCGTTGTTCTATGTAACTGGATTCAAACAATTCCATACATTACAAATAAAAATGTCACGCTTCGCATTCGCGACGCCTGTCTTTTTGACAAAGGCTTAAGGGTGCGATTTAGTTTGACAAGAGTAAAGAGTACGAGGCATAAGAAGTACAGTTCGTTGTCTTCAGTTGAAAAACAGGGGTTTTTGCAACCAGATAGGTATGAATTGCGCTTAATAGGCTACCTGACAGTTTAACTACATGCTGAGTTTTTTACATGTTCTTATCTTATGAAGAACTCAAACATCGCGATACTGGACTTTGAATTGTTCGTTTATTCGCCAGATGCCACTAGTTTTGTTATCGACATTACTCTTTTGTTATCGACATTTACAAGACCACCAAACAGAAAAAAATAAATCTCGCCGACCCCGATGTTAATTTGCTTAGGAACACCGAGGGTTACAGGTTACAGTCAGTATGAGTCGGACAGAACCTTTCACTCTCCTGAGAGTTGAAGGTCTTCAACGAAAATTCATCAACCCGCTTCATGGAGATAAAAATAATTATATCCATATTCCACAAATTGTAGAACAAAACCATTGACAAAACACACCTACTTTAAAACACTAAACAATTCCTCTCAGCCATTATTTCCCCGGCTATAAACAGTGGGGCGGTGCGACCCCTGACCACTTGTACTATTTTATGGGCTGGCATTAAATATCTCTGCTCCGGCGACTTCCCGGGATCTGCTTGCTGTTCTTACGAATGAAAGTCTGGGCTTAAATCGTTTCAAGTTGCTTTGGTAAGATTTGAGAGCCCCGGGTTAGCTCTGGTTCATTGTGCGAAAATAGCAGGCACTCTGTTGTTAAACTATCCTTTGAGGTTCTACGCAACTTTATCATGCTTATACAAATCTCAAAATTTGCCAATGGTTCCAATGGACCAATTAAAACACGCATAAGGTCGTTTGGAACCGTGGGTTCCGCCTGAGCGGGATCAAACGACTAAAAAGCTAAGTAATGTAAGAGTAATTGTTTTGGTCTAGATGTTTGACATTGCTACGATAGTTGGCGCAACGTTACGGTAAGTTGACGTTTGACAGGCCTGATGGTCTAGTGGTTAGTGACCCTGACTGCTATGCCGGAGGTCGTGGGTTCGATTCACACCACAGGACAAATGTTTGGGTGATGAACACGATCATTTGTTGTGTGTCTGGGTGTAATTTATCTATAATATGTATGTATTTAGAAATATATAAGTATGTTTATCAGTTGTCTAGTACCCATAACACAAGCTCTGCTTAGCTTGGGACTAGATAGCGTTGTGTGATAGTTGTGGAATATTTATTTAAAAAAAAAGTCGTTTGAAAATGGAATGAAAGATTGAACCTCGCCGGGTAGGAGTGCGATAACTTTGGTTATCCGGCTGACTAAAATCCACGGTGTCCTTCACTAGCCCTTTACGTACCGGGGTCACGGTAATCCCTTGGTCCCGCGACCCCGGCAGGCTTTGGCCCTCTACAGGCCCCGTCAATATGCTGACACTCTTTGAGGCGCGCGTGGAACACAACGCGCCGTCGACCCGGGCATGGTCCATGGTCGGACAGCAAGTCGCCCATTACTCGCTGCCCGCATGCCCGCGCCTACGGTGGCCGGAGATCGCCCTGCGACGTCCGACGCCGTGGGCGTCTACCACTGCGGCTGGGGTGGAGGGAGGACGCTGTCCTCTCCCTCAGGCGGCCCGCCTCCTCCTTCACGAGCATGACTGCTTCGCAGAAGGAGGCGACCGCCTCCCACTCCGTCTCGCCCCGCAGCATGGCCTCGACCAATGCCGGGCGCGAGAGGTCTCCGCCTATCGCCGTCGTGAGGACACGGCGGTGCTCTGCCCAAGCGGGGCAGTCCTGCACCGTATGCTCCACCGTGTCCTCCGGACGATCCTCGCAGTGGTGACACCCAGGCGTTTCTTCCCCCCCTATCAGACACAGGAACCTCCCGAAACTTCCGTGTCCGGTGAGGACCTGCGTCATGCGGTAGGTAAGGACGCCGTGACGCCTATCCAGCCACTCCTCAAAGAGGGGTCTTACCGCCGCGATTGCGGCGTGCCCGTTGGTTATCCGGCTAAAGTAGGTATCTATCACAGACTACTTAGAGATATGGTACCTATCCAGAAGGAACGCAGGTTTGACTCCTGCTTGCAGACAAATCTTTCTTTTCACAAAAATGTTTTTTATATAGGTTATGAATAAAATAAAAATGTTAAGCCTCCTGCAGACACACGCGGTTATCCGCGCGTGGCGATTGTTGAAAAAACCTACTTAGTCCATTTTCTATGAAAACACCCACATCTGTTCACTCTGAAGCGGCGCGGCACATCGCGTTTCTGATATTATTATTGCGACGGCTTGCGGCAGGATTTGTTGAATTGTTGGATAGAATTTATTTAATTTATAATTAATTGTGCATGGTTTTGTCGCGGCGTTACGCAAGCGGCTAAGGTAATTACCACTCTAAACGTACTACAATTGAGTTCACCTCTCTTGGCAGGGCGTGGTCGCGCTCTTGTCGCACTTGTCGCGGCCCGTCGTGTCCTTACCCTAGTACATTTAGAGTTTATATTTTTGTGGCACTTAAGGGTGCTTCGCCGCCCGCCGCGTCGAAAACCGCGCGCGTGTGACGCGCGCGCTGACGCAAGATGCCAATGTAACTTCCAATCTAAACGTACTACAATTGGGTTCACCTCTCTTGGCAGGGCGTCCTGCGGCAACGCGCCGCGTGACGCGCGCCGCGCGCGCTCTTGTCGCGCGCCGGCCCGCCTAACCTCAGCATAATAAGCATCCCTCATCACGGCGGCGCGGTGCTTTGCGCGCTCCTGTGTGAACAGCAATGCGGCAAGGCACCGCGTGCGGTGACAGCGATGACGCCACGCTCGTATAATCGCATGTGTCTGCACGAGGCTTTAAGTACATTATTAGATTAAAACTTCAATAAAAATTCAGTCCTATAAAATCTAAATATCGTTTAAAAGAAATCCCAAACTATAAAGTCTGGTATTACAAAAAAGTCAGAAAAAAAAAGTTAAAGAAACTTGAGAGACCCAAAGAATAGTTTAGGAACACATGAGGCTTGAACAAAATAGTTATGTAAGAAACTTCCAAACGAATGCTTTGTGAAGAACTTTAAATATTTCTTATGAAAGGTGGGTAGTGCCCCGGGGACAAATAAGGGGGCCTTGTTAGCCCCGGGGCGGTAGATATCACGATTACTTTTCGAATAATCGTAAATTTTCCGATAGAAACGGCCTCCTGAATAAACTGTGATCTAATTTTGGAGATTAGGATTTTGGAGCAGATCTATTCTAATTTTATCTTGGAAGATATACGAGTAGAACAGGGGTGGTAATTGATTTTTGGGGTCTCTATTACTAATTTTAGGTTTTTACTTTTCGGGAATATGACGGCACGGTTGGAGCCGTGGCTGAGCGTCGACTACTGCGCTGCATATCGTGGGTTCCATTCCCGTGCAGAACAAATATTTGCATAGCCTATGGATAACTAGTGACGTATTTGAATATTTGTAAACGCACACACGGTACAGAAGTCTATCCTAGTGTGGGGAAAAGTTATTATTTAAAAAATGAAACAACAATGTAGTTATCAAAGCTAAAGTAATATATATTTTACATTCAAACCAAGTTTAATTTCTATGTTGTATGTTTTAAGATAGAAATAAAACTTGATAGAAAAGATTTTTTGGTTTTCAAGCATACTCGTTCATCAATGTACAAGATTCAAACGGTACAAAAGCAATCCGTAAGTACTAACTGATGACAGTCCTAACTTTATACACCAAGGCGGGTGACGGAAACCCTTCGCAGGGCCATAATGTCAAAACAAAACGTAAAAACTTCACCAATTAACCAACAGGTACACAAACATATCATTCAAAACATTCAAAAACTAAAAAGTGTCATTTATTTTTATATACAGCAGTAATATAAAATATTCGCGGGAAGAACCGGGTCGTGAGATTACTTTGTAAACAACTTTATCCTGATTTATGAGAAGAAGTTTGAAATAAATAATTTTTTAGAGGCAAAAGTTACGGGGAGACCAGGTGTCCCTTAATACATTTTTTATGAAAGCCTCCCCGAGGCTGGTAATGCAATTATGCAAATCTGTAACGATTCGGAATTTGGTCTGGCGATGACACGCGATCTGACGCCGACTTGAAGTGTTGACGAAGTTCTTTCGATGGGTTTTTCATGGGTAGTTGTAATTTTAGGGTGGTTTGAAGAGGAAAGGAAAAAACTTTAGGGATGCCAGCTGTTTGTATCGGATTATAAGTTATGCTCGCTGGTTTTTGGATGTTTTTCTTTTTTCAAGAAACATTTTCTTTTGAACTTTGTACTATTACTATATTTTTTTTGTTAATTTGTTTTGTTTAAAAAAAAAGTCACACCACACTAGGCATTTCTCCTGTGTCGTGGGTGCGTTTACAAACATATAAACTCACATACACAAACGCCCAGACACGAAACAACTACTTGTAGATCATACAAATATTTGTTCCGTGGAAATCGGGAATCAAAACCGCGTCATGCAGCGCATCAGTCTAATTGCTCAGTCACTGCGCCAAACGTGCCGTCAAATCAATCAATTATAATAAAATAAAATACTAAAATACCTAATTAAGTACATATTTAAATTGATTCTTGTTGAAAAATAGCTAAATCTTTGAAGAGCAAAATCAAGTTAAATTATGGTACGCTGCAGTGACTGAGCGATTAACAGCTTTGCTGTGTTTGCGGTTTGATTCCCGCATAGAAACAACGCTTTTTGTGACCTACGGGAAGTTGTTCCGCGTCTGCAAATGCATCCACTATACGGGAAACGTAAAAAAAAAGAAAAAGAACCAGATTAAACTTAGACATTGTATTAAAAAAACATTTTTGTTTGAAATGTGTCAATAAACTGTTAAAAATTTCTATATGTTTATCCAAATACAAAAAAAATCCTTTAATAAATAAACCAAAATAAACTTTGTCCATAAATCAATACAATCCTATTTTCAGTCCTCGCTCGTAGCAGCTATCGTAGCAACTCGTAGCAGCTCGTAGCGACACTCGTAGAGGCGCTACGCGGTCCATGACCTCGCTTCAGCCTTTTACCGCAAGTCTTTGAGTGTGTGAGTTCGCTTAAATTTGTTTGCATACATTTAATATGATAGTGGAAATTGAATAGAATACGGATATAAAGTTTTATGTTCTTCCTATAGGAGACAGATTTAAGTTAAAATGTTTTATAGTTTCACTGCAGTGCAGAATGATTTTTAAAGATCTTTCTTTTCAGTTAGCTCTAACTAAAAAACTTAATGGAAATTGTTACAAAATAGATAAAATCAAAGAATGATCACCATTTTCTTTAAAACTGAGATGTCAAGTCAAAATGTTTTTATTTACTATCTGACTAATACCGCTCTTAAATAAACAATAAACATAATGAAAATAACATAGCAATATAATAACGATAATAAGTAATCATTTGCACAAGCCGGGGTCGCGGGACAGTCTACAGGTAACCGTGACCCTGGAACGTAAAGGGCTGTTGAAGGACACCGTAGATTTTAGTCAGTACAAGTCTGACAGTCGCTCCCGCCCCGCCAGTGGTTGGAGAACCCATTTGATATTTTTTTTTACCACGGTAAAAAATACCTTGTACAAAATATTTTTGCTAAACATATTTAGTGACAGTTGATAGACTGATGGAGTTCATTGACGTTTTCGTTCTTACCGTAATCGCATAGTATACACTGCCTATTTATTCTTCAATCCCTTCATATTAAGTATTATAAGAAACCCACCCTGCAGTAAAGAGCCTAATATTAAATCCTTCAAGGTCCTTCTATACCACATTGACAAAGTTATTACTACCCCAACTCCTGAAACTTTATTTCACATTTCATGATTTACGTCCTAATAGCCGCTGAAATATTGTAGTAGCTGAATAACGCCTCGCTCACGACCTAAGGTGATGCGACTTATATAATTGTTACAAAGGTGCGTCATTGCATTATTCACGTTAGTAGGTATATAGGTAGGTATGTAGGTATGGTCGCGGGACTGTATGAATTACCGTGACCCCGGAACGTAAAGGGCTGTTGAAGGACACCGTGGATTTTAGTCAGTACGAGTCTGATAGTCCCTCCCGCTCTGCTCTGGATGGGAGGACTCATCTGATGATTTTACCACTTAAAAAAAAGTAGGTATATACCTTCTTTCTGCAAGTTTATAAGCTCTCTTACACTGTTATTATTGTTGTTTATTTATCGTAAGTATAACATAATCCTAAATCATGGCCTAGTGGTATAACTATTAAAACATAGTGGAATCAATCGAGTAAGTACGCTTCATTATAAACCACATTTTTAATTCATTCATTTCGCAGTCACTGTCTTTGTGAAGATTGTGGCTAAGTACTTACTGCTAAACATAAAGTAGTTGAATAAAGCTGTGTTCACTTCGTCCAGGGATGCGATTTTTGCTTTACAATGATTTGTTATAAATGTATTTTTCTTTTTTTTTATTAGGATCACCAACAGTTGTTTATACTCTGTTATATATATTCTATAGAAATTGTGACGCTGTCACAAAACTGTTCTCACTTGGTCGTGTAGATCGTGGCCAAGTGGTAACAGTTGCTGAAATATAGTAGCATTGAATAAGATCGACTATTAAGTTTGTTCTAGTTTAATAAGAATAACTTCAAGTGCCCCGCGGTCGGTTCAGAATGTTTTAAGGCTACATTTAATTAATGAAAGAAAGATTATTAATTAGTGAACTATTATGGGGAAAATTGATAAAGAAGACACTTTAATAAACGTTTTTTTACTGTTTTAGAGTAGGTTAAGAGCCAGAGAGACTTCTGTAGGAAAGGTTAGTGTACGCTTCTTTGTTTTTTTTTTAATTGGTATAAATTTTTTGAGAATATTTTTTATTTTACCTTTTTTGTGGGTATAAGCGTAATATATTATGCTATGTGATTGCGTAAACAATGCACAGATTCATGAAAACAGCAATCGCCGATGATTTGCTGTCATTTATTGAAGAAGAGAGATTTCTCCAAGATACCATCATCAGATCCTAACTTAATTACCATGGGACCACCTGTAACGTATATCCTATAAAAAAATGAAGTTTACAAATCACTCCAGGCCTCATCGAGAAATCGGGAAACACAAAAAGGATTCTGACGGATTGAAAACCGTATCCTTTTTCGAAGTCGGTTAAAAATAAACACGTTCTTATTTCTTTTCAAAATATATACGGTTATTTTACTTTTCTAAATTTTCAAATCTATAAATAAGCCCTTGCCTTAGTAAACAAAAATCAAACAGTTTAAATACCAGGTGGTCTACCGTTACTTCTTAAAGCGTGAGTAGTTAGGCTGTGGGAAAGAGACAGAGCTATACAAGACTTTTTTTTAACGTGATAAAATCATCAAATAAGTCGTCCCACCCAGAGCAGAGCGGGAGGGACTGTTAGACTCGTACTGACTAAAATCCACAACGCGCCAGTTACCCATTACTCGCTGCGGTGGCCGGAGATCGTCTGCCGACGTCTGTCGCCATGGGCGTCTACCACTGCGGCTGGAGTGGAGGGAGGACGCTGTCCTCTCCCTCACGCGGCCCGCATCCTCCTTCGCAAACATGGCTGCTTCGCCTAAGGAGGCGACCGCTTCCCACTCCGTCTCGCCCCGCAGCATGGCCTCGACCTATGCCGGGCGCGAGAGGTCTCCGCCTATCGTGAAGACACTGCGGCGCTCTGCCCAAGCGGGGCATTCCTGCACCGTATGCTCCACATTGTCCTCTGCGCGATCCTCACAAGGCCACCAGAGCTTGGAAAACACCAAAACTACTCAAGTAAAAGCTCTACTCCCTAAACTATAATTACAAGAGCTTAATAACATTCAATATTCGATCCAACCAATTTAAGTTTAAACTGTGCTACACCCCCTTAACACTCTCATAATGTTATTCCAATAGGAAAATAACTAGTTTGTAGAAAGTTCTTGAGCTCCGGCTTAGTTCACTATACGAACATGTGCCACTGTGAGGGCAGCACTTGTCTTGCTGGTTTTATCATGTGGGTAGTTGAGAAATATCTGGTAGTAGTTTTTTTTTAATGTGAGTGAATTGAATACATGAGAGTACAGCTTAGCTCTTCGGGTTAATAATCGTGATGAACAATGACTTTGAGTATGTTTATACAACTTTTTCTCCCTTTAATACTTTTGAAAATTAGATTACGACTTCATTTTTATTTTAGAATTTTTGGAATAAATAATCAGCGACGAGACTTACTTAGAAACGAGGAACAGTAAAGATAGTGTTAGATATGAAGCTGGCAACGTTACCAAATTCCAGAAATGACTACAGTATCGTGTGTATGAGGTCAATAAATGAAATTCACATACCTATAACAGCAGAACAAGTACTTGTAGTTATACAAATATTTGTTTCATGTGTATCCACCAAATTAATGTCAAAGTCTCCGTTAACTTTACATCACAAAAACGTGAAAACTCATTATAAGAGGCATCTACCGTGCACTAGAGGCGTTTTTTTCATTTTCCATAGAATATCCAAACTTCCAAACTAATATTATAAATGCGAAAGTAACTCTGTCTGTCTGTCTGTCTTTTCTTCACGCCTAAACTACTGAACCGATTTGTGTGAAATTTGGTACAGACATAGTTTGGAACTTGAGAAAGAACATAGGATAGTTTTTAACCGACTTCAAAAAAGGAGGAGGTAATCAATTCAACTGTATTTTTTTATGTTTGTTACCGCATTACGACCGACTGGGTGAACCGATTTTCATGATTCTTTTTTTGTTTGAAAGCTGGTGCTTCCCGTGTGGTCCCATTGTCACCAAATCAGGATCTGATGATTGGATCTTGAAGAAATCGAGGGCAACCCTCAAATTTTATAGGCTCACCCATCGTTTTTCGTAAATCGTATGAAGTAATTTAAGTACTTGCGTATGGTAATCATCATCTTATGTAGCTGAGCTGATGATGGAAGGTACAACTCCTTAACAGTAAATATTAGGCATCAACTGATTCATTGTTCGCATATCTCCGGAACTTCACGAGGCAGACCAAATTCTACGCGAGCGAAGCCGGGGGCAAAAGCTAGTACGTTATTAGACTACAATTACACAGTACGAAAAATATGTAGAATTCAAGCTAGGTCCTCAGATCCTTGAAAAAACCAAAGAACAAACAAAGCGCACTCCAATCTCGACCAGAAAATCTTAATTAACTAAACAACAGATTCCTCATAAACAATTCTCGCGACTTCAATGCAATCCTGCGTCCATTACGTCTGGATGATCTAGTTTAAAGCGGTTCCAGCTGGCTCCTTGCTATTCAGGGCTTGTTCCGATGCAGACAAGCCAAATGAAACTGTCTCGACTCTGTCTAATCTTGGCAGGCGCTACTAGGGGAACTCGGAACTCGAAGACAGGATTTGTATTGTATTTTGATTTTAACCTCTCGGGCGATTTATAATTGAAAATGATAAAAATCAACGTCCAATGAGCGACTGTCTGTTATGTACAGACGTGTATACGTAAGGCGCTGGGGCGTTTTCGCTTATGTACACCCGGGTGTACGTAACGCGCCCGAGAGGTTAAAATGTTTATTTGTTACAGTTAGCTGTTGTTAGCCTTTATGTGTGTAGGTCGAAAATTATTCCACGAGAATGTAATAGCGGAAGAAATGGTATCTTTTGTGTGATTCTAAACTTTGACTTATCTTTGATACAAATTTCGTGAAAATTCCTCCCGCCGTTTTGACGTGATTGAGTCACAAAAATACATTTAAATATCCAAACTGAGCATATTTATTTCATAATACTGGTTAGAATTGCCTGCATTTTATACTGCAGTGTGAATGGCCTAGTTCAGAATCAGAACATAAAAAAATAAGGCGATAAAACATAAAAACTGGAAAATAACTTTTAAATAAGGTCCGACCGAAACTGGTTTTTCGGCCGTAACCGAATCCGAAACCGAATATTCGGCAGTGGCTTCAGTTTCGGCCGAAACCGAAACCGAAACCGAAACTCACGTGGACAAGTAAAGAATTCCTTAAAATACTGAAATTTGGTGCATTGTACGATAAAACTTGAAATAAGTTTACCCATACAACGTAATTTAACAAATTAAACACTTCACATTTTTCATTTAAACAATCTCTTTTTAATATGTAACTTGATTTGTTAATAACAACAAAACAAAGTTACTGACTCAATATTTATTTAATTTAATTAACTACATAAATCATTCAAGTACAGAAACGAATCTCGATCGATCTGCGTCTCTTTAATACGAATCGTGTTAAAGAGACCATACAGCGAAACCAAGGCTCCAAAGTGTTCGCAAAGGACAAGTCTATTGGGCAAAGCCAGATGACAAAGCTGAAACGGGAGGATGGCAGCATAGCGTCGACCAAAGCAGAGGTTTTAGGCGAGATCGAGAGGTTCTATGGACAGTTATACACTTCGGTCGCAAAGCCCGTTGACAGCTTGGTAGGAGATCCAAGAGCCAAGTTGTCCCGACACTATACCGAAGATATCCCGGACATCAGTCTGTACGAGATTAGGATGGCCCTGAAGCAGCTTAAGAACAACAAGGCGCCGGGCGAGGACGGAATCACGTCAGAGCTTCTGAGAGCGGGTGGAACACCGGTACTTAAAGTCCTCCAGAAACTCTTTAATTCCGTCCTGTCCGAGGGCAAAACGCCTGAAACGTGGAGCAGGGGTGAGGTGGTGCTGTTCTTCAAAAAAGGTGATAACAGCCTATTGAAGAACTACAGACCCATCACGCTTCTGAGTCATGTTTATAAGCTGTTTTCAAGGGTTATCACGAACCGTCTCGAACACAGACTTGATGACTTCCAGCCTCCCGAAAAAGCCGGTTTCCGAAGAGGCTATAGTACCATAGACCACATCCATACGCTGCGGCAAGTTATACAGAAGACCGAGGAATATAACTTGCCATTATGCTTAGCGTTTGTGGACTATGAGAAAGCCTTCGATTCGGTGGAAACATGGGCGGTGCTTGAGTCACTCCGGCGATGCCGTATTGACTATCGGTACATCGAGGTATTGAAGTGTTTGTATAATAACGCCACCGTATCGGTCCGAGTACAGGAGCATAGCACGAAGGCGATTCCATTGAGAAAAGGCGTAAGACAGGGGGACGTTATCTCCCCGAAACTGTTTACTGCCGCAATGGAAGACGCCTTCAAGCTCCTGGAATGGCAAGGACTTGGCATCAACATCAACGGCGAATACACCACTCACCTTCGGTTTGCCGACGACATCGTAGTCATGGCAAAGTCGATGGAGGAACTCAGCATGATGCTCGATGGCCTCGACCGAGTTTCACAACGGGTGGGCTTGAAAATGAACATGGACAAGACGAAAATTATGTCAAATGCCAATGTTGTGGCCACCCCAGTCTCTGTTGGAAACTCGGTACTCGAAGTTGTTGACTCATATATCTACTTAGGACAAGTAGTCCAATTAGGTAGGTCCAACTTCGAGAAAGAGGTCAACCGAACGCTGCCCAACCGAATCCAACTCGGTTGGGCAGCGTTCGGGAAACTACGCAATGGCCATATTGCTCGCAGAGCAGATGGCCGATGGGGTCGAAAAGTACTAGAGTGGAGACCACGGATTAGCAAGCGCAGCGTAGGACGTCCACCAACAAGGTGGACAGACGACCTTATAAAGGTCGCCGGAAGACGCTGGATGCAGGTCGCTTCCAACCGTTATATGTGGAGATCTAAAGGGGAGGCCTATGTTCAGCAGTGGACGTCCTATGGCTGAGATGATGATGACAGAAACGAAACAAAAACTTACATTTAATAATCACTTCCATCAAAACATAACCTCTAAAGAATGTTTGAGTCGGGTGAAAAAGTTTTGTTGCTACGGAGCTATCCGAACGGCGCACGACAATTCCCGAACAGGGCCGCGAGCGCGAGCGTCCGCCAAAGCGTTAGTGAAGTTAGACGAGCGTGCACGACATCTTCCGAAATCAGTTTCGGTTTCGGCAAAAGTTTCGGCCAATTTTGGCCGAATCCGAAACTGCCACCGAAACTTGATTTTTGGCCGAAACTCGGCCGAAACCGAAACCGAAACCGAACCTTCGGTCGGACACTACTTTTAAATTTACACTTTTCTATGATTCATTTCACTTTTCTTTTCATTCAAAATTATTTAATTAATGGAAGTCGGTGACAAAAATCATGGAAATTTGAAAGTCACCGACTGAGAATAATAACTTTCATTCAAAAATTATTTAACACGTTATTAACGTTTTTTAACGTTTCTTAGAAGTCGTTTTCAGTATCTCAGTTTTTGTAAAAAATCATCACCTTTGGGAAATAATCCCTTAAAAGTCTTTTGTAAAAATATAGTAGAGTAAAAGTAGATGGTTGAAATAAGTCTTTAATTACTTTCAGCACTTTACCGCAGTGGAGGCAACTCTACTATAAACCATCCATCATAATATTGTATAGTTGACAGGGTTACTAAAGTATTGCCAACAAAGGTTTTAACAATTATTCATAAAAATTGATGTAAAACTATTTCATGGCCCTAATGTTGGTGTAGTGGTTATGAGAGCGTCTATTGAGTCAGAGCACTGTAGCTCAATACCCGTGTAGGGAAAAGGTTATGCAAATTCAGGCGATGCGACATCACCATCACGCGTCCGTCACTTAAAGCTTTACCGAACAGCGAGCTCGGCGTGACGCTAGCGTGGCGTGTCCTTGTCGTGTTTACTCACCACAAAAATATATGTGACTAATGTCAATTTGCATGCCAGAAGGAAATGTAGCTTATATCGCAATTATTTGTGTTGTTGTTGTTCCTACATTTAGAGTAAATCAAATTCTGATTAAAAAACACGCCACCGCCGACGTCACGCCGATGATCACCGTGACGTCGGCGGCGTACCAAGGACACGCCACGCTAACGTCGCGCCTCGCCCCTTCCTTATTTGGTAATTTCCTTTTCGCAAGTACCGTCGCAGTAACTCCTGACATTTTTGTCATTTGAGATCGATCAATCATTCATTATCTAATTCAATTTAAAAAGGTAACTGTATATCTTGCTGTATTCTCATATCTGCCTACTCGTTTGGAAAACACAAGCGTATATGTATACGTTCATAACCTACAACATGATTGTTATATATGTAATTTACGTGAGACTGAAAGTTTCAAAACTATCTAAAAGTTTTGTAAGAGGAGCTCATGAATAAATTACGTTTCGAGCGAGTCACACATAGGGTAATACAAAATGTATTTTAAACAAGCCCAAAGGGTTTTATAACGGTGTTGCGGTACTATCCTGTTATGTGTTAAAAGTATATAAAGGATTATGATGACATAGGCCATTTAAAACTTTACAATTACACCTCTAAGGTCGTAAAATTCCTTGGTTTTATAGGTTTAATAGCGGCCCGGTATGTGCTTCGCTACGTACAAAGTGAAATAATTGATTTTTATGTATATGGATAGGCAAACTACTTGTTTGTATTATAATAATTATGCTTACAGTGTAAATGAAATAACGAATTAGAAGACAATTACTATCATTGTAAAAGCAAATCGGAAAGCATTTTAAATAAGGGTAACTCGCCGTCTGATCAAGGACCATGATCGATTTGACGGCGTGTCATGATTTATATGCGAGATTTCTTCACTAAGTAATAAAAAGTTAGCAAAAGCTTTACTGATACTCATTAAAACCTTTTTCAGTTACTAAAGGAATTACAGAGGTTTCACTGAAAAAAGTTCGAACGAAAAGTTCGGTTCTTTTTTTGTTAAACATTTCACAAAGTTCGAGTAAACTATTCGATAGCAAGTCGTGGCGAGTTTCCTTGGTAAACGGATTTAGTGAGCATCCGGTATCGGCCGGGTGCCAACACGGCTACCGCTCGCTCCTTTTTCATCAACACAACAATCCGCTTGATTTCACTTCTAATTATTGTCTTACTGCATTGTAGAGAACTTTAGGTTTGGAAAAAGATGTGTAAATAAAATATTCGTAAATCACACACAACTTTGGTTTCAATGTCAGACACTTGTTGGGATCCACATTCAACTTATTTTATTTTTACATTGTCATACACTAGGAATTTCTCCTGTATCGTGGGTGTGTTTACAAAGATAGAAATTCACATATATATATTACTAGCACTTTTCCCGCGACTTCGTCCGCGTGGGTTACGTACTTTTTAATTCCCCCTTTTCACCCCCTTAAAGGTTAAATTTCCAAAAACCCCTTCTTAATGCTCCCCTACATTATAATAGGAAGCCGTATGCAAAATTTCACATTCCTAGCCCCAGTAGTTTCGGCTGTACGTTGATATGTCAGTCAGTCAGTTCTCCTTTTATATATATAGATTATTACCTATACATATAATAAAATGAAAGGAAAGTCAAAACTGTACATTGATTTTTTTTTTAAATACTTGGGTGTGATCTACAATCACCCAGTTCCTGAACGTACTTACATCTTATCTTTAGTTGATTTTTGCCATTGTGCTATGAACAACTTCGTCTCAAGCTGAACATGTTTGCCATTGTGTTTTATTGCATGCACGTGCATTCCAAAAAACTACTAGCATCTAAAAAATATGACGGACAAGCATTCTAGTCTACATTATAATCAAAAACGAACTTACTAACACTCTCTGCCGACACCGAAAAGCAAAAGATAAATGATACAGAATAAAAAAGTGATGGCCAAGTCCTCACAAGCTAAGACCCAGATTAGAAATATGAGCTTCCTAATTCGTCAGAACGTTCACTAATTCAGAGGGTCGTCGCTAAATGTCAAGAAAATCTTTTTAGGGTTCTGCAAGATAAAACTAACAAACATTCGTATGAAAAATTTGGCAACCATTTCTCGTAAAGATTACAGTTAGGAGACTTTTTATATTTTGAGATTCGCGGGATCTTCACAGTTAAGTGTTAACCGAGGTCATTATGTGCATGGGAGATCAAAGACCATTTATTAGGCGATTATCACACGGCACCGCGCGCCGCCGCGGAGGGCGGTGGCGGTAAAGCGGATTTCGTAGCGGTACCCCGCGCGGTAAGGCGGTTTACGCGCCTGTCTGCGCGGTTGGATTTAACGCGGATTATCGCTTGAGCTGGGCACGTAGGTTGAATGGCGTATATTTCAACGCCCATTGAACGACAACAGAAATTTATCGATAAAAAATATTAAAGCATGCTGTATTCTTCATAATTTTGTTAGGGAAAGACATGGCGTTGATTTTAAAGATATTTTATATACGAACAATGAGACACAGGGAATAGTTAATATACCTATAGACAATAATTGCAGAGAAAGTACAAGCGCTGCAGTGATCCGTAATAATTTAGCTGATTATTTTGTAAATGGGAACACACTACCATGGCAAAGTAAATATGCTTAAATTAAAAATAAATTTATTTTTTAAACTTACCGAGTTCTTATTTATCTTTATCAGAAGTTTCTCCTGGCTCCGAATATAAGGTAACAATTTCTTCCCATTGTTTCATTTTAAAGAGTCTATCACTATATTGTGTGCTTTTCATGTCCCATATAGCAGAGCGACTTTCAATCTCCGAAATAAACTTTTCAATATCAAAATCCATTTTTAAATTGCAACACATCCTGCACACACGATGATTCGCGCGGTTATGCGGCGCCCCGTGTGTATTGCACCGCTCCTCAGCGCGGCCAGCCGCGTGGAGGGGCGGTGGCGGTGAGAGCACCGCTCGAACGCGCGGTCAGGCGGTGTACGTGTGTTAGGCATCGACGGATTTAATAGAGATCAATGCGACATGAGATCCGCTTCACCGCCAACCGCGGCGGTGCGCGGTGCCGTGTGTTAATCGCCTTAGATACACAGATTCATTCGTAATCGGCACTTCAGTTTTTTAGTGGTAGTCTGAATATATTACAACCAGTCTTACCAAGAGGTATAGAATTCCCAGTAAAAACTGGATTTTTGATTCTGATATTGAGGTAGACCTGATGATTTCCAAGAAATTGTACGTTTTTTAAAATGCGTTTCCAATACAGTTGAGAAAACTTAATTCTGATATTGAATACGGTAGATCTGAAGATTTCAAAGAAAATGTAGGTTTTTTAAAATGCATTTGCGATGTATTCCAGGAAAAATGCAAAAGATATCTCATGCGTCATAATATTTTACATCAAAAATAAAATATTATAGACGCAGCATAAAGTTAAATAAGTTCGATGGTTTATTGTGCTTCGAATATAAAAGGCTAAAATTTTGCTCGCAATTACAAGTTTTATTATTAAATTGCTATTGCATGTAAATAAATATGAACTTTACAGACTACTAATTAATACTAAATTTATTAAACTTGAAGACTTAATGCTTATCTCAGGAACTACTCCTAAAATAAATATTTTGCATCTGGATTCTAGTACCATGTTTTTTAAGGAGGAATTAGTGTTATAAGGAGCCGAGCAAAAAACGAAACCGCTCCATTATTTTAATTCTATCAAATTAGAAACACAATTTATTGATACGACATTTTCTACAGACTGCGGAACCCAGTACAAAATATACCACTACCAACTTGCCATTATTTTCCCCAGATTCTTTCATGACAAAGTTTGTTGGACTTGGCTCTAATTAGGTGAAGAACTAAGATTGATTAGGTGGCCAATTGAATCCAGCGTTTTAAGGAAACGTTCAAAATGTTTTTGAAAGTTTTTTTTATCACTTTTTTGTCGGAAATTAGTTTTTTCGTCTGGAAAAGTTAGTTTTTTATACAGGTTTGGTATGTTGGGATCCACAGAGATGTTTTATGAAGTCGTTATTGAAATGATTTGCTTGGTCATTAAGATAATATCTTTAAAAATATTACATATATTAAAAGTAACAATCTGACTGCATTTGACTCCAAATACCCGTTAAACTATCTCCATCAACTGTAAACAGTTCATACAGAGAAGTTTCTGTTAAAAATACCTTATTTATATTTGGAGGTGGTTTGGATCCACCTACTAGCGATTCACACTTCGGTAGGTCTCATCAAATAGTTTCTACCGTGTTCCATCGGTGTGGTTCCAGTCCCCTCTGAGTGTCATCTTCGATTTGAGTCCCTCTATCTTTGTTCTTGAGGCCAAGAGAAAGCTCATGTTAAATATAAAGAAAAGGACCTACGAATCAAAACGAGGACCTTCGAAGTCAGTATTTGTGAACCTTTATTTCCTGTTAATTTAAAACAAAACTTATCTTATTTTTATAAAACCAAAACACACATTTCCCTAAACAATCCAATCTCGCAATCAAGCTTCACAGCAACCGTCACATTAAACTTAACCCGGAGACAACGCCGGTGTATTCTAACTTAAGTTAAGCCCCAGTTACGTACAACTTGCTTTTATTATGGACAACACCTGAATAGGTGCTTGAAACTCGCTTAAATTTGACTTAGTTGGCAAAGTTAAGATATTTAATTAAGGAACGAGTTTGCCGACCATGATTGGAGCGGACTGCTGGAGTTACAGCTTGCCTAATGCATGTCTTCGTGTTCAAGATCATCGGATAAGAGATAAAGGTTTATGTTGTGTTTTTTTTTTATGTTGGTTTATGTTGTAGATTTGCTTTTGTTGTTAATCTTTTGAAACGTTTTGCATTTGGAAATAAAAATGTATATTTTGTTTTATAAGATTAATTCTTAGAATATAAAAATGACATTTTTGTAATTCAATAAACCCTACTAAATTAAGGAAAATATTTTATCATGTACGTAATTATTATTCTTTTTTACGGACTACATTATTGAGCTCATTGCTCTTCTATATAATTGTCAGGATTATTTATATGACATACATTTTTGAAGACATTTATTTTATTACTTAAATATTCTTGAACTACATATACATACCTAACTAAATGTAAATATTTACACAAAATACTAAATTAAAACTAAAATAATTATTAAAATGCTCATATTTATTTTACATAAATAAACATGAAATAGCATCACTAAAGATCTAAATTATCTCGATCTAACGTTTTAACTGTTTCAATTCATTGTTGGTGTCCGTAAAAAAGAATCAGCAGTCATAATTATAGTGTTATTTTTCTTGACAATGGTGTAATGGAAAATATTCCTTAGATACACAATTTTCACCTATTTTCATTTCATAATGATTCTTTTGATATACTCATTATCTTGTTTATCTACTGAAATGCCTGATACTCGTGTAACGTAGCGTAATCAATACATTTTCAGTATTCAATCCAATTTGGGCTCTGAAGTATGAAAATAACGATCACAGAGTGAAATATTATGGTAGCTCTATCTAATATTTTATATTTATGACTCGGGGAAGTGTCAAAATAAGTATGACTACCGAAAGATATCGAAATTATCTTTATGAAATTAACTGTATTCATCGAAATAATTAGGTACGAAGAACACTTTTAAAATATAAAAAAACAGATACCCAATACTTATGTTATCATTAGTCTATAGAAACTTATTTGAGCGACAGAAGATGGCCAGACTTATAAAAATAATCGGACTTTAAAATTTAAGCTACAACTTCAACTTTTATGATTTCTTCAACACTGTTGCTCATAAAAACCTAATTAATTATTTACATAACTAAAACTAGAAATTTAAGAATAAAACTAAAAAAATTAAATAAATTTTTTAAATTTAATTTTACTTTAAAATTGATTCTAATCGTCTTTACTATGTGACCAGAGTAAGAACAAAAACGTCAAAATGTCCATCCATACATCCTAATAATAGGGTCCCATAAATTAAAGAACCCCTAAAACACTTTTCAAATGAATTTTCAATAATATTGTTTATCAATTTTTTTCTTATATGTCTATTTAAGTAAGAGAGTATACGTGTTTATTTTATTTTATTTACCAAATTACAACGGCTGTGTGAACAACCAATAACAACAATTTAGGGACAATTATGCAAAAAAAAAAAAACAGTATAAGTTAGAATATAAAAACGTAAAAACACATTAGAATAAAATAAAAATATAAAAACGTAAAAAGAAAAAACACTTTCATAAATTCATCTCACAGTACTTCTGGCATACCAATAAAATCTTCGACAATCCATTCGCAAACAGATCTTCTGTTGGATTAACATCCAAGAGATCATTAAGCACGGCCAGAGTGCGAGGGATTGGCGACTTAGCACGTGAAACAGTACGACATGCAGGTACGGCAAACAGCTTGTGCTTTTTGCCTCGGCAGTATTTATCTGGGACATAAAAGCGCGCCAGCTCATCAAGTAGATCAGACTCACGATTCTCACTTGTTCAGTAGGTACATAACTAATTCTCGAAAACAACGTCAACCTCAAAATCTCTTAACGATACCCTTCAGGCTAGATCCCTATCCCCCTTCTTCACATAGACTCCCCCTTTAAGCCACATTCTCAATGCATGCAAACTCTTCCACCATCAGATAGATCTAAACACATCGGCGTAACGTTTGTAAAGGCGTCCGCGTCGCGACGCTGCTACGTAGCCATTCACGCCGCCATCCTCCGCTTGTCACCGCATCTAATTGGCTTTGAGCTATCTCAAAAGGGGGTAGGCACGATATGGGGGTGTTGCCAGTGGTGTCGACACGTTTTTTTAAAATTTACGGTATAGGCTCTTGATGATTTCTGCACCCCTATTTAAAAAAGCGTTATGACTGTTATAATATATTCAGTTAAAATATGTTGATTGCACAGTAAAACATAAGCAAGCTCGGATACAACGAGCATTTTTCCTTGATCATAGTAGTGAGTGTGTGTCTACAAGCTGGAGGTGGCCACTTTGAGCAACTGCTTTAGATATTTTAATCGTCACTTAATATTGGAAATAACATTTAATACAATTCAATATTAATTTTATGTGTTTTAAATGATTTCCTGTTTAAAGTTCCGACAAAGGCTTCAACTTGTGCTTGCGCATACGCTATGTTCAAACAACCATAACTCTTAAAGTATTAGACATAAAGTTGTGAATTTTGTAGCTTAGTGTTGTATTGTAGCTTAGCTCAAAATATATTCATCCAATAAAAAAGTTGTCTGGGGTTTTTCTGTAGTAATTTACTGTTATTGGTTGAATCGCGTAGGTTTCCTTTTTTGTTTTCGATTTTCACATTTTTTTTTCAAGTTGTGGAATTGTGAATACATTGTTTTCTAATGCATGGTAGACAATATTGTTGACTTTCGAATAAGCCTATATTTATCTCAGTATGACTAAAACTTTAAGAGATATGTTTTTGAAGTGAAAACTTCTTTAGCGGCGTTGAGCACTTTTCTGTAATGGGTATAAAATCTTAAACTCGCGTCAGGACACGTGACCCTGACCGAAAAAGCGTAGGACGGCGCAGGGCGCTTGCGTGAATGTTCGTGTGACTTTATTACTTTTAAAGAAGGTTGTATGCTGGATACATTCGTTGCTAGGTAACAATGTCTATAAAAGATGTACGTCACATTGGAAAATTATTGAAATAAAAAGTCAACCATTTTTGCGAGTTTTACTAAAATCTGTTCACAAGATATTTCCAACAATTACTATTCAAGTTTTCACTTCTGCCGGCACTCCCAGAGTGCAACCCGTCGTTTTTTTTTTGTACTCTCATAGAGCATATTTCAACCATAGAAACAAAATGGCTGCCACATAGCGTGTAAGTGTTTTGGACCCATGTCTAGAGTGAAATTGTACTTTAAAATAGTTTTAATTTAAGTATTTAGAATATCGCTAGTTCGTGTCCGTACACACTTTATAGGTTGACTGATCTTAGATGAATTTCTTTTACACTGAACTGCCACTTTATGTATGTTCAGCAATCATTTACGCTTTAAAACCATACAAGAAATTTATGCTTCACCAACAGATTTCTCATTATTTAGTTTGTAAACTATACTCTTTACATAGCTACTATCGCGAAGATACATCTAAGTAGATTAGACCAAAATGTACTCTCAAAACCTCTCAAGAAAACCTGACACAAATCACACCAAATGGAAAGCCGCGCGCCACACTTAAGCCCCCATTGACATCCACTACAGAGGCTCATTCATACCGCTCAAAATATTGACAACCCCTTTGAAAGTACCTTTGAAAAGCCTGGAAGAAAAAAGGAGACCCGATTTTTCCTTACTTAACTCCTTGAATAGGATGCGTACGGAGCCGAATAAGTCTTTTGCTGCAGTTCGGGCTAAAAAGGAGTGTTTTCGTTGCAAATTGCAACGAGTGTTTGGGACGAGACGAAAGACGAACTGACTACACTTGAAAGTGAATTGGATGTGAGTTGGGAGCTTCTTCAGCTTTTGGGACGAAGGACTGTGGATTGTTATTGTGTTTATTTTTATATATTTTGTCTTTTGCATTGATACACCCAGTTTTTGAGTGAAATCTTTGGGAACCCCTAAGATTAACGATTGAAGAGGTATTTATAAAAATCAATAATAAAAATTAATGTCGCTTTCAACCGGTCCTATTTGAATTCTACGACATCCTACGGCTTATAGGATGATGATGATGGATGCCTTAAGAATGTAGTAATTAGACCACTTTTTCAACCCTTAATCACTACGTCATTTAAATCAAGCAATGTAAGAAATCAGCAGAATAATTATTGAAATAAAATTAACAAAGCAAATTAATTATTGAGCATTGGTAACCCAGTGGTGTGGGTTCCAACTTAGTAGTTAAAGTTCTTGGGCTCGAACCCAGCCAGGCACATTACTTTGTGTAATTTATATCATCACCATTGCTCTTAAAACGGTGAAGGAAAACATCGTGAGGAAACCGGCATGACCTAGAACCGAAGAAAATTCGAAGACATGTGACATCTACCAACCCGCAATGGGCCGCGTGGTGGTTAATGGCCCACTCCCTCTTACAGAGAGGAGCCCCGTGTCCCAGCAGTGGGAACATTTATAGGCTGATGATTTTTTTTCTTTGCGTGGTAAAATCATCAAATGAGTCCTCCCACCCAGGGCAGGGCGGGAGGGACTGTCAGACTTGTACTGACTAAAATCCACGGTGTCCTTCAATAGCCCTTTACGTACCGGGGTCACGGTAATCCCTTGGTCCCGCGACCCCGGCAGGCTTTGGCCCTCTACAGGCCCCGTCACTATGCTGACACTCTTTGAGGCGCGCGTGGAACACAACGCGCCGTCGACCCGGGCATGGTCCATGGTCGGACAGCGAGTCGCCCATTACTCGCTGCCCGCATGCCGGATAGGCTGATGATGTAACAAATGAACTCCACGATACATCATAATCACACATTAACGTTGTCACAGGAACTCACTAACAAAATGAACACCGAAATCCTCTTTCGGAAAAGAGTCGCAAATAAAAATTATTTACACATTTCTCGCACAGTACCGGGTTTGGACAGATTAAGTCGTCACGTCGCGGCCATATTTCTTTTCCGTCGAGATAGCTTGCACTTAAATAAATAAAAAATACGCCAACAGTTATTTATTACTGATGAGATGTGGTTGTAGTGGAAATTTTCTTCTTTTACTCTGTTGGTGATTAATGGTTTTCTGAATAGAGATTCTTCGTAACGGCCTCCACAAAAAGGGTTTGCCGCTGAGCTTGGGTTTTCTTCTCAAGGAAGGGTGGAGATCTTACTAACCTGTCTATTTATAGAGAACCTGTTGGACGATGCCTGTACGAACCTGTACCATACCATCTCTCATCTTCCACAAACAGTCAGTTTCAGCCTTCTTTTAAGGATGTCGTAAAACTGTGAGAGTTTTAGTGGAGTGAGTAAACTGAGTGAACTGGTGAGTAGAGTGGTGGTAGTTTTTTTTTTACGTGGTAAAGTCATCACATGAGTCCTCTCACCCAGGGCAGAGCGGGAGGGACTGTCAGACTTGTACTGACTAAAATCCACGGTGTACTTCAATAGCCCTTTACGTACCGGGGTCACGGTAATTCGTGAGTCCCGCGACCAGCGGCGGCAGTTTGATGTTGTTACGATCTTAATGAATATGCCTTATAGTCTAGAGAATCAGTTAATTACCTTGTTGGTCAGTTACCCAAGAGCGTTACTGCTGAATGCTAGGTTCTAGTTCAGTCAAAATCACCAAAAGGAGAATCTCCTACTGTTGTATTTTTTTAATGAGTAAAGACCGGATTGTATGCAACTTAAAATGACATATCGACGCAAGAAAGCAATCTTGTAGTATCTCGAAAAGTTGAACTTTACACCAGTGCCAAAAAACTATTTAAAAAATTCGTTAAGAAGTTAAGAAAAAGTCAACGTCGTATCATTATAAAAAAACGTCTTAGGAAAACATTGATAAGATTTTTTTTTATCTGAATACAAAAACGAAATAAAAATAAATACCCATTTTTCGAGATACGACAAAATCGCTTTCTACCGTCGATATGCAACATAAATGCCTGAAATATCATACAAAGTTGCACAAATATGCAATGTAAAATTGTAATAAGTACTGTAAAATTTTAAATAGCATATTTTATCGAGTGTTTTCGTGTCTCTTGTATTTTAAAATACTATGTTATTGCATATATGCAAATATGCATTCGCAAATAATCTGGTCTCTAAAAATAATAACTAAAATTTACTGGTAGCAACTAATGAAGTTATTACACATAAAGCCTGGATTACCTCAACCAGTTGAAATAAAATATCACACTGCTTCGTAACAAACATTTGTCGGCAGAACCCGGTATAAATCCCAAAACACGTCGATCGGCCCCTAACAATAAAGCCGACAAAAAATCGCAAGATTTCGCATTTCAACACTCAGCGAACTTTTATAAAGCGCGCTGTTTGCTCAACAACCCGTAAAGGAACGAGTTACGGGCCCTTACACCTCGAGCGCTGCAGCGCTTCAAGCGATCGCTCCACGTAACTAGGGGAAGGAAGTGTAATTTTACACAGCTGATACAATCGCTGTAGCGCTGAATAATGAATGTGGTTTCCGACTGGCCGGAATGGTTTATTGATTATCGCTGTGATACCTGGAGGATGTAAGTTGTTTTGTTTTTGTGAGTTAAGCCGATTACACTGAGGACGGGATTTGGATGGGAGGGCCCTTGAATAGGCGATTTTTAAATATGTTATACGCATTTACGACCACATCGCGTATTGCAAAGCTTTTTCAAGGAAAGGAAAAATCGACTAAGAGCAGAACTCGAACCTACGTCCACCCAGATAAGTAATCCGGAACTGTAACAACTAGGCCTGTAAGAAATCTCATCGCTGTACTCTATGATGTATTCTACGACGAGGTGGCTTTGTGCTTATCCGATCGTACAGCGTAAGCGGTGAGCACTAATGTCGCTGTCAGTAGCTAAGTGAATAGAAAACTTTAGTTCCAGGGTGGCGGAGCAGTGCGACCGCGCTGTTACAACGCTGTGTTTATAAAGAATAGCACTGCTACTCTTAGAGACTGAATCTTCACATAGGTACCCAAAAATGTTCATACAATGGTTGTAAGATTAGGTCTTCTTTAGAAGAGCTACGTTGGCTTAGTTAGTAAGGTTCCGGATTACTTATCTTGAAGGACACAGGTTCGAGATTCGAGTCGAATTTTTCTTTCCTCAAAAAAAGCCTTATAGTAAGACTAGCGGCCCGTCCCGGCTTCGCACGAGAGGACATGATGCTATGTTACTCGGGATGAATGTGGCTTTCAAATGGTGAATTCTTTCGTAATCGGCACAGTAATTTTTGAGTTTATTCATTACAAATATACACACACACACAGAGAAATACAAATTTTTCTTCTGTATAATATTAGTGTAGATAAACTAACTATCGTATGTTAGGTTTCTTATCAACTTGATTCGATGTAAAAGTCTGTTATTATGAGCACTTCAATAGTGTGGGCACTGAACACGCTTGCACGTATAACCAGTTTAGTATATAATTGAATGTTAACCTGTTATATTTAAGTACTCTTATAACCCGTGACTTAGTAATTGGTGTTACTTTAATGCCATAGCACTACCACCACTTTATTTATTTTTTTATTGTGGTAAAATCATCAAATGAGTCCTCCCACCCAGGGCAGGGCAGGAGGGACTGTCAGACTTGTACTGACTAAAATCAACGGTGTCCTTCAATAGTACCGAGGTCACGGTAATTCGCTAGTCTCGCGAACAGCACTACTACCACTCTTCTCTCTTCTCTGAGGGCCTGACCGGCCGGTATCTTGGACCCTGTTCCCGATACCGATTATTTAAATTTTTAAATGTTTTTTTTGTTTGGTTTTTGTAACAATATTTAAAAATGTATTCATTTTCTTTACTTATAATAGCAAAGAAAATGAATAAAGAAGATTACTAACAAAACAAACGCGAAACCCATCGTTCGAACACAATCACATGAGGCTTTTAAAATAACAAAAAAAAAACATTTTGACCAAACAATATGAAATACATTTCATGAATAAACCTATATTGGAAAATGTTCCGCCTACAGTTTCATCGGATATAATAAAAACAGGCGTATGAACTTCAATCAACAATGTTTCATTATTTACAGGTATAAACGTCAGTTTTCAGGCAACTCATGGAAACTGAAAGCGCTCATAGTTCAGACTGAAACATTTGTAATTACGGTACCCTCAGCTGCAGGGTTGGCACTTTGGATTTACAAAAAAGAATCTTTTATCAACAGCCATTCTATCCATTAATTTTGACGGCACGGTTAGCGCAGTGGCTGAGCGATTGGACTGCTGCGCTGCGTGTCACGGGTTCGATTCCTGCACGGAGCAAATATTAGTATGACCTACAAGTAGTTGCTTCGGGTCTGGGTGTTTGTGTATGTGAGTTTCTATGTTTGTAAACGCACCCACGACACAGGAGAAATTCCTAGAGTGGGGCAACGTTTTTTTTTAAAAAAAAAAAAAAAAAAAACCACTTGGTATAAAAAGTTTATTAATTGATGTAGAAGTAACGAGGCCAACGCATACTAACTATGCGACTATGTTAAAAACGAAAACGGCAATGACCTCAGACTGCCACTTGAAAATTGTGATTGGCAATAAATGCCATAGAAAATATCACTTTTACAGAAAAATCTCAATAAGTTAAACGAACATCAGCAGCAGCCTCTAAGTATTCCCACTGCTGGGACACAGGCCTCCTCTTTGTGAGTAGGAGTGGGCCATAATCCACCATGCGGGCCCAGTGCGGGTTGATTTGTGGTTCTAGGACATGCCGATTACCTCACGATGTTTTCCTTCACCGTTTTGAGAGCAGTGGTGCTGAAATAAATTACACAAGTAATGCGCGTGGCTGGGTTCGAACCTACGACCTACAACTCGTAAGTCAGGGCCGATACCACTGGGCCACCACTGCTCGATAAACGATCACCTTCGAATGCTAGTCCATGGGTAATTTGAAATAGCACTTAAAGTGCTATTTCAAATCCGCATGAACCCAAAGATGCAAGAAAAATATCCTCTTTATTAAATTCATAATTCATTCAAAAACAACACGCTACATAAACAAATTACCCATTATCAAATGCACTATCCCCAAAAGAAACCATAAACAGGTACCCTTTTCTCCAAGTTGACAACTTAGCTTTACTTGTGCTCACTTAGTTGGCAGCACCGGCTTGGAAACGCTACAGCTTTCCCGCGGATATCTGTTCACGTTGCCACTTAATACATTAAGTTGCTAGTACTTTAAGTTGAGCGGTTGTAGTGTGGGTGAATGAATTGTTGGGGTTTTTAAAATTGCTAGAAGTTTCCGCATGTGCTTCCACTTCTAGTGAAATAACACCTATTTCAATTATTGGGAAATTACTTATGAAAGTATAATTTGAATCATTAAAATGTTGTTTAATAATTTTTTAAACTATTTGTTAAATCCCCGTAGGGGGTTTTTAAAACCATTTCTTTAAAAATGTCTCGGATTTTGACAATAGTTAGTTTAACTTTTGATCATACAACTGGCCCTAAGACACGTATTTATTAATCTCCTGTGAAAGTTGTGTGGAATGTTATGAATCTGAATTAGGGCATTACAGTCAATATAATTTTTTTACATCTTTAAATATTTTAATAAAAACAACAACAACAAAAACATTTATTAATATAAATAATAGTGGCCCACTGGTATCGGGAACAGGGTCCAAGCTACATCGGCGCTTCAGAGAAAGGAACCTCCTAACAATTATTACTTTGATTATTATTTTTCTAAAGTAACTATGTACATCCGCCGTGTCCTCACGACGGCGATAGGCGGAGACCTCTCGCGCCCGGCATTGGTCGAGGCCATGCTGCGGGGCGAGACGGAGTGGGAAGCGGTCGCCTCGTTCTGCGAAGCAGTCATGCTCGCGAAGGAGGAGGCAGACCGCGTGAGGGAGAGGACAGCGTCCTCCCTCCACCCCAGCTGCAGGGGTAGACGCCCACGGCGACGGACGTCGCAAGACGATCTCCGGCCACCGTAGGCGCGGGCATGCTGGCGGCGAGTAACGGGCGACTCGCTGTCCGACCATGGACCATGTCCGGGTCGACGGCGCGTTGTGTTCCACGCGCGCCTCAAGAAGTTTCAGCATAATGGGTCCCCTTGTAGAGGGCCGGGGTCGCGGGACTCACGAATTACCGTCTCCCCGGTACGTAAAGGGCTATTGAAGGACACGTGAATTTTAGTTAGTACGAGTCTGACAGTCCCTCCCGCTCTGCCCTGGGTGAGAGGACTCATGTGATGATTTTACCACGTAAAAAAAAAGTAACTATATACACTGACTTTTATATCAAGGTAATTGAAAACAATAGAAAGACGACTTTGCCCAGCAGTGGAGTGATGCAGACTAGCAATAACTATACCAGACATCGACTCGGTTCACTATAATTTCTGAACTTCAAGTACCTAATATACATAAAAGCAAGTAAGTTCAGAAACTATTTATAGTATCAATTTATACCTCCATCTTTATAGGTTGTAAACCAAGATTGGCTCCGTTATGTGCTGTAGCTGTAAGTTTTATAGCAGTGCTATAATGGTCCTATAGCAGCGCTATAATTTCGTATAATAACTCTGTGACTTTTACGGGGCTATGGCTCGTAATGAGAGGGGTGGTTGACTCGTTTGATTGTGAAAACTGGCGTTTTATAGGGGGTGAAATAATTATGTGATGGGGATGTTTTGGTGAATTATTTTCTAATGATGTTTTCATGAAGAGGGATGGTGTGGCGATCGGGGATGGCTTTTTGATTCTATCCCCCGACCCGGACTGAATTCATGACCTTTTGATGGTTGTAGGCTCGCCTTCTGTTACATGGGGCTTAAACATAACTGTTGAAAATGGGGTGTGTTATAGAGTAGAGGCCTTCTTAACTTTTCAGAAATTACAGACGTGATAAGATGTTTTTTTGCTTCATTTGATTACTCAAACAATTATTTTAAACCATATATCAACGAACCATGTAAATGAATCATGTAATACAATTGTATTATGTGTCATATTGTCAGTGTTTGGACTTAATTGAGACGGGGAGCGTCATCCAGGTTTTTTTTTTGGTAGGAAACGTCATAATTGTTTTAGCTTTCTTTCTGTATAACTCGGCTAAATGCCGCGCTAATAATTTCTTCCAAAATCGCTATAGTCCCGCATACTATACGAGTAATTTGAATTCTTTCAGCGTAGAATCTGTCAATTTTTGAGTTTTCAACCCCGTCTCACCAAAAACAGCTGTTCTAAAACAAATTCAAGTCGTACAGCACTACAAAGGGTTCTAAGCCAAAGTCAAAGACTCAAATTTATTGTATCAACGTACGATACGTTTCACTCTTTGTAAAGGATGTCCTTTGTTGTCCACTCTCCTTTGACAAGTGACCAAAAGGTTTCGTTGGGTACCTCATCCGGGAATCGACGTTTGACTGGCCTTAACGGACTTTGATTATCATTTAAGGCAGATATTTGAGTGTAGATAATGTTTTCAAATTATTTTTGACTAACTTTTGCTAGCGGCTTCCCCCCTCCCCGATTGCCTATGACACTCAGGACCAAAGCAGCTTCCAACTGGTGAAAGAATGATTGAAATCGGTCCAGTAGTTTCCGACCCTATTCAATACAAAAAAACAATCAAATCTTTTCTCTTTATTATACTAGTGTAGATAAAGACAATTTCACTAAATTGCTCGGCAAACCAGTAAAAAAGGTAATCACTATTTAAACGTGTGGTATTTCTACAGGAATAAGAAATCTTAGGCCTGCGCGGGAGCGGCAGGATCTTAGACATACATTCAAATGGACCGGCCCTCGGAAACAGCGGCGCGGCAGCGGGGCGGGGGCGGCCAGCGAGCGGTGACTTTAGTCAAGCGGTGACCGCCTGCGCGTCTGCGTTGCAGTGTTGTGCAATTTATTTTGTGACGTGTGAAGCGTGTCGAAATGTCCTCGGACGTGCTAGAGCAAATTATTTCACTACGATAAATAGATAATATAAAATACAACACTAAGCGGCTATAGTGACGCGCGATCTGCCCGCTAGTTTCGAGAACGGGTCTGCGATGCCCGCTCCACTCCCGCGCCGCCGCCGCCGCCGCCCCGCCTGCCCGCAAGATTCGAGGCAGAGGCCTAAGAGTGGTCCAGTAATAACCGCTCCGACCTGTGAGTTGTAGGTCATGGAACGCCATATAGTTCCATAATGGAACTACCGGGATTTTTTTCTCCTAGTAGTTCCGTAGGACTTTTTTTTATTATCGTGGTAAAATCATCAAATGAGTCCTTCCTACCCAGGGCAGAGCGGGAGGGACAGTCAGACTCGTACTGACTAAAATCCACGGTGTCCTTCAATAGCCCTTTACGTTCCGGGGTCACGGTAATTCGTACAGTCCCGTGACCCCGGCAGGCTTTGGTTAAATAAAGGGGGCCCCGTCATTTTGCTGACACTTTTTGGGGCGCGCGTGGAACACAACGCGTCGTCGACCCGGGCATGGTTCCTGATCGGACAGCGAATTGCCTATTACTCGCTGCCGCATGCCCGCGCCTACGGTGGCCGGAGATCGCCTGCCGAGTTCCATAGGATTAGAATACTTTTTCACCTAATCCCATTAGTTCCATTAAGTACATTTGATTCACCTGAACCTATGCTAGGCCGCACGAAGACGCATCGCAGAAAATAGCATTAGAAGCTCCTGCGATGCGACGTTGCATCGTATCGCATTGCGGTTTTGTGTGGGAGCCCTTAATTACCACTCAAATGCACATTATGTCATACATATGTTACATATAACCACTGTTATCAAAAAGCTGAAAGAAAATATTTTGAAGAAACCGGCACGTCTGAGAACCAAAAATTTTAAGACATTTGACGTCTATCAAGCCCCAGTGGGCCTACATGAAAGCCCACTATTTCTCACAGAGAAGAACCTTGCTTACTGATAACTCCATGTTTTACAAATAGTCCCAATATTTACAAAGGCGTTAAAATGACTAGGTACACTATTGCAATTATCTTTCACATTAATCTAAAAAAATACTAATAAATTAGTCGGCTAACATGCGTTTCAAACAGTAAACGTCAGGGGACGGAAATTGTATAAGTATTACAAGCGCAGGGCGGGCTGTAACGTATCACATTTTCCATGGAAAAGCTGCATTTTTATTGCATAAGGTTTGTGGTATTTTTGTTTTGGCTTTTACGACTATAGTCAATGACTAGGGAACATTATGAGTAATCTGGGAATCTACGACCAAGGTTCATGTTTTTAGAATTTGAATTAAATTTGTGAATGTAATTTTAAGTTTGGTTTTTATTGTAAATAATGTGCACAATAAAGAATATATATAATGTTCAAGCATAAGGAGAAGTGAACCTATTACTCTTTCTGAACCTTGAAATCAGGCGATAATTTTGATTATTGAAGCTTACGTTTGGAAGTCGGTGACTTTGTTTTTTCATTTAATTGACTTTTGTGCCATGGAAGTTTTTAGTGGGTACAGGCGTGATATAATCTATTTTGATAGGGTAAAAAAATATAGATATTACGATAGTAATAGTCGCTACGTAACAGCGACCATTATAAGATCCACCTCTAGAAAATCGGAGAAGAAACATAAATAAAGAAGAAATCGCATACAAATTATGTACTATAATTTCCAATCCTTCATGAAGGCAGGCACAACAAGCTAATGGGCCGTAAACCCCTGACTCAGTTACAATCAGGGCGAGTCAGCGTGCCCTACATGTACACGGATGTCGAACAAGACAGTAACGTGTCGTGAGGCTCCGAGGAGCGATAGATTTCTCCTGTGACCCCTGTTTGTGAGTGTGCGACGCAAATCTGTTAGGAGAGGTGTTTTAGATGCAACGTATTGTTTGTTAGTGAATACAAGGTTTATAAGAGACATACACTAAGGCCTTTGTCAAACAGACAGGCGTGACGAATGCGAAGCGTGACTTTTTTATTTGCAATGTATAGAATTGTTTGAATCTAGTTACATAAAATGCGAAAGCGATCCGATAGCCTGACCGAACTATCGGACTGACGTCTCGTATCGGTTCGTTATCGTTTCGGACTCGCTTGTCTGTTTGACAAAGGCTTAAAAGATATGGCGTTTAAAGTATGTGAACCTATGTATGAGTGCAGTTTTGATTGCTTCAAACCTGCACTGATACATAAGTTCATAGGTTTTTGGGTCATCAATAATTTGACCTTCCCACTGCTCGGACATTCGAAATACGAGTAATAATAAGGAAGCAATGGCTAGTTCGACTCATGTAAGCAAATAATGATTTTGATTACAATGTTTCATTAACTAAGCTGTTAAATGTCTTTGGGGAATGATACTGTGAATATAAAATTTGTCATGACATCGACATTTCAACAAGGCAATATACAAAAAAAAAACTTAGCACAACAACTGAGTTGGATCTTGTCATAAAAGAACAATAAATAATAGAAATATAAACCGTATTACTATAGTTGGTAGAATATCTCAATATCTATGCCCTATAAATAGAAATATCAATATTGTCAATTGATATCAGCACGGCTATCACTTTCAAAATCGTATAATGTAAAAGCAAACTTATCAGTTGTCTCAAATAAGAATTCAGAAACAAGAAACAGGATCTTTGGGGCAGGTGTCGGACGACAAAAACCTTGGAGCCCCAGGGGCCCTCCTCTCCGTGTCACAAATTTGTGGGGTCAAGTCACGAGAGGGCGCGGGATAGTTACCTTGGGTAGTAGTTGTAAATGATCGAGAAAAAATAAGTTTTAAATCCACATATACAAAGTAATTGGGCAAAAATATGCACTCAATGGGTGTCTTAAGATGGGCAATGCCGCCGAGGTCGGCCCTAAAAGAGGTGGCAAGACGATCTAGACGCGCACCTTGGGGGCTGGTTTTGAAGAGGCACTAGAAAAGAACACTTAGAAGAATATATGGTAGGACTTTGCCCAGCAGTTGGGCATTAAGGGCAAAAAAGATTTAAATAGAATTACGTACGTTACGCGTTAAAAAACTTGTTCCTTTGCGTTATGATCAAAATATTCATTTTCAAGGAACATTTTTATCTAGCACTTCGAAATGATATTACTTATCAGTAGTGAAAGAATTTTCAGTATCAGCTCAGAAGTTCCGAACATTACCTTTCCATATCTAAACATAAAAACTTCACCAAAAGCTGTATATCTTAGTATTTCATAATTATTTAAAATCTTAGTAAATATTTCCGGGTTTGGCATTAAAGTACCCCCTGTAAAAATCAGCTTTTAATGTAATGTATAAAACTATGTCCCTTTAACTATCTATAGCGACCGCTTTTATAACAATCTCAATGGACAATTCAAAGTACACAATCATAATTTTAGTGAACCATTCCCCAAAATTAAGTCCACTATCTTGTGACCCATCAAGCTACCCTAAAACCCTTCATTCGTCTAAAACTTGCACCATTTCCAGATTCCTGACAAATTGAATCTTGCTGTCCGCCCGGGGCAGACAAAAGGGCGATTCGCATTTTATTTGCCATCTGATTCCGCCCCGAGGCCGCTTCATTTTCATCACCCAACACTAATGGGATTTCAATTACCGGAACTGATAGATTTGTGTACTGTTGTCGTTGCTAGGGCGAGGGGGAAAGGGGAGGGGGAAAGTAGAATGTTTGTTTATGGGTTTTAAAAGTTAGTTCATTTGGAATGAAGTTGAAAGATGATTGATTTGGAATGGATGTCGTTTTGTAAGAGTAAAACAGCGTTGTTCGTTAACATAACTTTACGCTTGTCTGTCTCGAAGAATTAAGCTCCATTTCGATGATCCATGTAATGCACGCAAGTTTCACTATATTGCCACCATCAAAATCCACAATATTTCTTGCAACGTGTAAATGAACATTAAGACTCGTTAGTTTAGTGATCATAAACACGACAGCAGAGCATGAGGTCCCGGGTTCAATTCTTAGCACGAGAAAAGAATTATTGGATATTTTCAGAAGAAAGGTTTTCAGTAGCAGTCTAGATTTGAGCCCGGTTGAAGGCTTTAGAATCGCTCTCTTACACGGAACTTAGGTTGAGCCCTTATGTTTTATGTTTAAACAGAGACATACGTACCCAAACGTACCTTTACCTGTATGTTAAAGTATTTTTATGAAGTAGGATCCTTATCAAGCAAGCAAGCGTTATGAGCAGCAATAAACATTAATAGTGATCGTATCAGTTATAAAGAATGTGTCTACTTTACCTATAATATTACATCAACCACATCTGAACACATAAATCTGGATTTAGGATCGCAAGAGCTAAATATGTCTTCTCTCTCTGGTCGATCTTGTGCATCGAAAGAATCTTGGATCACGCAAATCTCATGGCGTCCATTTGTATGCTCTACAGAGCGCCAGGCCACCGCATGGCACAGTTTTGAGGACTATGGACACCTTCTATAAAAAGGGCCCTTTTTTTAGCGTGGTAAAATCAGCAAATGATTCCTCCCACGCAGGGCAGAGCGGGAGGGACTGTCAGACTCATACTGACTAAAATCTACGGTGTCCTTCAATAGCCCTTTTGCGTTCCGGGGTCACGGTAATTCGTGAGTCCCCCGACCATTCGTGAGTCCCGCGACCACGAAAAAGAGACCTAAACAAACCTTTGTAATAATGCTACAAATCAAAAATATTTTATACCAGGTATGTATTTTCTTTAAGACTATGAGCGATATCCAGTTATTTCCCATTTTCAAAATCCTACGTTACCCGGTCAATATTCAACTAAAACGTACAAAGTATAATTATTGCATAGATATTTTCATAGCCATTGGACGAATCACAAAGATTTGAATATCGTTTGAACGTGAGTTCCTCCTGCATCAATGTCATCGTTTGTCAGTTGAGTTCTTGCAATTGGTTGCCTTGCACAATTGGTTAGGCGCTCAATTTTTACAGAGGTATGTCTATATTTTTTGATTTTTTTAATTGACATCCGTTGAAAATGTCTGAAATAAAAACGAAACAAAGTATAATTATTTTACTCTTATAATCTATATCTCTTATAATATAGTCTTATAATCATCGGTCCATCTTGCCAGGGGGCGTCCTACACCGACGCGCAATGATCGCGAATGGATCAGGGACCATTCTACTCTACCTCACGTCGATTCTGCGACCTCTCGACCAGCCTACCACTACTTCAGATTGCTACATAGTTTTATACAACCAATATGTTACTTCTAAATAGTTAGAGGAAGTTGTTTTACTCAAGTCAAACGCACATACGAGATACTCCCTTTATATCAGTCCCTTACCAACAAAAGAACACGTCATGGCGTGCCTAACTCATAACATGCAAATTGAGCGCCATGACAAAAAAACGCCGTTAGTTAATGTAATATTCAGTAGGCAAAGACGGAAGGTTATATTATGTCGCAGAATATTCTGAAGAATCGTATGTTTACAGAAAGCCTACCTAGTATTTTTATAAAAATACCTAGTCTACTGTTATTACACTCGTGACCTGGGTGTGTAGCATCATTTCATGTTTAAAAGTGCCTGTAATAGTGCTTTTATTTTTTTTTAATCTATTGCATAGCTTTTATCGCGGGCTCAGAGCGCGGCGATCGAATCGAGAAATTTCGTAACGAAAATAGGTACCTCAGGGAAAAAAACCTTACACTCGTCTAACGTCGTTTCAGTACGGAAGACTTCGGCAACCATAAAAACATCCGCCATAAAGAAAATTTACTTTTTCTCACTGATTTTAAACGGCCAGCTACAAAAGGAGGTTTTCACAATGAAACCTTTTTATAAAATTCTCCTACAACAAAGCAGAGTGGCGCAGTTGAAGCTTGCTGGGCCTATAACCTGTTGAAAATTTTGACCCAGTTTGGAAGTGAGACCTGGGAATCCTGTACTTATACATATAAAAGACCCACTTATATCTTAATTACAATTTATTTTTCTTTATTACAGTAGTGCATCACAAACATTTTAAATAAATTATTTTCTCGTTAAATATTCCCGGTATGCAATAATTTTTTCTTGTTTTTTTTTTAAAAATGCTTTGGAAAAGCTTTACTGCGGCAGTCTCCGAGTGCCACACGTTTTTTTTTTCTTAGCCTGTTTTGTCCCACTTTCGAATGATCTTCGATCTCTCGATCATGTGCTTAATTACGCCGGAGCCATCCAAAGTGCCCCTTCATCTTCACCTCAGCCTGCCACAACCTCGCCCAGCTGTCTCAAAGATACAAAATTGAGCTTATACAATCTTCATGTTCAACAACACATCGACGGCGCGTTGTGTTCCGCGCGCCTCACGGAGTGTCAGCATAGTGACGGGGCCCCCCTGTAGAGGGCCAAAGCCTGCCGGGGTCGAGGGACTCACGAATGACCGTGACCCCGGAACGTAAAGGGCTATTGAAGGTCACCGTGGATTTTAGTCAGTACGAGTCTGACAGTCCCTCCCGCTTTGCCCTGGGTAAGCCCGTCCTGCCCTCATATGATTTATTTACCACGTTAAAAAAATGTTCAAAAACACGTAGGAATATAGATTTTCACACACAATAACCATTTCATACTATTTCAGTCTAGACTTTTTCTCTAATAAAGTTAGCAACGCCTCTGGGACTGTCTTTTATATCTCCGTCTTAATTATAAGTACAAAAGATATATTAAGGGAACAATATACCGTTATATACGTTTTGTTTGCGAAAATACGTGACAAAATAATATATAAGAGAAAATAACCTTGGGAGGAGGATAAATAGGTTTGTTCTTGCTTATTTTTTACCCGACTGCGCCAGAAGGAGGGTTATTTGAGAGATAAATAGGCAAAAGTGTGTCCTATTTTCAAATTATATTTTTTTTGAAATTTGAGATGTATGCATAAATGGGTATTTATTACTCAATAACCTCAGAACGGCTGAACATATCTTGATGATTGACTTAGAAATAGGTTATGATCTGAAATAAAACTGAGGATACCGGTTTTCCCGTTTTTTGATCGAGGATACCGTTTTTCCCAGAGGGATGAAAATTCGTAGCACAAAATAGAAGTCGACCAAGTTTTTTTTTAACAAAATTTTTGATGAAGTACGAGTAGATAAAGCTATTTAAATTTTAATGCGGTTTTCATCAATGCTTTTTCATCAACAGTAATTTAAAAGGAAAGTGTTTTAATTTGTTTATACATGTACTCGTATATTGGCACTTGTGCGAAGCCGACGCGGTTCGCGAGTATAATACAGAAAATCTACTAAACATTTCCTTATAAAATCTATTGAATACTAAAGCCCCATTTCCACTACACTTTACCACCGTATCTTAAAACTTACAGCACCGTACGAAAACTTGTGCACTAACTCACTCCGGCCCCGGGAGAGGGCGCCACCAACTCCGTTATCAGTTGTCATACACTTGGACTCGGTTTAACTTGCTTTTTGTAATACTCCACGTTGTTGAATTCTCTGAAGAATTGTTGGTTTAACAGTGAAGTATTGGCGCCATTTTAAAAGAAAATTTTCGTGATGTTGGTTGGAGTGATGTGACTTGTTTCAAGAAAAAGTTATCGCTGTCAAACGGTAATGACACGGGTATAAGTTGGATTTAACTCCGAAAGTTGTCTTAATTTAAAATTAAATTGTATTGTTAACATAAAAAGACTTCTTTTGAGTTATAAAGTATTTACTGTAGGTATTCAACGTTGTAATCCCGAACAAAGTTGAATCTGGATTTATTCGTTTATTTGTGTGTGGCACATCATTAACCCACCCTGAGTGAAGCGGAACGGTTAGGCTCTTACTGACTACCAATCCTCTCTGATCCGTCGGTTACCCTTTGCGCTCTAGGGCTGCTGTTTCCCGTTTGGACAAAATACAGTCCCGTGACACCTGCAGAGCCTACGGGTAGCCCTTAACATTTGAGAATTTGATGCCTGAAGGAAAATGTTCATATTACCATAACTCATAGAGATGCTATTTATTGCTATTGTTATTCAAATTACGACTAGAGCTTATTATTATAGATATTATGAAATTTTTAAGTTGCTATTATCGAAAAACCCTTTGTGTAGTAAGGCACAAGAAATAGTTTTCATCCAATGCAGCTTAGTCAAACAATATTTAAAATCGCTCAAAACAAATCTCCAAAAATCCTCGAAACCAATAAAAATCCCTTTCACCCGAAAATACAAACGCAACTCAGAGATCCGAGTAGTACACAACAGAATAACATCAACAACAGAAAAACATAAATCGTTACGGTCTAGCCCCCCCCCCCCCCCCAAATTACTGTGACAGACGACAGAACATAAATGGCGATGCAAAGTGGAAAATATTAAACATACCATTTAGTCTGTATACCCCAAACGGGAAATGGTCGTTTAATGTGGTTAAGCTTATCCGATTGCGCGATGAATATTTTTAAATGTGTTATTTTGATGATCTTGTTGAGTTGCGGGGGGAGGTGATAAGTGGCTTGATCACTTGTTTCGTAAAGGTTGTATTTAGCGTTACCCATACCAAAATTAAACCTGCCATTACCATTACCTTACCACGCTCGCGCCCGGCATTGGTCGAGGCCATGCTGCGGGACGAGACGGAGTGGGAAGCGGTCGCCTCCTTCTGCGAAGCAGTTATGCTAGCGTGGGAGGTGGCGCGCCAAGTGAGTGAGAGGACAGCGTCCTCCCTCCACCCCAGCCGCAGCGGTAGGCGCCCACGGCGACCTACGTCGGCAGACGATCTCCGGTCAAAGTAGGCGCGGGCATGCGGGTGGCGAGTAATGGGCAACTCGCTGTTCGACCATGGACCATGCCCGGGTCGACGGCGCGTTGTGTTCCACTCGCGCCTCAGGGAGTGTCAGCACAGTGAGCTCCCCCTGTAGAGAGCCAAAGCCTGTCGGGGTCGCAGGTCTCACGAATTACCGTGACCCCGGAACTTAAAGGGTTATTGAAGGCCACCGTGGATTTTAGTCAGTACGAGTGTGACACTCCCTCCCGCTCTGCTCTGGGTGGGAGGACTCATTTGATAATTTTACCACATTCATGGAAAAAAATGGCCCCTACCACGTTGAATTTTCGTGTACCTCTAGGTATATTTTAGGATCTGCAATCTTTTGGAATTATGTCGCAATTAATCAACCTTATAGACAAGAAAGATCAACCCTAGAAAGGTCGTGGGACTATCTTACCAAAATACTACGCAATTGGAAAGTAAAGGGCATGTGTAGGACTAGTATGAATGTGAAAGCATTTTCTGCTCCACCCAGGACTTTTTCTACTTATAGTTTCTATAAAAAAAGTTTTGAAAGCACAAAAAATCGGAATACATTATTAGAGGATTTAAAGGACTACGAGAATTTCGACTAGTACGGGAAGGCAGTGAAGCGCTGCGAATTCCTGCGATCAATTGGACCACTCATCGTCACTCAAACGTGTCTACTCGGTTTACGTCCGAATGTTTCCGACCGGACACGGCGACGTGCGTATCCGAGCGAGTGATTTTAGACGCGTCGGTAATGTGAAATTGATCAACGGTCTTCGTGACTTAGACTAACGGCTGATTAACATTGATCCAGAAGCTGAATCAGGTGTGCCTGGATTAGAAAGTAGGAACGTGCTTTATTCTGTTCCACCGCTGGATTCTCGAAGCTGTACTGTATTTAAACATTTACATTATCCCTGTGCTACTCCACCGCTGGAATCCAGTGATGCTGAATCCAGTTACTAGTTCAATATAAATGTAGCCTTTATGGATGTTTTTTTTTTATAATGTTTGTTTCTCTTTTACACAGAAAAAAAATGCTTAACGGATTTAGCAACCAGATAGCTTAAAACTTTTCTTTTATCGTGGTAAAAGCATCAAATGAGTCCTCCCACCCAGGGATGGACTGTTAGACTTGTACCGACTAAAATCCACTGTGATCCTTCAATAGCCTTTACGTTCCAGGGTCACGGTTACCTGATGAGGCAGTCCCGCGACCCTAGCTAATAACCTGAGTCTGAAATCAGACGATTCCTTTTATTCCGGCAGTACATCAACCGTGAGACAATTACCAAAAGCCACGCAGTAGCCACGGTCGGTCGCGGGACTTACGAATTACCGTGACCCCGGTACGTAAAGGGCTTTTTTTTTTTTTTTTAAACGATGACACTAGGAATTTCTCCTGTGTCGTGGGTGCGTTTACAAACATAGAAACTCACATACACAAACACCCAGACCCGAAACAACTACTTGTAGGTCATACAAATATTTGTTCCGTGTGGGAATCGAACCCACGACACGCTGCGCAACAGTCCAATCGCTCAGCCACTGCGCTAACCGTGCCGTCAAAGGACACAGTATTGAAGGACACCGTGGATTTTAGTCAGTACGAGTCTGACAGTCCCTCCCGCTCTGCCCTGGGTGGGAGGACTCATAAGTTGATTTTACCACGTAAGAAAAAAAAGTAGCCACGGTCATAAGTTAGTATGGCAGCTCAACTTCGTAATTGTTTAGTAGTAACTATAATATCGCTCGGCCAAAAAATGTAGGTAGGTGCCTACTGTCAGTAAAAGGACATTCTGATCAACTCCGTACAAGGCCATTCTAGATGCTAGTGTGCGTAAAGGCTTTTCCACGCTCCACTACCGCTGAACAGAATGTTTATCGGTCCTCTACGAGCAATTGACCTGTCCGTGACTGTGACATTAGTCCTTGTATTGACTTCTTTCGTCTGTTTCCACTATCACTAAGCGAATTTCTTTCCAGAAGAGGGTAAGCTTTTTTTTGCTTTTTTTTAGGGTGGCAAAATCATCAAATGAGTCCTCCCGCCCTGGGCGGGGCGGAAGGGACTGTCAGACTCTTCCTGACTAAAATCCACCCGTGTTTCTTCGAATGCCCTTTACGTTCTGGGGCCGCGGTTTCCTGGATTAAAGCCGCCACCCCAGCAGGCATTTGGCCCCGTAAGGGGCCCCGTCGGTGACGCGTGAAACACGACGCGCCACCGACCCGGGCTTGGTCCTTGGTCGGGCGGCGAGCTTACCCATTACTCACCGTCCGCAGGCCCGCTCCGCCGCTGTGCCCTCTGCTGTTCAGGGGGACACGCGTTGGAGCGTCCACCCGACAGGCTATTCGCATACGGGCAAAGAAACCCCTTAGGCACACAGTGCCTAAAAGAGTTTTTGCCCGCATCCCACGGTGCACCGGCCCGAAAAACTGGTCTTCCCCCCGGACGTATCCGAAGGGGAACTCCACGGAAGGGCCAGTCCACGGGCGCACGTGGAGGTTTCCTGTCTTAGCACCCCGAAGAGGGTAAGCTCAAATAAATTTATTCATTTTTTTAAATATGTGTTTGTTATCGAGTGTATGGACTGTAGCACTCGTGGGCTGCAGCTGAAAATCAGCGTCCGGTAGTACTCCACTTTTTGTCTATCTGGCATTTATGATAAGATTTGCCCTTTTTGCATTAAAGGGTATGTTT
This sequence comes from Agrotis puta, assembly GCA_943136025.2. Taxonomy (NCBI): domain Eukaryota; kingdom Metazoa; phylum Arthropoda; class Insecta; order Lepidoptera; family Noctuidae; genus Agrotis; species Agrotis puta. Next base: position 15,670,745 of record OW964185.2, on the reverse strand, counting down.
ATTTATGTTATTTTGCGAACAAACACAATTTATTTTCGTTATTTTAATTCATTCTTATGGATTGGAAAGTAAGTTTTTTTTTTTTAACTTTGCCCCATACTAGCAATTTCTCCTGTGTCGTGGGTGTGTTTACAAACATATAAACTCACATACACAAACGCCCAGACCCGAAAAAACTACTTTGTAGATCATACAAATATTTGCTCCGTGCGGGAATCGAACCCGCGACACGCAGCGCAGCAGTCCAATTGCTCAACTACTGCGCTAACCGTGCCGACCTAGATTACGTTCATATTAAATAATATCAAAATTATAATGAAAATCGAATATTGTGTAGTTTTCAAATTTAAAGCAGTCAACACCGACAGACATGATATGCGTTTTTGAAGTGTACGTGATATGTATGAGATTTTAATCGCCCGAATATACAGTTTATAAAATCACTATTAAAAAAAAAACATTTATGGAGCCAATTTATAAGGAAGCGCTGTCACACAATATATTAGGAATCATTAAAATAATATGCCATCAACATATCCATAAGACAAAAACGGTAAAAAAGCAACAACTCACAATTCATTTATCGACCCAATCAATAAATTAATACCTTCACAAACTCTCACCTCAAATTACGACCCATTAATTCATCGAAAAATTACACTCAACAAAAAAAAATGGCCGCCTTCATTTGTGACATTAAAGCGCAAATTATGCGCCCCGGGCGATAACGACGTATCGGGAGGATCCGCAAATCGGTTCCAATAACGCCGATGGGATCAACAGGTCTGACAAGGCGGTAATGGAGGTTCCACCGATGAATGCGCTCGTATTTTATTGAACTACCCTCATTATACGTTTAGTCACTGGAATGATAATCTGGATCTAATTAGGAAAGAGGTTCCCATTCGGAACTGATGATTGGGGTACGGAACAGTAAATTCCGAAGATTTCCTATCTTATTCCGAAGTTCCTTTTTCTAATGGAATTAATCAGGAATTGATAGGATTTTCAATGAACTGATTGAATTAGTAAACAAGTCTTTGTCAGCACTGTCGAATGGTTTGACAATTCACGTGTAACGTTCCCAATGCTGGGACAAATGTGAGAGTGGATAATAAATCTGCTGTTCTGGTAAAAGGATATAACAAGTCTAGGATTTGGGTCGTGGAAATGTCAAAGGAGGATGCCGTGGCCCTGGAAAGCATAAGATTACCGCAGGAACAGGGTGTACTCGTAGTTAGTAAGACTAACAGTCTTTTCTGCTTCACACAGAGCGAGAGGTCTCATTTAATGAATTTACCATAAAAAAAAGTCTAGGACAAGTGAAATGTCTTTTAAAAAGAAATCCGTTGCCCCGAAACTCAAAAGGCAACTGAAAAATTAAAATAATATTCCTTCACCGTTTTAAGAGTAGTGGTGATTGGCAAATTGTTGTGTCAGCTTGGGTTCTAAACTATAAATTGATAACAAATGTTTTGAATCAATTTAAAAATCAGCTACCGTTTGAAGACACAATTTTCTTCCGTCATTCTTAAATTGTATATTTCGACGGCAGCAACATTTTATATAGCGCCTAATAGAATCAGGGCGACATGACGGCCCAATTTATTAAAATAACTATTGAAACATAAAACTTTGCCAAGCGAGGCTATAAAATATGTTTAGTGGTAATTAAAAATTACTGCTTTGATGTATGAGGGAGGAAATATTTATGCAGCATTAGAGATTTAGTGCCGGGAAACAGGAGTTATGTTCTAATTATATCTAGAAAGGTTAATTGCTTGCTGATCTAGGGAGAGCTATATCGGCTGTGTGTTTACAATGGAAAATATCTTGAGAAAACAGTGGTTCAATAATATTTGATAAAACAACAATATTCTGTTCTGCCTGACGTTCTATCACAAAAATATGGAAATAATGTAAATGCAAACGATTTTAGAATCAATTTTAAAACATATAAAGATTAGTTTCAGTAATTGTTTAAATTGTTTTCATAATATAATTCTGCACGATAGTTTTCATAGCGTCGAAAATCTTATGAATTTTCGTTTAATTTTTAGTATTGTTTCATCATATTTTTATTTCTAGGGTTTCTAAGATATTATTAAGTTTTTTTACTTAGCCAAAGATGACTTATTACATACCTACTTTGCTTTTGAAAGCTCAGAAAAGAGAATGAGATAGTGTTAAATAAAAATATGTTCTAACTAAAATGTCCGTCATTTAGCTACTCTGTATTCACTTATACAAAGTTAACTATATTTTACGTCTATTTGAGTAGCAGTAATTTTAGACTTCTCTAGATTTAGCAGGCATTTGACAAGTTCCTAAACATTAATTTTAGCGACATAAACTGCAGGACAATTTGTCGTATGAGTTTTATGAAGCACTTCACACATTACAGTGTCGAGACATGAAATAACGCTAATGCCAGTGGTTAGCGCCCTACGCGTCGTTTCGTCGCCAATTATCCGCTTTTAACCGGTACAAACTGCTTCAAACCAGTTCGAAATAGACATGAATTCATTCGTCAATTTACCGCTGTTCGCTGTTGTATGTCAGGGAGTCTACTTTGCATTTTAATGAGAATTAAATAGTTCAATCGTTGTCGTGTTGACAAGATGAATAGAATTACTTAAATTATTAAGGGAATCCTACTAAAGATTTAGGATATCAGGTCACGAATGATTAGTTTTCGCCGATGTATCTTCAGCCTTTTCTTGTTAATAAAAATACGCAGTTTTATTTGCCGCATGACTTTTATTAAGTACTTCACATCATATTAATGTGTGGAGGTGCGAACGATGGCCAGTGGTTAGCGTTAAACGCGTCTCGTCACCAATTAGCAATCCCTCATCCAGTTCGCATCGTTCCGAACCGGTTCATACTGGTTCGAGCCGCATCTACCTAATGTCCTTATTGGGAACGTGTGTGAATTTTCGAGTCAGTTTGTTAACGGACGGTTAGGTAAAGGAAAAAGCGACGTTTGATGTGCAATTAGTTCTGATTGGAAGTTTTTAAAGGAATGTGTAAATAGGGTAGTTAATTGGCAATGTGTAGTATTGAGAAGTTTTATTTTTATACTGGTTTAAAGCGGTTATAGAGCAACGATTTGTGGGAGATTGAAAACTAAACTAAACTTACGTTATAGTTTAAATATTAATACTTACAGTTGAGCAATGGTCACTATCGTAACCTTCTTCTATACGGTTTTTTCTGCCATACGATACAATCCTCTAGATATGAACACATTTCTAGATATAGCTCTAGATATACGTAAGTGCCTCAATTACCAATGATCAAGTCGTTAATTCAACTAACAATGATATTATAAGTAAAAAAGTGTAGATACGTTATAAGCGCTCAGCAAGTGACACGCTAAAATGTGGCTAATTGGCAAACCTTGAACTCAGTGCGACGTTGCCGGCGTCAACGGGTGCACGTAAACGTAAACAGAGTGAATCAAAACTAAAACTGACTCAAAACCACCAAAAATGCCGTCGTGTGTAATGAGATATTGTGTAAATTATACAAGCAAGACTTCTAAAAGTCAAGGAATCACACATCATTCGTAAATATTTTATTTATCCTAATATTTTCACAAATAAAACATTACTATTCTAAAATATGGCGTCGTAAAAGAAAGAGTAAGACAACAATTTCTCTATCAACAAGTGCAATAGAGATAGATGATAGAGTAAAAATATACCTAGGAAACAGAAAGTCAGTTGACTAACAGTGCAAATGGTGCCACTATACCTACTTAAATGTACATTTTTATTTATGTTATGACTAGCTTTTGCCCGCGACTTCGTTCGCGCACAAACTTTATGCTATTTATCTTTTCCCGTTCCCGTAAGAATTTTGATAAATCCTTTTAATTAATATTTAAATATTATATTACTACATTGAAATCTGTGATTGATTTATAAATAATAAACTTTTTCTTTAGGTGTAAGTAATAAATTAATTCGTGATTTCTAGATTTCCAACAAATGAACTAAGGTGTATCCAGTGGGTGGCAGTTTTTATTTATCTAATTTGAATGCATTTTTATTACATAATACTTTTACAATAGGAACTCATGAGTGAATCGCATTTTGAGGCATTATATTTTATGCCCGGTGTAAGGTAATTTCATATCTGATTAATTTAATAATTCCACATTGTTTCTGATACATTAGACGACGCACTGTCGCGAATTACATACCTTTGAATATGAGTCGTTGCCTAAGCACAAATTACGACTACGATTTCTGTACACGCGGTTTGTACCTTCTGCCTAGTTAATTTGTTAGTCTATGATGCCAACGTGCAGTGATTGGTGGCTCGAATAATGTTTGTTTACATTCAAGCGCAATTGCCAACATCTAGCTGTCACTTTTTTTCTTATTGGTTTTATCAAGCTATCCTTTTTACTTGTAGTGAAATGTAATGTGTGAATAAAAAGTGTGTATGTGTGCTGCCTCTCGGCGCGGAACACTTTTTTCTGTTGAATTGTAAGTGTATAACATATCTATTACTTATAATATCATTGTCAACTAACATATAAGTTAGTGACGGGGCCTCCTGTAGAGGGCCAAAGCCTGCCGGGGTCGCGGGACTCACGAATTACCGTGACACCGGTACTTAAAGGGCTATTGAAGGACACCGTGGATTTTAGTCAGTACAAGTCTGACAGTTCCATCCGCTCTGCCCTGGGTGGGAGGACTCATTTGATGATTTTACCACGATAAAAATAAACATATTAGTTAATTGAATTCGGACCACGGTGGTCCATATCGGGTTAGTTAAAAGCCTTTGCATTTTAAAAGCATTAAATAAATGGGACTTTAACTACTAGTTTGCTTAACTACTAATCAAATTACTCGCCCTAAGTCGTCACGCTGGCGTTCAGAAGGATTCTTTAGGTGTCGATCCCCGTCTTCTGGTCTTCATAAATCATTTAATGATCTTTGTTTTCCGAAATAAAAAAAAACTCGTAACAGAAATTTCCACAAAAGTAATCCTTATTACCTTGTTTCCATCCAAAATTGATTTCGAAAATCCCATGAAAAATGTGCCTTCAACATAATTGAGTAAAAAAGTTAATCAACGACCCGAAATAAAAAATGGCGTAGTAGAACATTTCTCATTTGAAACAACGAATAGTAATTTTCTTGGACGCAGTCGGCTATTTCAATTTAAAACTAGATTCATTTGCATTTGCGTCGTTATCTTTTTATTTTGTTGTTTCATTACTGGACAATGTTTCTTTTTAAACTGACTTTTGGGTTCTTTTGTGAGTGTTTGGTATTTTATTTTCTTTTTTTTTTGTGTGTTGATTCATTACTGGCGATTAAAAGTATTTTGAAAGCGGTTTTTTTTTAATGTGATATTTATAGGTCTTTTTCTCCCACATCGGCAATTTGCGTCAAGGAACGCAGTATTGTGTTTCTTATGCGGTCTGCAAGTTTGACTCCCAAAATGCTGCGTTCCATGCGTCCATTTCCGATGTGGGAGAAAAAGCTGCCAAGCTGAAATGGGATTGGGCAGACCACGTATGTCGAATGCCAAACAATCGCTGGGCAAAACATACCTCCGATTGGGTGCCAAAAGGGAGAACTCGACGTCGTGGCAGGCCCAAACGAAGATGGCGAGATGATTTGGACCGCTTCATGAAGGACTGGACCACGGTCGCAGAAAGCCGTGAGAAGTGGAAAGAGTGGAGGGAGGCCTTTGCCCAGCAGTGGGACACTATGGGCTGATATAATAATAATAATAAAATTTATAGGTCTGACTCTACTTGCTATGATATTTTTCAGACTAAATTCTAATTTAGAGAATGAAAACCAATGTGATGCTATGATTAATTAATATCTGCCTGCCCGATTTAGGAATAGAACCTAGAACCTCAGGCTCTGCTGTAACGCCTTCGTCCACTACACCGTCGAAGTAATCTTTTTCAAAGCAATACACATCCTAACAATTTTGTTAGTATCTGCTGAAACAGTAAACCATTAAAAATAATAGTTTACGAATTTGAACTTTGTCGATATTGACAAAAGGATTAAACCAATTTCTATTTAGACAAAACTATCCCATTCTTCAAGTCACATATTTAATAGCAAGTCGTTAGTATAAATTCTTCACTTTTACTCTAAACTACCGTATTTCGCTCGCCGGCAATAAGGAAGGAAGTTTAATTTCTTCACGATCGCTATCGTCGACGCAACAGCCCCGTCCAGGATGCCTTTAATGAATGGCCATTCAAAATAAATTTTTAACACGCTACATTTTGTTGGTGCGATTTTTACAGTGTACATTTTTCACTTGCTCCTTTATTAGGGAAGTGTGGAATATTAATGTGATGGGAGTTGTTATTGTGTGAATTTGGACACAAAAGTGCTTTATGAGAATTTAGTGTGAAACATGAACAATTGTTTTATTTATTTTATATGAGAAGATTTATCATACGAGTAGTTCTAGTTGTATGAACATGTAGTGGTAATTTGCTATATTGTTAACTTGTAATTTTAATATTGATCGAATTTCATAAAATTTCCTTTTTTATTATTATTGGGAACTAAAACTATTGATTTTCCTCAATACTCAATTCATTTTGCATTCCACAAGGATCTATTATTTTGTTTAATAATGGTATTATTATATCTCCCTTTTTCTAACGTGGTAAAATAATATTATTGCAATAGCTCCCCAGATCAAAATTCTGGACAAAAAATCTCTGCAGCTCCTAGGTTCCCCTATTTTCGAAGATAGTTTTTCATCATTTATCGACGAAAAAATCAATAATTTTAACGACATTTCAGATCGACTTTCGCAAATTAATTTACATTCTGCTTTCACCATTATTAGGTATTGTTGTTTTGGTCCAAATTTTATGTACTTTCTCCGGTGTTCTCCACTGTGGAAGCACACACATATTTTGGACAAAATTGACCAAATTGTTCGTGAAACTTTAACATCCATCCTTAATGTGGCCCTGGACGACCGAGCGTGGCTGCAAGCCACCCTCCGTATCCGATTTGGTGGACTCGGCGTCCGCAAAATTTCTAGTGTGAGTTTACCGGCGTTCCTGTCTTCTGTCCACAGCACTGAAACCTTAACCAGGAAGATTTTAAGTCTCTCCCTGGTTGACTCTGAAGTGCCGTGCTTGAGCGATGCGGAGAACGCCTGGAAAATGACTTGCCCGGATTCAGATCGACCCGTGAACCCATCTTCCCAGAGGCAGTGGGATGAGCCGCTCTGCAGGTTGGTACGGTATAATCTTATTTATACGTCAACCAATTCTGTGGAGCGTGCCCGCCTGCTGGCTGTGGGAGAGTGGGAGTCGGGTCTATGGCTTCAGGCACTACCGTCACCCAACATAGGTACCATGCTGGGTGACGAAACCTTCCGGATCGCTACATGCCTGCGTCTGGGCGCTCCTTGCGGGGCTCCACATCGTTGTCAGTGTGGTGAAGGCGTCGACTGCCTCGGGCACCATGGCCTTTCCTGCAGCAATAGTGCAGGTCGGCTAGCACGGCACGCTAGATTAAATGACATTATCCGTCGTGCTCTTGTCACCGCCGGGGTGCCAGCCGTCTTAGAACCCAGTGGCTTGGCACGCGACGATGGGAAGAGACCAGATGGGATGACTATAATGCCATGGAAGTTGGGTAGACCTTTGGTGTGGGATGCAACATGTGTCGACACCCTTGCGCCATCCCACCTTCCTGGTACTGCATGCTGTGCTGGTGCGGCTGCTGCAAGTGCCGAAAACCTCAAGCGGCGCAAATACACTGGCTTAACTTTTAGCTATGTATTTGAGCCTTTTGGGGTTGAAACACTGGGGCCGTGGGATCCGAGTGCCCACAAACTTTTCAAAGACATCGCCAAGCGTATAGTCGACGCCTCGCGTGACCAGAGGGCTGGCCTATTTCTTGGTCAAAGGATCAGCATTGCCATCCAACGTGGCAATCCCGCCAGCGTTCTGGGCACTTTCCCCATTGACAGCGATGTGGACGAATTTTTTGACGCCCTATAAATTTTAGTTTTAATTTAGTTATTTTTGTAAATATTTTAATTTTAGTATAATGCAAATTGAATTTCCACAATGTTCACGTCATAAGAATAAGGTTGATTTTCGAATTAAACTTATACCTACGTGGTAAAATTATCAATTGCTAAATTTTTAACGTGGTAAATTATGAGTCCTCCCACCTAGTGCACAGCGGGAGGGACTGTCAGACTCGTACTGACTATCCACGGTGTCCTTCAATAGCCCTTTACGTACCGGGGTCACGGTAAATCATAAGTCCCGCGACCCCGACAGGCATTGGCCCTCTAGAGGGGGGCCCCGATTATTATTATTATATCTCCCTAGGTTATTCTTTCCGGAAATTTGCAGTACCTACCTTACACGAAATACCTATCAATTCGAGTAATAATTCAGTGTAGCATTATATTGCTATAACCAAGTATACAAAAAGTATCAATCAACGTTAAGACTGGTTAGTCTTAACGTTAATTGATACTTTTAACTTTAACTATTAAGTTAACTAACTGTTAATCTCTAACGAGCCATTCTAGAACTTTCTAATCCCACAACTGTCACTTAACAAACTGCATAAGTAATTCTCAGATCCAAGCTATACTGAAACTAACTTGGCACTAAAGTACCACAATAGTCACTACACTAAGTTGCACTTAATCGCGAGCACAGTATCTATTTTGTTAACATAGAACTAAGTTAGCGTCAGTGTGACCCGACCCTATAAAACTTGGTCTGTACTTAATCAAATACATAGTTTTGGGTTCGAATACGTAAGCGGTTGGGCGGTTGCAGATGTAGTTAGAGTGGAAACGGTTCGGTTTTATTTTTATACAAGCCTTAGCCCGCGGCGGCACTTCTGTCGCCTCTATAGCCTGAAAGGGTCTTTGGGTATCAGGCTTTTTGACGTGAGTATAAGATCCAGCTCTTAGCGGTTACCACAGGCTAGGCAGCTATTGAATGTCTGACGGGGGCTGTAGAGGGCCAAAGCCTGCAGGGGTCGCGGGACTTACCCATTACCTTGACCCCGGTACGTAAAGGGCTAGTGAAGGACACCGTGGATTTTAGTCAGTACAAGTCTGACAGTCCCTCCCGCCCTGCCCTGGGTGGGAGGACTCAATTGATGATTTTACCACGAAAAAAAAAATTTAATGTCGAGCAGAGAGCCCGCCAGACACAACACCCGTCTTGTCGGAAGGTACCTTCCTTTTCACCAAGGTATCGAGGAATTTTCCACTCTGTTCCTCCTAAGCCATCTCGTCGGAGCCCGGACAGTTTTTACGATGACCATCGATGTGTAGGAGTTCCAATGCTTTCTAAGTAGGCTTGCTTCATTTTAGGGCTCATCTTCTGTCTCTTGCCGTTGTCTATAGGCTAGATTTAGACCAAGCGCAAAGTTTAATCATGCAAATATTTTTTCATTAATCATACTCTGAAAGTAGATCATTACATGCCTGATGAGCGGTTTGAAAGTTATGCATTGCAGCCCTAGGGAGAATCGCTTTCAACTGACAGCTGCCAAATAAAAAATAAAACTAATTCTGTTCTGACAATTCTATTGAACTTTGTTCTCACTTTTATACAGCCACAAAATTACAGTGCGTTTTAAAATTAAAATAACATAACGAAATATATTATTATCACTTTGATATAATTTAGTTTCAACTATTTCTATAAAATAACATAAATTTCAGCAAAATCTTTGCCGTAAAAATACTGACTGTGTAATTTTTTCCATAGCTAATATTTACATTCTTATTTTTATTTTCTTCAAATTCGTAATGAAAAGCACAGTGTTTACCTTTGGTAAATTACTTGTTTAGTCCCTCGAACTTTTAGGGCCCGCGCAAATAAGTAACTTTCACCCCTTGGGTAACAATGTACTATTTCGTACGGGAAACCCGAGACACGCAGCGCAGCAGTCAAGGCTCAACTACTGAGCCATCAATTCCAGCATCTTTAATTAGTGTGTGGTTTGGTTAGTGACCCTGACTGCTATGCCGGAGGTCGTGGGTTCGATTCCCACCCAGGACAAATGTTTGTGTTATGAGCACGATCATTTGTTCTGTGTCTGGGTGTAATTTATCTATAATATGTATGTATTTAGAAATATATAAGTATGTTTATCAGTTGTCTAGTACCCATAACACAAGCTCTGCTTAGCTTGGGACTAGATGGCGTTGTGTGATAGTTGTGGAATATTTATTTATTTATAGATCAGTCTCATCCATTCCCTCTACATCTTAGTCTAGTCCTTTGTTAATAACAACAAAAACACGTTTCAGAGGTCCGGTAGCAATACTCCCTATACAATTAGTTTAGAATGGCCAACGTGATTTGTGTACAGACAGACTTTCCTTCTGTCCTTGGACATTGATACGAAAATTACACCTTTATGGCAATAATAATAAGTAGCTAAATCATTTGGTTATACATATCTGCGTTTTCCTACAAAAGAGATATTTCAGAGTTCACACAAATTCGGTAGCACGATATGTTAATGCAACATTATCTTTTCGGTCATCATCATCGCTGAACGTTTTTTCTAGATCCTCAAATGTGTATAATAACTATGATTCTCGACAATACACACAGAAACAGGTGATTTTATCACGAACATACAACGTTTATTCCTTAACTTGATCTACATTGAAATCGTTTACTTTTGACACCTTGCCACACGACTTTGCACCCTATTTCTAACTTCAAAAGTAGGTCACTAAACATACTAGAACGCAATTCTAGAACTTACACCAAAGTCCCTTATCACGCGTCCTTCGAAACTCCAACATCCAACAAAAAACTTTCAGGTGGCAATTGTAAACGGAACAACTCATAAGTTGTTGGGTAGTTCGCGAGTTGTTCCGGGACAGACGGTGCGACAACTTCCTACGTCCAGTGATACGGACCCTTAAGTTGGGGGCGTAGTTGTGAGATGAATATGGGATCAGGGTTGTAACGGGGTGTAGCATTGGCCGTTGGGAAATTATTTTTCTCGTGTTGTTACCGTAGTTGAGTAGAATAATGATTAAATAGGTTTTTCTGAAAATATACAATGGATTAAAAGACCATTTCGTAATTTATATACGCAATGTTTTCTATAATACGAGTACATTCAACATAATCAGCCTATAATTCTCCGATTTGGACACTTTTTTCGATGTTTCTTTCTTTTTAATTTTTTAAAATCTTTTTAAAAATTATAGGTGGTCCTGCCTCGTTGGTCAGGGGATAGAAGCGCGACTGATAAGCATGAAATCCCGAGTTTTATTTCTTGTTTGAAAAAAGTATTATTGGAATTTAACATTAGGAATTTCTCAGTAGTACTCTCAATCTGGATCTGTGCCTAGTCTAGTTGATTACGATAGACTCGGCCTTTATACTAGAACATAACTAGAACATAACATAATTTGGCATAAGCTCGAAAGTCTCAGCCAGTCTTACCAAGGGATGTCGTATTGCCCAGTTACTGGGTTATGAAGGTCAGATAGGTAGTGTCTCCATGTAAAATACTGATGTTCAGTTTAACCTCGTTTTACTAGAACCTGATTCCAAGTGCCTCAACATAATTTAGGTACATTTTTTTTTTGTTTACTTAGATCTGATCTATGACAGACAAACAAATCATTCCTAAAAGCTTTGAATAACTTTAACCAAAAACATATGAACTTACAAAATTGCAAAGCAAAATATGAATAATCTAGATAGCTCAAAGATGGACGTCGAAAATCCAAATTTAACTTAACATATTCTAGTCTTTCAGTACCAGGGCCACATAAATATTCCTCAGGCAAATCACCCAGAAGTCATAAATCCTGACCGCAGCAAGGGTTGAATAAATTTCTGGGAATCTGGACATCAACGCACAGCATCATTCATAAGATATTTTTTACGAGCCACCGGTTCAGAGAAGCCATGTGTTCTTACTTCCGCCGGAACGATACCGGAAACCGGAAGCGGCCCCCACCCCGACTAATGGATCGAAAGGGCAACGATAAATATCTCGACAGATATTGAAAATTTTCTTTAAATCCTTTATATTTTATGTCGGAATTATTTATTACTGTTTTATGGCAACATTTTCTGGGAGATTAGGTTTAGGATTAAATGGTTTTTGAAATGGTGGGATAGTGGTGAAATGTAGTGGATTCGAGTGGAGGGAATAGTTTATGCGGGCAATGAAATACAGTAGAATTAGTGTTTACTTCAAAGTCTTATAATACAACATTATAATCACGCTTATAATTCCCAGAGTTGAGAGAATGTCCTAATAAGTAACTTAAGGAATAAGAACGGTCTTTAAGAGTGAAAGGTGCCATTTGTTAACAAAAATATTTATAATGGTAAACTACGTGTATCCATTCAAGATTGCCCATATTCTTCTGCTTCGATATTTTCTAACTTATACTAATAAATGAATTTCTGAAAAAAAAAACAGAATTATTTTTGATTCATGATCTGGCAATAGAACCCGAGATTTGATGTAATAATGGTTTATTTTACTAAAAAAAAAATAGTGAGATCATCATGAAGATCATCATGTCAATATTTGACCTGTATTTTTTTTTTGCAAACCAAATACACAAATTGACGAAGATACAACACTTCTAAAAATCACAAAACGTCACTTAGTCGGTATAATTTTACAGGCGTAATGACGTCACAAGCCCCAGTCCCGAATTGCGAAGCGTTTTATCTTTGTTAATATTCATTGCTTAAAAAAAAACAAGAAGTACGTATTCATTATTTTCCAGTACTCTAACTGACGGACTAAACAGATTTTCAATTTATTTATGCAGTAATCTATCTTATTGTACAGACACCAGCACATCAAGTTACCTGAAACTGTCAAAATTTGCCTGTCGAACGTGAACCTTCTTATTTTGTGATAAAGTTGATAATTTATTACAGAAATTTGACAGATTGCGATACCATCGTCTGCTGCTTTGTTTATAGTTTAGGGACCTACTATTCTACAAATAGCAACATTATTTTATAGAATTATGTAAACAACTAAAATGAATCAAAATTGCATTCAACATTGTGTCTCGTAACTTTGCATAATATAATTTAATTACACGCAAAATTACGAGATAATTAAAAGCCGGATGTTATAAACGCGGTCTAAACTAATTTCCACCGAAGGCTTTAACCAACGATTCTATATCACAGTGTAGTTTTCCACACACAAACACAAACATGTCATAATTACTGCAGGTCATATTTACCTCAGCGAGCGAATCAAACCACACGCGAGTATATAAGGCAGTATATAAGGCGAATGCTCTGCAAGCCACACAGTTAATTAAGTCAGCAGAATTATATACCTGCGAAAGGCTATGTGGAAGTACTTGATTATTTTAGTGTGTGTATTTTTCTTTATTTATCTTTTACACCCAGTTACCGTAAGCATGCAGTTACTAAATATGTCGACACGGTTGTTGCAGTGGCTGAGTGATTGAATTGCTGCGCAGCGTGTCCCGAGTTCGATCCCCACACGGAACAAATATTTGTGAGACTTACAAATAGTTGTTATGGGTCTGGGTGTTTGTGTATGTGAGTTTCTATGTTTGTAAACGCACCCACGATACTGGAGAAATCCTAAACTACGGAAATGTTTAAAAAAATTGGCAACATACAATAAGTTCTATTCACTTCAGGACGCTTCTTTTATGCCAAATTTAATACTGCTCATGACCGTTTGTCTGTTTGTATCTCAATAAAGGATACTGAAAAATATGTACATAACATTATTTAAATTACGGTCATATTTGTCTTTGCAAAAAAAAAGTAACAAAACTGTTACCAGAACAAAATTGCGCCACAACATTACACTGTTCCAAACTCAATTCCCAACAACAGTATTTCAACACAGCCACAACAGATCCTTCATCATACACAATGCAGAAACAAGAAACATCCCATTCTTTCCCCGCTTTCATTTCTGAGAAAGAAATTCCAAAAAGCCGCGGGACTGCGAGAAAAATTAATCAGCATCAATCACGATGTTCACCTCCGTACAGGAGGACCATTTATTTCGTGCCCATAAACACAAAAAGGACCATAACAGTAAGTCATCCGAGGGTTTCACTTAAAGGGGCGTGGTCGCTGTGGCTCGTGACGTCACATAATGGACAGTTGCGAATTTATAGAGAGATAGATTTATCGCGAGCGTGCATCGCTGCCACGTGGGTGGTCTGCGGTTAGCGTACTAGTGGTTCTCGATGCGAAGTGGATTTTCGCCATTTTTTTTTTCATCTAATTTATGTTGTCCAAAAATTGGCAGAATTATAACATAGTACAAAATAACTGAATATTTTAATATTGAGTTACTCTGTAAAACTCAAAAATCTCTCTTCTACTAAGCTGAAAATCGCAATCACAATCTGAGTAAGTTTTGAGAAATTCGACGAAATGTATTAGCAATTAAAAAACTTTTTACTTGGTTTTCATGTTTAGGTTAGATAGCGTTATTTGGCTTAGACGAGCACTTTTTGGCGTATCAGGATAGTGGCCACTTGTTTAAAAACAATTTGCTCATTATGAGTAAGAGTAACACTGTAGTGTTCAATCTACGCCCACAACAAAAATGCATCCACACTAGATATTTTCTACCTTTATTTTTTAAGAAAAGTAAAGAAAAAATAAACATATATTCTGCCGTCTATATATTAGAGCCATGCATGATATGCTTGGGGTGACTCGCATAATTCATAAAGGAGGATATGGAAATTATATAAATTACGTAAAATAATATACCATTATCAAGATCACATAGTAAAATCATGTCGAAAAGGGAACAAAAGCCACGGAATTCGTGTAGTTGCGTAACTCGATTAAGATTTAAGTTATGTGTCCGGTAAATATTTAAATAGACGGTAGTCACGCATTGTATTATGGGGAAAATAAAAAGAAACCCTTTTAAATTTTGTATCAGCCCGTAAACTTTGACCTATGGCTACAAGTGAGCAAAAACCAACAGTAGATTTTTTTTTTATTTTTGGCAAGCGAGCCTTTATACACCTTAGATTATAAAATTTTAACTTGTTTTACGTAGGAACCGAACGACGGGGTTAATTTTTCTACCGTGTTTTTGGCTTCAATTGTCAGTGGCCTACTAGGAATCTGGACATCTAATAATCTAAAAAAAAACATTTTTGTTTCAATTATTCTAATATGCAGATACGCGTATTTATACCTATTTATTTATATGAAAATTTATTAGGAAATCTATGTTTTTGTCTATAACTATGCTGGCCTTATCCCTTACCGTATTTTAAGTAAAATTTTACATTCGCATTTTTTTATTGCGTTTGCTTGTGGAGTTGTGGCATGTGCCAGTTAACCTTTTTCTTTTCTTTCTGTAATGCAAAATAAGTAACTTTTGGACTACCCAAAACGTGTTGACAAGTAGAAAATGTTCAAGTTCGTCTCTATTCATTTTTATCGCGCAGAAAGTAAAAGGACCTATATTTTACGAATTAACGTGACCCCGGAACGTAAAGGGCTATTGAAGGACACCGTGGATTTTAGTCAGTACGAGTCTGACAGTCCCTCCCGCTCTGCCCTGGGCGGGAGGACTTATTTGATGACTTTACCATGATTTTTTTTTTTTTTTTTTTTTTTGCGTGGTAAAATCATCAAATGAGTCCTCCCACCCAGGGCAGGGCGGGAGGGACTGTCAGACTTGTACTGACTAAAATCCACGGTGTCCTTCACGAGCCCTTTACGTACCGGGGTTACGGTGATGGGTAAGTCCCGCGACCCCGGCAGGCTCTGGCCCTCTACAGGCCCCGTCAATGTGCTGTCACTCCGGCGCGTGGAACACAACGCGCCGTCGACCCGGGCATGGTCCATGGTCGGACAGCAAGTCGCCCATTACTCGCTGCCCGCATGCCCGCGCCTACGGTGGCCGGAGATCGTCCTGTGACGTCCGACGCCGACGGCTGCGCTGCGGCTGGGATGGAGGGAGGACGCTGTCCTCTCCCTCAGGCGGCCCGCCTCCTCCTTCACGAGCATGACTGCTTCGCAGAAGGAGGCGACCGCTGCCCACTCCGTCTCGCCCCGCAGCATGGCCTCGACCAATGCCGGGCGCGAGAAAACTTTACCATGATAAAAAAAAAATATGGATTACTTAAAGTGAAAATGTATGGTTGCGTTCACAACTTTGCAATGCGTGTCTTCGAGAGTTTGCGGCATAATTAGCGTTCAATTTAATCAGCAAACTCTGGTGAGCGGAGTAAATACGAAGATTATTGTGCACGAGTAGGTAAACATCATTATTGCACACATTATTAGCTGACGGCAAGGTTGACACAGTGGACGAGCAATCGACTGCAACGCTACGTAGCGTAGGTTTGATCCTGCTATGGAACAAATATTTTTATGATTACAAGTAATTGTTTCAGGTCTGGGTCTGTGAGTTTAAATGTTTATAAATGCTCCCAAACGTAGGAAAGATTTATAGGGATACGAAGTTTATAAAAAAAAAACTGCAGATAAAAGTAGTAAGCATCCCATTAAGGTCGCGGCACTGTACGAATTCCCGTGACCCAAAAACGTAAAGGGCTACTGAAGGACACCGTGGATTTTAGTCAGTACGAGTCTGACAGTCTCTCTCGCTCTGCCCTGGGTAGGAGGACTCATTTGATGATATAACCACGTAAAAAAAATAGCATCCCATTAAAAAAAAACAATATATATCTTTGATAATTTGTTTCATCAAGGTTTATTACAAGTTACAATAACAATTAAGTGTCTATCGATTACTGTTGAGGACGGAGTGGGCTTTACTTGCAGTCTTGAATAAAAGTCTATATTCACTACCACAAGAGTATTTATTATATTTCCACAGGTTTTAGGACATCACTGATTTCGGACAAGTATGGCTACAGTTTAACAATTCACTAGACTTGTGCACTCTTTCGAGTCTGGAGGAGAACAGGGCTGTGCAACAGACAAAATGCACGCGGAAGACAGTGAACTTCCGGTTCGGCTTTCTAGAACAATCTGGAACATTCCAACTGTTGCCAACAGTATTCCCTCTGGTGTCGAGCGGAGCACATCATGAGATTCATTCATAAAAATACACTAACTCATTGATAAAACCAGCGCCCCTAGCGTCGGGCAGTGGAAGCATTCGTTCGATATACGCATAAATCTTTCTATGATTCTGACGCCCTCTAGTGGCAAGTCGCGGGAACAAGGTGACACTTATTATTGATTGCTTCCACTACACGATAACAGATGTCACTACATTGTATATCAGTCACATTTCTCCCGCCGTGTATAGACGTCGGCACACCAACCCATCCATCTGCCGTGATAAACCTGCTGATCCATCAAAGAAACTAGACCGGGGCAGCCAGATGTGTCGGCGTCTATACATACAACGTTTACAATTGCACCACTAGTGACTGGTATACACTTAAAATTACAAAGAACAATTTGACACATATATATAATTCACTTAAACGTTAAGGGTAGCCGCTCCAGAATCCCTGCCCTGCCATATATTATTCAAAATGGAATAAAAAAAAAATCTCCTCCGGGTGGCGGGATCCTGAAGCGACGCCAAGAAAAAGATAAATAACATATGAGGACTTAATCTACTCCATACCAATTAATGTCTACAAAATACAATGCATGATGACAATTAACTTTCTACGGGTATGACTGCGAGACGTTTAACAGGACGACGCATTACACCGCTCTTGGTTTTGACGTCGACGACTCTCACGACACCATCTGTGCCTGGGTACGTGCGTTCGACTCTCCCCTTTGGCCATATGTTTCTTGGTAAGTTTGGGTCCACTATGACTACCAAATCGCCCACCTTGATCATGTTGCCGCGTCCATGCGGCTCCCGCCGGTCTTGAAGCGTGGGCAGTACTTCCCGTACCCATCGTTGCCAGAACAAATCCGCTAAGCGTTGTGACGCTCTCCAATGTGAGCGGCGTAGTTCGTCCGGCCTTGTGAAAATTCCCGGCAATGGAACTTTGGAGGGTGCGCCGAGCAGAAAGTGGTTAGGCGTCAAGGCTTCTTCGTCGTCTGGGTTAACCGACACATGGGCCAAGGGTCGGGAATTAACCGTATGTTCCACCTCCGTTAGAAGTGTATGAAGCACATCTTCATACGGATGCCGATCGTTAAGCGTAGCGTTCAACGCAGTCTTCACCGTGCGTACCAACCTTTCCCATGCTCCACCCATGAATGGCGCTCCTGGTGGTATGTAGCGCCAGTCGATGCGACGCACCTCTGCTTCATGTTGAAGTGATTCTAGGGCGGCCTTACGGAGTTCAGCATCTGCCCCGTGGAAGTTGGTACCGTTATCACTCCAAATGACTTCAGGACACCCACGACGCGCCATCATACGCCTCAACGCGAGTATAGCGGCATCCGTTGACAGCGAGGCGGCGATTTCTAAATGGACTGCACGCGAAGTGAGGCATGTGAACAATGCCACGTAGCGCTTTTCGTGATGCCTCGCTACTGTGACGGAGAGTGGTCCGAAGTAATCCAGCCCTGTGTGCGTGAACGGACGTCGATGATGAGCCAGTCGGCAGGGTGGTAAGTCGCCTGTCAGTGGCTCTGGCGGCACGGCCCTGCGTAGTCTGCAAGGTTGGCATAGACTGATTGCTGCGCGGACTGATGGCCTCAAGCGTAAAATCCAGTAATGCTGCCTTACTTCATTCACGACGCATTCCACGCCGCTGTGGTGTAACTTCCGGTGGATCCAGTCTATATACAAGCGGCAGTACCGGTGATTGCCATCAAGTACTGCTGGCGATTGTACTTCTCGTGGTACGTCTGCTGCCGCTGCGATGCGCGAGCGTATCCTCATTATCTTGTTTTCGTCGACTGTCAGGGATAACCGCTTCAGTCGGCTGTCGGCTGGTACTGTTCTCCCGCCGGTGACATGCCGCAATTCGTTCGCAAAGCTTTCTTCCTGTATAGCACGCGTCCATAGGTCTTCGGCCCGACGTGTGTACTGTATACCGAGGGGTATGTAGGCCGTCTGCGATGTGCTGAGGTTGCGGCTGCGCACTCCGGATCGTTTTCCCATACCTTCCCGATGTTTCGCCGTCCAGTCCGGGTCGTCGTCTGCACTAACGTCTTTATTGCGTTTGCGGGTAACTGTTGTGATGTGGACTCGAAGTCGGTCAATGAACTGGAGAATGCGGGCAGTGGCCCTGATGAGTCGCAGCCAGGAAGAGAAACGTGTGACGTCCGGTAGTGCCTCTGTTAAGGTCGACTGTTCGTTACCGGTAGCAGTGGTGACACGTTCCTCGCCCGTTTCGATGAAGGGGTGAGAGTCTGTTTCCCGCGGCCAGGCGTTTTCGTCGTCATAAAGAAATGAAGGACCGGTGTACCATCGGTGGCTTGTAGAGAAGTCAGCTGGTGTACTGCGAGTCGAGTCGTCGGCGACGTTGTGAGCGGTAGGAACCCAGCGCCATTCGCTTCGTTCGGTGGTTTCTTCTAATTCTGCTACTCGGTGCGCGACGAACGGTTTGAAAGCACGTGCGCCGGCGCGCAGCCACGCTAGCACTGTGCGCGAGTCGGTCCAGAATACTCGTCGGTCGGCGCGACGATCGTGTTCTTCTTCCACGCAGCGTGCCAGTCGTCCGCCGAGTACAGCTGCCTGTAATTCAAGTCTAGGTATAGTTGTGACCTTAAGGGGCGCGACGCGCCCTTTCGCTGCCGCGAGCGACACGTTCACCTGGCCTATGCCGTTCTCTGAACGCCAATATGCTGCTGCGGCATAGGCTCGTTCGCTCGCGTCCACGAATATGTGCAATTCTACCCTAGTCGCGTCACAATAACCTGGGTGGCAACGTGGAATATGAATGCCTTTCAGGGTTTGCAAAGCAATTAACCAGTCCCGCCATTTACGTTCTAGACTCTTAGGTAGACGTTCATCCCAACCGATTTTTAAACGCCACGCGTCTTGCAAAATGCACTTTGCTTGGGTCGTAAACGGCGCGGCTAGTCCCAATGGGTCATACAAGGACATCGTCGTCTTCAACAACTGACGCTTCGTTATCTGCTTACTCAAAAAAGAAGGATCTACTTTCCTGAAGTTGAATCCTAAAGTGTCGTCCAGGTGTCGCCAGATAAGACCGAGAATTTTCTCTTCCTTGTTGAGCAGAGTGTCTTTTTCTGCGGGCTCGGTTGCGATGCCGGCGACAGCGGCAGGGTCGTTGGACGCCCACTTCTGCAACTCGAAGTTACCTTTCCGATGTACCGTATCGACTGCTTTAGACACTCGGTTCGCTTCTTCTGCGTTGTCAAAGCTCTGTAAAAAATCGTCCATATAATGGTTCCGAACAATAGGATTAACCGCTTCGGGGTAGTCAGCCTCGTGAACATGTGCATTATGATTTTTAACGTAAATTGCAGTACTTGGGGAAGAAGTCGCACCAAATAAAACCGCTTTCATTCTATATTCCCTGGGCGCTAAAGTTGTATCCTCGCGCCATAGAAAACGCAGTGCATCTCTATCTTCCACTCTCACCGTTATACGCAAAAACATATCCTTTATGTCCGCCGAAACGGCGACAGGTTTTTGTCTGAATCGCATCAACACGCCGAGGAGTGATTGTAGGAGATCGGGACCTGTCAGAAGATAATCGTTGAGGCACACTCCATTCGTGCGTGCCGCTGCATCATACACAATTCGGACTTTACCTGGTTTAGACGGATTTATCACTGGAAAATGCGGTAGGTACCACTTGTGTGCGCTAGATGGCGTTGGCGGTGCTAGCTCTGCATACCCATTTGATATCAGCGCTTGCACCTGCTCTGCGTATTTTTGTTTGAGTGTTTGATCTTTGCGTAAACGGGATTCAGTACCTTGTAGTCGATTGAGCGCGGAGGCGTAGTTGTCTGGAAAACATCTATTTTCATTTTTCCATAATAGGCCCGTCTCGTAGCCGCCTTCTGGCAGAGCGCGTGTTGTTTCTTGTAATATTTTCAACGCTCTTGTTTCTGGGTCTGCTTGCGGGCGGCGTGGTTGCACTCCTAACGATTCCAGGCTAAAATGTTCTTGTACAAGTTTTTCAATGGATTCGTCTGTACTTACGTGACCGCATCGTTCTCCGGTCTGTGGTAAAACATGTAATTTTGTCAGACTGCATATTTTAATAAGAGTTAATTATTAATTAATTATTTTGAATAAGAGTATTGGATTTTAACTACTACGTAATACGCATTGGACATTTAGTTAGACATGTGCATTAAGGAAATATTCAATATCGAACATTACCAAAACCTATTTTTGAGACGGTATGCACGGTACTGGCCCATAGTGCGCCGCACGGAAACTCACCCACGCCGCCGCGACGTGACGACGCACGGACGACGACGCCTGACAACGCGCCGCCGACCTTGCCGCGACGTAGCGACGAGGGGAGCCTGCTGCAAGGACTAACTCAGGCATTGTTAGAGGTAGCGCGGGGAAAACCCGCCGCCAGCAGGTATGAATATGATTTACCTATTTATAGTGGCCAACCCGGCGAATGGCTGCATTTTAAAGCAGCGTACAATGAGTCTGCGTCGGCTCATACAGAAGTAGGGAATTTAGCCCGCCTCAGAAAAGCTTTGAGAGGGCCCGCGTTCGAGGCAGTTAAATGTCTGTTCCTTGGAGCCTCGGCTGTTCAAATTATGCAAAGGTTAGAATCTAGGTTTGGACGACCCCACGCATTGATAACTTACGAATTAAATAAATTACGTCAGTTACCTAAAGTGTCAGATAACCCCACAGACATATGTGTGTTCGCATCAAAAGTAACGAACGCTATCGCCGCGGTGCAAGCTCTGGGAAAAACCGAATATTTATATAGCCCGGAGATGATTTCCGTTATTTCAGAAAAGTTGTCGGTCACGTTAAGGAGCCGGTGGTACGATTATGAGATGGCTGCAGGTGACGCAGAGCCTGGCCTAGTCGTGTTGGGGCGATTTCTCGATAGGGAGGCAGATCTCAATGCACGTCACGCCACAGCAGAAGTGGAACACGAACGAAAACGTTCCCACCGGCCTGCGCATAAGACGCTTAAAATAGCAGAGACCGATAAAACACCGTGTGTGATATGCAACGGCAACTGTAGTAGCGTGGTTATCTGTCCCACATTTAGGAAAATGTCGATAACTGATAGATGGCAAATTGCACGTAAAAATAAATTATGTTTCAGGTGCCTGAACCGACGTACTTGGAAGCATAGATGCAAAAGCAAGCAGTGCGAGGAGCAAGACTGCGAGCACTATCATCACAGGCTACTGCATAGCGACAACAGACGAGGAACGAGCGCCGCAAACGACGTGGAAGAGCGTCCTCGCGTCACAGCGACAGAGCACGTGGCGTCGCGCGCTGACTCCGCGCCAGATGGTGACATCGTGCCGCACACCGTCATCAACAACGCGAGCACGCCGCGCACGTACAATCAAGTTTTGCTGAAAGTAGTACCAGTGACACTATCGGGACCAAACGGTAAAGTAGACACATTTGCTTTGTTGGACGATGGATCGACAATAACTCTACTTAGTACTGAAGTCGCACAGCGGATAGGCGCAGAAGGTCCAAACGAACCATTCTACATCGAGGCCGTAGCAGGCACGCGCATCGATGCTACAAACTCGCAACGAGTCAAGGTAAATATACGAGGAAAATACTCGACCAAAGGCATTGACATCGAAGCCAGAACCATCGACAGACTCGAATTATCAGGCCAGTCAATACGTGCAAAGGACCTGGCAGACTTCGAGCACCTGACGCCTATAGTCAAGGAGTTAGCATATGACGCTGGCATACCAACTGTCTTGATCGGTCAGGACAACTGGGCACTCCTGCTCGCCTCGGAAGCGAGAGTAGGTTTGAAAGGTCAACCAGTAGCATCACGCACACCACTTGGCTGGATGTTACATGGTAAAATATGCAGTCTGACAAAATTACATGTTTTACCACAGACCGGAGAACGATGCGGTCACGTAAGTACAGACGAATCCATTGAAAAACTTGTACAAGAACATTTTAGCCTGGAATCGTTAGGAGTGCAACCACGCCGCCCGCAAGCAGACCCAGAAACAAGAGCGTTGAAAATATTACAAGAAACAACACGCGCTCTGCCAGAAGGCGGCTACGAGACGGGCCTATTATGGAAAAATGAAAATAGATGTTTTCCAGACAACTACGCCTCCGCGCTCAATCGACTACAAGGTACTGAATCCCGTTTATAAAATAAAACAAAAATAGAAATGTATTTTTTTCATATTAAACCATAGTTTGTTTAGCTAATTCAATTACAATTTAATGATATTACTTCTGTAAATATTTTTTTTAATTATATATATATCTAACATTTAATTAAATAACAAATATAATATAATAATTAATTCTTAAAATATATTTTAAAATTAATGTAACACCTACTTCCACTTAAATATCTAAGAGTTTCTTGGCTTCGTCTAACAATTTCTTGGAAATAGTCACTGATGTTTTTCTGGTACTTGATACATAAGGATCTGATGTAAATAGAAGACCATGAAATACGTTTTGATTCGTTGCTGATTTAGAGCATTTTCTTGCGTGATACAAGCAAATTTTTTTGTAATCTGTTTCGAGATACTTGGGCATCTTCAGATAAATTACCAATAGGCAGAACAGCAAAATATCTAATTGTACTTTCCCCATGTACTCGTATTTAGATGTTATGTACTGAAGAAGGCATACACGTACAGTTGTACGGTTGTGAGAGTATATTCACCAAATGTTTCTGGATTTACAGCAATATGGATGCCGAACTCTGGAGAATAACAGAAACCTTTAATAAGTTCCTCGTGAACTCCTGAATTTTCTGAAATGCAAGAACATTTCACAAAAAAAAGGCTGAACTGTATTGCCATCATTGCTGTTTCCACTTCCTTGTCAGGGCTTATCAACGTGCAATCCCATTCGACTTCTAAATAAACGTTGTACAAGCTTTTTCTTGTCTTCTTTGCTTTTTTTATCTTCCGGAGTTCTCGCAACAAAGGTTGTTTGAAATATGACAAATTAACCTCCACATACCTGATGCAACGTAGACAAACCGTATTCGTATACATTTATATTATCTGGCTTTGATTTAATCTCCTACAAATTATTCATTTCGCTTTTTTTAGCCCCACACACTGTACACACAGATCCAGAATTTGTGTCAGTTGGAACTTGTGTAACTTTTCCATCCACCATAATTAGGAATAGCTCGTGCCTTATTTCAATGACCTGTTCATCCTTGTGGATCTTTGAAGTTAACAAATTTTCAAATTGAACCCTAATATCACCAACCACTGATCGGTTTTCTCGGGCGTGTTTTTTGCAAATTATGAATAGAAGAACAAGCCGGATTTTTCCAAATAACTTCATTCGTTTCTGTGTCAGCTAGCTTTATCGGTATCAAAGATTCTTTAAATAAATTTAGATGTGAGACAAAGTCACTCTCATCTGTTAAAACTTGTTTATACTCATGTTGTCCCGATGAACCAACACATCCCACGTGGTAAACAGTGTAAGAGACATTCTTGCAGATAATATTATTGAAGAATTATAAGTCAAAAATAATCTAACTGTCCAAAAATCTCATCAATCACAACTTAAAATATTTTTGTTTTTTTTTTGTATTTTCCCCCCATCTGGGATTTTTCGATTTATTTCAAGGGGGGCAGATTCGGGCAGAATTTTTTTTTTGCCCTGTCTTCTATATAAGTTGCTATAAGTAACAGTACCAAAATTACGTCATGGGCAGACACGGCTAACTGTCAAAAGTCTATTTGAAGTTTCTAATAAGGTTAAAATTTGAAGTCCCGAAATAAAAATTGTATTTTATGTAAAAGTACTCTTATTCAAAATAATTTAAGTGAAGCTTTTTGTAAAAACTGGAAAGGTATAGAATTTTTATTTCGGGACTTCAAATTTTAACCTTATTAGAAACTTCAAATAGACTTTTGACAGTTAGCCGTGTCTGCCCATGACGTAATTTTGGTACTGTTACTTATAGCAACTTATATAGAAGACAGGGCAAAAAAAAAATTCTGCCCGAATCTGCCCCCCTTGAAATAAATCGAAAAATCCCAGATGGGGGGAAAATACAAAAAAAAAACAAAAATATTTTAAGTTGTGATTGATGAGATTTTTGGACAGTTAGATTATTTTTGACTTATAATTCTTCAATAATATTATCTGCAAGAATGTCTCTTACACTGTTTACCACGTGGGATGTGTTGGTTCATCGGGACAACATGAGTATAAACAAGTTTTAACAGATGAGAGTGACTTTGTCTCACATCTAAATTTATTTAAAGAATCTTTGATACCGATAAAGCTAGCTGACACAGAAACGAATGAAGTTATTTGGAAAAATCCGGCTTGTTCTTCTATTCATAATTTGCAAAAAACACGCCCGAGAAAACCGATCAGTGGTTGGTGATATTAGGGTTCAATTTGAAAATTTGTTAACTTCAAAGATCCACAAGGATGAACAGGTCATTGAAATAAGGCACGAGCTATTCCTAATTATGGTGGATGGAAAAGTTACACAAGTTCCAACTGACACAAATTCTGGATCTGTGTGTACAGTGTGTGGGGCTAAAAAAAGCGAAATGAATAATTTGTAGGAGATTAAATCAAAGCCAGATAATATAAATGTATACGAATACGGTTTGTCTACGTTGCATCAGGTATGTGGAGGTTAATTTGTCATATTTCAAACAACCTTTGTTGCGAGAACTCCGGAAGATAAAAAAAGCAAAGAAGACAAGAAAAAGCTTGTACAACGTTTATTTAGAAGTCGAATGGGATTGCACGTTGATAAGCCCTGACAAGGAAGTGGAAACAGCAATGATGGCAATACAGTTCAGCCTTTTTTTTGTGAAATGTTCTTGCATTTCAGAAAATTCAGGAGTTCACGAGGAACTTATTAAAGGTTTCTGTTATTCTCCAGAGTTCGGCATCCATATTGCTGTAAATCCAGAAACATTTGGTGAATATACTCTCACAACCGTACAACTGTACGTGTATGCCTTCTTCAGTACATAACATCTAAATACGAGTACATGGGGAAAGTACAATTAGATATTTTGCTGTTCTGCCTATTGGTAATTTATCTGAAGATGCCCAAGTATCTCGAAACAGATTACAAAAAAATTTGCTTGTATCACGCAAGAAAATGCTCTAAATCAGCAACGAATCAAAACGTATTTCATGGTCTTCTATTTACATCAGATCCTTATGTATCAAGTACCAGAAAAACATCAGTGACTATTTCCAAGAAATTGTTAGACGAAGCCAAGAAACTCTTAGATATTTAAGTGGAAGTAGGTGTTACATTAATTTTAAAATATATTTTAAGAATTAATTATTATATTATATTTGTTATTTAATTAAATGTTAGATATATATATAATTAAAAAAAATATTTACAGAAGTAATATCATTAAATTGTAATTGAATTAGCTAAACAAACTATGGTTTAATATGAAAAAAATACATTTCTATTTTTGTTTTATTTTTTAAATATTATAAATTCAATATTTGACAAAACGTGTTACATAATTGGATTGTATATATATTCGAGATACTACGTGCCAAATTTGAACTATTTATTTCAATTAACTTAAAAGTTACAGATTTTTGAGACGGTACGCACGGATCTGGCCCATAGTGCGGCGTCATGGGTTGTGACGTCGGCGGATGGGTGTGACCGCGGTGTCCGTCGAGGAAGTCTGCATCTTCTGTTTGACGCTTTGATGATGCCGTCGAACTTCCCTCCAATAATTCTTCGTCTGCTGATTCTGCCTCCAAGAGTGCTAACCTGGCGGCGGCGAATTCCAATCTCGCCTGGGCCAACGCCTTCCTATTGGTTTTCGTCTCGTGTCGTGGTTGTCTGTGTGGTGTCGTCGCCTCTGGGTTGTGACGTTGGGTCTGGTCCGACTCTGTGACGGAATAATTGGGCGGGTCTGTCGTTCCCGCCGCTGTCGCCATTTCCGTGGAGACGGGCTCATTGCCTTCCGTGGCCACTGTGAGAGGTTCTTGCATACCGCGTGTCTTCACCATGTTGACTGTATTGCATTCACTGCACTATACCACTTTCACGTAATATCAAACTGAAACTATACCTGTCCGGCTATAAGGACCAATGTTCCTGTCCGGCTAGAAGGACCAATGTTCCTGTCCGGCTAGAAGGACCAATGTTGAGGACGGAGTGGACTTTACTTGCAGTCTTGAATAAAAGTCTATATTCACTACCACAAGAGTATTTATTATATTTCCACAGGTTTTAGGACATCACTGATTTCGGACAAGTATGGCTACAGTTTAACAATTCACTAGACTTGTGCACTCTTTCGTGTCTGGAGGAGAACAGGGCTGTGCAACAGACAAAATGCACGCGGAAGACAGTGAACTTCCGGTTCGGCTTTCTAGAACAATCTGGAACATTCCAACTGTTGCCAACAGTATTCCCTCTGGTGTCGAGCGGAGCACATCATGAGATTCATTCATAAAAATACACTAACTCATTGATAAAACCAGCGCCCCTAGCGTCGGGCAGTGGAAGCATTCGTTCGATATACGCATAAATCTTTCTATGATTCTGACGCCCTCTAGTGGCAAGTCGCGGGAACAAGGTGACACTTATTATTGATTGCTTCCACTACACGATAACAGATGTCACTACATTGTATATCAGTCACAATTACCCTTACTTAGATTGATAGAAGATTAGGTAGACATGATTACATGGTTTCGGGTACCTAAAACCCTGATGATTTCATCAACCCAAAAAAAAAAAAACGTAGAATTTACTAGAGGTATAGCTTCCCGTAATAACATCACCTTTCTCACTCTATATACTCAAAAAACTCGAAAAAACACATATTGTACCTTTTGCACATAATCATTACCATCCTTTTCTAAACGAACAGTAATTCACCAAATTACAAAGCTACGAGTTACAAGTAAAATCCAATCAGAACGCAACATTGGTAGGGTAAATCTAGGTTGAATCTGAACAAAATGCGGGCAGGGAAATTAATTCAAGAGCCCGGTATCGTATGCCTTTGTGTTATTCCTCTTTTTGTTAACGACAGATAAATTCCTTACGACTTATCTGAAATTAGGTCGACTGAAATACCGTTTGTACTGGATTCAATGGCAGGATACCGATGGTAGATTATTTCAATTTAATATTGAAGGCCTGAATTGTAAGGGCCTGTGAAGTGGCTGGGGAATTCGTGTTCGGTTCGGTAAAGTAACGATGGGATTACTGGGGATTGTATTGCGAGATGATGGGGCGGTTTTGTAATTAAAGGTCATGTTGTGATCGGTTAGCAGTGCCTTAATTTATTTTATTATGTTTACTAATATTTTAAATATTAGACGGCACGTTTGGCGCAGTGGCTGAGAAATTAGACTCCTGCGCTATGTGTCGCGGGTTCGAATCCCGCACGGAACAAATATTTGTATGATCTGCAAGTAGTTGTTCCGGGTCTGGGTGTTTGTGTATGTGAGTTTCTATGTTTGTAAATGCACCCACGATACAGGAGAAATTCCTAGTGTGGGTCAATGTTTAAAAAAAATGCGAACAGGTTATGTATGTTTATTTGTAGTCATGTTCCGTTTTCACGTCGAAACGGCTGAACTTATTTCTAAGTTTACCATACTAGAAAACACAATTTGGTGAGTTTTGGTACAGACAAAGATAGAACATAAAGACAGTACAAAAGGGGAGAGAGGGCGCTACCGAAGCCGTGAGCGATAACTAGTTTCTTTCTATTAGCAATTTGGGATAAAATCTAACTCAATCATCTGACAATTAATTTTTACTTTAAAAATAAATTGCTATCGAGTAACCTAAGATTCAATAAACAATTAACAAAGATAATGTTTTTATAATAATACAACATTTATTATTCCAAAGCCTTTACTTATTCCAAAAACAAAACAAGACACAAAGGACTCGATAATCACTTTTTCATAAGACACTTTAACATGCGGGCATGATTATCACATTATGATAATTAAAACATCGTTAACAAGAGAAATAACGGCTTCGGTACATCTGCATAAAATTAATAAAATATAATTAATCCACTAAAGGCCTTACACATTGGGGAGGATTATCATAAACGATATCTGAATTGCTTAATTTAAAATGAGGTAGATACGCAGACCTTTTTGGTTTAAAACAAAGGAGGGTTGCGGGCCAAATGAGACTTTTACTCATCCAACCTGTAATGTTACAGTTGAATAAATAGATGGAATCAGGAGAATTGTAATTGTGTACTTGCCCTTAAGGCGCTGATAGACGTGATCATTCACTTCAAGCAATGAACATTGCAAATGCTTACAAGTAGTTGTTCCGGGTCTGGGTTTTTGTGTATGTGAGTTTTTTGTTTGTGAACACACAAAGGTACCTAATGTCTTTGACTGGGGCGTCCTACCTCCACCCCAGCCGCAGTGGTGGACGCCCACGGCGTCGGACCTCGCAAGACGATCTCCGGCCACCGTAGGCGCGGGCATGCGGGCGGCGAGTAATGGGCGACTCGCTGTCCGACCATGGACCATGCCCGGGTCGACGGCGCGTTGTGTTCCACGCGCGCCTCAAGGAGTGTCAGCATAATGACGGGGCCTGTAGAGGGCCAAAGCCTGCCGGGGTCGCGGGACCAAGGGATTACCGTGACACCGGTACGTAAAGGGCTATTGAAGGACACCGTGGATTTTAGTCAGTACAAGTCTGACAGCCCCTCCCGCCCTGCCCTGGGTGGGAGGACTCATTTGATGATTTAAACACGATAAAAAAAAAATGTCTTTGACTGATTTTTAAAAATCCATCACATTACTTTTACTGATATGCTTTTGTGGATTTTTAACGAATAGTGGAATGATGAGCAAAACTCACAATTTCGTTTAAAAATTTACCGATTACCGATTCAGAAAGGTTCGAGTCCCGCGATTTTTTTCTTCTTGTAGAAATATTTAGTAAATACACTGTTTTCTTTTTCTTACCATCTTTGCCTTGCACCACAGCACAGAGTGTCGACCTTTATCGAATACTAAAAATAATATCATCAGCCAATTTGCTAATTATCCCTTCTGGGCAGAACACGGTGAGTCCAATTAGTGGATTAAAATTATTGCAAGATAGCATTTTGATACCCCATCGAGCCGCTGGGAGGCCATCTGGTCGTAGCCCTTACATTTGTTGATTAACTTTGCCAAAATTAATATATGCCACTTTCATTTTTCGTGTAATTTTAGCGGCGACGACTAAAAGCTTAGAGATACGTTTATATTATTAAGTTAGTGTATATTTCAGAGAATATTACACGGCTCTTTTAGAATTATCTATTACCTAAAGGCAAGAAACCTTTAATTGAACTTTGGTGTTAATAAATATAATAATACACAATATAACAGAATGCTCACTACATTATTCGGTCATTATGAACAAGTAACGACCTTTGTCTGTTTTACATTATATCTGAATAGCTTTTGCGTCTTCTCATAAGTTGTAAAAAAATATGTATTTTATAAGAACGTACTATCAGGATCAAAATGTATCCTATAATATTATAACACAGGTCAAAGTTCAATTACGGTTATGGGACCTCCTTCCATGAAGCAGTCATGCTGGTGAAGTAGGAGGCGTAAATACTTGAGGGAGAGGACATCCTCCTACTCGTAACCTGGTTACCACGAAAGACACCTATGGTACCGGACGCGATTTCTGGCCACAGTAGGCGTGAGCTTGCATACCAAAATTCGAAATGAGTTCAGCGGTTTTGATGCAAAAATTTTTGAGGCAGACAGATAGACAGCCACAGAGTAAGGCACCAAGATATTTAGAGGCGTGCCAAATCGATATACCAAGCAATTTCGAAAACTTTACACTCTAAATTCTGTCAAATCCCGATCCCTCGTCGGTATCGTATCGTCGGCGTCAGTCCAAAACGAACCAGATAGGCAATTAGCTTATCTAGGCTGTGTCTACGCTACACCCGCGCCGCTCAACCACGGCCTAATTAGAGTAGGGACTGGATTCAGAATTTATTGAGCCAAACCTCACTTGTTTTGTGTTTAGGACCCTTAGGTTTTTGGCCTTAAAATGTATTTATTTTTGGTTTGAGAATTTTCTGAATTTATGTGTTCTGGGTGTGTTTATATCTTAATTAGGTTCATTGTAAGTGTTGTTTGTAATTTAAGCTGATTTTCATCTTTAGGTAATAATTGAGAAACATGTGGTAGGGTATTATAATAATGTATAAGTTAAATACAAACAGAAAACTAAATGTAACAAATCTAATGTGATTGTTGCTAGCTGAACAGATCTTCCTTTTATACGAACAGTAAGCGTAAAAATATTAATTATGTAGTTAGTGGGTTTTATTTGGTTACATCGACTTAAAGATGAAAGCCATGATTTATAAGCCGTACAATTGAACCCAGACTGGGCTTGCATGGTGGATAAGAGCCTTTTCCCCTCTCACAGAGAGTCATGTATGCAACGGCAGCAAATACAGCCACTCAACAATGCTTCATAACATAAATTCCCCAAGAAGCGAAAACAAAACAAGAAACACAATGTAATACCCCCGATTATCTGAAACCTAGCCTAGTCCCCAGGTGATCGTTGAACGAATGAATGAGGGGACGAATGAATGGGCGGGCCGGCTAATGGGCCACGTCAAGTCTGTTTTGTAGAATAAAACAAAAAGGTACCATTACCGGCTGAGTCTTATTAATCTTGGACCCTTCCTTAGTACAGCTGAGGTAATGGAGAGAATAAATAAAGCTACGAAACTATTCCATAGAGAAAGAGATAAGATGAATGGATTCTGGATGGCAGAGATGTTTCCAAAGGCTGAGATTTGATTGAGGACTGTCTTAAAAAGGTTCTGCGGTATAAATACATAGAGTGCAACAAAAGATTGTAAGCTCAACCCAGAACCGAAGCGATTCATTTGATAATTGTTCACCCCATCAAGAAAAGAAAAAAGCTAAAAAGCTGCATTCATGGTTAAGTATAAGACAGCGAACCCTCTGCCAGTAACCAGGCACAAATCCAGATTCCATGGCTGCTGCTAAAACATTTGTGATGACAAAAAATCATAACCTAACAATTTATTTCACTTGTAAATCAAATCCAGGCACCTTTGTCAATCGGGCAAATATCTACCGAAGGAACAATGTGAATCAGTAAGAGACTTGTGGACCCAGGGTGGAAGGACTCATTTGCCTTTTTTTTCCTTTATTAATATTCCCTACTTATTATTAACATTTTTACAAAATAAGAATTAAAAACATTAAAAAATATAAATAATGGTGGACACCGGTATCAGGAACAGGGTCCAAGCTACCGGTGGTCAGGGCTCCAGAGAAACGAACCTCCTAACAATGCGCGACAGAAGAACTGCTTCCTGAATCAAGCCCTTGATCCAGCTGCTTAACGAGAGCCTCCTTGGGTGTTGGTAGTGGCTCTTGGCAATTAAGCCATGGGCCGACACGACTATCGGCACAATTATAGCTGAATCCACGTCCTCATATCGACATCCCCGCGAGCCAAATCAAGATACTTAAGTTGCTTATCGTTTTCAGCTTTCACGAGGTTATGTCAACTATCATTGTGCGCCGCTGTGATCGATCCACCATTACTATTTCAGGTCTATTGCCTACAATAGTCCTGTCAGGGATGATGGATTGATCCCAGTACAGTGTGATTTGACTTTATTATTATTATGTTGACTTACAGCAAGGCAAAAGCCTTCCTTCCTTCCGCCTTTTGCAATCTAATGATATTATAAGCAAAACTTTCAAAAATGAGTCCAGCTCACCCCGTCATCTTCACCTTCCTTTGGACCTTCTGCGTTTTATTTGATGCCTATCATCACAATAGGCACTTTTACTTTATTGCCAAGAATATTATGTATAACATAGATAACGTTTAATAATGGTTGAAGCAAATTTAGCCAAGTAAAAATAACAATCTCCAGACTTGAATTTAATTTTATGCTGAAAACTTCTGGAGGACATCTAAATAAGGTCTAAATTGGCTGCTCCTTAAATAGACTTTATTAAATCAAATCATTAAAATTCAAGTAACTAAAGACTACTTATAATTCGTCATTTAAATTAGATTTTGTTAAACGGCTGACGCATACGTATAATCGCCACACGGTACTCGTATTTGCATCCGTGCGTAATTTAATACTGCTCTAAAAACATTGTAGTAGCATCAAAGTTTCAGAATCAAAATATTTCATTTCTCATAGGCCTAAATGGGCACTCATAAAATGACGAAAACTTGACACGGTTCGGATTAGTCGTTTCCATGGAGAAGAACCGTCAAGGAATTCCATAGTTTCTCTTTTCGTACTTATATATCTATGATGACCTTTACAAAACATACTTACATACACACACGTATGCAACCGGGCTAGGAACTCGAACCGCAGCGTTTCTGCTACAATTTCCACAGTTGTGACTTACGGATTACCTAAATGAGATCTGGTTCAGCGAAATCTGCCTTTAAAGTCGTGTGGAGAGAAAATCTAAACGGTTCATAGAAGCATTTTTGAAAAGAGGAGATATTTTAGACTAATTTTAAACTTTGTGATTTCTGGAATCTTAATACAATCTTCATCTTAAAACAAAATTAACAATTGTTACTTAACAAAAAAACAAAAAATAATCAGGGCTTTTTCAATCCTCAAATAACTTTTTTCTGAAGAATATTGATACCTTCAAAATGTTAAAGAAAGCTGTAGGAACCTTTACTTAACGTAAACACAATTAACCCTTTAACTTTGACCTAAAATAGTAAAGAAAAGAGAAAGGTTATCCAAATATTTATCATTATATTTCGTGCCTAAACGCCATATTGTAGAAGGACAAGACAAAACTGAAATAAGTTTAGGTAAAAACTTTCAAACAATGTTCCTGACTAGAAAACCAACCGGAGCATAAGACATTAGAGAGAGAAAAAAGCGTTTATTGGCAAACGCCAGAAATGCACATAATCTAAGAAAAACATTCAATTCAAATATAAAAAAAAAATCTTGAAAGCTAAAAAAGAAATACTGCGTAATTTACGGCTGCGCCAAGTAGGTGGGCCTATTTCATCAGGACTAGTGCATAGTTTTAAAATGAACCTAAAAGGTTTTCATTTATGGTGGTGATTACAACTACAACAATGTCCCAGTAAAAAAGACACAACCTTAGACGGTACAATTTTGACACGCCAATAAACGACCATGATGGATGATGCTGAACCCAATCAATACCTAGATTCCATCACTCCTTTCTGTACTAATTTGACGTTTCTCTGACAATGACGAATGGTGTACGACTTTTTGGATTTTCCGACATTTTATTATTTTCGTTTTAAGGTGGAATCATGTTTTCATGTACCTACCTACGCGGTTTAGAAATCACATATTATATACCTACATACATAAGAATACAGACGTGATGGAAAATCGAAAACCATATCAAAATACTTACGCAGGTTTGCGGAATTATTGGAAAGTGTTACTCTGGAACGCAAACAGTAGTTCAAAGAAGAGGTTGGGTTTAAGTGAGTAGTCTGACACTCTCTTTCGCTGTACACAGAGCGAGACAAATCATTTGATGATCTCTCACTCCCAAAACAAAAATGTAGATCTGCAATCACCTATTGCCTAAGCACAAAAAATGTACATAAAAATATAATGCACAATGTAAGCTGAGAGATTTTCAAATGATTGCATAGCTTTTATCGCGGGATTTGAGCGCGGAGACCGAATCAAGAAATTCCGTAACGAAAATAAACCTAACACTGTCACTGTCACATCTGCCATGTCAACGTGCATGATATCCTCGTTAAATATTAGCGGTAGGCGATAATTTTTATCTTTTTTTTTCATTATGTTTTTTATTAAAATTGTATAAGTTGATAAAAATGCTATGCAATAGCTTTACCGCGGCATTCCCCGAGTGCCACACGTATTTTTTTTCTTTGTGATAAAGGATCGCCTGTAAACTGTAATCTTCCTCGCCGACCAGATGCTGGTTGTTGGATTTCACCTCTTTAATTTTTTTTTACAGGACGTCCCGTTATTCTCCCGATGTTTACATACATCGTTTTCAGTCTATAATAGGCAAATATAACTATAGAGCCATGGGGTCCGAGTGCTCACAGCCTCTGCAAAGACATTTCTAAAAGACTTGTTGACGCTTCCCGTGACTCAAGAGCTGGCTTTTACCTTGGCCAGAGGCTAAGTATTGCCATACAAAGAGACAACGCCGCCAGTCTCTTGGGCACATTACCAGCTGACAGCGTTGAGGATGAATTTTTCGATGCTCTATAATAGTTTAGTTTAATTTTGTATTTTTATATTTATTTTAGCTTTTTTATAAAGTAGAAATATGCTATTTAATAAATAATATCTACTTCATAGGCAAATTAAATAAGATTAACAGGTTCGCTTATAAGGCTTTAACCAACCAACTAGACCCAGTCGAAAAATTCCATTAACATC
Organism: Agrotis puta; assembly: GCA_943136025.2. Taxonomy (NCBI): domain Eukaryota; kingdom Metazoa; phylum Arthropoda; class Insecta; order Lepidoptera; family Noctuidae; genus Agrotis; species Agrotis puta. The sequence continues at coordinate 15,635,170 of OW964185.2, read as the reverse complement.
GGTTGGGCTGTAATCCAATACGTTGGTCCAGAAACCACCCGGTTGGTCGGAAGACTGTCTCATCAGGTAACAATAACCCTGGAACGTAAAGGGCTATAAAACGTACGAGTACGAGTGTGACAGTCCTTTCCGTCCCGCCCTGGGTGGGCCACAGCCACGTTTGATAATTTTACCATGTTAAAAACAAAAAAAAAAGGGTTTTGGGGCAACATGGTAGGTTGAAGCCCATTCTCTCTCACAGAGAAGAGGCCTGAACCAGCATTGGGAACAGTATAGGCTGATATGTTTACGCTTAAGGGTGATTTCAGAAATGAGCGCAAATTTTAGGCTATCTGGAAGCTTACATATTGCGTTAAAATTAGTATAGCTATAAAGTTTACATTCCCGTTCATCCAATATATTAATCACATAGTCAACAAAACACATAATAATCATTCACGTTACCTGATTGTCGTTAACACAATCGCTAATCTAATCACAGTTTATGACTATACAAACATGGATGCCGTAAAATCACTATTAATTACATTTCGGGTTGTCACGGCAAAATGAACCTTATACACACGTTGGTCTGTTTATAATGATAAACTTTGTCTTGTATATTTTCCGTAGGCTGTCATTTCTTAATCGAAAAGTTTTTAAAGGCTTCCAATACGTGAATACAATCATTGGTTGGTTGGAGACATAGATCCAATCGAAGATTGTAATCGAGATAGATTATTACCGTCTCAACACAAGAAACATAAACATCTGGTGAACACTTGTCTAAAAAAACATTCAACGTCACAAGGGTAGTTTTGCGGTAGTTAAACAGTTTGTGGTAAGACGGTTAATGTTTAAAGTAAGTTCTTGGAAACTCTGCCCGGTTCAAGAACGCGTTGTGTTCCACGCGCGCCTCAAAGAGTGTCAGCAAAATGACGGCCCCCCCTCTCATGAGGGCCAAAGCCTGCCAGGTTCGCGAGACTCACGAATTATCGTGAACCCGGATCGTAAAGGGCTATTGAAGGACACCGTGGATTTTAGTCAGTACGAGTTTGACAGTCCCTCCTGCTTTGCCTAGGGTAGGAGGACTCATTTGATGATTTTACACGATAAAAAAAGCTCTTGGAAATTTACGTCGCAATATTTTCCAATAACCTAACCTATTTACAGAAAGTCCGAAAACATGGTCCACCAAACCGAATACTTAATCCAAATCTACTCGTCCGCAAACGAAAACAGACCACGTTTATTTATTCCACTTTGCCCGCTTAATTTCAAACGCTGTAGCTGTTTATTTGTCAAAGCGCGGCTCTAATGTTTCCGGAGTAACCGATCGATATATGATTAACCATATCCTGTTATTTAAGGTCTGTGGCCTTCCTCGATTGTTGCGATGTAATTAAATGCTCGCACTGTTTACTGAATGGCTGTTTTAGCTGAATTTCGGTTGAATTTGTTGGAACTATTTTATGGTACGTAGGTTTGACGTTTTAATTTGACGTTTTAGTTGAGCTTCTACCTTTATTCAAGTCTAATATTTTTGTATGGAGACTACAATATTGATTATTCTGTTCCATTTTCTCTTAAAGAGCTTTTATGACAAAATAGCTGTTGTCAGCGACTTCGCCCACTACAACTCGAAAGTTATCCCAAGGGAACATAAAATGGCGCGCGGGACTCACAAATTACCGTGACCCCGGTACGTAAACGGCTACTGAAGGACACCGTGGATTTTAGTCAGTCAAGTCTGACAGTCCCTCCGGCCCTGCCCTGGTTGGGAGGACTCATTTGATGATATTACCACGCTAAAAAAAAGGGAACATAAAATCGGAATAAAAACTGTATGTACGTAGGTATACAGGTTATAAACTATCTGTGTAGTTATATTTCATCCAAATCCGTTCAGTAGTACTTTCGTGAAAAAGTAAAAAATATCCGCTCATCTATCCGATTCATCCATTCTGGTTGATGATCATCATCCACAGACCGAATAAATACACGGCTCACAGACCGCTCTTCTCTTATGCAAAAGTTCACATTTCTGAGCAAGCTTCATTCAGAATTTTTCCCTATAACTATCACAAAACATATTTAAAATTGTGAATTGAAAAAACAATCCCAAAACTAAGTCGTCTAAATCTAGGTCGATGTTAATCCAAGTTTGGGTTTCTTAATGCTAAAGTCCTGTTTGGATGACGTTGACATATCAGAGGGCCGAGACAAACTGACGGTCTAAGAGAGATAACAATTTGATGGAAAAGTCTAGAATTTACTGAGTGGAGCTAACAAAAAACATCTTATATCAATGTAGAAACACGACCAATTTGAATATGATTTGCAGACTTTTTAGACCCATTTGAGATAGGCACGCCGGCCAGTGTAGGCGCGGGCATGCGGGCAGCGAGTAATGAGCAACTGGCTGTCCGACCCTGGACCATGCCGGGGTCGTCGGCGTGTTGTGTTCCACGCGCGCCTAAAAGAGTGTCAGCATAATGACTAGGCCTCCCTCTAGAGGGCCAAAGCCTGCCGGGGTCGCGGGACTAACGAATTGCCGTGACCCCGGTTCGTAAAGTAACTTTGATCTATACTATGTAGTGATAGTGATGAGGTTTGTTTGCTTTTGATCTTTATCTCGTCTGATGATAATAAATGAAGTCTTCAACGGTTCAAAAAAAAAGAAAGGAAAGCGCGCTTCAGCGTGCTTCCCTTTCTTTTTTTTCTTTTTTTTTGTCGTGGTAAAATCATCAAATGAGTCCTCCCGCCCAGGGCAGGGCGGGACGGACTGTTAGACTTGACTGACTAAAATCCACGGTGTCCTTCAATAGCCCTTTACGTACCGGGGTCACGGTAATTCGTAAGTCCCGCGACCCCGGCAGACTTTGGCCCTCTACAGGCCCCGTCACTATTCTGACACTCCTTGAGGCGCGCGTGGAACACAACGCGTCGTCGACTCGGGCATGGTCCATGGTCGGACAGCGAGTCGCCCGTTACTCGCCGCCCGCATGTCCGCGCCTACGGTGGCCGGAGATCGTTAGCACGCTTCCCTAGAAGTAAATTAATTCAATCTTGACTTATGAGTTGTTTTCTTTGACTCTGTCCGTTACTCTTCTTCCCAATACTTAAAAAATTACAGGCGTAATATTATGTTATCATATAACTCCTATATTATAGCCACAACATGCAGAACAATCTTCACCGTTAAACTGAAACTCATCTAATTTGTAGCAAATCGCATCATTTCACGATATGACGGCATCGCTGCGCTCGTATCGCGCTGTCATTGGGAGCCCGATGATAATAACATAACGTAAGCCTCTGAATTGGGGCTCAGCAGCTGGTGTGCATAGACGGATAATTATATTGCTACAGATGTCACGACTCAATATCGTTTACGTTCCCAATCTGATTATTACATTGTAACTTGGCACGAATAATTTGGAACCAACAACTTGGAGCCAACAACTTGGGGCCAATGCCTTTCAAGCGATATTGTAAAGCCATTTGTAATAATTTTCTGGTTAATAAAACAGTGTCTAGAATTCTTGCCAGTTCTTCTCCATAGAGAACAGCGCTTTGGAAAGGACAGCTATAGTACTTTAGCGCTTCTTTTCATTAATTTGTCTTTTGACAATTCAAAAGTGCTTGTTACTACTAACCTATCTACTTGAAATAAATGCTGTGATTGTTTTTTTTAACGAAGTTGCCTCTAGTACCTTAACAGTCAGACCCGGAACATCTGCCTGTTGGCATTCAAATGTGTGTACTGTGCGAACATCGAGCCCATGACACGAAATCACTGCGCCAAAAATGTTGCCATAGCGATGAATTTGTGATTTTTATCACAATTAATATTACTACTACTTTGATACTACTAATGTGCCCTTTTTAAACCACTTAAATTAAATAATAATTAATTTCTGACACAATTATTTAAACCAATTCGTTGTTTAGAAGAAAACCCTACAAGATCACACTCATTTATACCATTTAGCAAAGAACCATTTTTTCCTGAAATCTTCAACAAAATAAGACCTATAAAAAACCCTCCCCATCATAGGCACATAATACAGTTGAACATCATCTAATCCAATAGCACAATGTCTACAAGAACTATATAATACACTCAGACTTGGCCGTCGAGTTTTTCCGAATGGGATACTACATCCGGTTTCCGGGCGTCGCTCGTTCCGGAAGTTTGTCCGGGCCAGGGCGGGCGGGGAGTGGAGATTTCCGGTGACGTCACTGCCCTTGGCTGCGGCAAAGCCTTCGATTTTTATTATATTTGGTGTTAAGTTTCTTTGTTAATGGATTTTCTTGATAAACGTTTGGAGGGTGTTTTGTAACTTTGGACTGTTTTTGTATTTTTCTTGATGACAAAAGTTATTTTTTTTTTTATAGAATATGATTTCACATTTCTTACCGAAACATTCGTATATTCTTACCTTCGATTTGATTGACTGTCACGCAACTTAACATGGATGTACATACATTAATTCAAGCTTTTGCCCCTAGGGAAAAGGAGAGCACCTAACAAATTACGTCCAAAATTTTCTTATTAAAAATCGTCTGTCTTTTTTATTTGTTTATTTATGTTGGATATATGCTTTTGATTTTGATCTAGTTCAGGGGTGAGAGAGACAAAGTTGCCGATAGAGTGAGCTTACCCAGAAAAAGCCTGTTCACTATAACTTTAAAGAGATTCGGGTTGTATGGGTTCGGAAACACAGACGCAAGTAGTGTGTTCCACTCTTTTGCGGTCCGCATCATGAAAGATGTTATATGTAGTGCGCATATAGTTTAGCAACCATCTAAGGACGGTAGAAGGGAGCTGGTGGGATAAGGTCATCGAATGTTTGGGCGCACTCATCTTAGTACAGTATATGGAAGACCAACAAGCAGGTAATCTTACGGCGATTAGACATCCACCAGTTTTACATGGCCAATGAACTTGCACGTTGGCCGCAATACTCCATGCTATTTTTTTTATCGTGGTAATATCATCAAATGAGTCCTCCCACCCAGGGCAGGGCGGGAGGGACTGTCAGACTTGTACTGACTAAAATCCACGGTGTTCTTCACTAGCCCTTTACGTACCGGGGTCATGGTAATTCCTTGGTCCCGCGACCCCGGCAGGCAATACTCCATGCTGGATTAGATATGCGCTTTTTATAGAGTTAAAAGCTGTCCAGACGTAAAGCGGTAAAGTATGATGTACATATTTCAATCTATTTAGGATTAGTCAAAATAATGCCTTTGAAAAGTGATTTAAATACAAAGAATCATCTAGATGTTCCAAAAAACTCATCTTGATACCTACAGATCTACTCTTAAACTCAACAGTCATTAAATACATAACTACTGGAGTGCAAGTCGCGTCTCAACTTAGTAAAATCCTCTTCGGACGCTCTCGGAAGTTCCCTGTAGTAATTGGAACCGTATTGGTTGGAAACAGCTATGACATGGAGTAGATAACTAGGTACAGAAGGCCAAGTTTAGACTGTCTGTCTGTATATTCATAAAGCTGTATATAGTATAGTAGCTTGTATGAAGCTGGAATAAAATAAAACCTAGCAAGTAAGTAACTCATCCTGTTCTCTCAATTGTCTTTTGCGTTTCAGAATCGCAGTACGTTTACAAACCATCCCCACAGCCCGTCAGACATTTTGCTCTATCAGGTATTGACAATTGCTGACAACTAATTGAAACGCGCGTGGACGACAAGCCTCATCGGACGGTGAGCAACCCATTGCTTGTAGTCCACCGCCCGCACCTTTATGAAGCTGTCCTTCTGTAGTTACATTTGATGTCATATTCCGCATCTCGTACTTCTGGGAATCAATAAATATCGTATTCAGTTCACCTATGTGAGTTTGGCGGCGTGTCAGATTGCCTGTAATTTTGTGTTGTCTTCCTGTAACTTCGTTATTAGTCTGATCTAGTTGTTTGGAGTTGTCCTGAAGTTTATTTGTGACTAATTTGTTATAGTGTCCCTTGTGATGGATGTAAATTAGTTTTGAAATAAATGGGCATATACATTCTACTACCATTAATTTAAATAACTTTTGAAATAATGGGCCTTCATGTCATTTAGACAGGCCTCGTAGGTGGACTGACGACATCGTGACAGTCGCGGCAGTCATGGTTGTCTGTCGGAGAAGCCTTTCTTCAGCAGTAAATGTCTTCCGGCTGATGATGGTCACGATACGTTGTGTCATGCACTATTCTAATAGTTAAACATTTGTATTCTAGACTTGAAACATAACTAAGCCCTCGTCAATGTTTAAATATTCAAAATTACGACCGTCACCATTATATTTAAAATACATAAGCAATATCTAAAGTTTTGCGCAAATAACCAAATCCTGAGCGAACCTACACAAACATCGCACAAGTTCAATATTAGCAACTTTTTGCAGCGAACATGCAAAGTGCACACGACGACTAACCGACAAAAAACTTACTCCAATTCGTCCCGACTCGTCCCAACCAGTCCCAGGCTTTCATTCAACTCGTTACCTCTACGTTTCTGGGACAGTTGGGACACCGACGAGCTTACTCGAAGTTTAAGTCAAGTTGAATGTTATACGGGTAGATTTTGTTAGTGAGGTAATGTGGTACCTACTGACCACGTTGGATTGAAATTACTGGTTGGTTTCAGATTGCCTGTAAAACTTTTCATTCTAGTGGAAAAAAATTATAAATAGTTTAAAGAACAGACTGACAGAATTTGAGAACCTCTTCTTTGGACTTGGTTTAAAAGTGAATAGTTAAATATTCTCTTAGGGTAAGGCCAGACGAGCGTAATTTTGTTAATAGTGAGTCACAGAATTTCGGTAGCCTTCATAGAAAAAGTCTTTCGCGACGCAGAGACTGCACTGTACCAAAATACGAAATAAGTAACGCGACTCACAACTCAAAAACTTACGCTCGTTTGTCTTCAGCCTAAAGGGGCTCCTGATGTAAAGATATTTTAACTGTAATCTGTATATTTTGTTCTCTTACTTAAAAAATACATAATTTATCTTCAACAAAAATGGGTTACACAAATCATCCTTTTTTCCTCAAGAACTTCGCTCAACAAAAGTCTTGTTCCGCATGCCTCCCATGAGGCAGCGAGGAGCATTTAACCAAAAAACACAATGCTTTATTTAAATCAAGTCAACATTACCCTGCCCCAATCATAAGGGTGAAAGAGAGAAACCAACTCAGTGGTTCTAATTAATCCTAGTATGTCCCTCGCGGCCGCAAATTGGTTCCGTACTTCAGAGAGGCAGAGACTAAGTTTTTCCTTTTGAATGTGTAAGAAGGTGGACGGAACGCTAATTTTCTTTTGATTGCCTCTTCCTTCTTGTGATATTTTCTGAAGTTTTGATTACTGAATCCTTTTATAGTGGTTTGTGGATTGTTGTAAACAAATATCAATCTTTATGTTAAATTTTTACGGATATGTGATATTGTTTAGATTTTCAGTTGTATATCTGTAACAGTTTATTGTTAGTAGCACTTACTAGCTACTACAATAATCGGTGAATTTTGTTTCTCATGTTTATTTCTTCACCATAATAATTAGAGAATTAAAAATAAAGATTTTCTTTTTCTCCGGTACGTAAAGGGCTAGTGAAGGACACCGTGGATTTTAGTCAGTACAAGTCTGACAGTCCCTCCCGCCCTGCCTTGGGTCAATTATTTGATGATTTTACCACGAAAAAAAAAGCTGGGACAGGTACCTTGTATAACATTTTTCTCAACATTTTTATTTCAATCTAAAAGAAAAGGCCAGACATAATAGTATTTTAAATTAAATTTTGGTTTACTTACGTAAACCAAAATTAAGGAATTACCGAAGTTACAAAAGAAAAGTTATGTGTCAAATATTTTTGATAATCTTCACTGACGGACTAATTACATTTTTCAGTCAAATACCTATTACGTGTTATAATAATATTATAAAACGTTCCAAAGAATGCTATAAAGAACTTTTAAAACATTCCCTGCAGCAACAAACTCATCTCGGCAACCTATCAGGTGTGAATCGCGGCGCATTATCATAACTGCCACATGTAATGCGCGCAATTTGCGCCACAAGTGCGCCCGCGTCCGCTATAAATATTACAGTGCACGTAAATTGTTCGTAAACATGATGATCTGGGTGCAAGTGTATGGGGAATATCTTCCTGTTTAGGTTTTGTTCCTCTTTGTCTTTTATAATTCAGGCAATCCATTCAATAATATTAGGCGCTGATTCAGAAAGCAGTTCTTCCGGACACGATGCGCATTGTTAGGAGGTTCCTTTCTCTGGAGCCCTGACCGCCGGTGGGCCACTATTATTCATATTTTTAAATGTTTTTTATGTTTTTGTTATAATATTTAAAAATGTAGGTATGTAACAAGTCAAAAAAATGAATAAAGGAATAATTCATTTATTTTAGGTAACCCATATAAATTTTAACAAATAATAAATTTACAACTGTCATGTATCAGAAATTGAATTTAGAATTATAAATATTTTTTTTAAATATCAAAAAAAAAGAATAAATTATAATACAATACTGAACATGTCTAAATTAAAATAAAATGTCATAATATGTCAAAAGAAAAGTAATCCAAAGAAAGTAATTTAAAGAATGGCTATTGCAATATTAGTGACTTATTTGTATGAGTAGGTGCTTTGTCATTGCTTGCATTATATTTATTTTACTATTTTTTTAAACGGTGGTGGTGCAGTGGTAATGACCCCGACTTATGAGTGGTAGGAACATTGCCAAGCGCATTACCTACCTACACTGTGTAACTTATTTCATCTCTCAAAGAGGTGATGGAAAACATCGTGAGAGAACCGGCAAGTACATTTTTTTTGTTTTTGTTTTTTAACGTGGTAAAATTATCACATGAGTCCTCCCACCCAGGGCAGAGCGGGAGGGACTGTCAGACTTGTACTGACTAAAATCCACGGTATCCTTCAATAGCCCTTAACGTTCCCGGGTCACGGTAATTCGTATAGTCCCGCGACCACCGCAAGTCCTAGAATAAAAATTCAAACACATTTTCCGTCTTACTACAAAAAAGTAAAACATCTGTTGGACACTAGTCTGTACAACTTTTGTGTTACATTGGCTTGTGTCTAATTTCGGCCTTTAAATAGATATTTTCTAAGATATAAATATTCAGATCCTTATTGATCAATTTATCTGCAGGACGTGTTAATAACGGTGCTAAACCGTCGTAATAGTTCATGATTATAGCAGTTTGTAAGTAATGTCCATATTTAAACATGTTGACAGACCTGTTCAGAATTCCAGAATAAAACATGATCAAACTGGTACGGATAAATGGGTTGGACATAACGAAACTGTAAGTTTATTTTGTACTAGGTTTTGCATGCGGTTTCACTCACCTATAGCCTATAATCATCTCATCCCATATCTCTATATAAAATCATGAACACACATATTTTAAATTGTCTGAAGTTATAAATTTCTCCTGTACCGTGGGTGCGTTTACAAACATTTAAACTCACACAAAAAACCTGACAGAAGTTAGGATCATCATCATCTTCCTGCCCTTATCCCATTTAACTTGGGATCGGCGTAACACGTTTTCTTCATCCATTCTCCCCTATCAGATGTCACAGTATCATTTACTCCTTTTTTTTTTCATATTATTACTTAGACAATCCATTCATCTTTTCTTTGGCCTCCCTCTTCTTCTCCATCCATCAACTGACAGCAGTTAGGATACTTATGATGTTTTCTATGTTCTAGTATTTCGGCACTAAATCATCATCTGTCTAGTCATTTTCAAATTATATTGGGTTCGATCAGTTCAACCGGATGCAACTAGATAAATGAATTTAAATTAGAGAGCGGAGAGGCTGGTTACCTGACCTCCACAACCCAATTAGTACTAGGCATTACTACACCCTCTAACAACTGGTTGTCAAACTTTACTAGTAGTAGTCTATACTTCAGAACCTGTACAAATCTCGCCATTCAGTTGTTGAATTAGCCACATCATAATATGTCTAGGCATATCGTAATCCGCTGGTACTTTGTGATCTGCCTAATAGGATTGACGAGAACGACGTATTCTTTATCGTAAATGCGACTTGGGGTCACACTATGACACTTCGGGTCATTGGATATGATGTGCTAATTTTTTTTTCTTATTCATTTTTTTTTTAATAATATTTAGTCTAGATTTAAAGTACATTGCTTTCACATTATTGATGTCAAATGATGTATATAAAAATATTGTTAAACATTTTTAAAAAGAGTAAGTATGGAGTTTCTTGCCCATTCTTCTTCATACAAACCTACCCTAGCGAATGGGTGTAGAATCAATCCCATCCCATCCCATTTCCTTAATGTTAATATTCGACGTTTGAAAGTGCCTCGTTGATGGCCTAATTGAAATAAATGATTTGACTTTGACTTTGACTTTGACTTTGATACGGGAACGATCTTTTTGTGGGGATGACGGGATTCTTTCAGATCGTCAAAGTATCACGATCTGCCTAGGCATATCGCGATGTCGCTAAATTAACGATCGACATACGAAAAATACATAAAGTTACCGCTTTTTCCCATGGAGATAGGCAAAGATAGACAGACACTAAAGCCGGCTACGAGTACTTCGATATTAAAATGCAAATACAACCTTATTATCAATTAATCAACACTCAATTTACAAAAGCCGCTCTCTCCAGCTTCGCAACACCTCAATATATTGCCTCGGTTATTATTTCAACAAGATTGCTCTGCACTTAGGAACATGATCTTTGTAATGATTGGCCGTCGGCGATACAACGATAGCTGCTATTAACATATTTATCGGTAGACCTGAACGAAATGTACGCTAAAGTGTGAAATTGCAATAAAGGTAAGAATTATGATGAGGTGCGGTCGGTAACGTTTATTTTGCGTTAATTAGGTTTGATTAAAGACTGGTTGATCTAGCATTTTTAATGCAAAATGGCTCTATTAGCGTGTAATATTTAGAGACTTGGAATGTGAAGAAACATTATGCAAAAATTTGCCTTAGATAGTTTTTCCAAAAAGCGTTAGTGGAAGTACTAATTGGTACAAATGTCACTTCCAAATCTGATGTGTATTTGGAAGCGACTTTTGTACCAATAAGTAGAGACCGCGCTTTTAATATTTAGCTTTGTTTGTTAGTAGCCTGACATATCTGTCTTCTATACAAAAAAAAATAGAAATACAGAACCAAGTTTAAAAAAAAAACCGGCCAAGAGCGTGTCAGGCCACGCTCAGTGTAGGGTTCCGTAGTTTCCCGTCCGTTACAATAAGTGTTAACAAATAGCCTTTTTTTAAACTTAAATAATTGATTATACTACAAACTTAGTCCAGGAATTTTGTACCACCTTCTTGTTTTTTTTGCACAAAAACTGTTCTTTCCATCAAGTTCAAAATAATTTTCCTAGAAAGTCCTTATAAAGTTCTACTTTCCAGATTTTTTTCATATTTTCTAAACTTATGGTTCAAAAGTTAGAGGGGGGGGGACACATTGTTTTTGACTTTAGGAGCGATTATTTCCGAAACTATTGACATCATCAAAAAATGATCTTAGTAAACCCCTATTCATTTTTAAATACCTATCCAACGATATATCACACGTTAGGGTTGAAATTAAAAAAAAAATCACTTTCTATTTTACATATAGGGGGGCTACCCTAAAAAAACATTTTTTTCCAATTTTTATTTTTGCACTTTGTCGGCGTGATTGATATACATATTGGTACCAAATTTCAGCTTTCTAGTGCTAACGGTCACAGAGATTAAGCGAGGACGGACAGACAGACAGACAGACAGACATGGCGAAACTATAAGGGTTCCTAGTTAACTACGGAACCCTAAAAAATAACGGACACGTATTTTATCTTTTGTAAAATCAATGAATATTCACCAAAATACAAACGCATCAAAACTCGAGAATGGGCTCCCTACTCTCGAGTTTCGTGACGTCAGTATTCAGTAGAAATTGTACTGAATTGTGACGTATTGCCAATTTTGAAAGCAGTGTATCACCGTCAATTTTGGTTAACGAAACAAAAGAAAAAATACGGGTCGAAGATTTTTTTGATAATCTAAGTGACGGACTTATTATAAATTTTCAGTCAAATAGCCATTTCTTAAAAATCCAATAAAAAAAATCCTGAACCATTGACCTCATTGATTCCGGGATCAGCAGTTCATTAGATCAATAAGTGAGGCAGTTCCTATTGTATATTTATTTAGAAATTTTAATTTTACAGTAATAAAAATCGCAGCTTTTATTATTAAATAATCTAATTTAACCGGAAAATAGAAACAGATCTGGTCAAGTCAAAATAAACAACCCATTTAAAAACCTTACGTTACCAGTCCAAAATATATGGCATAAAATAATACCAGCATTATAAAACCTCACGTTGGTCACTCACCAATAATAATCTGACCTAATAATCTTAACAACTCCTTGAAAATACCACCATAGGCAGGTAAAGTGCGGAGTTAAGTCATAGCGCGTACAAAATAACAGTTATTATGCAAATTGAGCGGTCGATTGAGACACAATGGCCGCCGCCATGGTGGTCGATGGCGGCTGAAATATTGCTTTTGGTCACTATTGGTTTTTTCCTGTGACTTTACCTGACTTTAGGCTGGATCTGTGGCAAAAGTTATAATCAAAACTTTCGAGTTTAACTTTTTAAAGGCTCACTTTGGAAGATTTAGATTTGTAAGATAGAGCTTTTCGCACTAAATTACTTTGTTATAACTAGTTTTATTTGAATGACTAACTTGGAGTTAGATGAATAACTATGTAGTTTGAATGAAGTTGATTTAGATTGGAAAACTAAATTTCTTTCTGAGTAACAAGAATTTCGTTTATTAAGACTTCTCTTTTCAAAATAGTTAACTTTAATCTTAGTAAGCTTTTTAAAGCAAATTAGGTGGATAGAATCCACGTCCTAGCGTTCCTCCTTGAGTTAAGACATCACAGTATATCTGTGATCTGCAGTGCTAGTTGAGAAACCCCACTGGTGGTGGTATGCCTCACCAGGGACTCCTGGCTCGCGACTGCCATCCTCCGAGACCGGCATCAAACAGTTTTTACTATGTTTCGTCGGTGAGTAGGAGTTATAGTTCCTACTGGAAGAGCTCGCTCCATGTTAACCTTTATCTTTGCTTCTGGGCTACATTGTGGCCAAAAACGTACCTGTAGAAAAAAAAAAGTTTCTATAAACTTAAATTTAAGTGACAAACAAACTCCGGGTCGACGGCGCGTTGTGTTCCACGCGCGCCTCAAAGAGTGTCAGCAAAATGACGGGGTCCCCGTCTAGAGGGCCAAAACCTGCCGGGGTCGCGGGACTGTACGAATTACCGTAACCCCGGAACGTAAAGGGCTATTGAAGGACACCGTGGATTTTAGTCAGTACGAGTCTGACATTCCTTCCCGCCCTGCCCTGGGTGGGAGGACTCATATGATGATTTTAACTCGTAAAAAAAGTGACAAACAAACTGTTTTAACTTTCGTTTGTGTCTAATCATATTTATTTACAGAATTTATTGTTATTGCTGGAAAATTGACCTTTATAACTTGAAGGAGGTAATATATGGGTATGTTAATATTACCACGTATTATAATTTACACGAAATTGGATTTGGAACATGAGTCACATTTACCTTATGTTTAAGTTTAGCGAATTCATGACTTTCAGAGTAAAAAAATAGTATGAACATTAGATATATTTTTAAGTCAATAAATCATGTCTCAAGGATAATCTCAATTTCAGGTACCGTTTTCGTGTTCCTATGCAGGTCTCCATCATTAAAAAAAGTATTAAAGCAAAGTCTATTTTGGCACTGACTCGAAGTTGTTTATATTGAAGCTTGGTTGCATTGGTAAACGAGAAGAACTCTTTAAAAACTTAAAACTTCCCATAAAAAAAAACCTGAACAACACCCAATAATACCCCCATGTCTTTTAACAATTCAATTTACACTTCAAGCTTTTCTCTCATATTTATAACTGATAAAATATAATAAGGTGAAGGCCTTTTAGAACACTTTACATAATTATGTGCTCTAAATGTCCAACTAAAAAGTGTTTCTTTCTTTCGGCGTCGATACTCACAAACATTAATAACATCACAATATTAGGAGTACTCTAATCCAGACACAAATGACTCATCATCGTCCCCAGACAATCGGCAAGCCCCTTTTATCTTACGCACCCTGTAACTTATAGTGATCATCTCTTTATACGAGTATTGCTCCAGACGGTGCCAAATCGCCGTTTTCTTGCCAAAACGTCGCGCATATTTCGCTTCCTAGTGAAAGAGTGGTGAATTTTTATATTCATGATAGTATTATATGAAGATTTCGAAATTGCACTTTGAGACTCTCTCATCAGGTAACCGTGACCCTGGAAGGTAAAGGGCTATTGAAAGATCACCGTGGATTTTAGTCAGTTTAGGTCTGACAGTTCCTCCAGCTCCGCCCTGAGTAGGATGACTCATTTGATGATTTTACTTTGATGAAAAAAACTCACAGAGTTATTACGTGACCACTTCTTCGCGAAAATAAATTGATTATTATATATATAGTATGGTAACTATTTTTAAGAGAGAAATAATCATCGAATTTCAACATGAGCAGTAAGTTAATCAGTCTATCACTGTTGAAACACAAACCACCTTTCTGTCAGAGGGGCATTGTAGTGAATTTTGTTTTGTTGTTGGACATGATTTTCACACTTTTCTCCCCAATTTTTTAATATCTTAATCTTCTTTTACGAAATCTTTAACGGTGACCATGCAAATGTAACAAATAATTGCTAGACTACGGCGGAGGAAAACATAGATAGGTACGCTATCAATACATGAAGACACATACAAAAAAGTAGCTTCACTTCAACGACGTTCGTGAAAAATATTTCAAAGTCAAATCATAGATTTCCATATCAATTGATATTCCAGATGTATAATATCCAAATTCAAACCAACAGAAACACTCATACATTATCCTTGAATGGTGCTAAATCTCCTCCTCCTTGCCTGCCTACACTTTGTAGGAGCGAGGCGCAATAATACCACTCCTATGTATCCTATATTTTAGCAGTACAGAGTTGAAATCCATAGCTCTGCTCAACTGTAACTCATTTTCAATCGGTGGTAAAAAGCGAGCTATACCTGGACTATGTTAAAGAAGGAATAGAAACTTTATCTAAACATTCCAGTGGAAGTTACTCGTGTGAATGTAAGATTTGAAATTGTTTTAAAAAACCGAGATGACGAACATCAATTCGCATGCAACGTTAGGTAGGATTTGAATACATAGCCGTTGTATTTTTTCATAATATTATCTACATACCAAATATTTATCAAAAGGTACAGCAAGATTTTTACAATGACAGTCTAAGTAAGGTCGTGTGCTTACATTAAACGGTAACAGCTGTCAGACTTTTTGTTCAGCCTGCTCACTGCATCTTGATGTTCAAGACATGATAAAACTTTGGGCATTAATGAAAATAATTATAATAAACTGCGAAATTGGCAGCTGATTATACGTTCCCTTTGATAGCGACTTTATTGTCAATAACAGTCCCTTTTTGCAGTGACAACTTTTTACAAAACAATTACCTAAACCAAACAAGACATGTTAGTCCATTCCACATTAATACAATCTAAGCAGCACCGCTCACTGGGGGTGCATAAAATAATACTCGTACAATGAAAAGAAAACTGTACGGATAAATCGAAGGAAAGCAATGAATTTTTATGTACCCATTCGTAATACAAGAGATTTATAGTGGGTGTGCCTGCCCCGGCTCCTATCACCACCTTCTTTGCTATTTGTTTTTGAATTTGTCTTCTTTGGAAAGCGCTTGTTAGTTTCCTGCTTAGCAATAAGCAAGTTTTTTTTCGTGCTTATTTTTTAATTATCATTATTTTATTTCTTTAAGATTCGGTTTCAGCGACCCCAAAAACATATAGTACACATAGTGAGACCTCCAGGTCAAAACATTTTTTTTTGTGTGGCTGTGTAATTAATTAAATCCATAGCCAAACACAAATGACTTTTTTTTACGTGGTAAAATTCATCTTATGAGTCCTCCCGTCCAGGGCAGAGCGGGAGGGACTGTCGGACTCGTACTGACTAAAATCCACGGTGTCCTTCAATAGCCCTTTACGTTCCGGGGTCACGGTAATAAGTACAGTCCCGCGACCAAACACAAATGACTTAAAAACAGACATAGACATTTGAATAGATAAAACTAAAGTTGTTTAATTACGTAGATATCAACAAGAATAAAATTAATCAAATTACATTATTATTAAATTACAGTAACATTATAACGAAGTGTAATGGAAAGATTTGGAAGAGACTTAGAGGAAGAAGTTTAAACATGTCGGAGGGGAACAATGCTGTAAAAAATGCGTTCTATATGTACACACATCAAAAGTGTCTAGGGATCAACATATATTTTTGCAATAACTTTTCTCCTGATTGATATTAATTAAATTTTTTTTTAAGGATTCATCAAATAAAGTGTTTTCGTTTGTCACAGTAACGATAAACCAAGTCACCTTTGCATTAATAAAGAAATTTGCCATTTTCCTAATAAAGGGATTTTTGACATTTGAACCACTAACACAAAAGTTCGAAAAGTTCTCTTTAAAATTTTATTGGGTAACTTAAACAATTAACAATCCGTGTTTCTACCGCGAACACTAACAACACAAGAACATCGGTTTGGCATACTCAAAATGAGTTCATCCAAATCACGCTGTGGAATGGCCGCCCATGTTCGTTGCAACAACAAAAAAAGGTCTTCTTGCGACTGGATACCCTCCATATTCGGCAGAGCTCTTCTCTGTAGCATATCCCATGCATGCTCAATCGGATTCAAGTCTGGCGACTGAGCAGGCCAGGGCAGGACATTGATGTTAGCTGCGGCGAGAGTCTGTCTTACAACTCTTGCGGTGTGCGGTCGTGCATTATCATGCATTAACTGAAATAAGGGACCGATTTGCACTTGTAGAGGAACGATGACGTCTGATACAATCGTCTCAGCATAAATTTGAGCGTTGAGGTTGCCTCTGATCCAAATCAACTCAGTTGTTCCGCCGATCCAAATACCCGCCCATACCATGATGGTTCCACCACTATAAGGATGGACTTCCTGGCAGGATTTTAATCGCTGTTGGCGTCCAAGGCTTCTCCAGTGTCGTATACGTCTTGTATCCGGTCTCATACCAAAACGAGACTCATCAGAAAAGCACACGAAACGCCATTGTTCTTCTGCCCAATTTCTGTGTTCAAGAGCCCATTGATATCGAATCCTACGATTGTGCATTGCTATAGGTGGTACCCGTAGCGGTCTTCGGGAATGAAGGTTCACCTCATGCAAGCGGTTTCTGACTGTTTGGTCGCTAATTAAGTTCCCTGAAGAGTGATGAAGCCTCACGGCTAACATCATGGCGGTTATTGTTGGAGCTCTTCGAGTTAAGATTTGAATGTATCGGTCTTGTCTCCGTGTGGTGCAGCGATACCGTCCTCCATGGCGCTCAGCCACGGTACCAGTGCTTCGGTAACGTGTCCAAAGTCGACTGATAATACTCTGACTTGTATTCAGAGCTAAAGCCACAGTACGTTGCCGGGAACCAGCTTCTATCATTCCCACGGCTCTGAGCATTTATTCCCTGCTTAAATGACGTCGCCGCTCCATAATAACGTTGGTTTTAATCAGTAGTAGGGAAACAGTAGCACTAATAATGTCTTCAATGCGTTGTATGTTTTTATAGGGAAAATATTGACAGCTGATTTTCATCTTTTACTCGAATTTGATTCACAGTTCCTGATTCAAATTATGAAATGCACCAAAAAGGATCCATATAAATTTATAAAATCATAAATTTATTACAAAGCCACATCTCAATCTCAAGAAATCCGCATAAAAATGCTTGATCCCTAGACACTTTTGATGTGTGTATTTTTTTTAGCGTGGTAAAATCATCAAATGAGTCCTCCAACCCAGGGCAGGGCGGGAGGGACTGTCAGACTCGTACTGTGTAAAATCCACGGTATCCTTCATTAGCCCTTTAAGTTCCGGGGTCATGGTAATTCTTGAGACCCGCGACCTCGGCAGGCTTTGGCCCTCTATAGCCCTTTGAGGCGCGCGTGGAGGGCGCCGTCAACCCGGGCATGGTCCATGGTCGGACAGCGAGTTGCCTATGTTCTTAATGTATTGGAAATAAACAATAGTAATATAGTAATCTTGATAACTGCCAAAAAAATCTTTACAACCAAATAAGGTCTGGGTAAACCGAACCACGATGACAAGTAAATAAAATTGACATGACATGACCTTAGGTTAGCACGAGTGCTTGACGTTGTCTCGAAACGTCAAATAAATACTTTGTATAAAAAATGAAATACTCGTTTCACATAAGATATTTTTTGAATATTATTGTGTATTTCCAGTGGTATCATCCTCGACTAACAGCGGCTGTGGTAGCCCCGACACTTAATAGTTGTAGGTAATGGGTCCCTATCCACTCAGGCGCAGTACTTTGTGCAATTTATTTTATAATAACTGCTTTCAAAACGGTGATGAAAGCAGTGGGAAGGAACCAGTTCTGGAACCAAAATTCGAAGACATTTTTTGTAACGTCTGTCAAAACGTACTAGGCCGGCGTGGTTTTGGCCCACTCTCTTACAGAGAGGAGGGCCAGCAGTGGGAATATGATGATGCTAACGTTGATGAAGTATCTATTTATATTCATGTATGCATACATATATTTCTATTCTATGAGACCTATTGTTCTCTTCGTTGAAAATTCTAGCAAAATGATAAAAAAATATTTCGATGGAAAGATTAAAAAATTGCAACATTTCCATGACATTTACAACGCACGCCAAAAAAAAACAAAAGCTCTTACAAATAAAATACAAACTATAAACCCACGTCTAGATAAACCTAATCAAGATCTCGAAAACAAAAGAAAAAGCACCTAAAGGCGACAATAAAGTTACCTGACATACAAATGTCTTATTTTGTCAGGACAAATCTCTCGAACAAAGTCTACTAAGACCTGGTAATCCTTGAACAGTAAAATAGGATACATTATTCAATTCTTTGTACCCCAATTTAGTAAAGAACAGTTGTATAGGGCCCGTAAAAAGAGCTCGGAGCAAAAAATGTTGTCCCTCTTGTATTGTTAAGAGGCAAACGTTTAATCTAATCTAATCTAAACTAAGAGGCCGGAGAAGGGCTTGTATTAGGGAACACATACGGGTCGATATTAGGAACGTGTCTGACCTTTTTTTTATCGTGGTAAAATCATCAAATGAGTCCTCCCACCCAGGGCAGAGCGGAAGGGACTGTCAGACTTGACTGACTAAAATCCACGGTGTCCTTCAATAGCCCTTTACGTACCGGGGTCACGGTAATTCGTACAGTCCCGCGACCGTCCTCACAGGCCTAAAGTGATAATCATCGTTAACGGAAAAAATATAGATGTAGTGTGTGTATGAAGTAACTTAAAAAAAAAAAAAAACTTTGCCTCTAGTAATTAATTAATCCTCGTTTACAAACATTCATCTCACGTATACAAAAAGCTAGACCGGAAAAAACTACCGACTTGTAGTTAATAGAAATATTTGCTCAAACGATGTAGCATCTTACAGTCATTTATTAATATAACGTAGTATTATTCTAGTATTTTAATTACGTTTTTAATTACACCAATCGATAGAGCATTTTTATTTTATCGTTTTGGTATACCTTTTTTTTTTAACGTGGTAAAATCATCAAATGAATCCTCCCACCCAGAGAGAACGGAAGAGCGGGAGGGACTGTCAGACTCGTACTGACTAAAATCCACGGTGTCCTTCAATAGCCCTTTACGTACCGGAGTCACGGTAAATCATCGTTTTGGTATACTTAACTCATTTTTGACAAAATCGGACTTGGACTTTTGACAAGTTTATTTTTTCAAATTGTTTCTTCTTCACGGTATTAGTACTAATTACTAAAAAAATATAGCCCGTACGTTTATGAATTGTAAGGTTTAGAAAATCCACGAAGATTTCTACAAATTGTTGCGGCTTGCTCCAATCTGTTCCAACGGTACCCTACACATTATTGTCCCGTACGACCCCAGCATAGATCCCCAGGTGAGTGTTAAGCGAATGAGGTTCCCGAGTTAAAGTGTAACGGACAGACGGACAAATGGTTCGCGTCTGCGGCCCGCCCCTTAATTTCCGAACATGCCATCTTTTTCTCTGTATTTTCTTGTTTTCTATTAATGTTTAAGCGTTTCTAAGAGTTTCTCGGCCTTCGTCCTTTGGCCTCGGCATTCGGCTTGTAAGCTTATGTTGTTGGAAATTGTAAGACTGATAGTAGGATGCTACTTGAAAACGTATTTTATTTGGACGTCAAAGATGAAATTTTTAAGAATTGTAAGCAGAAATTCTGTAATCCGATTTACTGATTTTAATTTCTTACAATTTCAAATATGAAGATTGAAAATATTTTAAGGTTTCTGATTATAATTAGTAAAGCACATTGATTGCTTATAGGAAATTAAAAAGACTCACCTAAAAGTTAGGCTAAAAATATTCTATATCCCTTGTTGGTCGCGGGACTTTCGAATTACCGTGACCCCGGTAGGTTAAGGGCTATTGAAGGACGCCGTGGATTTTAGTCAATCAAGTCTGACAGTCCCTCCCACCCTGCCCTGGGACTCATTTGATGATTTTACCACGATAAAAAAAACCCTTGTTGACAGTTGTAGCGAAGATAAACGAATTATCCAAATCGGTAAGATTCATTTATCCTATGTTACACAAATAAATTGATTTCATTTGATTTTTAAGGATATTTCAGTGTGTGTGTGTGTGTGTGTGTCTGTGATTGGCAGTAATTAAGGGTCAGTTTAAAAGAAACCAAAAAAATGAATCTTCTCGTACTTTTGGAAGTCTCTAAATAAACAACTGTATCGGTATTGCCTTTAAGTATAAAATTTGACGCAGACGTGAAGCATCTGTGATCTCAAAAACCTAAGAGGTACTACTGAGACCAACATTATTTTTTTTAACCGATTACTGTTCTTTAAGCTATCTAAAATTCATACCTTCTAACCTTGCACCTTTTGTACCCACTTAATTTTACTCGACGTCTAAACATTAGCTGAGTCCATGCGATCTCGGAGTGGGTACATTTATCTTACAGACGGTAGGCCTACGGGCTTAATTTCTATACATCGTAAGAGGGATGGCCCTAATGTCGGAGCCTTATCGTTTCTTTTGTGTGTTTCGCTTTGCAGTAACTGGTGGGCGCACGCAACCACCACTGTAGGATAAAGGTTGGTTCCGACAAGGCGACTTGTCGCAGGGTTTTTGTTGTTTGATTCCAGAACTTTTCGATCTACGTTTATCTGAACAATTGAAGCAATTATTTTCAGTCGCTTATGTTTATTTGATACAAATCTAAACCTTTCAGTGTTTCTGTTGAGCTGATAATTATTTAAATTAATATTGAGTTTAGGTAAATTTAGCTCACAACATCGGCTTCCAGTCGAACTGGATGAAACTGAATATCAATATTGTACAAGTACATAGAGCAATTACTTATCTGACCTCCACAACTCCATACCTGGGTAATAAGAAACCACTTGGGAAGGCTGGTTTAAAAACTTTCGAGCTAATAACTTCCAACAGTAACGATTGTCAAAGATCTACAAATGACAGCCGGAATCATAGATTTTGGGTGTTCTTCCAAGCACTGAGGAAAGTTGCTATGATAGAGGGTCATCCATTCGTAGACCAACATTAGCAAGCGCGGCTTAAACTTTAAGATCGATCTGTACGGCAGTTAATTTAGGAACGAGTAAATTTTAGCTCACACTAATTTATTCACGACTAAACCAGTAGCTTTGCCAACACGGATATTTTAGATTTTCAAAGCATGATGCACTACTTAAATGTCAATGACAATCTCACTGTTAGCCTGCGTCATCTCAATGTAAGCTAAAGACACTGATCATATTCTAACTCATGATGATTAATACAGTTTTTTTTTAACGTGGTAAAATCATGAAATGAGTCCTCCCACCCAGGGCAGAGCGGGAGGGACTGTCAGACTCGTACTGACTAAAATCCACGGTGTCCTTCAATAGCCCTTTACGTTCCGGGGTCACGGTAATTCGTGAGTCCCGCAACCCCGGCAGGCTTTGGCCCTCTAGAAGGGGGCCCCGTCTTTTGCTGACACTCTTTGAGGCGCATGGGCATGGTCCATGGTCAGACAGCGAGTTGCCCATTAATCGCTGCCCCCATGCCCACATTAATAATAATTTGGATAAATTAATCAATCAAAGTATTAGTAAACATAAACTTCCACTAGCAGTGACTTAAAAAATTCTAGATACTCCTAGATATACTACCTTCAAGCTCTACGCTACACAAATCAACCTTCCCAGTTCATGGACATTAAACGGTGGGTTGACAGGCAGCTCACATTACTACGTAAATACATGAAGGTATTACCGCAATAATGTCAACGCCGATTTGCATTAATTATGATATGCGGAGGGACATACTTTCGTGTAATTATCGTCAATGGGTGAATATGGTGAAACTGTTGGACTTAGTTGAGTATTTTGTGAAGTTTGCAGTTTGTTAAATACTTTTTTTTTGAATTCTAAGTATGGGGAACCCTCAATTATTTTTAATTTTTGTAAGAATCCTAATGCCGTTTACATAATACATCTACTTACCAAGTTTCAACAGGATAGATTTTATACTTTCGAAGATGTGAAGTGACGTGAGTGAAGTGGCTGTTACATACGGACTGACAGACAGACAGACAGACATGACGAATCTATAAGGGTTCCGTTTTTTACCATTTGGCTAGGGAACCTTGAAAAGGTTTCTTAATAAAATTACTAAGTATGTGAGACAATTATAATCACATAATTAATTAACTACAACTTTTTCTAAACCATAACTCTTAGGTGGCTGTAAACAGGCTCAGAATCACCATTAATCTTAATTATTTAAAAGAAAAAAATTTTTAAAACCGAGATTCTCTCAAGCTCATTAAAAAAAATCGCATCTTAAAATCGTGCTCTCAAGACCAGCCTCCAAACATAACCGGGGGTGACGCGGCCGCCGACGGTTTCGCGCGGGCTAAGTAAACTTCCGCCGGTGCCTACTTCCGGCGGATGTGAATTCTCCCATTTGCCAGTAACGGAGAGAACATCCGCAATTATTTTGTATATCGTTTTATACCATTCTCTTTGATATCCGAATTGTGTTGTAATTGAAAATTTCTTTTTTTTTGTTTTGTTTTTCATTTGTTTGCTACGGTCATTAGTGAGGTATTGCGATCATTTGGTGTTTTAATTGGTTTTGTTGTGTGTAGAGCAAACTGTTTGTAATTGCACTGTAATAAATAACAATACGTGTTATTTTTCAGAATAGATACTGTGTTTATTTAGTATATTAACCAAAATAGTTATGGTTTAGCATCCATAACTATTTTGGTCGTTTGGGTTGTGATGAGATTCGTTTCTGAATAAATAGAAATATCGTCCACGTTTATGATTATAAACTCATCATCATCAGCCTATAATGTTCCCACTGCTGGGACACAGGCCTCCCCTTTGCAAGAGGGAGAGGGCTATAATCTACCAAGATGGCCCAGTGCGACTTGTTGGGAGATCCTTCTGTCGGTTTTTTTCTGAAAGTTGTGTCTACCAAGCTGGATGACTTGCCCTAGGTAGACATACTCCTTCAGAAGTATGAGAAGCTACCCTTCGATGTGGATTGTAGTCGGCAATTAGTATATGCATGACTGTAATAATAAGAAGGTGGTCAACAACTGGACGCACTCGACCAAACGTCCTAAATTCAACAATAAAACTCCATTAAAATCTGCTCAACCCTGCATGTAACGAATAATGTTTGTAGAACCATACACGGTGACCCGTAAACGCTTCGGCTGAACGCAATGGAACTTAATTCGGCCGGTCATCGGGTCCAATAACTGTCGCTCGGTTTCCACACGATTTGCTCGCTTAGATCAAAGAGTAATGGAAATGTGTAGACGCGAAATTATTGTAAATGCTCTTGTAGACCCATTAATTTGGAATGTTCGTTTGAGCTTTATGTTGCTGTTTATGTTTATCATTTGCGTAGCCTTTTTGCAATTTTGTTGGATATGTCGGTCGATAACTAAATACAGCTGTTTGACCTCCACAACCCATTTGGGTACACTGGGTAGTAAAAAATCTACTTAAACACTTGGTATTACTGGATAACAGACTTGTAGGACTCCGGCTACTTTTCACTCCTTTCAAAATCTACAAATAATAATCTGGGATTAACGGTTTAATGAGTTATCTGATTTAGGGAAGAACCTTGGTATGTATTAGTGAAGGGATGATCAGTGGTCACCCATCTGCGAACAAACATAAGTAAGCGCGCCTTAACCTTATAAAATACAAAATGTTGAGTATAGGCTAGGCAGAAGATAATGATGGTGATGATATAAGTTTGGTCGTCGTGACCAACGTACTTAGGTATCTTACTTTCCGAATCTGCGTTAATCTACAATTGGTTTGGACCTGAGATGTCGCATCTACTACCACATGTTTTATTCTATGCCTAGGCTCCGTAGCCGCACGGCGGGTTACAACAAATAGCTGGATTTTATTTTAGAAAATTTATTTAACCCTTTTGTGCCAAGTAATGCAGTGGGTTTTTGGTGCATTAAAATTCTCCACTGGTGACGATGATATTTATGTTTAGCTAAGAAAAGGAGAAATATTTTCTTTCGACAATGCTTTGTGCTTAATGGAGAAATTGGCGAGCTAGTTTTATTTAACACTTCTGGAGGCCTTCATCAAAGCCAATGATCAGCGGTCTACCTGGAAACTATTTTGCATCAGTGTGGGACGCTGCAGGCTGTCAGTAAAGCTAGCTATGCTACTTTTTTTTTAACGTGGTTAAATCATCAAATGAGTCCTCCCACCCAGGGCAGAGCGGGAGAGACTGTCAGACTCGTACTGACTTAAATCCACGGTGTCCTTCAATAGCCCTTTACGTACCAGGGTCACGGTAAATCATAAGACTCGCGACCCCGACTGGCTTTGGCCCTCTAGAGGGGGGCCCCCGTCATTTTTGCTGAATCTCTTTGAGGCGCGCGTGGAACACAACGCGCCGTCGACCCGGGCATGGTCCATGGTCGGACAGCGAGTTGCCCATTACTCGCTGCCCGCATGCCCGTGGCTATACTACTTGTTACAGTTTGAAGCAGTTTCGACTGCTCAATCAGTCAAACTGCTTCAAGCGCTCGGTGCTGACAAGCAGTTACCAAGCTAATACGGACTGCAAGCTCAAGCAGTCGATCGAGTCGATTCTAACGTCTTTAGAAAGTCCGTGAACGATTGTCCTAATAATTTAAATTTTGATACCATAATTACAAAATCACTTTTGGCAAACATTGCCAAATATTTTTAATCACAAAATAATTAGTATAAACATAGATATTTTAACCACCCATGTACTAACTGTGTTACTGTTGTGTTGCTACAATATTCTGCGTTAGTTAGTATTTCCTGTTTTAATTTCAGCCGAACACAATATTTCATAACTTCCATGCAAAATTTTAACAGAATCAAATTCAGGCACTTTGGTGCATCGAATATTGTAACTAGATTAAGCTTATATGTTGGTGCACTCTGGTAACTAACGGAAACAAGGTACTTTTGCATATATGGCTATACGTTTAATTATAACATTGAACTCGATTGCAAAACCGAGGCCTCATCACGAGTTTTCAAGTTTTTGTGACATAAAAAAACGGGGAATTTGACGTTTTTTGATAGATAAAATTAATTCCACGTTCGCACTGTTAGGCTGCAGCCGCTAAATGACTTATTAAAAAACACCACTGACTACCCTGCACTAAGTTTATTTCACATAAAGCAATCTCAGCAGCTCTTTTATGAATCTCACGCTTCTTTTCGTAAATACGTGATTAAAGGCGCGGGGCGTTCCCGCGCCTCAAATCCCGGTTTGGATGCTAATCTGCGACTAACTTGTCCACATGGACGTAAAAGGTTTTATATTAATTATATTCTCAGCAATTACTTGCATACAATTTATGGATATAACAATACACTAGAAGCGCTTTTTTTATTTTCCATACAGTTAAGTTCTCTGTACGGTTAAATGCGTAGAATTCATGCTGAACCCTCTGGAGCCTGAAAAAGAAAGAAAAACTGTGTTGATTAAGCTAATCTTTTCGTTATTTAATTAATGTTATCTATCATGAATGGTCGCGGGACCAAGGGATTACCGTGACCCCGGTACGTAAAGGGCTATTGAAGGACACCGTGGATTTTAGTCAGTACTAGTCTGAGAGTCCCTCCCGCCCTGCCCTGGGTGGGAGGACTCATTTGACGACTTTACCAAGATAAAAAAAAAACTATCATGAATCAGTTCTTGTTCTAGTAAGTAAACTCAATTTCTGTGAGAGGTAGTTCGTGGCTCGGCTAGCGTAGCTTAACCTTGAAGATTGACTTTTGTGGCTGTTATTATTTAGCCACGAGCTTCTCTTTTAGCCAAGCAAGTACAATTGATAGACAGACTTCGATGATCGAAATAAATAGCCATTCGAACCGAATGTCGTGTGCAAGTTCATAACCAAATTAGAAAAAACTACACTTTAAACAAGTAACAGCAATAGGTAGGTAGTACACCAGCCAGAAATTCCGACCTATATTTAATTTGGTCCTATCAGAACCGGGTATGTTTCCGCGTGATTTGCGCCGCCAGACCCGGATAACCGCACGCCCGGTTAAAACGAATAGCCTAACTTTAGTCGCCCCCATTTTATTTTGGAATTCAGTGTTTTAGAATTCCTTTATAAAGCTTTCTGGATCAATTAATTATGTGAATACGCGCCATAAAATTTTACTGTTTTTGAATTGGCGCGAATTGTTTAGTGGGGTGTTCGGTTTTGAGTTGAAATTATGGGTCAGATAAGGCGGTGCAATGTCCGAAGATAATTGTAGAAGCAATTGAAAAGATGAAAGATTTTTTCATAATTATTTATTTCGTCTTTTAAACTTTGTCAAAGTACATCATCGTTTTAGTCCTAAAATAGAAAAAAAAACTAACAGCCTTCAAAACCCATCACAAAAAAAGTTTAAATAATTTATCATTCGGAAGGCGGTGCCTTGTTTTTTTTTTAATTAACTCATTTTAAGCGTCTTTAAATATTCAATCCAAATTAACTACTGAACCAAACTGAAAGAAATTTGTACATGACTAAATGACAGATATAATGCGGCGAACAAAAAAACATTATCAAAATCGGTTCACCCAGTCGTAAGTTACGAGGTAACAAAACAAAAAAATACTGTCGAATTCAGACCCTCCTCCTTTTTTAAAGTTGGTTAAAAAAAAAAACACTTTTTTAAGTATGTCTTTTTTTAGAGTTTACAAAGATTTTTCCACTATCGTTAAATCTCATAAAAAAGTTTTAGGGCCTCACAACTTACCTAACCAAAAACATTCAATCTCAAAATCATTTTTTTTTCTCTGTACAACAAAAATATTACATAAAACGCTAAACTAATACCTAAGTGTATCGTTAAACATTAGCGAACTAGTCCCACTTAAAGGCTTTAGTTTATTGAAAGAGTTAAAATGGAGGTTTTTTCTTGTCTCAAGTATAAAAGGCGCCAGTTTTTACATCTAGGAAGTAATTATCTCTCAGAAGTTGTAAGGAATCAGGAGTAGAGGAGTCCAGTCGCGTAGTTTTGAATACGCGTTCGTATAATGTAACGTTTTCTTTTCAAGGACTTGACCTAACCTACTGTCTATCAGACGTTGTGATTTATTTATAATAATTCTCGGTAACGGTGGCGTACCGTATTCAAACTCGTTTTGATGGTACAATAGACGTCGAGGGCGTCGGATATCGCGAAGCGATTTTCGGGGACAGTAAGCGTGGAGTGGGAATCTTGCCGTCTGATTAAGAACCACGTCCGGGTCGACGGCGGTGTGTCGTATTCCTCGTAGCCTCATAGAACTTTCAGCAAAATTATGAGGCCCTGTATCATCTTTTTAGAGGAAGGAAATTAAAGAAATACGGTGTATTTTAGTCCGTAAGAGTCTGACAGTCCCTTCCGCTCCACCTTTCAAATTGACCGATGACTGTGACTATTAGCCACCAGCTTTTATCGTCACTAGTTCAGCAACATTAACATCGGAACATTTTGAGATCAGACTCTCAATTTCAAAATATTCCGAATCAGCGCAATTCCTCAAATGTTTCAGCACTCACCGTCTCTAGACTTTGTAAACTCGCGTCCTTGTTCGGCCGGAAGGAGGGTGATCATTTGACCAACTTTTTTCATTATCTCTCGGAACTCGAATACTTTTATAGTACTACTATTTCGTTTTAGTTGTGATTTTCTTTTCTACTCTTCTGTTATTTTTTCTCCTTGTTAACTATAGTCGTTAGCTTTTACCAGGCCATTCGGTTCTTTATGTTGGTACAAATGAGCTAAGTTTATGGGTTAATGTTTAGTTGCCTGAATACTGATTAGGCGGTGGAATGTTTAGTGAAAAGTGGGCTTCATTGTAGTTGACAGGACACATGAGAGGAGCGGTAGCGGGAGCGGGGTGAGGTTCCGAATAGGTCGATGAAAGAAAAATACGTTTTATACACGCCATAAATGCCCACAATAAAACAAATAGAAGATAACCTAAGTCTAAATAAAAATGACAAAAGAAGAAGATAATATTTAGGACATGTCTTAGTATTTTAACATATTATAAACAAGAATTATGAATTAGGTTGTGATTGAAAGACAGGACTTCTATTTTTAATTAAAATCAAAAGTATTTTTTCCCAAATAGTCGTCTAAATCAGCATTTGACTTATGACACTCCCCCAAAGCGCTTTCTCTTCTTTTTGTTGCTGCTACCTTAAAGCCTTTGTCAAACAGACTAGCGAGGTGAATGCGAAGCGTGACGTTTTTATTTGTAATGTATGGAATTGTTTGAATCCAGTCACATAGAAACGCGAAAGCGATCCGATAGCGTGACAGAACTATCGATCTGACGTCTCGCTGACGTCTCGCTTCGGTTCGGTATCGCTTCGGAAGCTCTTCGCTTTCGCCGGTCTGTTTGACAAAGGCATAAATGTTGACCCGCTCCCGCTCCGCTTCGGTTGAGATATTGCCTTTATAATAACACTTACATAAGAATGATGTTTATCGTGTCTAGACTAATATTAAAGTGTTGCTACTTACGTTCTTTGTGAAATTGGTTCTGATATTACAATCTAAAGATATATGGTGGCCACCAATTTGTAGTATGACTCCTTGATCTAACACTTCTCATGGTTCTGTGCATATTGTGCATGTATTTTGCTTTGCCTTATTTCTGCTGGTGGCCTTATCATTATACTAGCTTCTACCCATCAGGTAGTCGAAAAACATCCAAAGGGAACATATAAATGTATTCCACGTGTTATTTCAGTTCATAATTTATTTGCGTGCCAAATCTTATCCAAATCTGTTCAGTCAGTTTTGCGTGAAAGGGCAACAAAAGCCATCCATCTATACTCACAAATTTTCACATTTATAATAGCAGTAAGATTACAGTGTATTTAGTTGGTAAGGAGAAATGCTGCCCTTTGTGTGCTATTAGTCTTTTACAAGCACATTCAGAATCCCTTTTTTTTTTACGTGGTAAAATCATCACATGAGTCCTCCCACCCAAGGCAGAGCGGGAGGGACTGTCAGACTCGTACTGACTAAAATCCACGGTGTCCTTCAATAGCCCTTTACGTACCGGGGTAACGGTTTCGTGAGTCCCGCGACCGCATTCAGAATCCCTGGCATGACTTTTCACGTTTTATTACGTAAAGTAAACGGGATGTTTGACGTTAATTTGATGGAAAAATTAGTTGCTCGTTTGCACACTAGAGGCGCTTTTTCAATTGACTATACAACAAACGCAGTAAATACTTCAAGTACGATGTAAATAAACGTAAATAGAATACAGAAATCTTGTGACTTCTGTTTACTTTAGCAGGAAAAATCTTATATTTTGTTAACAGTTGTCGTGATACATCCTACAAGATTTGACAAGGTAAAAGTCTATCCTTATTTTCATCTCCGAATCCCTGTAGAAGATTTTTAAGGTCAAAGGTTTTTTCCCTACGAAATTAAATTCAAACACGTAGACAATAAGGTACATCGTTGCTCAGCACAAAAACAATATAATTTAATCCGCTTCACCCACGACTTCCAAGAAAATCCTTACCAAAAACAACAACAATAATTACCACAGAGTATAACACTAAACAACTGAATTTCTACGAACCATAGAGCATAGAGCTAGGTGGAGCAATATTGCCCCGCTTTGTAGCCCGGCTGCTCTTTCCGGTGCACGGAGCCCCGCCGGAAGTTTACTTAAAAGAGGTGGAGGGCGCTTTGGCATTGCCAGCGGTATTCTGAGGAGCGGTAAGAAAGAAAGAAAGGTAAGTTGTGTTGTTGAATGTGGGTTATTGTGTTTTTATTGGTAAGTTTTGTGTTGTTAGGCAATAATGGTAATAGCGCTGCTTTGTCGGATTTCTGGGCTGGATAACAGCTACTCTAGGATCTGCATCTTCAGATTAGACGAGTGTTTTTTCTTGTTAGTGGTATGTTATGGTAGGTAATCCTAGAGGAGGTTGGGTGCTGCTTAACCGGTTTATCCTGAGTTGCCTTGGATATAAAGCCTCCAGTCAAGGGCCAAAAGTTAAAAGGCTGCAGAATTGACAGCTCTCTTCAGCGAAAACAGAAAATTATTTTTTTGACTGCAGAGAAATAACAGGTAGGTATATGTATATGGAACAGTTACTGCTAAAATATCACCAGAACCCACCACCCAAATATGACCCAGAAAGGTGCAGGGGGTCGTTTCGCACCCATATAGGTAAGTTATGCAGTTCTGGACACCGGTCTCTCTTACCGACTGATCTATCGCAGTCATGCTCACAAGTGTCGAATTCTTTATTCCGTACCGAACGTCTTACGGTGTCTTAAAAATAAAGTCAAGTCGACTTACCAAATATTTACCTTTTCGGTTGATACTAATATAAAACCGTCAACATCTCGTTCCTCAAAATAGCCTTCCAGTGTACAGTCCCACAAACGTCAGGGATGTAGTGGCACGATGCCGCGGGCCGTGACGTCACGCGAACGCGTCCAAACTCGTTACGTGACGGAACTGCACGTAAAGTGCCTGAGTGCCCACCACGATTCGATTTGGAAAGTATAGCTTACTGTAGGTTTAGAGCCTAGTCGCTTCTGTGTGATATTAAATCATATTTCTAAATTATAAATGACTAGCTACTGAGTCGATGCAATTGTCCAGTCATGTTGTCTTCAATTGACAGGCCTGATGGTTAAGTGGTTAGTGACCCTGACTGCTATTCCGGAGGTCGTGATTCACCCAAGACAAATGTTTGTGTGATGAGTACGATCATTTGTTCTGTGTCTGGGTGTAATTTATCTCTAATATGTATGTATTTAGAAATATATAAGTATGTTTATCAGTTGTCTAGTACCCATAACACAAGCTCTGCTTAGCTGGGGACTAGATGGCGTTGTGTGATAGTTGTGGAATATTTATTTATTTATTATTTAATTTTAGTTCGAACTACTAACTAATCTTATGTCCGCTCGTCATAGAGATTTGCCGATGATGTCCGAAACTTTGGCTGAAACTACAGATTTTGTGCGTTAGATTGTAGTACCTATGATACAAGGTGAAAATCTTTAAGAATTCTGGCTACATCGTAATTTTTCGCATTATTTGAAGCTATTTCTTAAAGTGTGCAGTGATTTACTATTGAAATCTGAACAAAAGCGTTCAAGTCGAGTTCTCAATGTAATTTGTCATCACCAAAAATCGTATCTAATGTTACCTTCGTCACATTCATGAAGAACTTTTGTGCAAAATAAAACCTTTTGCTTCTAGACCGTATTAAGGTTGTAAAATATCCTTGTCTGAGAATGAATGAATGAAATTCTTTTAACTCTTGTAGAACTTAAAAAACAAACCAATATTTCAACTAGCACCGTTATGCTGGTTTCTCATGGGGCGCGTGCCTACGCCTCAATGAGCGCGATCTGATTCAAAAACCAAACGCGCCAGCCCGCACCGCGCCGAGCAGTTGCAATCGTTCATACTTTTCTGTACGATTTTTTTTTAAAGGGTCCCCCACGCTAGGATTTCTTCCTGTATCGTAGGTGCGTTTACAGGCATAGAAACTCACGAACACAAACACCCAGACCCGGAACAACTACTTGCAGCACATAAATTATTTGTTCCGTGCCGGGATCGAACGATGATATATGACGAGTCTTCTGAATAAGTGTGAGAACTCGTAACATAAGAAAAGTAGACAACTCAAATTTCTTAAACTTTTCGAACAAACAGTTGAGTTGCTCTGTAATAAACATCGTTTATTCATAGATGCACGTTATGCACAAGTATGTTTATTCAAGCACATCCCGGTTAAGTTGCCGCCGCTCCATTCAACATACCCACGGAAAACCACAGCTGAACATAAAGGAAACTTATCCGTATTTGATAAGGGTGTGTGTATATTATCGGGGCTCATACCGTATATTTCACCGTAAATGTATCTGACTAGATCTCAAAGTAATAAGACAAATCTAACTTTGTATTTACGCCCATACTGGAATATTTAATGTTTTTTTTTTGAGTTGCTTAATCATTACATGTAACGCTCTGGATGGAGCGAAAGGGTCTACCAGATTTGATAGAAAACCAACCGAATGGTTCAGTTTTCTGTGTTCCAGGGCCTCAGTTCTTCTTTAAGATATTTAAGCAACCCAAGCAGTGACCTTCACTTAGAAGGTCTATCTCAGCCTACTTTAAAGTCTTGTTTTTGATTTTATTGTAAAACACGATTTCACACAGCTACTCAGTTCCCGTTGGACATAGCGTGATGTTATAACCTATAGTAAACCTCATTAAATGGATTATCCGACTATTTCAATTGGAACCATTAGTTACTGGGATTAGCGAATACAAGCAAACAAACCTAGATTTTATCAGTCTACTATTTTTTTCAGTGGCTATATTACTATAAATTCAGGTAGCTTCTCAATATAAAAGCCTCCTTACCCAGGTATGCAAGTTATTAGCTCAACGACAAGTTTTAATGAGCAGCGCTGGTGCGCCACTATTGACTCGACTTGTTAAGATTCATGTATACTGACTGAATGCGGGTAGTTCCGAGTTTATGACGTCTCGGGTTTGTTGTTGTTACTTATTGATATTGGAATGACAGGCCTGTTGGTCTAGTGGTTAGTGACCCTGACTGCTATGCCGGAGGTCGTGGGTTCGATTCCCACCCAGGACAAATGTTGGTGTGATGAGCACGATCATTTGTTCTGTGTCTGGGTGTAATTTATCTATAATATGTATGTATTTAGAAATATATAAGTATGTTTAACAATTGTCTAGTACCCATAACACAAGCTCTGCTTAGCTTGGGACTAGATGGCGTTGTGTGATAGTTGTGGAATATTTATTTATATACTATTTATTTAAAAAAAAAAAATGAAATAGACCAGTGGGCTTGTATGAGTGACAGTTGCTATGAAACCCTTTTTTTGTTTACAATAGCTTTCAACAGGATTAGCTTTAGCATTTCGGCAGGTTATGAGTTGATGACGGACCGACATCGGTATAATTATGCTTTCTTTCTACTGCCTTTTAACCAGATATGTTTATTTATTTACCATTAACCAAGCCTTTTTTTTACGTGGTAAAATCATCAATTGAGTCCTCACACCCAGGGCAGAGCGGGAGAGACTGTCAGACTCGTACTGAATAAAATCCACGGTGACCTTCAATCATAAGTCCCGCGACCACCATTCACAAAGCCTAGAAACAAAGATGAAATCTAAGATGGATCGAGAGCACCCAAAAGGAAATGCAACTCATGCGCACCGATGGAACACAGTGAGAATTGTTTGGCGTTGTGCGCCGACGGAATGGTTATCATGAGCCAGTGGAATCGGTCAGCCTTGTACACGTATAGTTTAGTCATGAAAGAAAAAGAAGAATCACAAAAAAAATACACAATAAATCAAAGGTTTTCTGTTTATAATACTAGTTTAATCAAATGCGATATGAAACTCTTCACGGGGCTTATAAGATGAACTGTACAGTGTTTCTCAAAGTAAAGTGCAACAGCTGGGACTACACAAATCGCTTCACAACACAGCTCGTAAAGGAAGCACCCCGTATACCCATTGTAGTTCATCGTTACGACCTTAGGAACGTAATGCTGGCAGAACTGCTCTGAAGAATATCTCTTTCGTGTTTGTATCTTTTGAAATGTGTCTATTTTGTAACAACGGATTATCTACTTGCTTTCAAAATTACATAGTTTCCTATGAACATACAGGCCTTTGGCCTGACAGGATTTACAGACATCGGACCACACAATCACCCATTAAATCACAATACTCGTAAATGACAATAGATTCTATACTGTACTACCAAAAGAATAAAAATAACCCGCGTATATTGTAGTATATTTTCTTTTATTTTCAGTACAACCGACCTAATTGTGGCCAATCAAATTGAATCGGACGGCACATCGCGCGGCACGCAACCCGCAACCATTCGTTAAAACGTGTTAGTTACTGTTTCAGTAGTAGCTTAGAAAATATAGTACTTAGTATATAATTTTGTGAGGGATTGGATAATGTATTGGTTTGGTTTGTTTTATTATTGTTTAGAGACTAGTTAAATACACAAAAGGTAGACAGGGTCAGGTATAAAAGTATTAGGACACGCCCACGGCAGCGGACTGATGGCGAATAATGGTTACTCGCCGTCCGATCATGGACTCAAAGAGCTGTCAGTAATCTGACGGGGCTCCCCATAGAGGGCCAAAGCGTGACTTGTCTCCTCAGTTAACCGGGACCCTGGAATATAAAGGGCTATTGAAGAATTACCTTGGATTTTAGTCAGTACGAGTCTGACAGTCCCTCCCGCCCCGCTCTGGGTGGGTGGACTCATTTGATTGATTTTACCACGATAAAAAAACAGTCTCCTCCTCACTAGCTTAATCCAAAAGGGCATCATCCTTCTGAGTGTAAACTGCAGTGGTCACTCTGGAAATCTTTTTTTTTTGTGTTCTTCGACGATACGGCTTTGAGATCGTCCAATCGTGAAGTGCTAGCGGTGAGCGCTCGATTGTATAGTGTCGCTGTCAGTAGCGGCCGCGCAGTCACAACCCTGTGTTTATAGAGAATCGCACTGCAGGTTAGCCGTTATAAAAACAATCTGACCATATGGGGTTATAATAGACCCATCTTAAATCTAATGCCAGTGTGGAGGATTTAGGCCAAAGCCTGCCGGGGTCTCGGGACTTACGAATTACCGTGACCCCGGAATGTACAGGGCTATTGACGGACACCGTGGATTTTAGTCAGTACGAGTCTGATAGTCCCTCCCGCTCTGCCCTGGGTGGGAGGACTTATTTGATGATTCTACCACGCTAAAAAAAAAACTAGAAAACAGTGTGGAGAATGTGTCCCACCTCCTCTCCTGTTTATCCTGCGAAAGTGCACAACCACCTTCACTTTCAAAAATCTGTACGAGGCAAACGACCAAACTGTAGTGCCTATTATTGGTTTCTTAATGTGAAAATAAAGGTTTTTTAGAAATGCGTTAATCTATGAAGTATCACGTAGGTACTGTCACCAACACAAATTGCTAACATGAAAGATATGAGTGTAACAGGGAAATACGACACATTCAAAGTTGGCAAGCGAAACTAGATCCTATGTTTTATAACTGACAGGAGGCTACCACTTTCCGCCAGATGGACCGTTGCCCAAGATCGAATGATATTCAAAATCATACTTTATGGTTGTTGCAAAATGGTTTGTTATCTGTATTTTTGAGACTGTTTTTTTTTTGGTGATTACGATTAGGTATTCCATGACAACAATCTAAAATATCCCCCTAATCTACCCGAACTACATAGTTATCAAATTCAATCAACATAAATGTTTACCTTCGTTACACGGACCTATTACCACTTCAACCCCAAAATGTCCCCTTCACAAAAATATAAATATGTCACGCGCGTAAATCCAACCCTCAAATGCTAAGTGTCAAGTCAGAACCCCTCCAATTAAATACAGGTTGTCTTGGTCGCGTAAAAATTTCCTCGCGTGTACACCTGGCCACAGAATTGAATTACTTAACATCAGTATAATTACTCTAGAACACGCTGTGCGCGCCTGTACAAATTACGCGTTGTACGCGACTTTACGCGGAAACATTGTATTTGACAGTCCCGATATTGTAATTTGTTTGAATTTTTAGGGTTGAGAGTCACGTCAACCACGCTGTATTTCAGTTTCGTAATTGAAATTAATATTTTCTAATTGCTTAGGAGAACGGTTTTGGGAAATTGAATTAAATGTTGTTATAACTGCTAAACAGGCTGTGTGCGGTTGTACAAATTGGAAACCGTAACATAAGTCACAGGGCTGGGACACAACAGATTGTGCTGATTTATTTGGTAATTATTATAAAATACTGTACAATTTAGGGATTTTCAAAATTATGTTTGATAATATAACTTTTGAAAGACAAAATGTTATTTGTATGATCAGCATAATAATATTCTAGAACAGTAATAACTGACTGTTTTCTTTTAAATAAAAGCGTTGCCCCACACTAAGAATTTCTTCCTATATCGTGTGTGCGTTTACAAACATAGAAACTCACATACACAAACACCCAGACCCGGAACAACTACTTGCAGATCATACAAGCATTTGTTCCGAGCGGGGATCGATCCAGGAACACGCTACACAGCAGTCGATCGCTCAGTGATTATTCGAAGACCTGTGACGTCTATCAACCCACATTGAGCTCGCGTGGTAAATTACCTCCCAGTAAATCTCGTGAAAAGGAACCCTGCTTCACAGAAGTGCTTTTAAAATCTCTGGTTTTATAAAATCTTTGTAACGAGATATCTACTAAAATCTTCTACACGCAAAAGGTGTTTACATGATTTTTCCGTTGAGTTTTCACGCATTTTCCACCTCTGCCTATAACATACGGTATGGAGCGTAATGTGATTACTTTGAGTGTAATGTTACGAGTGTACCTGAGCGCTCGAGTGTACTTCAATAACTGTAGGTACGCTGGGGAACGTATTGTATTACAACGGACTTTATTTTTTACCTTCTTTGTAATAAGGTTTTAAATGGCAAACGGTTTTATTGTAAAGAGTTAGCTCTTGATTTTGGATAATTTGTTTTAGTCTTCTAAAGTTGAATGATCTGAAGGCCTAGAATGGAAGATAAACAGTCAGAATTTCAGTACTAATATCGACAGCTACCTTGGTTTAGTAGTCACAGACGCGATTGCTGAGCAAGAGGTCCTGTGTTGGATTTCCAAATAGGGCAAAAGTGTTATTGTAGCGGTAGCGGTTGCGGCTTCTGGATTTGTTGCAGTTTATAGCAATAAGCTCGGCCTCTATTGCAAGGAACTTAATCATTACTCGCGAAATTTTGATGTATGGTAATCTTTTTTTAATCGTGGTAAAATCATCACAATGAGTCCTCCCATCCCCCTGGGTGGGAGGAGTCACTGTCAGAATCGCACTGACTACATTCCCGGTGTCCTTCAATAGCCCCTTACGTTCCGGGGTCAGGGTAATTTGTAAGTCCCGTGACCATGTGTGGTAAGCTTCAAAGAAAAGGGGGTGAGATGTATCTGAAGCTGACTGTATTATAAATATGATATATGTGAACCTCTGCCTAAAGTTTCGAGGATTACATGTTGTTATGTGGTGCGTAAGTGGTAGGAATGATATCTGAATCAGTCAGGATCTTGCATCGAACGATTTATGAAATTATTTACAGAAAAAGTATTTTTACAACTAAACAAAAATATTAATACATATATTGATTTTATTAGCTCTATAGAAAAAAGATAAAAAAATACTAGTATATTATATCGACACGACACGCTACAGATTTTTTTAAAAATACCCAACTTTATCCACTCCGGGTAAAAGCGATGGAAGTGAAAATAAACCAAACCTGTTTTTGATAGGCCAGGCTTTGAAACTGAAGCACAACACTTTAGCATAGAGGATACTTCAAAATAGTTTATATATCCTGCAAAATGTATTTCAATTTTCTAAACAGAAGATAAATAAGAAATATGGATACTAGCAATTAGCTACCAGAGGTTTATTTAAATAAGAAGCTTAACTTAAGCTTTTGAAAACAATACATCGTAAAAATTTGAGATTTCACAAACAGCAAAATAACCATAAAACGCCCTCTTTGTTTATACAGCATGTGGAAAAAGTGTGTTCACATTCAAGGACTCTCGCTTACTGACATAAAAATCCACCCTGATCTCTAAGTTGCCTTTTGCGGTCTTGCTTAACGAGTACCTTTACAGTCGGTCCCGTGACCCAATCATCACATAATAGTGGAAAAAAATGAGAATTTGTGTGACCCATGGAAAAATGGTAATTAAAGAAAAATAGGTTGGTCACAATCATGACATTCGTATAGTACTAAGTAATCGTTACAGCTTTGACAAGGGGTCGTGGTCGTCACATCTGGGAAGCACGCTCGTATTAAAATCCGCCACCAATTCAGTCACATCGCTGTGAAGATCTGACAGTCTAAAAAGGCACATAGGTCTCTATTCCTTTTGCAATAGAATACAATATTCATTTATATGAATTTTATCACGATTTATATTATTATCATTCAGCTAGTGATTTAGCTCTCTTGCTCATTCAATTTTCACAATTACAAGTTTAAAAAAATCTCAATGTATGGTTTGTCTGCCGGTGTTACCGTGAAATATAATCATATCTTTCTGAACACACTGTAGTTATAATACAAACACCTATTTACTACTTAAACATTTGAATGGGCTTTCATATGGCGAAGCTAAAATGTACACTTTTTGCAAAAGAGGCAGTCAATGAGATCTCTTACTACCGTTCTTGTACAGATGCAAGCTATAACAATCTGTCAAATTTCTGTAATAGATTTTCAGCTTTATCACAAAACAAGAAAGTTCACGTTCGATTGGCAAAATTTGACAGATTCGGGTAGGTTGACATGCTGGCGTCTGTGCAACTTGTTTATTTGTTGATAGTTTTACTGAAGCTTGGGTTATTCTTCTAGATTTAGTACCAAAAAGTAACAATAAAAGACACATCATAATGTCAGAAGTATCAAATAAATCAATGCGTTAAGTTTCAAGCAAAAGTTTTTATAGCAACAAAGTAAAGGACATAATTATAAACTCAAAATTCATATGCAACTTTATCTGAAGCAGTAACTTTAAAATATTCTAGAATATTAAGTTAAGTATCTCGTTAGAGCTCGACGTACAACCATAATTAATTTCGTTCCAGAATAACTTTCAATTTTAAATTATGTTATTTGTGAAGCACATCGATAAATCCATTTCGATCACATTGGAGATTCGAGATAGCGCTGCAGCAGCAGGGTTATTGTGCTCGGGGGATGCAAATATTAGTGGGTTTATGTTATCTAATAATGTTAGTATCTGTATTTAGACAGACAGCAGCGATAGGGTTTGGAATTTGAGAGGAAATTATTAATGACATATTGCTCATATTTATTTCACCTTGTAACATTGTGCTGATTGGAAGAACGAACAGATGGATGGATCGCGCTGGATGCAAGCTACTTCCTACCAGTTCTATTGGAAATCTGTTGAGAAGGCCTATATTCAGCAGTGGACAGCCTTGTCCAAGCCTTTAAATGATGATTATAAATTGAAAGAACAAGCTTTACAACACAATATAATTGAAAATACTCTCATCGCAATTACAACAGTACCACGTTAGGTCTTCAAAAACTACCCTGTTTTTTTCAAAATTTGTTGATTTTTTCAGCCGTTCGGGAAAGCAGAAATTATCCAATGGGAACTTTTACCTGAAATTTTTTATGATCTATCCGAGGTATATTCTTTAACAAAACTTTGAAACGTAATGTGCGA
Organism: Agrotis puta; assembly: GCA_943136025.2. NCBI lineage: Eukaryota > Metazoa > Arthropoda > Insecta > Lepidoptera > Noctuidae > Agrotis > Agrotis puta. Next base: position 15,595,040 of record OW964185.2, on the reverse strand, counting down.
TGTTTTACAATTATTAAATGAATCTGCATCTCACCCAAACTGTTCAAGAATAATACATTGTTCACCATTGGCGTCGAGGGTGTTGTTTGAATCCCGAGCCGTAGGCGAGGGCTTTAAAACACCCGAGATCGGGAATCGCACTTTCTCTCGAGTGATACATAGTGCTTTATACTACACTTGTGTGGAAAGTACCTTGATACGGGGAGAAAACGCATATGAGCGGAAGAGAAAGCGTTTTCTCCCCGCATATTTGTTCGATATGCAATGACGTACTTTCTACCGTAAATTTGATAAAGTATCAGGGTACTTTCCACGCAGGTGTAGTATAAAAACAATAGACATGCGGACCAACAGTCAATTTTCGCATATATACCACAAGTATACGACCATCATCATCATTTCTGTCTTCTACCTGTTGATTGCAAAGAGCCCCCTGCTTTACTTTATCTCGTCTTTTTGGAATTAGGACTATCGCAATACGACGTTATGCAAAACTGCAAGCCTGTATAAACACAAAACCGAATCAAAATGCATCAACAACAGTTACCGGTGCCTGCTATTTGCATTTATTCGTTTCTAAATTGTACTACCCGTGTTAGACCGAACAAAAAAAAATAAAAACAAACATCACTTTCTATAGAAAACTTGGTTCGATGTACACGGACGATTTTATATGGGATATCTCGCAAACATTCATACAAGACACGCAACGGAAAGCGTTGTTGGAAAAATGGTGGTGTAATTCATAACTGGGTATGAGATAGTGGTAGTGGTTGAATGACCGTTGTAACCACCGGGGTTGGGTTGTTTCACGATGATAAATGTCGATGTATGATGTGTGTGAGGTTTTTGTCTTTCACTGTTGTTGTTTGTGGCAATATGTTTGGGTTAGTTGGGTAGTATTGTTGTTAATACCAGTTCCATAAACTGGAATGATGGCTTTGATATGGAGTTCAGAGGCAACTTTGTTGAAATCTGATATTTCATCTATAATCACCAACCATCATAAATGCGAATGAAGGTTTCTTTGTTACCTTTTCATACCTAAAACACTGAATAGATCATCCTGCAATTTTGCTTATACGTTGTCAGTTGTAAAGAAACTGACATAGGGTACTTATCATCCCGAAAAATAGTACAGTTTCCGAGAAAAACTATAATTACGTTCTTATGACAATAAATGACGCCACGTGTCTTTCTAATCATGATTGAATACCAGAATCGATTTTCAAAATTGTGACAAAAGCTAGTCTTCCATAAATTATAGATAAATATTTTATAGAAAAAAAAATGTACTGCCTAATAAATTATGACCGACCTGGGAATCGAACCCGGGACTGCATTTACAGCAATTGCACTTGTAACCAGTACGTAGTCCTCACTGCTATATTTTTTTTGGGTGGTAAAATCATCAAATCAATCCTCCCGCCTTGGATGGAACAGAAGGGAACTCTTACTGACAAAAATCCACCCTGTTCTTTCAGTTGATCTTTTAGTTCCAGAGCCAAGTTATCATGCTTTTTTTTTACGTGGTAAAATCATCAAATGAGTCCTCTCACCCAAGGCAGGGCGGGAGGAACTGTCAGACTTGTACTGACTAAAATCCACGGTGTCCTTCAATAGCCCTTTACGTACTGGGGTCACGGTAATTCGTTAGTCCCGCGACCCCGGCAACTAGCCTCACATTAGCTTTTGTAATGATAAATAGCTACAATACGAGGCTGACATGTGGCATGCAAAGATAAAGCGGTGCGTATAATTGTACAACCAATAAACTTTGCTGGAAATAAAAAATATATTATGTAGAACACGCGAGCCTTGTGTTGTGGGCCTTTTTAGTATTATTAGGTTGGTATGGTGCTGGTTTGTTTCAAATGTTATTTGGGTTAGTAGAATAGAATATAATAGGAAAATATTTATTCGATATTGGACACACATACTCAGAAATAATAAAACAATACAATAAGAATTTTGCTGAGCATCTCCACACCAATTCAGCATTTGCTGGGTGAAAGAAACCCAGCGCTGGTTTTCAGTTGGCACAACGCAGTGACACACGGACGAGAAATTACCATGAAAATTAATGAAATACCATTATCTTGGAAAACTTCTACTCTCTCTCTCTCAGTTTGGCTGATACCACTAGATACGTCGTTGAAGAGCTCGTGCTTAAGTAATATCAGACCATCCACTACGCGCACATGCTGAGGGCGAGTAATGTGTGTCCGATCATGGACCATGCGCGTCGTATTCAAGCGCTCCTCAAAGAGTCAGCAATCTCACGGGGCCCCATAAGAGGCCTAACGCCAGCAAGCAAGGAAGCAAGGGTCAAAGGAACGTAAAGGCAATTGAAGGAACACGTTGGCGTTTAGACGGTACGAGTTTGACAGGCTCTTCCACTCCACCCAAGAAAGGAAGGGCGTGATACACTCTGTTGATGATTATACCACATAAAAAAAACATCGTTTAAATCGCACTTTTGTTCATTGTCTTGCCCTTCATTTCCATAACTTTCACAAGTGAAAAAAGGTGGCGACTACCAGAATAGAGCCGCGGCAATGAAACTCGACTAAGTCCCGGAGAATTAGTCTTGGATCCCGCAACGAAATTAATCAGTAAAAATAACGGATAATAATAATTTCTGACTTACTTCAAAATTACTAGCATCTATCAAAGATATGCCTAAAACTACAAACAGCACAACTACAAGACTACAACACGAGCACCTAAGCACATACCTTTTACCAAAAAACGCGAAAGCCTCTCCAATTTCACAAATGTGTTCACTTAAGCCACAAAACTCAACGACTGTGCCGATTCGCTCATAAAGTTCTAGCTCATATCCTTCTTCGGCGTTCGATGTAACATCACCACTTAGGCCTAACTTAACTAGAGCTCCTAGGACCTAGTGTAACCTTGGACGACCCTTTTACATAGCCATGTTTATGAGTTACGTCTCAGCCGTTTACACTCATTCGGAATTCTATTTAGCTTTATTTGGGTTCGTTGTTAGATGGATTAGTATTGTAGTTAGAAATTAGGTTGTATCCGTGACTTTACTTGGGAAAGTTAATTATGTAGGCCAGAATGTACGAAGGAAGTTGGAGAAGGTAGGAATCGTTTTCTTTGGCAGCTTAGTGCCCCTTTGCTGAGGTGTAAGCCTCCTTACTTTTAGCCACGTTATTGGCCAAAAGTATACTGATATTGACTGTTCTGATTCAGGTTTGTCACAAAGGTATTGTACACATACGTTTATTTTTATGTACTGACGATTTTTGTACAACATTATTGGATGTTTCAAATCGGACAAATAAATTAAACAAAATGATACGACTGTGGGTTTTCATAAGCTCACCACGTATGAAGAAAATTACAGGTTACACATTTTATTTGTAGGTATTTTTTGTTTGTGTCACTCCCCATGATGATGTTGCGGTTATTTTTAGTCTAAAGCCTGTAAGTAAGTCCTCCCTCCACCTAGTTAATTACAAATCTTAACATTTTTTTTAAGCCTGCTCTGGCCCACTCCGTGCTATAAACCTCCTGCGATTTCTCACGAGCCAGCGCGTCCTCCTTCCAGTTCCAGCGAAACCTATCCAGTTCGTCACGCCTTCTCCTTCGTGGCCCACCTCACTATCTATCTATCTATCTCACTATCTCGGGGCACCGGACATTAAACGTTGACCTTTACAATTTCCATTCTTTTTCTACTCCTTCCTGACTAACTAGTACTCTCTCAAATTAAGTATTTCCTAAACGATAGCATCTATCTCTTTTCTCATGAATGCTAAATCTTCTCCAGCATCAGCCCCGCCCTACACCATTAAAGCAGCTGATATTGCAATAGGGAATAAATTTAAGTGCCTATAACAATATTTGGATCGCGTGCGATGTGGGAAGGTGAATTAATACTAACAATTACTTGGGTAGCACGCACGAAAAAAACCGTTCAAATTGCTACTGTGCGTGATGGTATTAGACGGGGTTTGAGTGTTGAGAGGAGCGGGAGCGAGGAAGAAAGTCTCATTAATTTATTCTATCTTCTATTTTTTACTATTTTGTTTTTTTTTTCTCTTTGTTTAGTTTTCGCTCAACAATAGATATTTTCCAAATGTAACTCCGTACTGGTTTTTGTAAGGTGAAGAATAGATTAATAGTGAGAGCCCTGCCCGGCCATGGCACCCACAACACAAGTTTAATCTTAGTTTGGGTGTCAGTGGTACACTATGAGATTTATGCAATTTAAATGACCTACTGTCATAATATTTATTATTTATTTTATTTATTTATTTTCCACATCATCACTATCATTACAGGATTTTCCTAATTCAATAGTGTGGCCGCAATATTACAGTTTAATATAATTTGTAATAACCAAAAGATTCTATGTAAATTGCAATTTGTTGGAAATAAATATTTTATTTATTTATTTATTACTAATATAGAGAGACTACATAACCTCAATGTTTAATCAAAAACCTAGAGAAAAATCCGAATCAGTAAAATGTTACAGATTGACAACACATGGCTGGGAAAAGTTACTTAGAAACAACTTTCAACGAGCTTGTTTGCATTTTAGTTAAACCAATCAACATTTTGTTTAGTTTACCAATCTAAATTATTGTTAATTTGCTTTTAAGCTGAAAAACATTATTATCTCCCTGTTAATGGTACTCTGATATAGCGGTTTTGTAAAAGTGTTTGTTAAAATATTGTTAGCATATTATATTATTATTTATTATCCTATGCATTAGCAAAAGCAACCATTTACATTCAACAACAAGCTCTATAGCAACTTATTCTGCAGTAGTATCCATTTAGTATTTACCATTTACTATTTCACGCTCGCTTTCACTTATTACTCAGTCACCTACTTAACTCACCCTATAAATACCGATTGAATCGAACTTTTAAAAGCCTTCGATTTTATTATTTAAAAGGTTCCGAACTAATTATTGCATAATAATGAGTTCGATAATGAAGTAAAATTCAATTTTATGTTCATTATTATTTTATTAGATTTAATTATTTTGTTAAAAGTCATCGGAATTAACGACAGTTTTGTTTGCGCCTGTAATGAATGTAATGGCTTTCATCGTAATTGGAATTTGTATATTTTCCCTTTTGTTTTATGCTTTTGTTTTGAAACATAATGATCTATAAATGATTTTCCGAAATCTTCAAATCTTCTTTAGAAAGAAATGAAAAGATACTCTTTACTGACATCAGGCTTTATCGTAGATAGCCCAAGAGCACACATTAGTCCTGAGCCTCGTCAGCTAAGCATTTCCTTCTTAGTGTCAGCAACCGCAGCGATACTACAGCATTCAGAATTGTACTCTGATTATAAAATCACATTTCTAAGAGACGGATCTCCATACATTTTTCATAAAATAAAGCCCCATTTAAGGCACGACAAGCATCATTTAGCACCGTCATCCCGGACCCTGCGGCATCCCTCAGGACTCTTCATTGTTGGCAGAACATCTCTTATTAATGTCACAACCATTCGTTGGTACAAAGTTATACCCCCAAAAATATAGGTACCACGTTCAATTAGATCGCAGAGAACCCTCGTCAACGGAAAAATCCCCTACACTTGTATGTTCATAAATTCCTGCCACAATTTTGTGTAAGGAAGTTCTACAATCTGGATAAGTGTTCAGGATTTAATTTCCAAAAATCCTTATCATTAAAACAAAGTGGATTTGAAGTGGATGCTCGTTTTTCATCTTGATGGGGCAGGCTTGGGAGATTTTGGGAGAAAATCATGGCGGACTTGAGCGGGAATATTTTTTTGCTTACCGTAATTCAAGAATTGATAAAAAAATATTATCTTGTTTTTATTGACCTTACAATTTAATAAATCTGTGTTGCATTCTACTTCCAGTCTGTCTCATAGATACTACACAAAATTAAAGTGTTAAAAGCTCAAGTCAGAAATGTGTAGACAGTATGTCACATATTTTTTACTTACGCAAGTATACAATGTTACGCTAGTTACTAACATATTTTTAACTAGATTGTAACAACTTTATGAGCTGTAGTTCGTATTACATAATATTAATTGAAATATAATACTTGTTCTATTTTAGCTTGTATATATTGTATATTGTAGCTATTTCTGATTATTTAGTTTTTTCCGACCACTTTATTTGAGATCGTTTATCTTTCTAGTCAGATATATGCAATAGACTTAAAGGTGGATAAGATTATACTTTCAAAACTTCTTAGTCATTAAACAATGGACACGAATCAGACGGAATACAAATGCCTACCTCCAAAACAGCTGTTATAAACACCCAATGATCGATACACATCAATTAAGAACTTAGAGAATTACATTTCGACACCACCACCAGCATTCGGAATAAGTTTACGCAAATTGTAATTTCGCATGAAAACACCGATCAAAACGTCAAATAAATACAGACAAAGTTGGATGTAATCAATCATCAAGCGAAAGTCACAGTGTCAATAACTTTGTTTGTCCTTCTTGAAAACCCTGACATAGATAAATTAGTGGAGTAACTTCGTTTTCAACTCCTGAACTGATTAATGATAATGGAATATATTTTGGAAAAATGCTTTCAGTAACTTCAAGGTAATTGTTGGCTGATGGGATTTCTAGAAGGTTCTATCGAGATTTGGGTTCGCTATCAATAATTTAGTGGAAATCGTTAATGTTTCCTGATTATTTTAGTTGGTTACCAACGAGTAAGCGTGGGCGTGATGAATTTTGTAATAGATTACCCATTTTCAGTAGTTCAAGGTCATTTGTGGTTCTTTGATAGTCGATAGAAGTAATCAGAAGCCATTGAAGTTTGACAATCTTTCTTGACAAAGGGATCTGAAATTGTGAAGTTTGGATAGGATACATTTAGTTAGGCTTGATGTCCGACATAATTGGGAAAAAGATTCATAATAACAGATAATACAATAATCCCTTAAAACAAGACGCTAAGTGACGTTATGTAGCAGCCAAATGGCCATGTGAACTAACCGAGACTAAGGCGTCGCTTGTTTTGTGAACTCCCAGTTAATTCCCGGTCTGTTTGCTTCCGAAGTTTAGCTGAGTCTAGTCTGAGAACACAGAGCACAGAACCACTGTATCGAGAGTGCTTAGACACGGCAGTACGACACACCAGAATATGCAGGCCTCGTATTCTATTGAAACTCTTTACTATGCTGGACCAGCCAGAGGTTAAAATGAGACTGTTGATTTACAGGCCTCTTTACTAATTCGTGGTGCCAAAAGTGCGTCCCCAGCAAACCACCAAAATCTATATATATAAAAACGTTATGTTGGTTTGTGTATGCTTCAAAAACTCAAAAAGTTCTGCACCGATTGAGCTGAAATTTTAGCATGATATATAATCCGCATCAAGGATGGTTTTTATCAATTTTTTTTTTAAATCAGTTTTTTGTGCCACAGCGAAGCGGGGCAGGGTACAGCTAGTTAATTTATATAAATTCACTATAATATTTGTAAGGAAGCAATGATTTGTGTCCTAATATGAGTAAGCGAGTGACACCCTTTGTTTTTATGGCATGTGTTGATAATACCTACATGAAAAAGCATTTACATTGAAAAGAGAAAACTCCCTAAACGTGCATGAAATGGTACATATGATTTTCAGATTCGTAAGCGATTTGAGTGACTGGTTGACAGATTTTGCGCGGCATGGCAGAGCGCATCTATCGATTTAAATCTTCACTACTAAGAAACCTCCGTGTTCTGTGGTGTGTGCAAGTCTTAGGAAGTGTCGGTTAGTTTCGAAAGTAACTGCGGATGCAAGTTTTCAAGTCTCGGCTCTTATTGTTGACCTTTTTGTCTTTTATTTCGTTCATTGAATCAAATAAGCTTGGGTTGGGTTCGCGGAAAGTTTTGAGCTAACTGGGTTGTTCGGTTTGTTGTATGGTCTTTGAGATAAAACTTGGTGTTTATCGGTATTTCTAGGTCGGTTTTTGTTTTGCTTTGGATTCTACAGTTTTCATTGATGATTTGATACAGAATTATGGAAGAGTAAGGCTGTCTTGAAATGTTCTATTACATATTTGAGATGGGTTTACTCTTTTTTTTTTCATGGTAATATCAAATGAGTTCTCCCACCTATAGGGAGGAACGGGAGGGACTGTCAGACTTATACTGACTAAAATCTACGGTGATCTTTCAATAACCCTTTACGTTCCAGGATCACACTTACCTGATGAGACTGGCAATGGGTTTGTTCTTGACTCTAGTCCAGATAAGAGGTAACACAGACAAAACCTACGAAGCCTGAAGCCCGTTCGATGTAACGTACGATGCGTGTTGTATGCGTTCGAAAACACAGATGCAGGTAAACAGTTCATCTCCTTTATGCCTTTGTAACAGACCGGCTAAAGCGAAGCGTTTCTGAACCGATACCGAACCGAAGCGAGACGTCAGCGAGACGTCAGTCCGATAGTTCTGTCACGCTATCGGATCGCTTTCGTGTTTCTATGTGACTGGATTCAAACAATTCCATACATTACAAATAAAAACGTCACGCTTCGCATTCGCCACGCCAGTCTGTTTGACAAAGGCTTTACTGTGCGCATTATAAGACACGTTTGGAAACGCTTAGTGCAAATTAGTGGAATAGAAACAGTGTAGTGATTGTAACTTGGAGTGCGTCTAGATGTCTGATAGTACCTAGAAGAGGGCCGAGGGATGAGGCTGTAGAGTTAATGGGCATAACCACCAAAGTACAAATCTGTAGAAGACAAACAAAAGGCAACATTGCGGCGATGAGCCAAGCTTTTTAATTTTGTAGTGTTTGGTTTCAGTAAGAAGCTAGAATAACCTGAATACCCATCTGAAGATCGAAAAATCGACTAGCCGTTTTTAGGCAGAGAATTTGATACCTGTTACACAAAAACCAATCTTATTATCACCTGAAAGGAATTTATTTTCCATCGATTTGTTAAATACGAAAACCTATTTGTTTGTTTCTATTTGATTCCATTTACATTATTGCCAGGTCAGTTGCTGTCCTTGAAGGTAACGAAGCGTATTGATGAAGTGAGCATGAAGAAATGGAGACGGCTCGCTGGAGGTCTCGATCGTTTCATTTAATTTTATATTTTTCTTTGTAGGCTTCTTTTTTATTTTTTTGTATATTCGTATCTGATTTGATGAGACCAACTTACACGGGTTGATTGAATGGTAAGTTGTAGAGATTTTATTGGCAGATAGGCATCTTATAATCTGCCTAGCCCCCCTCGCTGAGACTGGTTGTCAGGCTTTTGGAGGACCACTAACTACCTGTAACGACTGTCAAAGGTATACAAATGACAGACGTGACCGTCAGGCTAACGTCACCCATCCATCGACCGACCTAGGCAAACATGGTTTACCTTGAAGATCAGCCCGTGCGACTGTTATAACTTAACTACCAGATCCTCATAGGCATCTAATACATGTGAAATACTGAAATTTAGCTGCGATGGGTAACACTGATACTCGGTCATAAGCAGACTGAAAAACAAAATCTCTTGAAATAATAACTTTTTTGTACCTAATTTTTTTTTTGTAATTAATACTGCTGGGTTCTCACGGCGCGTGTTATCATGAAACACGCCGAGGCACGGGCACAACTGAGCGAGCGCGATTCGTCCTCTACGGATCAGATTCGCCAGGCCAAGCCGGGCCACGCTATTGCTTTTACACGGCGCGTGACGCGTCACGATTTGTACTATTACGCGCCGTGTGAAGCGAGCATTACCAACTAACGTCTGCTCACCAAAGTCTGCCACATAACGGTACTCAACTCCAAACAATTTAATTTCGCCAAATAGTTCTATGTCTACTTAACATAATTGAACACTGTTTTCCGTGTCGCATTATTGTTTGACAAGATAACGACTGGTTTCAATTCAGTCGCATTCAATTGTTCCATGAAATTATATTCAGAGCTAACATGATGCTTGTTTGAAACTGTTGGCAAAACTATTTAGAAATGGTTGATCGAAAAGGAAAAGGGAGTGTAGAAAAGAAAACTTATATGGAGGTGATTACTTAAAATAATGATTTTTTGAAGTGAAAACTTCTTTAGCGGCGTTGTGCACTTTTTCTGGAATGGGTAAAAAATGTTAAACTCGCGTCAGGACACGTGACCTGATCGAAAATTCATAAGAGGGCGCAGGGCGCTTGCACGAATGTTCCTGTGTGTTTATTACTATTCAAGTTTTCACTTCTGCCGGCACTCCCAGAGTGGAAACCGTCATTTTTTTTTAACTTTTAGTTATAGTATTACATTTTCCCCCTTTTTACAAAGTTAAAACATTTCTGTCGAACACTTGTCTACAAAAACTTTTCCCATTTTTACAGTTTTTTGGATGAGTGTTTTTTTATCGTGGTAAGATCATCAAATGAGTCCTCCCACACTACTGTCAGACTTGACTGACTAAAATCCACGGTGTCCTTCAATAGCCCTTTACGTTCAACAGAGTTTTTAATTTTTGTGGTACGACGGTTGAACTTTTTCTGATTTTATGTTTATTTGTCAAATGTTTGCCTTCTATTTTGTTATGCTTGGATTTTTTGTTATTTTATTTTCAGAACAAATCAGTTTTCCAATAAAAGCAGGCAAATTGGCAATAAGTTTTATTTTCCTTATTTTTAGTGTTTTTTAAGTAACTTATGAAAACATTACAAATACAATGTTTTGTGAAATAGTATGTAGTGATTTATTATTATTGTTTCTTTTTTTTCATGTGGTGTTTACCTTTAAGTAATTGTTGCACTATGTTAAGTTTAAATGCCTAACCTAATAAATAAAATAAAATAAATTTGAAAAACACAGAATATTTAATAAAAATACATAACTACAAAAAAAAAAACGACGGGTTGCACTCTGGGAGTGCCGGCAGAAGTGAAAACTTGAATAGTAATTGTTGGAAATATCTTGTGAACAGATTTTAGTAAAACTCGCAAAAATGGTTGACTTTTTATTTCAATAATTTTCCAATGTGACGTACATCTTTTATAAACAATGTTACCTAGCAACGTCACACGAACATTCACGCAAGCGCCCTGCGCCGTCCTACGCTTTTTCGGTCAGGGCCACGTGTCCTGACGCGAGTTTAAGATTTTATACCCATTACAGAAAAGTGCTCAACGCCGCTAAAGAAGTTTTCACTTCAAAAACTATATTACATGAAAAATCTATCAAACCAAATATAAACAGCAAGATTTAATCACTAACTTATATAATAATACTAACTTTGTAAAAACATTACGCCGTTTCTGCGAACCATACTAATCAAAACAATACCGTGACAAATTGAATTAAAGAACCTCATGAAGGCTCTGACGTTTATGTCACAGCAGTCAGCATCCAATGAATATTTATGTGCAAGAGTGCCGATCATGTCAGTGGGTGGCGCGCAATGTATGACATCATTACGTAACTGTCATTGTTTGGCAGCTATGTGCTGTGTTTTGGTGTCAGATTTTTTAATGTTGTTGTAGAATCTTAATGATTATAATTGCTTTTTTTTATAAAACTTTTCTCCACCAGGAATTTCTCCTGTAACGTGGGTGCGTTTATAAACATAGAAACTCACGTGCTCAAACACCCATATCCGTTACAATAAATTAATTGTAAATCATGCAAAAGTTTTCATCAGCTTTTTCCCATCCACTGCGCGGTTATTTCGTCTACGAATGGTTTTTATTTATCCTCTCTTGTCCCACTGCTGGGCATCTTTCTCCAGCTAATCTGGGATGGATGGAAATTGTTTTTTTGAAGTGAAAACTTCTATAGCGGCGTTGTGCACTTTTTTTAGAATGGGTAAAAAATGTTAAACTCGCGTCAGGACACGTGACCTGATCTAAAATTCGTAAGACGGCGCAGGGCGCTTGCGCGAATGTTCGTGTGTGTTTATTACTATTCAAGTGTTCACTTTTGCCGGCACTCCCAGAGTGCAACCCGTCGTTTTTTTTACTGTTCTTGCAGATGCAATAGCTGTGAATTCAAGCGAAAAAACACTCAATTTTTATTTTTGTGCAACCGCCATGTTACCACTTTACTACCCTTGGTTGACTGGTAGAGAATGACTCAGGCATGAAGACCGCCTATGTACCATTTGTGTTGCATGAAGTTTAAATAAATAAATAAACACCCTAAACCAAAGAAATAAATCTAAAAAAACGGGTGATAGAATGCAAAAGGCTACAAACAAGAACCGAACAGTTTTCTCGGAACAACCACTTCTTACTAAAGACAGGTGGATATTGAAGTTTAGGAACGCTTTAAGCGGACTTTGGAAAACTACGGGAGGGCTTAAAGCGCTGAAGAAGCACGACTTCTCCGGTATGTTTTAGGTAAGTACTTTATTAGTGTTAATCTTTTTATTATTCGCTTAAAATATTAATGTTTTTCCGATTAAGTAGCATGGTATTGGTGTTCTCAATAACTGAAGACTCTCTTCAAAAATTTAAAAATAACATTTGAAGCTACACAATGATAAAGCACAGATTGATCTTCGAGGTTAAGCAAATTACCAAGGTTACAAAACACTTATCAAGACTGGCCTTTTTATCTTTTTATCATGGTTGAATCATCAAATGCGTCTAGGAAGACTCATTTGATGATTCCTTCCTGCCTTGGGTAGGAACCCAAGGCAGGAATTAAGGGACTTTCAAACTTGGCAGACTAAAATCTACGGTAGTCTTCAATAGCCCTTTACGTTCCAGTATCACAGTTACCTGATAAGCCAGTCCCGCCACCACCTAGGCTGGCCTGTGGAACAGTTTGGCAGCACAGATTAGAGAGTGTGATGGAACTGAGATCCAATATCTCATCTTCACAACATTACTGGCTAATATCATCATTTTCTTCCATTAGCACTATTTCAATTATATTAAACGACACGGTTGGCGCAGTGGCTGAGTGATCGACTGCTGTGCAGCGTGTCGCGGGTTCGATCCCCGCACGGAACAAATATTTGTATGATCTGCAAGTTGATGTTTCGGGTCTGGGTGTTTGTGTATGTGAGTTTCTATGTTTGTAAACGCACCGACGATACAGGAAGAAATTCCTAGTGTGGGGAAACGTTTTTTAAAGAAAAAAAAAAACTCGGAAGAAAACCAACATTACCTTAAACACGAAACAAAAGGACCACAGTCTCAGCAAAGCATTATTTACGGTTTCCGTCCAAAACGAACCGGATCAAGTGCCATTTCCAAGTTCAAAGGTCTCAGCCTTACTAATAAAATATAAGACATATGTCCTATAAGCTATTACGATAAAACAGTACAATGAAACAACAGGCCATTCGATAACAAAAGTATTTGAGTAATCGAAACTTTACTAAACCGGTTCGTACGGTCCGTACCGAGCCCCTATTTTGGACGTATTGATTTTTATTGTCGAATTTGTTATTTTAAATCTATGTTAGCTATTTTATTGAAATCTATGAGAGACCTTTTTTATCGTTTTGGTAATCTCAATCAGTTTTATAAAAAAAACTTCATTTGGTAGTTTTAGTTTTATCTTACTAATTTATAATACAGACACTAGGACATTTAGCCACCCCAATTTGTCGAATAGAAGGTTCATGTTCGACTGAGAAAATTTGTCAGATTACGGAACTTTTTTAGGAGAAATATCATTTGGAATTTTGGTTAAGTAGGTACTGATTAAAACCTTATCTTAAACTAGCACCGGTACACGGGCGGCGCGACACCCCGCCGCACCGGTTACACATGTTACTTGCTGATAATCTAGCTACTTACAAGTGAAAAAATTGTAAAAATTAGATTAGTATTTTTTTGTGTATAACCATACAACAAACTAAATCTTATATTAGCACTAGCTTCCGCCCGCGACTCCGTCCGCGCGGATGTCGGTCTTCGCGTGGATGGTTTATTTCCCCATTTTGAGTAACTCTGACAATGACATCTTATAAATATTACGGCGCTGAATCCACTGCGGGTAATGCAACGTGTGTTCGCGGTTCTACAGAACAACGTCTATGAATAAAACTGAAAAATAAGATTTTTTTTCTACGTATTTTTCCAGGATAAAAAGTATCCTATGTTATGCCCAGGATAATAAGGGATAATTATACCAAGTTTCATCGAAATCGAACCGTTAGTTTTCACGTGATGCCTGCACAAACAGACAGACAGACAGACAGACAAACATTTTTTTAATCATATATTTGGGTTTGGTATCGATCCAGCAACAACCCCCGCTATTTATTTTTTCAATATTTTCAATGTACAGAATTGACCCTTCTACAGATTTATTACTTATATGTATAGAAGATTAGAGCGTTTTATAATCATCTTTTCTTAAAGGTTTTTTTTTCTATCTTATCCACTTTTGATGCGATTCATAATAAAATACAAATCCTTAGCAATCATATCCATGACTGAACAACTGCCTAATAACAATAATATTAGGAAGTTGTTCAGTAACGAGTAATTTAATTCGGTAACGCAATCTACCAGAATAAGCCTCTCAAAATGTTTGGGCATTAGTCTTTCTCAAAATTTCTATAGGTCACAGTAATGATAAATAGTTAAAGTATTTGTACGAATGGCCGATCTTTTGACGTAATTTATACGCATTTATACTTCCCTGACGTTAAAGCGTGGCTTTGTTTGCATTTCAAAGCGGAAGGAAATTGATATTTCTAATTTTGGCAATGACTTATCTTTTACTATTATTAAGGTTATGGGTAACTTACCTTGAGATAGTAATCATACTAGTTTGTCAAAGCCGGTCATATGACAGCACGGTTAGCGCAGTGGTTAAGCGATTTGACTGCTGCGCTGCGTGTCGCGAGTTCGAATCCCGCACGGAACAAATATTTGTATGACCTACTAGTGGTTGCTCCGGATCTGGGTGTTTGTGTATGTGAGTTTCTATGTTTGAAAACGCACCCACGACACATGAGAAATTCCTAATGTGGAGCAACGTTTTGAAAAAAAAAATATCGCCTCATTTAAGTCCATTGCTTGAACCGAAGATGTGAATGACATAATTTTCTTCCCTATTCTAAAACGTTCAACTACGTAGCCATTTTGTTTAACCTCTCGGGCGATTTATAATTGAAAATGATAAAAATCAACGTCCAATGAGCGAGTGTCTGTTATGTACAGACGTGTGTACGTAAGGCGTTGGGGCGTTTTCGCTTATGTACACCCGGGTGTACGTAACGCGCCCGAGAGGTTAATGCCAATTTACCCCATTGGCATTAGATTATTGGTCTCTCGTCTTTATATCTAGATTCTGACTCGACCAGTGTTAGGTAAATTACTCAATTGAGATTTAATCTCCAAATCAGTTTAATTGAAACACCTTCAACTGCTTGAACGGTTTATTTCACTTTGTTCACCCAGGTTATCCTCCCTCCTATTACTTAAATTGAAATTTTTCGTACCCATTTCGCTTGGTCGCGGGACTACGAATTACCGTGACCCCGGAACGTAAAGGGCTATTGTAGGATACCGTGGATTTTAGTCAGTATGAGTCTGACAGTCCCTCCCGATCTGCCCTGGGTGGGAGGACTCATTTGATGATTTTAACACGACAAAAAAAAACCATTTCGCTTCTTTATTGGCTCACTTACTCTTTACTACTCAAAAGAACCATCCCATCCAATTTTTAAATAAAAATCATGATATTCATCCAAAAAGAAACGAAACCCACAGAATATCGTTCCCGAAACTACCTCGTTAAGCATAGTTAGGCTATCCTGACGCGACAATCAGTGAATCTATAAGTATGTCAACAGGGAAACAGGCTAATGCCGTGCAAACAGCGCTATGCGGGCCTCCATTGTTGCGATCGTCGAGATCCGTTCAGTTCAGATGAAAAGGATCAGTATCGGTGTTTATCTTTGGAGTTTGTTTAAAGGCTTTGTTAATTGCCGGATTATTGTTAAAGGTTTTAATTTTGGGTCTGTTTCTTTTTTTGTTATGCATTGTTTAGAGTTAGGTACGTATCAGGTATCTTTGATGTCTCGCTGCTTTAAATTTTAATAAGCTATTTGACTATTTAAAAAATATCAACTGACGGAAATGCCCAGAACTACTATGGAATATGTTCCCCTTAATACGTGCTACATCTTGCACATTCTAAAGTCCTGCATCGGTCAGCCAGTCCAGTGACTGAACCTATGCGTTCAGGTATGTTATTGGCAATCCAGGACTTATTGGATTTCATATTGTCGACACTAATCATAATTCTATCACCATTTTAGTCGGACAATGCCCTTTGCTATCATCAACCTCTCAAACATCAATAAAATCTGTCTACTTTGTGGATGTATTGTAACCCAGCCACGACTCAAGAACTATTACTATAGTGGGGGAAAAAAAACCGCATGCTCATCACCCCATCCTGGGTCTTTTAACGTTTCCTCTAACGATATCTTGGGTAGATACTTACCACACACCAAGCGATCCAATCCATTCACCATACCCATCAAGTACTTTAATCTCTTAATTTTTATCACATACTCTAACGCCCCATTTATCACGAAACTTGACAGACAGCCGTCAAACTAATTTATGTGCAACATAACAAATTCTTGTGTTTATAACACATTTTATTTTATCTTTAACGTCGGCTGTTACTCTAATACTATTGTGGAGAAAGTCCGAAAATTATGTCGTCTATGTAGGAGGTTTATTTTGTGTTTTAACTTACATTGTTTGTTTTAAGATTGTTTTACGGTCGCTAGCATCACAAATCACTGTTTAGTGCTTAAATGAATTAAAATCAACGTTCTGTTTCTGTCAAATCGCTAGAAGATAACAGAGACGAAATAATGTACATTATTAATTATGATACTTATTTTGTGCTTTCAGTGCCTAATGTTTTGTAGAATGAATAATATAGGTACTAGGTACATTAGGGACATTATAAATATATAGCAGGTACTAAACAGAAACTAATTAAGTAAGTAGGTACCTAGTCTTTATTTTCGTTAGCAATATTATTTTCTACTAGAATTTAAATCGAAATGTTTGACTGGCAGACAATTAATTGTTAAACAGTTCGCTAATTATGCTATCATTAGCCTCATTACTATTTTAGATTCCATTTTCATATAATTTACCAACATAAAACATTGGTGGCTTTGGCTTATGAATTACAGATCGGGGGTTCCAGGAAGCGGCAGACACATTTCTTTGGTGTGATTTAATTCATCAACAGTGCTCGCCAAGAAAAAATCGTGAGGCATCCGGCGTGTACATGACCTCCAAAACTCCATGAACTTCAAAAAAATGATACAGCTACTACCTGAACTGAGCCCATGTATCCCATCCATCCAGCTGCATCTAGTTAGACTGGAAGCTGACATCAACATTGTAAAGAAAAAGGTGGGGCAGATGATTACGCAAAGCGAAATAAGACCCTTCACACCTTTATTAATGCTGTAAATTACACAATCTATTATTTTATCATCCTGATTGATTATCTCATTACGTCAGGTGCTATAAATGCCAAGTTTTAATAGAAAACGTACAGCACATAAAAAATTTACTATACAACATTGCCGGGGAGTCTTGATTAACGGGCGTTCGCGGACTTTACCTAATTAAGGCTGTTTTATGATCAAGTGACTTCCAACAGAAATAGTGGGGTAATTCGTTTGTTAATACTTCCCTGAAATACCTAACATTAAAGTGAACAAACGAAGTGGGAATGAGACAGACGTTGAGACGGAAGGCATTTTTGCGTCGGGTTTCGGCACTACCTACCTCGTTTTCGAAGGATTCTTTGATCATCATTAAAATAGTTTAGAATAAAATATAATAAATAATTTAGTAAAATACAAAACTGTCTAATAAGAGTTATCGTAATAGTCAGCAACTTAGTAATTTTGGAAGTAAGTCAGGAGTTCAAAAGAAATTTCATATTTAAAAATATTGTTTTAATAACAGGCACTAATTTACAAAATTCTAAGGCTCTAAGACTGAAGAGAAGAACCATTACCGGACTTACAATTCTCACAAAGACTTTCTCTGATCAATAAGCTTTGTATTTCATTTCTAACTATTAATTTTCTAATTGGGTTTAATTTTCTTAAAAAAGGTACTAGACTTGTAACGAAATGTAGATCGTCATCTATTTCTTCATTGACTTCATTAGTTCTTCCTACGTTATTTATGTATGATGAGACTTCGGCCTCTGAAGGCCTTTTCACTTTAGCTGGAACTGAAGGCGCATTGTTATATTCTGCAGGTCTTTTAACACCTTTGTCAATACATTCGTCTTCATCGTCAAGTATTTCAATTTTGATAGGTTGAGTTGAGAGCTGATCTAATGCATTTCGATCTGGAACTCCAGGATAAGTGTTAGAAGGTTCTTTTTCACAATTATCATATGAATTACTGTTCGTTGTTTGATCTGCATACAAATCATCTTCAAAGACTATTCGGTCTTTCTTCCTCAAATCTTCTTCATGTATATCAATGTCTTGAGCGGGAGAATTACAGTTTTTGGAATTTTTTGATAAGGTGTCTCGCAGGAACATCATTAGCTCGAAGTGCATCCACTTGCCTCTATAGTATTCGATGTAGGGCTTCGTAGGGTTGCCAAATGGGATGATTACTTTTTTCAGTTCTCTTGTGAATTGGTCTCGTAAGTTCCGCCATCTACTTTTTACGAAGTCTTCTGCAAAAGGAAACAGCAAGTAAGTAATAAACCTGAGTGACTAGTAAATTTTAAAACACTAGCTTTTGCCGACGGTATCAATCGCTTGGATATCAAATATCACATAGGATTGAAATGCTTGGACAAAGTACTATATATGACATATGTACTAGCAAAATACTTTATGTGCTAATCCAGGTTAATGAGGTTTGTGTCCCTCTGAAATGTGAATGAAAAAGAAAAATAGATCCATCCGTACATCTATTAAAATAAAAAATACGTGTGACACTCGGGGACTGCCACGGTAAAGCTATTCCATAGCATTTTTTATCAACTTAGTGTGCGTTACCCAGGCAAAATGTTTTGCTTTAGAGAGATGAGACTTAAACAAATAATTAGTGTATCATGAGGAGCAATTTGTTTACTAATAGCAAAATTTGTTTGAATTGTAGTTTTTAAGTTATTTAAGAAAAACAAATTTTGCTGGAGTAACGTTTGAAACGTTACCCAGGCAAAATCGTCTTTCAAAAATTAGTTTCAGCACGGAACCAAATACATGAATAGATAGCTTTTGTTGAGTAGTAAATGTTTATAAATAGCAAAATTTGTGTGTGGTATAGTTCTTTAGTTATTTAAGATTTTGCTGCGGTAACGTTTTGGGATTTCCCAGATCTCGAAAACGGCTCAACGCAGAAGTTTGAAAAAAATACCAATAAAAGACCTTAATTTGTTTAAATTTGTTTAATCATTAGTTTTTGATTTGGTTGACGTAAACCAATGTAATTAAATGGTTTCAAAAATCAGAAGAAGCGGGTTTACATGTAAACCAATACACTTATAACCAAATAAACAGCTGTAAAAAATACCCGTGGTTCGACGCTTGTTTACAGCAGACATTTTAGATTTCATACTTTACACGTTAAGAAGATAAAAACAAATTTGATTTATTTTAGACTGGTCGTACTTTAGCGATCGAATACGCAGTTCCCATAACATTAAGAAACATGGCATACTTTAAACAAATTAAAATGATTCATGAAAATTCTTTCCTGTTAATTTCAGCCTTGAATTACGGCTCTAATGAAAGTTATCTCAAAAACAAGAATATGTCAGCAATTCTCTAATAAGCCGACCAAATTGAAAAGGTCACGTAAAAGCGACTGCACCGTACGTACGGGTAATCTTCGCAAATTAGCAGCTTGGTAACCGATGTTTTGTACAGTTAAGCAGAAAAACGTTATTCGTGAAGCCGATTTTTTAATATTTTTTAAGTGCAGTACCATATTACACAATTTTTACTAGTTAATAAAAGTGTAATATCATAGTGTATAATTTATAGTGTGATTTAAAACAATACAAACATATATACATGTAGCTATATTTTTAGTACTTAATTTGTTGTTTCTGTTAAACCAAATGTTTTATTTTGATACCACAACGCAAAGCCACGCTAAAAACGTTTAAACGTTCTTGATGCTAGTCAGAGCAGCGCGCATCGCTGTGTGCAATGCAACGCAACAGCTATATGCCTTGTCTTACTTACTCTTTAGCTGTGAGTAGTTGAGTACGCTCTATCTATGGGTACGCTAGCTCCGACCGAACCAATGAAACAATCAGTCGTGAACCAAGTGTTTTGGAGAGAAGTGCTTGTGGTTTATGTGTGTGTGTACGACGACGTCTTTGAACGATGTGAGTATTAAATGTTTTTATTTTACAGTACAGTTGTGTTTCAGTATAAAATAGTCATTCAGCGTAAATTAATGTACGCTTTTTGGTGTGAATCAGAATAAAGAAAACTCGTCAAATGTGACCCAAAACACAATTAGCCCCGGCACAAAAAAAAACTTTGCCATTTTCTTCATTACAATTAGGAAAATATAGTATATAGTTTTTTTATCATTTCAATGGCTATCATGGAAATATTGAACCAGAATATCGCGCAAAATATGAAATATTATTGTTTTACGACAGACTCATCTCTTTATTGCTTAATGTATCCAAATATTAAAATTAAGTAAGTAGGTTATAACTTATCTGTGATTTTTCTCTAAAAATGTTGATGCTAAGGCAAAGCAATACATATAATTTGTATGAGACTGATTTTTTAAATAAAAATAATGAATCTTAACCATTTTATTATTTTAACTAACCTGACCAGAAAACTTTTGTATTCAACTGTACTAACAAAACATCTATATTATCCTGTTCATTTCAGATGGTTGCGCTTATGTATGGTGCGGTCGCTTTTATGTGACCTTTTCAATTTGGTCGGCTCATTAGAGAATTGCTGACATAATCTTGTTTTTGAGATAACTTTCATTAGAGCCGTAATTCAAAGCTGCAATTAACAGGAAGGAATTTTCAGGAATCATTTTAATTTGTTTAAAGTATGCCATGTTTCTTAATGTTATGGGAACTGCGTATTTGATCGCTAAAGTACGACCAGTCTAAAATAAATCAAATTTGTTTTTATCTTCTTTATGTGTAAAGTATGAAATCTAATATTTCTGATGTAAACAAGCGTCGAACCACGGGTATTTTTTACAGCTGTTTATTTGGTTATAAGTGTATTGGTTTACTTGCAAACCCGTTTCTTCTGATTTTTGAAACCATTTAATTACATTGGTTTACGTCAACCAAATCAAAAACTAATGATTAAACAAATTTAAACAAATTGAGGTCTTTTATTGGTATTTTTTTCAAACTTCTGCGTTGAGCCGTTTTCGAGATCTGGGAAATCCCAAAACGTTACCGCAGCAAAATCTTAAATAACTAAAGAACTATACCACACACAAATTTTGCTATTTATAAACATTTACTACTCAACAAAAGCTATCTATTCATGTATTTGGTTCCGTGCTGAAACTAATTTTTGAAAGACGATTTTGCCTGGGTAACGTTTCAAACGTTACTCCAGCAAAATTTGTTTTTCTTAAATAACTTAAAAACTACAATTCAAACAAATTTTGCTATTAGTAAACAAATTGCTCCTCATGATACACTAATTATTTGTTTAAGTCTCATCTCTCTAAAGCAAAACATTTTGCCTGGGTAACGCACACATCAACTTATGCAATTATAATTATTTATTTTATTTATGAAACAAAAAGAAAAAAATATCGCATTCCGCGAATATTTAACAAGAATAATCATCCCATCGTTGCTCTATAGGAAGTTACTGTACTAATTAGGCTATGGTCAGCCACGTCAATCAAGTGAAACGTCAAGAAATAAAAATTATTCATTAAAATTTTATTCATTCACGTTGACATGAAAAGTGTTACAGTGACAGTGTTTTTTTTCGTATATCTGTTATTTTATATACTTTATATGGGTTACTTATTTACTAATTAACTCCTTGGTCGCAAGCGCAACTGCCAGGGGGGGCCAGGGCCCAGGTCCTGGGTTCGATTCTCGGGTCAGGCGAAGTGTTATCGGGAGTTTCCATCAGGATTTTTTCAGTAACTGTCATGGAATCTGTATTTTTATGCCCGGTTCACGACTAGGCACGCCCCTATTACATGAGATGTGTACTATTAGGTACCCCTTTCCCTGACCCTTGATGATTATAGGCGTGATTATGATCTTGTATTTACTAGTTTCGTTGATATTGACAGTTTTCCAAAATCACGATGATGCTTACTAATCTAATTACGATAAGGTCGATAATAAGCAACCAAATAAATACCACACCATAATTATAAATCATTATTTAGAGGATAAAAATGCACGGGAAGAGCAGCTTACTGCTCCAGTTAAATTCACTCTGTGAGTGTTCAAGTTCTTTAAAGTTAAGTTACGAAACAGTGACTGTCATTTGTAGATCTTAGACCATCATAATGGCTATTCGGAAACCCAAAGCTGACAACCAGTCTAATAAAGAATATCGTAATAGCCAGAAACTTAGTTATTTTGAAGGTCAGTCAGGAATTCAAATAAATAATCATAATTATTTAAAAATTGTTATTTTATTTTCAGGCACTTATTTTACAAAATTCTAAGACTGAAGAGACGAACCATTACCAAATTTACAATTATCACAAAGACTTTCTTTGATCAATAAGCTTTGTATTTCATTCCTAACTAATAACTTTCTAATTGGGTTTAATTTTCTTAGATAAGGTACTAGACTTTTAGCGAAATGTAGATCGTCGTCTATTTCTCCATTGACTTCATGAGTTCTTCCTACATTATTTCTATTTGATGAGACATCGACTTCTGAAGTTCTTTTCATTTTGGCTGGAACTAGAGTCACATTGTTACGTTCTGCAGGTCTTTTAACAACTTTGTCAATGCATTCGTCTTCATCGTCAAGTATTTCAATTTTGATAGGTTGATGAGGGAGACGACTTAATGCATTTCGATCTGCAACTCTAGAACAAGTGTTAGATGGTTCATTTGCATAATTATCAGATGAATTACTGTTTGTCGCTTGATCTGTTAATACATCATCTTCAAAGGTTCGTTCTTTTTTCACCATATCGTCTTCATGTATATCAATGTCTGGATCAGGAGAGTGACAGATTTTGGTTTTCCCTAGTAAGGTGTCACGGAGAAACATCATTGCCTCGAAGTGTATCCACTTGCCTCTATAATATTCGATGTAGGGCTTCTTAGGGTTGCCATATGGGACCTTTACTTTTTTCAGTTCTTTTGAGAAATGGTCTCGTAAGGTCTTCCATTTCTGTCTTACGCTACGTTCTGCAAAAAGAAACAGTACGTAAGTAATACATCGGAGTGATCAGTAAATGTTGAAATACTAGGTTTTGCCCAAGGTCTCCACATGGAAGTCGAATGTCCCATAGAAACGAAATGGCAAATGTTGGCATATATGCTATTTGTGTCAAAATTTCATTGAAAGGTGAATGAATGAGAATTATTAAACCATCTTGGTTTTTCAGTAGCAGCCACGGAGTCTGGACTGGATTGGCTAGGTTACTTACATGGGGATTCAAAACATAACTTTCTATATGTGGGTGCCTTTTACCTAGGGGCATTTTACTACTAATGAAGTTATTTTGAATCTTATTTCAATGAATTTAGAGTTCATGTTACTTCATTTCAGATACCACGATGCCGCGACGTGCCGCGGGATGCTGTGACGTGCCGAAATATGCTGTTTCATTCCACGAAACGCTATGTCACTTTGTCTCGAGGAATTATGATTGGTAAGCCAGTTGAAATAAGGTTCTAACTTAAGGTCCAGCGGTCATTTCGGTTAAGGCGCTGAATGAAGCTAATCTGTAGGTAGTCACGGTGGTGAAGCAGCGACGGGGAAATTGTAAGAAGAAATGTAAGTACTTAAGTCATTTTGCAGTTTTAATTGAATATTTAAAAAATTACAGTACTGAGTTTAAAAATTTTTAGATGTCTTTAGTCCACGAAATTTCCTGTATTATAGTTTTTTTTTTTAATAATATTATGGTTGTCGCTGAAAAAATTGAGAATATCGAGACAAAAAAAAAAATTATCGTGGTCGAATTGAATTTGTTTTTCCTAGTTCTAGACCACTTTTGTAAATTGTTTATGTTTAAGTTTTATCTTTATACATTTGACTATACACTGTATTTTTTTCTGGCTTGTGGTATGTACAAATACGGCTAACTTTGCGACGAAAATCTAGACGTTTACGAAGTGTTCGCTTTGTACAGAGCCATAATGGGGCGCAGTCCGGTTCAGATCGCAGGTTCGGATGCCACGGCATGCCGAAGCACAGCCTGCCGTGTCACGGCACTTATTAAGTTCTAGCTTCTGCCCGCGGTTTCACCCGCGTCATGTTAGACGTTTGGCCCTATGGTCCCGTCCCGGTCAGTTCCCTTGAGGAGCACGTGGAACACGACGCACCGTGGCTCGGGCCTTGTCCTTTGTCGGACGGCGAGCTACCCATTACTCCCCGTCCGCAAGCGGCTGGAATATGCCCCGCGATTTGTTGCCCCGTGGCTGGGGCGATAGGTAGAGGATATCTTTTCCCGCACGCATTCCGACTGCTCCCCATTCACCGCGCCTGCCGCCGAATCCCTGAGGTACCTCCCGCAATAACCGTACCCGGGAGGACTTGCGTCAGGTTGAAGTTGAGGCTGAGGACGCCGTAGCGCATCTCCAACCACTTCTCAAAGATGATCTTACGACCGCAATCATGACTTGCCCAGGCAGTCATTATTTTATTGTAGTATTATTTTGAAACTATGATATCTCCTTAGATATTCATTAAAATCAAACGATGTCAAGGGCAATTTTGTTCAAAATCAAATGCTTGTGATGATTAACGTATTTATTTGGATAAGGATTAATATCATGTTAATGAAAATACCTTCGCAAATAATGAAGCTCTTTAAAATCAAATTTGATTTCCACAAAAAAGGTTATAGTGACTTAACCTTAAAAGATAGATATATGCTCTCGCGGACTTTATTTTAGAACTTTTCATGAGAAATAATTCCGTAGTACATAATTTTTGCGTATCTTTAACCGTTTACGCAGCGCACGCAACGGAAGCTCTCGAAAAGTAATTCATTTTCCCGATTTTGAAACATTTCTCACTGCTGCTCCGCTCCTATTAGTGATAGCGTGATGTTACATAGCCTATAGCCTTCCTCGATAATTGGACTACCCAACACTGAAAGAATCATTCAAATCGGACCAGTAGTTCCAGAGATTAGCGCGTTCAAACAAACAAACAATCAAACAAACTCTGCAGCTTTATAATATTAGTATAGATTAGGTACTAACTACCAAATACCTTCATTAAAATTATAATAAAATCAATCACATTTCAATTAACAACAAAATAAATTACTTAATTAGTAAAATCATAAGTGTCAATATCCCGAAACATACTATTTCAAGAATATCTTACTGTTATCAAGGGCAACGTTATTTTTCACTAATCAGTCGTTGCTCTTAAGTACTCTTAACTCATCTTCCAAAATCACGATGATGCTTAATATCATTGCAATAAGGTCGTTAATAAGCGAACAAAACTGTGCGGCGCAGACGCAGTGAAGTGACGTCATCCTTTTATTATAAGCACTGATAACCAACTGTCGTAACTTTACGCTTGTTATCCCCAAAGAATTTAGCAGAAATTTGCTTTATAGTACCTACTTACGATCGCATAATATTTTAGCCGGTTACGTTTTTCAAAAAATTACCGATGGAAAAGCTAAATAACACTTGGCCCGACTCGAATATCGAACCCAGGACCGCTCAGCAGTCACGCTTGGGATCACTTCACCTTTACATACAGCCAGACTTATCCTCCAAAAGACTACGACGTAAATAAACAATACAATTTAAACTCTATCCTCAAAATTATAAAGTTTAAAATTCACTAACGACAAACCGTAGCTTCTTTGTGCCGCTGCGGCGCTGAGCGTTTAGAGAATAGCGTTACAGGAACAACTTTCTGGGAAGTGCAACAGCTATGGGGCCGCGGCTGCGGCGGGCGGCGGCGACGTCATCGGCATGATGAAAGGAAACATTTGAGCTAGCGGCTGATATTGCAGCCCCGACAAGCCATATTCAACCTTATTTCAATTACTTAGCTCTCACATTCCTTTCACAACATGAAGTAACCTCTGCGTGTATTCACATGTGTAGTGTACGTAAAATAGAGGAATTTCAACGCTACCTTCATTGAAATAAGGTCGAAAATCATTTGTCCATAAATAATCGTTTGATAAGCCGCTGCCGCCGTGACATGGCAAGCATACCATGCCATCAGTGAACGCCGACCCAAGGGTCCTTAGTTTTTAATACCTATTTGGTTACGGAATTCCAAAAAAAAACTAGTGTTGTAACGAAAATGTTTGATTTTTCACATTCGCGAATGCTAATGCGGATGCGAACATTCGTTACATAATAAATACTAAGTAGGTATTATTAGGTACCTACATATGGGTCTACCGTATTATTTATGAAATTTTCTTAATCAAAACAAAACATAAATCAAAACATAGGCACTTTGATCTGAGCATAGGCACTAATTATTACAACATCACACTTGTAATCCACGAAGGGTTGGGTAGAGGTGGCGTAGCGTAACAGGTCCAACTCATATTTCATAAAATAAGTTGTTTATAAGTACCACGTAATAGGGGTAGGTACGCTTATTGCCGTCAACGGGGCACAAATCGACTCTGTTGCTGCCACCCAATAGCATTTTGCTTGAACTGGGAATCGAATTATAAACCCAGGGTAACATACTCGAGTCATGCTTACGACTTACTTAACGAGGCAGATAAGAAACAAGTTTACTTACTATTTTTATTCAGTACATGAGTTCCTATTCTCTCCCACTCACGCTCCTTCGCAGCTCGGTTATTATAATTCTTATCACTTTTGTCCCATAGCAAAGGAGTTTTCTCTACCTCTTTGATCAATCTTTGTTCTGTAATAAAACTTTCTGATCCAATGATATAAGTTACATTTTCATCGGAAGACATTTCTTTAGTATAATACCGCTTAATCCACACCAAATTATATCTTAATTTAATATTATTATGACATAAAATGACACGATCACGTTTGTTTTTCTGTTAAGTCCTTGTTACTTAGCAATGTTGCCATACATGTCAAATGGTCGAAGAGGTTATCACGAACTGTCACTTGTTTTATCGTTTGTTTTTATCACATTTCACTTTGGCCTAGCTACTCACAATAATAATAACAATACAACAACTTTTTAGTCCCAAAAATCTATTGAAATGAACTTAAAACTATTTAAAAAGGTACTAAATACGTGACGAGAACAACACGACAATCGGTGAACTAAAAATAGCAGTGCACTGATGCCAGCTCGCGCAGTCGATGCTAGCGATGCGGCCGCACGCCGACATGTTGTGTACGCTGTGTGTGTGAGTGAGGCAAGCGTCACCGCGCGCTTGTATAGCGTAATCACTGAGCCTGTGTGTCGTCATGGCTGAATGTGCGATGTGGCAACGCGGCAATGCTTGTCGGGTGCGTTCCACGTCTGTGTTTTATTGATAATCTTGACATTGAATGCGTGAAGATGTTGAATATCATGCTTTCGTATTTACTATTCTGTGGTATTTATAGAACATTTTTTTGCAACAAATAAATAACTCGTTACCCTAAAGCATTGATAATTTACGTTTAAAATTAAAGTAAACCTAAAAAAAGAACAAAAAATAATAATAGATAATTTAACCGACTTTAAAGACAACAACAAAAAAGTTTATACTTTTTTTTCGAAAGTGGGTCGGCGGAAAAAAATTTCAATGAAATAAAAAACAAAGAAATCGACTTCCAAAATAAAACTTATTTTCCCACTTTTTAGGGTTCCGTGCCCAAAGTGTAAAACAGGACCCAAGTGTCAAGCAAGGCTCTCAATACAATAATAATTGTGTATGTTAAAAACCAGTCTCGAAGATATGCTTTTGAAATAATAACGTTAAAAAAATACGCCTTTTAGGCATTTTTCACTGAACTTTCGCAATCAATCCACGGGTTTACACGAGGGTTGGCAAAATTAAAATTAAAA
Source organism: Agrotis puta (assembly GCA_943136025.2). Lineage (NCBI taxonomy): Eukaryota > Metazoa > Arthropoda > Insecta > Lepidoptera > Noctuidae > Agrotis > Agrotis puta. The sequence goes on along the minus strand of OW964185.2, from coordinate 15,566,894 downwards.
TCTTATGAAAATCATTAAAAAATATTCAAAATAAACTATAAATAAAAGGTTAAAATCATCTAAGTAATGGTACAGACGCCTGCACATCAACCTACCTAAATCTGTCAAATTTCTTTAATATATTTTCAACCTTGTCACAATAATTATGAAAGACTAGCACTTTGCCCGCGACTTCGTCCGCGTGGGTTACGTACTTTCCTAATTCCCCCTTTTCACCGCCTTAAAGGTTAAATTTCCAAAAACCCCTTCTTAGAGCTCCCCTACATTATAATAGGAAGCCGTGTGCAAAATTTCACATTCCTAGCCCCAGTAGTTTCGGCTGTACGTTGATATGTCAGTCAGTCAGTTCTCCTTTTATATATATAGTTTTTTTTTTATCGTGGTAAAATCATCAAATGAGTCCTCCTACCCAAGGTGGGGCGTGAGGGACTGTCAGACTTGTAGTGACTAAAATCCACGGTGATCCTTTAATACCCCTTTATGTTCCAGGGTCAGTACCGTGACATAGTGGAAGCTTAATTTTCGATCAATAAAAATTTGACAGATTCGGATAGGTTAACCTGCTGGCGTCTGTACCTAGGAGAAGTCATGTTAAGTCGTCTCTGGGACAGTAACTACTGGCCTCTGAAGTGACAATATAAGTTCAGGTTTTTTTTCCGATATTTTTGATAGTAAATGATCTTCCGGGGTCGCGGGACTTAAGAATTACCGTGACCCCGGTACATAAAGGGCTAGTGAAGGACACCGTGGATTTGACATGAGTTTGGAAATGAGTCCTCCCTTCCAGGGCAGGGCGAAAGGACTCATTTGATGATTTTACCACGCTACAAAAAAAAGCAAATGATCTTAAAAAGTACTTATACATTAGAAATGACACAGTCGTACTTGCCTGAACACTCACCATTAAACTTGCTGATGAAATCAATATCGCTGAAACTATTTTTTTTTAAACCTTGCCTTACACTAGGAATTTCTACTGTATCGTGGGTGCGTGCACAAACATAGAAACTCACATACACAAACACCAGACCCGGAACAATTACTTGCAGATCATACAAATATTCGTTCCGTGCGGGGATCGAACCCGCGACACGCTGCGCAACAGTCAATCACTCGGCCACTACGCCAACCGTGCCGTCATAATTAATGGATAGAAACAATGGCTATTGATAAACGATACTTTTTTGTAAATCCAAAGTGCCAACCCTGTAGTTGAGGGTACCGTAATTACAAATGTTTCAGTCTGAACTATGAGCGCTTTCAGTTTCCATGAGTTGCCTGAAAACTGACGTTTATACCTGTAAATAATGAAACATTGTTGATTGAAGTTCATACGCCTGTTTTTATTATATCCGATGAAACTGTAGGCGGAACAATTTCCAATATAGGTTTATTCATGAAATGTATTTCATATTGTCTGGTCAAAATGTTTTTTTTTTATTATTTTAAAAGCCTCATGTGATTGTGTTTGAACGATGGGTTTCGCGTTTGTTTTGTTAGTGAGCTTCTTTATTCATTTTCTTTACTCTAATAAATAAATAAAATAAATAAATGAATAAATTTTTAAATATTTTTACAAAAACAAAGCAAAAGAAAAATACATTTAAAAATATAAATAATCGGTATCGGGAACAGGGTCTAAGCTACCGGCGGCGGCGGTCAGGACCCCAGAGAAAGGAACCTCCTCACAATGCGCGCCGTGTCCAGAAGAACTACTTTCTGAATCAGGCCCTTGATCCAGCTGCCTAACGAGAGCCTCCTTAGGTGTTGGTCGAGGCTCTTGGCTATTAAGCCATGGGCCGACACGACTATCGGCACAATGATCGCTGAATCCACATCCCACATATCGACAACCTCGTGAGCCAAATCAAACTAAGTACTTGAGTTGCTTATCTTTCTCAGCTTTCACGAGGTATGCTCTTTATTAGGACGTGGGATTGGTTTTTAACTGTAGTTCTGCAATAAAACTAAAGGAGACACGAGGGGCAACGATGGATCGGTGATTTGAAGAATGTAGCAAGGAGTGCATGGATGCTTACTGCTCAGAACCGAAATGGTTCTTTGACTTTCAATTGGCTGAAGAGACATGAGGCTCTTGCCTTAATAAAAACTGACGTATATAATTTATCAGTCAACTGCTGAACGTAAGGCTCCCCAAAGAGCGCAAAGTTGGTCAAGCCGCCTATCCTACCGGTTTTGGGCAGTCCGTATCCATCCGCTGCCAGCCACATTCTTCATATCATCAATCTTTTCAGTCCAGGGTCGTCCCATTCTACGTTTGCCCATACGCGATCTCCACTTTAACCATTGATTACCGCTTGTGTATGTGTGTTTAAATGTTTGAAAACGCATTCTTATCGTTGCAACGTTTTGTGAATAGTTTCACAAGAAACAGTGTTAATTGGCCCCACCTTTTGAAGTTGCAATTTACCAAAGTAGTCATAAAAAGTTTACAGGTAAAATTAATATCTAGCTTTCATTTCCTTGAACCTGCATTTCGTGTCGTTGCGACACTTAGCATTAACTGCGATCATTATTGTAATTACTCGCATAGCTGTAATTATAAGGTATATTATATTAGTTGTTACTTCCCTCTATTTAATTTGTGTTGGTATTCATAATAACATCGTGTAATACAAAAATTACTTAGGTATACATACATATGGTCGCGGGACTGTACGAATTACCGTGACCCCAGAACGTAAAGGGCTATTGAAGGACACCGTGGATTTTAGTCAGTACGAGTCTGACAGTCCCTCCCGCTCTGCACTGGGTGGGAACACTCATTTGATGATTTTACCACGATAAAAAAAAAGAGGTATACATACATAATATGCAGGGGTGAATTTTCAAACTGTGCGTGGCTATCCGAAATTATGAGAAATAACTTAACTGCATCATTAGATTCATTAATTTTATTTTGCAATACCATTGTTCATTTACCACGACTGAAAAAAAACAGCATTGCTATAATACAAAATGGAGTATTTCCAATAAAATGCTTTCTTCCTTTGTCGTTGCTCCATTAGATATCTCAATTAAAATTGTAATTAGTTAAAAACAGTGGTGGCAGCGTCGGGTGTTGATTTTAATTTCAAATCAAATATCGTATTCAGTATGTATGTAATCAGGAACTCGCTGTGGATGTAGCATGTGGACACAGTAAGAGCGGACGCCATAGCGACTAAAGTTGCAAAGATACACCGCAGTGAATTTTAACATTTTAAAATGGTTTTAGTGATTTTAAAAAGCTTTTGATACATTTAAATAGTTGAGCCTGTTTTACTTCGCACCTTTGCCAGTCTCTCTTTATCAAACGGCTTATTATCTGTCCAACCTTTGAATTAAAAAAAAGGTTGACAAAAACTAAATATTGAACAAAACCTGTGCATAAAACTAAATAAAAAAATCCTGTCCTAAATTCCCGGGAGCGTTGCTCCAGCTTTTGTTGGAAAACTTGAATATCTTTTTCAAGATAAATAGATAATCCTTCACTTTTTATTCGGTTTATCTCCGCTCAAAATAGTTTAACATTTTTGAAACAAAGGCATCACAATACCCTGGATTGTTTTATATATTTTTGCTTTGATTGAAAGTGCCGACTGCTGCATGCTCCATGCTAAATCGATTTTACCAAGATTAAAAACTACCAGATTTTCGATACCTGTAGTGTTGATAGTATTTTTCACCCCCTTACCGATTACTAATCCTCCGGAAAATTTCTGACTTTTAGTCAGAAATGCGTTGCACGCATAAAGCATTACTGCTAAAAGTAAGCAGTTGTGGCACGAATCTGACAAAAAAGACAAGTCTAGAGGGCCATAGCCTGCCGGGGTCGCGGGACTTTCCCATTACCGTAACCCCGGTACGTAAAGGGCTAGTGAAGGACACCGTGGATTTTAGTCAGTACAAGTCTGACAGTCCCTCCCGTCCTGCCCTGGGTGGGAGGACTCATTTGATGATTTTACCACGCTAAAAAAAAAAAAGACAACAGATATACATGTCACTCAAACTGAACGTACAAAAGTGGTCTTACAATTTGTTCCCGCTCCGCTCCGCTGTCGATCCACTCCCGCTTATCACAGTACCCGTATCCTTAGACAAAAGCATCGCAACAGCACCGAGCTTTGCAGTCCACAGACTCTTTTAAACATTTCCCGTTGCATTATTGAGAGTGCCGCCTGCCGACTACTCAATCGATTCCACCTGGATTAAAGAAACTGCGGACTGAGAGCAGTTTAATTCTTCTGTTTTAAAAGCTTCCCGATTTCTGTGTCAATCTTTGTGCGGCTTTTTTTCAAAGTTTTTGGTGGAATGATAGGGTTTTGTGTTTTTAGGTCAGTGTTTTGTTGTATATGTTGGAACGGTTCGGATTTAGTACGTGGTGGAAGGTTTTGCTTTCTATTTTAAAATCTTTATCTCTTTCAATTTCGAGAGATTTTATGATTTGGTGACATCACGCCCATATAACCAAATAATATTTTATATATTTGTATCTTCATGTTGCTACTTTCATTTTCTAGTCAAAAGATGCAAAAAAATAAGTTAAAAATAACTTAAACCCGACTACGTAAAAATCGCGCACTGAAAAGTATAAAACAAGAACAAGCCGTGGTCGTATGCCACCTAGCCAATAAAGATTGTGTGAAAGAACCGCAGGTGGCATACGACCACGGCTTGTTCTTGTTTTATACTTTTCAGTGCGCGATTTTTACGTAGTCGGGTTTAAGTTATTTTTAACTTATTTTTTATTTACACTATTTTGGGGTCATATTATTTGAAGTAAGTAATTTATGTTATATGTATAGTTTCTGAGTTGTGAATTTAAGATTTTTCATTTGATACCCATGTTGACTCCGTTAGAAACAGAAAATTAGCGAGTAAAAGCTATATAATGTATATATATTTCAAATGTGCTCATCAAGCCCTTTAATTTGATACCCATGTCGATAATATGCGATTTTTTTTTTTTCGGTTACGACTTTTCATCCCCTAGAGGGCGCCATATTGGATTTGGTGACACGTCACCTACCCTATAACCAGCGGACAACTGAGACGCTTCTAACGAGACCTCATTTGTCATGTAATGATAAGTAGTTTAGAAGTTATGAGGAAACAAACAAACATACATACATACATACAAACATACATACCGGTTAAAATCATAACCCTCCTTTTGGCTTTGCCGTAGTCGGGTAAAAAAAGGCTACTGATGGCACTTATTACGTCACACTGAATAGTGCTTAGATTAGCGCCTAGAGCGTACTCACTCTCAAAGTTTTGAACGCAGAAACTTGTGTAAAGAAGGTTCTAGTCTTTTTACTGTCCGCACAACGTTCCTTCCCACCCTCAAAAATATTTTCACACCCTCAAAAAACAGCATGAGTTGCTAGGTCCTGGTAGGCAACGAGCAAGTATCGCTTGCTCATTGCCGACCTTGCATCTCACGCCGTTGCCTCTGGATCCATATGTTACGGTGACTACTTCCCATCAGGCGGGCCGTTTTCTTTCTTATCACCTTTACGGTATCAAAAAGCCGGGGTCGCATGACTGTCGGGGTCGCGGGACTGCATTATAAAATAGCTGTGACCCCGGAACGTAAAGGGCTATTTAAGGACAACGTGGATTTTAGTCAGTACAGTTTTACTCTGACAATACCTCCCGCCCCGCCCGTTGGGAGAACTCATTTGATGATTTTACCAAGAAAAAAAAAATGGTATCAAAAAAGAGAGGCAAAACTCTGAGCCATCATCGTTTAGTATGGTTGTATGTATTTTACACCTTTCAGTTTTGACTTTTGAGAGATTCTGACTCACCTGAATCCTTTTCAATTTGCCGCCAAGCTTTAAACCATTGCGTCAGACAGGTCATTAACAATGTTAATACAAAGACGTGTTACAACATGTAACATGTCCGATTTATAACATGTCGTATTAATTTAACTGGCGTCAAAAATGGCTGAACAAACAAAGACACGTGCCGCCCGACACTTGTGATGTTTGACGAGTATTAAATATACGGGGTGGAGTAACGCACGAGAGGTAGCGATTTTTTTATGGTTTAATTAACTTAAGAGTGTTGTGATGATTTTCTGAATAGGTTACAGTGGCACTGGAATGTCTTTACCTCTATTTAACTTATTGTTTTTATCCTTATTTACCTTATTGCTCTTTGGCAATTGAAGGAACACGATGGATTTTTTCGTCTGAATTTGACAGTCCCTTTTGGTCCACGCAAAGTGGAAGGACTTGTTTGATGTTTTTAATACCGAAAAATATTTATTTGAAAAGGATGATAGTAGCTGAATAAAGTAATAATCTTGTAACTACTAATATAAAGACTTTTTGCCAACCAAGAAGTCAGCTAAATAAATAGTTTTAGGCACTCAGTAATAGTTTAGCTTTCAGTCAGTAACAATTTAATTACCAAATTGCTTTAGAAACTTTTTGTATTTCGCACAACGATTTCGTTCATGAATAATGACAGTATGTTTTAGGGATTGCCTCTTAGAAACAAACTATTGAGCGTCTTTCCAATAACGGGGTATACATAATAAGGTACAGCCCACCCAACCCTAAATGAACCATCTTCTACTTTCTGCATCTACGGTACTTTCACAGTTTTTATGTCTTGTGACTGGGACTGTAGCATGGTGCTTATTTTGTAGTATTTAATTATATAGTTATATATAGTTCAAAAGTGCCTGTAACTGGTCTACTCTGATTTGATTTCTTTGCTAAATTTGGCCCTGGTCCGCAAAAACTTGCTACCGCTTGCTTCTTAGACTCGACATACGGAAATACTTTGTTTTACGACTTAGCAAGCGATTAGAATAGACTCGAACACAACAGGTGACAATTTAAACAAGGGCTTTAACGTTTTTTTCTGAAAAGAATAATTATGTTTCTCCAATAAGTATAGACGCGTTTACAAGACGCCTCAAATAGTGCAGCATTAATCCACAAGCGTACAACACTGTTACGCTAAACAAACTCTAAACTGTACATAACTAGAGTGTATTATCGACCTTCCGAAGTTTGTAGTTGATCGCCAGTATAACCGCAACTACAAATTCTTAGTAGTAAGTTCTAAACCGCGTTACCGACAGCCTCCTAATTCTGATGAACAACTATGCCTAGTTTTAGCATTTTCTTCTTAGTTAAGTTTTGTTGCCGTACTTACTACTACTTGCTACTTGTACTAGACTAGATCAGACTGCAGGACTAACACGAGTTCGACTTTCAGTTCAGGCAAAGAGTAATTGATTATACACACTTGGGCACAATTATACTTATGTGTTTGTTTTCGAGCAGCGCTACAGCTGATAATCAGCATCTGGTGGCACACTTTGTGATACGATGCTGAGCCGAGGTCCTTTTGGCAATACACAATCGGCCTTATTACAAAAACTAAATAAACCTTGGTTTAAACCTGGTCTATCAAGTCCAGGCTTATCTGCAGAGCCATGGTTTAAATTTGTCCGTATTACAAAACTAAGATAAAACGTCGACTTTAGTACCGCCATTTGAACGATTGTCTATACAATTAAATCCACAATGAGTAATAACAATTAAATCTACCTTGTTTCAATCCATTTTGGGGAAAATAACACAAAAACTACAACACAATGAAAAATTTGCTATGAGAAACTTTGACATACCTTTGACAGCTACTACTGTTAGACCATGGTTTATCGCAAAACCACGATTTGTAATAATCTTTGTTTAAACCGTAGTTTTACAAGATTAAACCTGGGTTTTTAGTTAAACCCCTTTTTATAATAAGGCGGAATAAGTTTATTCATTTTATTTTGATTAGTTTTAAAAAGTTTTACTGCCAATAAACACAATTTTCTTTCTTTCTTCACAATTCCTCAGATGCACCTAGGTTTAAATTTTTGCCCAGTTGGTGCAACAATGGCCTCAATTCCATGGGACTTTAACATAACTGGTGAAATGCGAGTGTACCATGAAGGAGGTACACCTCTACTATTTATTTTTAATAGATCTGACTAATTTGTAATAGTTCATCATCTTCACTGAACCATCCACTGCCGAAAGTGTCTTCTGCCATTTTTCTCGATATGATTTTCAACAACAAGGAAGAGTCAACACGTTATATATATTTCAGATACTGTCAATGTAAGGAAATTTGTGGAAACCAAGGCAGAACATGAACCCTCGCAAATAGCTAATTTCCACTAAAGCCAATAAACAAAACCAATAAGCAATTTAACACCTACTTCAGCCAATAATTCCCCGAACACCTAACTTTCCTAACATAAGCACCCATCACCTCAACCACTGCTCAGGCTACAAAATCCAAAGCGTGAAGTTCTGAACATTCCGCATGGGGCTCGATTGGACTGACAGCTTCTTAATTAAAGTTTAGCGTTTGTTCCATTCAAACCCTTGTAGTAATTATAATAGGGTTCTCAAATTGGAGTTTTTAACATGAATTTTGGTTATGTCAGGGTTTGACAGCATTTGTTGTGGACAGGTGCCAAGAGATTTACTGCGGGAAATGTTTACTGGGATTCGGGGTGGGTTGGATCTACCTCCTAGCGATCCATCCCGGGCAACAGTACTGCAGGCTCCTCCTGTAACCAGAGGCGTCGGCTGAGCGATCCCTCTGGAAACCTCACAAATGTCGCCTGGTTCATGAATACTATTTTTAATTACTATTCTTTAGGCGAGTTATTTGATCAGACGGTCTAAAACGGCAACTTTAAGCAATATTCCTAATGACTCACTTCGCGATGTCATTGGCTTCTAATATTCATTCATAAAGTGAATCATTACGAATATTGCTAGGTGACCGTTTTGGACCGCAGTAAGTATTGTTAAAACTAAACGATTTAAAAATTCACAGAATTTAAGAAATAGGTAGCTAGTTAGTTTAACTAAAATAAATAGTCCTCCTGACCGATGTCGGCCTCGGCGGCCAATCTCAAAGGAGATTAGGCAACTGCGCGAGAGATTTTATAGTGCACAAGTGTGTGCGCAGGCACAGGTGCAATGTCTGTTCCTTTACTGTCATAGTTCCGATGGGACGGCAATCCGACACGACCGGAGAGAGATCAGGCGCAGTACCAATGGCTTAACGTGCTCTCCGAGGCACGGGGGTATTATACCGCCAATTTCCTAACTCCGGGCAGCTACTGAGATTTTTTTTACTTGGTTACTAGTTGTAGTACTTTTTGCCAAACCTGGGAATCGAACCCAGGACCCTACGCTCAGCAGTCGCGCTTGCGACCACGAGACTAACGGGACTACTGATACGATAACGACTCTTCCTTTTCTGTAATCTCAATCGGTCTATGTTTACAGGTGATTTTTAATTTATTAACGCCATTAATTTAATTCAGAAATATTTATTTTATGAAGCGCGCTACCTAAACAATACGCGTCAATATTTTTTTCTACATCATTAGAGAAAGTTAACCTTATTTGAAATTAAAATAAGGTTGTGATTTGAGTATCAAGTAACAAACACCAATAGCCTTTTCCATGAGTTGGTTGGTAGTCAGTCAAAATTTGTGTGTGAGCCAGCTGTAACTATTGATTTAACTGGTGATGACACCATACCATTGTGTCCTATTATTATGAGTCATAATAAACTAAAGAAATATATTAAAATTAAGAAATTAATAAAACGGTCACAAAGGTCAATTAAAAAACAAAACCTTTTAAAATTAAATATTTCCCTTAGAAAGAAACGTGTGAACCTTACAAACAGCCTTAATATTTGCTGTAGTGAGTTAGCTCAATGTAAGGAAAAATATGATATTGATACTCAGCTCCTCCAAAATGATTTATTATACAAGGAGTGCTTGCTGAAGGACATTTTTGAAAAATATGAAAGATCACAGGAACAGTTAAGTGACCGTCTGTTTGAGGCTGGGGAATTGCTGGACTTGGTGAAGTACAATGCAGAGAGATATGAGTCACTGACAAATAATCTCCCTTGCAGCTGTGCCAACAAACCACCTCCCCCTCAGCCCCAACTTAACTTGTCAGCTCTTCCAGCAAAGACTTATAATCAAAAGAGTAAAACTATACTTTTTAGTGATGAGTTAGGGTCAGGCTTTGGAAAAATATTACATAACTACCTAAGCCATAGTTTTACTAACCATTGTTATCATAACATAAGTTTTAAACAAATGATAAATAGAATGATTCAATCAAATCTAGAGGACTATTCTTCTATAGTTCTCCTTTTAGGAAATAGCTTCAATGTAACTAAAAAGGACATAGTGGATGGTGTGGACTCCTTACTGAAGTTGAATGTGGGAAAACTGATGTTGTGTGCTTTTCCTTACTCTGATAGTTTAAGTGAAGCTGAAAATAACCATATTTATAAGTTAAACTGTTGCATTCACATGTTGACATGTTGTCATAGTGACAAATTATTGTTTTTTGATTCTAACAATTTTGTTAGTAGTTTTGTTTTGAATCGGAGACATTTATCTCTGTCTTGGAAATGTCGACATTTGATTGCTATGTTGATAGCATATAATATTAACCATGTTGTTGCTGATGTATTAGACTCTAGGTTAAGTAGTAGTTTAAGTGACGAGTCTGTGTTGTTAGGTTGTCCTAACAACATAGTGATCCAATGTTGTGAACCTGCATGCTGTACGAAGGAGGATCTTCCTAGTATACCACCAGCCTCAGAGACCATTACCAGTCAGATAGGGTATTCCCTTCCTGCTGGTACACTAAATGGTTCTGTTGTGGAGAACACTCCGGATAATTCTTTAAACTAGATTGTAAGACAACAGAAGAAAAAGAGGAAGCGCAAGATGCCATAGGAATTTTTTGCGACCTCTCAAAAGCATTCGATTGCGTAAACCACGAAACGCTGTTGCTGAAACTGGAACACTATGGAATTAAAAATACAGCTCTTGATTTAATAAATTCATACCTAAGAGATAGACAGGTTAAAGTTCAGATAAACGGTGTAAACTCGTCAGGGGCTGAAATGACTATGGGCGTGCCTCAAGGTTCTATTTTGGGTCCATTCCTTTTCTTAGTCTATATTAATGATTTACCCCATTTACTAAAAAATCAACCACAGATGGTGTTATTTGCTGATGATACATCGTTAATTTTTAAAATAGATAGACGTGCACATAACCTAGAAAATGTTAATGACTCTATTTCTAAGGTTCAAAATTGGTTTACTCTGAATAATTTAGTTCTTAATGAAAAGAAAACTAAATGTATTAGATTCACTTTGCCAAATGTTAGAAGTAGCGATTGCGACGTTTTTTTGAACGGAGTAAAATTGGAATTTATTAATCAGACAGTTTTCCTGGGAATCACGTTAGACGATAAATTACAATGGGGCCCCCATATAGCATCTCTAGCGAGCCGTCTTAGCTCAGCCGCTTATGCTGTTAGAAAGATAAGACAGTTAACAGACGTCGAAACTGCGCGTTTGGTTTACTTCAGCTACTTTCACAGCATTATGTCTTATGGCATTCTACTGTGGGGCCGGGCGGCTGACATTGAATCCATTTTTATTTTGCAAAAGAGAGCCATCAGAGCTATTTACAATCTACGTCGTCGCGAATCTCTTAGGGAACTATTCAAAAAGATTAAGATAATGACAGTGCCTTGTCAATTTATTTATGAAAATATAATGCATGTTAGGAAAAATCTTCATCTTTTTAATAAAATAAGCGATAGACATAATTTTAATACTAGAAATAAAGATAAAATTGATCAACCTTATTTTAGATTGTCTAAAGTCAAAAAATCTTTTATGGGGTACTGTGTTAAATGTTACAACAAAATACCTACCGAAATTTTAACTCTAAATGAAAGAAAATTTAAAAGTTACATAAAAAATACACTTAGTAAACAAGCATATTATAAATTAGAAGATTATATTCAAGATAAAAATGTTTGGAAACATGCTGGTCCTGCTCCATAGTACAATGTAGGGTTTAAACAAGATCAAGCTTGTTGAAATTTGAATGCTCACACACTTATATTATATTTGTAAAATAGCTGTAGGTAATTGCAATATTTTGTTAAAATGTGAACACCATGTACCTTTGTGCTAATTTTTTTTTCTTATTCATTTTTTTTTTATAATATTTAGTCTAGATTTAAAGTACATTGCTTTCACATTATTGATGTCAAATGATGTATATAAAAATATTGTTAAACATTTTTAAAAAGAGTAAGTATGGAGTTTCTTGCCCATTCTTCTTCATACAAACCTACCCTAGCGAATGGGTGTAGAATCAATCCCATCCCATCCCATTTCCTTAATGTTAATATTCGACGTTTGAAAGTGCCTCGTTGATGGCCTAATTGAAATAAATGATTTGACTTTGACTTTGACTTTGACTTTATCAAGTTTAAAGTTGTTTCTGTTTTAATGTATAATATCTAATTATAGTTTATGATGTTTGTATAACATTTAATATAGGCCAGATGTTAGTTGACAGGTATACGTAACTGTTTCATATTCTAGGTGTGTCCCTTTTTACAAAATAAGTGGAAAAAGAAGTGAAATTTTATTCTTCTAACTAGCTTCTGCCCGCGGTTTCACCCGCGTCATGTTAGGCGTTTGGCCCTATGGTCCCGTCCCGGTCAGTTCCCTTGAGGAGCACGTGGAACACGACGCACCGTGGCTCGGGCCTTGTCCTTTGTCGGACGGCGAGCTACCCATTACTCCCCGTCCGCAAGCGGCTGGAATATGCCCCGCGATTTGTTGCCCCGTGGCTGGGGCAATAGGTAGAGGATATCTTTTCCCGCACGCATTCCGACTGCTCCCCATTCACCTCGCCTGCCGCCGAATCCCTGAGATACCTCCCGCAATAACCGTGCCCGGGAGGACTTGCGTCAGGTTGAAGTTGAGGCTGAGGACGCCGTAGCGCATCTCCAACCACTTCTCAAAGATGATCTTACGACCGCAATTATGACTTGCCCAGGCAGTCATTATTTTATTGTAGTATTATTTTGAAACTATAATATCTCCTTAGATATTCATTAAAATCAAACGATGTCAAGGGCAATTTTGTTCAAAATCAAATGCTTGTGATGATTAACGTATTTATTTTGATAAGGATTAATATCATATTAATGAAAATACCTTCGCAAATAATGAAGCTCTTTAAAATCAAATTTGATTTCCACAAAAAAAGGTTATAGTGACTTAACCTTAAAAGATAGATATATGCTCTCGCGGACTTTATTTTAGAACTTTTCATGAGAAATAATTCCGTAGTACATAATTTTTGCGTATCTTTAACCGTTTAGGCAGCGCACGCAACGGAAGCTCTCGAAAAGGAATTCATTTTCCCGATTTTGAAACATTTCTCACTGCTGCTCCGCTCCTATTAGTGATAGCGTGATGTTACATAGCCTATAGCCTTCCTCGATAAATGGACTACCCAACACTGAAAGAATTATTCAAATCGGACCAGAGACAGAGACCAGTAGTTCCAGAGATTAGCGCGTTCAAACAAACAAACTCTGCAGCTTTATAATATTAGTATAGATTAATGTTCTTAATCAAACGTTCTGTCGATGTCGGTAAAATCAGTAGGTAGGAGTATAATATGTGGTAGGTGGATAGTAATAAATCAACTTTAAAGATCTGTCATAGGGACTGTCTCATCATATAACCGTGATCCTGGAACGTAAGAGGCTATTAAAGGATCACTGTGGGTTTTTAGTCAGAACAAGTCTGACAGTCCCTTCCATCCCGCCTGTGTAGGAGGACTCATTTGATGATTTAACGTATGAACTTATTTCGAAGCTCAGCAAACACTGATATAGTCATCGGTAAATCGGTCAGTTTCAGTTCTCTCTACACTAGGAATTTCTCCTATTATCGTGGATGTGTTTACAATCATTTAAAATCACATACAAAAACCCAGACCTCAAAACAATTACCAGTGGGCTGTACTAATATTTATTCTATGCAGAATAAGAATCCACGACATTATGCCGACAAATTATGAGGATTTTATTCGAGGTTTTTTTGAAGTGAAAACTTCTTTAGCGGCGTTGAACACTTTTTTTGAAATAGGTAAAAAATGTTAAACTCGCGTCAGGACACGTGACCTGATCGAAAATTCGTAAGACGGCGCAGGGCGCTTGTGTGAATGTTCGTGTGTGCTTATTACTATTCAAGTTTTCACTTCTGCCGGCACTCCCAGAGTGCAACCCGTCGTTTTTTTTCTTTTACCAGTCTAGGTTTTACAGGTATCCTAAAATAGTTTTAGACACTTTCCCTGTATAAATACATAAACCTTTAAAACACACAGACCAAATTAATTTTCCAATTTAAAACAAGCGACCTAAGTCCTTTTTGCCACTACAAAATTACTTCCAATATTGACCCAGCAAAGAATCTCAAGGCAGAAACTATAAAATGAGATCCCTATTCAGATCAGGGGTCCATAAAACAGAGGAGCCTAAGGCTTTATGACTCCAGGAGTAACCAACAGCTGTACCTTATCATAAACAGAAAGGGGCCCCTAATTTTGATGGAGCTTTGTAAGGGTGGCCACAGACTGACAATTGTATGACATAAGTACCATAGTTTAGTCCAACAATCTGTAAGACAGACTTGCCTTCTACGAACACCTTTATAAACAACTAGCTTTTGCCCGCAGCTTCGCTCGCGTAGAATTTGGTCTGCCTCATTAAGTTACGTGACAATTTTTTTAATAATTATATTTTTTTTATGTAACTTCACATCGTACATCCCAGATTTCTAACTTCAAAATTAGTTTCCATACAATCTTTGAACACCTATACCTAATATTTAGAGGGAATCTCTTGAAGGTGGAATTATATGAATTCCTTTCTAAGTGCTCATTATTTTAGAGGGCCAGAGCCTGCCGGGGTCGCGGGACTTACGAATTACCGTGAACCCGGTACGTAAACCGTAGCACTGGTAATAACATCCCTCATGTACACAATAAGCTAATAAAATTCCCTATCTCAAAAACTACTGAACCGATTTTGATGAAACTTGCAGTATTCCCTAAGTTGAACGATACCTAGCACAAAAAATTAATATTTAAATTGGACGTGAAGTTCCGGAGATATGCGAACAATGAATCAGTCGATGCCTACTCCTTACTGTTAAGGAGTTGTACCTTTCATCATCAGCTCAGCTACATAAGATGATGATAACCATACGCAAGTACTTAAATTACTTCATAAGATTTACGAAAAACGATGGGTGAGCCTATAAAATTTGAGGGTTGCCCTCGATTTCTCCAAGATCCAATCACCAGATCCTGATTTGGTGACAATGGGACCACACGGCAAGCACCAGCTTTCAAACAAAAAAAGAATCATGAAAATCAGTTCACCCAGTCGGTCGTAATGCGGTAACAAACATAAAATTGATAACCTCCTTTTTTTGAAGTCGGTTAAAAACTATCCTATGTCCTTTCTCAAGTTCCAAACTATGTCTGTACCAAATTTCACACAAATCGGTTCAGTAGTTTAGGCGTGAAGAAAAGACAGACAGACAGACAGACAGACAGACAGACAGAGTTACTTTCGCATTTATAATATTAGTTTGGATTTTACTAATGTGTTGTGCAAGAAAAAATTAATGCAACTCACATTAATCGCGGAACATAGTAGCATTCTATTTTTGAATATAAATAATTCCTAAGTTGCGTGTGATCAGTCACAGTAAACATTTTGCGATAATTGTTTTTTTTTTTATTATCGAGGTATTTTTACGATTGCATCAAAGTATTTCATAAACTTAGCTGCATTTAAAATAGATTGAAAATAAACTTGGTGCAATCAACAGGTACAGATTTAAGGAAAGTATAGTTAGGTGTCCTGTGCGCATTAATTTGTGCGCGCTCTTTATTCAAATGATTCAAAAGGTCTCAGTAATTAAGTGTCACTTCACTTTGTGGCACCGCAATGGCAACAATATAGCCTGACAAACTGTTGCTTCGCGTTGTCACTGTCAAGAAACAGTCGCCCATCTGCAACCGCCCTAAATTTTGTATGAAATTGATAGGATACTGGCACACTGCTTACGTAAATTACTTCTATAATCCGGGATGGGCCGATCAAAATGTTAATTTATCACTAGGGATCTTTATAGTTGCTAGGCAACGTAATCTGTTAACAAAGGAGTTTTCCAAGTTTGTCCTTTCGGGCACGTGCCTGATCTTAACTCTTGATCCTATCTTGTTTTTGATTAGTGAAATCTTATATTGGGATGTTAGTTGAAATAACTTTTGTTGAAAGACTTTGTTCTGTAAAGTTTCAGGTCGTGTTTCCATCAAGGTTTAAATGAGATATTCAACAAGATAAACCATAAGAGAGAAAGCCATAAACATTTGTTTATGGTTTTCTCTGTGTCTAATGTTCTGTAGCCCAGTTCTAGGCAGACTCACTAAATAAAATAAATACATATTCCACAACTATCACACAACGCCATCTAGTCCCAAGCTAAGCAGAGCTTGTGTTATGGGTACTATATTTATATTTCTAAATACATACATATTATAGATAAATTACACCCAAGAATAAGAAGATTTTTCGTTATCTATATTTATCTATCAATGTTTATCTGTAGTTAAAGGTTGTACAGGGAAATGGCGAGGGTCGAGCAAAGCCGGAGGCAAAAGCTAATAATAAGATAGCCTTTGAAGCGACTGTTACTAGCACTAGTTTAAAAGTCAAATTACAAATCCGAACTAGACTTGATGCAAACGCCAGTAAAACATAAAGATAAGAAACATGATTATAATTCAGTATACGAGTACCAACTTAATCCTTAAAAAATAATGTTCAAACATCCGTTTACCATTTGAAGTGTTCCTACCAGGAACACATAACTGGGAAGCGTTCATTTGTGCAGTCGAAGTGCGCTCTTTGTCTTAGCTTAGCCGTCTTGTTTCAACCGGTTTGAACTGGTTCGAACCGCTTCGGACTGGATTGAAGCGGCTCTCAAGAATCGATTCGTGATTGTTTGCTTGGCTGCTAAGTAGAAGTGTTTTGTGATTAGTTCAGTTAGTTTATAGAGGAGGATTTGTCAAAATCAGAGACGATATGAATTTATGGATATAATCAAGCTGTATGTCATACAGGATTCTTTATCGGTTAAAAGGTTAGTATTTTCTCTTTAAACCTTCTAGACCCAAGGTTTATATATTGCGTTGTAAGTAATCAATATTCATCTGTGAATTAGATTATAATTAAACTGATTTCACTATGCGTATTGTAATAACCTTAGGAACAACCTAAACTTCTTTTATTAAAATTGATATTAAGTTATCTTGTTAACTCCAATCAACTTTTTCGTATCGTTTTGTAATCACACGTCCCTATCTCACTTTAAACCATAGCTATTTAAAGTGTTTTTTTTTAAACAGTATAAACGTTGTGTACCTATATATTTTATACAAAAAAATTAAATCGAGACCCAATTTATAACTTCTAATAAAAAATGTCCATACATCACTCTGAAGTTAAAATGAAAATAATTAATAGGACAGAGTTTTAGTTTATTGAGCGATTTATCTTTACTATAAATTACTTTGGCGCTTGTATATTGGGGCCATTAAAGCGACTGATGCGGCAGCGGGCGGAAACGCTGACTTGCTTTGCTAGACATGTTGGGAGCTCGGTTTTGAGTTCAGCGTACGTTGTCACGGTAGTCACTGCGTGATTGCGTAGTACTTCAATATCACGAATCTCTTGGTTTAAAGCAAAGAACGCGTTTGAAAGCGCCCAATAAGTATGGGCTTTTACGCGATAATCAAGAGACTAACAGTCAAAAATTCCAACTAATTTGTGAATAAAGCTATTTAGAAAATAATCCAGTCATGTCACACTTTTTTTTTTTTTTTTATCGTGGTAAAATCATCAAATGAGTCCTCCCACCCAGGGCAGGGCGGGAGGGACTGTCAGACTTGTACTGACTAAAATCTACGGTGTCCTTCACTAGCCCTTTACGTACCGGGGTCACGGTAATCCCTTGGTCCCGCGACCCCAGCAGGCTTTGGCCCTCTACAGGCCCCGTCACTATGCTGACACTCTTTGAGGCGCGCGTGGAACACAACGCGCCGTCGACCCGGGCATGGTCCATGGTCGGACAGCGAGTCGCCCATTACTCGCCGCCCGCATGCCCGCGCCTACGGTGGCCGGAGATCGTCTCGCGACGTCCGACGCCGTGGGCGTCTACCACTGCGGCTGGGGTGGAGGGAGGACGCTGTCCTCTCCCTCAGGCGGCCCGCCTCCTCCTTCACGAGCATGACTGCTTCGCAGAAGGAGGCGACCGCTTCCCGACTACAGATTTTTTGAAATGAAAACTTCTTTAGCGGCGTTGTGCACTTTTTATGGAATGGATAAAAAATGTTAAACTCGCGTCAGGACACGTGACCTGATCGAAAATTCGTAAGACGGCGCAGGGCGAATGTTCGTGTGTGTTTATTACTATTCAAGTTTTCACTTCTGCCGGCACTCCCAGAGTGCAACCCGTCGTTTTTTTTTCTATAACGCTTTTTTTTTCGTAGGAAAATCATAAAATTATTTAGTTCTTCTACCCTGGTTGGAACGGAACGGACTATCAGACTCGTACTAACTAAAATACACCGTGTTCCTTCAATTGTCCTTTACGTTGCAATACCACGGAAGCTTTTTAGGACAATCCCGCGAGAACTTCAGGTTTTTCTATGAGCCTAAAGCCGCTTTTCTTAAAACGCTTCTTTCATGGCCTCGACTACTCAAAAAAGTCAACATTAACCCAGAGATTACGTACATAGCGTCTCAAGCAAACGTTCCCACATTGATAAACACATATTGATCAGGCCCACAACACTAATTTCCCTTTGATCACGCGACTTTAATTTCACTTCACGCTTGTTTCATAATCTGGTAATTGAGAGAATGAGCTGTGAAGGTACCGTGTGGTGCTTGGCCTATTAATGTATCCTTTTTGCTTCTTTGGAACTTTGAATGGGTCCTGATTGGTTTGATTAAGGCGAGAGGATTTTAATTTGGGTCTGATAAAGATTCATTTGAGTTTTATACATTTCGGAATTGTTACAAGCGCCATGATTGCTGATGAACTGATAAAGAAAACAAAAACAAATAATAATGATGATGAATAAGTATGAATGTGGATAAGGCGAAAGGAGTATGCAAGGATCGTAGTTTCTCATCATCATCGCTCTATAGTTTCTGCCTACCCCCACGGGAAGAAGTTTTTTTTTAATTTATCCAGTTTTCAGTTTTACTTTTCATGTTATTTTATGAAACAAATTCATTTATCTAATTTCGTCAATATAGGCTGTTATGATTATGGTTCAGTTAGCGTGTCTCTCATCTTTTTCTTCCATACTCCTATGGTAGTACGGTACTGTTAGTAGTTGTCTCTAGTCAACCCCTTTCAGGCTTTTATTTCAAACATTTTATCCATCTGATACCCAAAAATATTTAATAAAAGTTTTTAAGTAAAATATTCAGTCCAATATATTATATTCATACTCATATTTATATACTCGAATACTCGTTACATAAATTAAATATTTAGAAATTAAACTACTTTTTGAGTTTATCAAGACATAGAGTCCTCCGAGACGGTGGCCCCGAGGATGGGGGTAGGTAGTCCGTACTTAGGGAACGAGAATGAGATGAGAATAGTCCTAATTTATATGAAAAAGTTTTCTATTCAGCTTTTTTATTAAATTAATTTCCAGGAACATGTTTTATTTGATAATTTTATAGTAATAAATGCGTTATAAACGAACTTCAAAAATAAATGAATTCACTCATATTTTCACTTTTATTGATCTGTGAAAATCAAATCAACCCACAAGAGCATAAAAATGGATGCAATATAGTTTGCAACGTAAATTCATAAAGTCCATAATGGACTGACATATTAATGAAATAGTAAGGCAAGCATTTAATTAATACGTCATGGGAGCTTATTAATAGTGAAGCGATAAGC
Source organism: Agrotis puta (assembly GCA_943136025.2). NCBI lineage: Eukaryota > Metazoa > Arthropoda > Insecta > Lepidoptera > Noctuidae > Agrotis > Agrotis puta. The sequence continues at coordinate 15,546,926 of OW964185.2, read as the reverse complement.
GATTCTGTAATTAAGTTACCGTATGTTTTAACATTTCCTTTTTTGATAAAAGCACTGTTGAGTTCTTTGAGTTTTATATTTATCTACTTCGAAAGTAATAAATAATTAAATTTACAGAACGTCAAAAAATAATCTGTACTATCAATGAGAGTACTGCCCAGAAGGCTGGCAACACTACGACGTTAGATGGCAATGCTGATTCATTCGCTAATAAAAAAGGCCTTCAGGTCATCCAAAAATAGATGAACCGTCTGACAATATATCGGAAGGCAAGGTAGATATTCGGACCGATGCTTCGATGTTTGTATACCCTCTTGATAATTACAAAGGAGAATTTAATACTAATAATGAGGCTTTCTGTATTTAGAAGTCTTTGAGAAATTGGTACTTTCGTTCTCGATTTATAGCTTGTACTCCGCACAGCATTTCGTACTAATTTTGAAGTAAATATTTTTCCAAACCAATTTTAATGGAACTTCTTACCCACGGGATACATTGATGTAAAATGTTGGCAGAGAACATTCTACGGGCACGCCGCAACCGCGGCAGTATGATCCCTCTTTTAGGAGTGACTGGAGAGACGCCACATCGTCCTCACGTTCCGCTTAACGCAGGTCCTCACCGAACACGGATGTTTTGGGAGGTTCCTGTGTCTGATTAGAAAGGAAGAGCCTGGGTGTCACCTCTGCTAGGATCGCCCGTAGGACAGGGTGAAACATACGGTGCAGATCTGCCCCGCTTGGGCAGAGCACCGCTGTGACGTGTACGTTGGCGATAGATAGACACCTCTCGCGCCCGGCATTGGTCGAGGCCATGCTGCGGGGCGAAACGAAAAGAGAAGCAGTCACCTCCTTCTGCGAAGTAGTAATTTCGAAAATTATCTTGCTCTGCGTTTTATTTCGGAATGTTACATCAGCAGTTATTATTAATTATTTGTTAATTTGACTGTTTGACCATTCAGTTTTATGCCATCGGTATTTAAATCTGGCCTAGAAACCTGTATGATGAACTGCCTATCCAAATAATTTGTTCGACACCCACGCCATGGGAACCCATGGTGTGAGACCATGAACCATTGCCGCTAACCCCATTAAATTAAAAGCTTTTATTCATTAAGAACAGCGTTGATGACAGCTATTTAGTGAGCATGTTAACATCAACAATATTAAATTCACGACTTCCTATAGTCATTTACTATTTTGTAGTTTAAGAGATAGTATGGAAATTATCAAGGTGATTTGTACTGACTATGGAGCACGCAAAACCTTACTCTTTTTTTAAATGCCTCTAACGAAACTTGTTTCATTGCAGTTTTTGTTATTATTTTCGGCTCGATTTATGAAAGCGTGGTTTTTTTTTCTTATAACCCAGACTGTCTGAATAAAAAAAAAACATGCTCTGTCGTTCATAGGCTACGTTCGAATAGTAAGATTCCATCAAAACAGCGTACGGCACATTCATTTATTCGCGAATATTTTGTACAGCACTTCAGCAGTGGTCGTACTAAGGCTATCACGTTTTGCCTGCATCTACCAGCCAACCGGCCGTGCGTAACTTTCGTTCGCACACATTTATGCGCAAACATTTTCACTGAGCTAAGTTTAGTAATTTGTGCCGCACAATGTTCCGCACAAATGTTATCAAATCATAATTATATTGAAATTTTTTATTGAAACTGTTTCTAAATATATTTTTTTTTTTAATATTTTTGCCAATGATGCACTATTTCTCTTTGATTACCGTCTCTTTGACTATCTAAACAATATTTTAATAATTCACCCGGAATTTGTTACTTTTGACAATAATTTGAGTTAGTAAATAAAAAATAGTCCCATCATCACATTTAACGATGCTGTAAAATGTTTCCTATGGCCATGTTAGTAAGTTTGTTTTATCATAAATCGCCCAGTTATTGTTGACTGTAGGGGGTACTATAAAAATGTGTCTCTTTACAGATAGTTCAAGGTATTGTTAGGGTTGTCAAGCCTGGTTAAAAATCTTTTTCTATGAAATAAAAGGGTGCGCGTATCATAAATTTGATGAGGAGCTCGTTGCTAAATAATTACAGCCGCACAGACTGATCTTCCGAATTAAGCTGCGCTTGCCGAGGTTGGTCTGTGGATGGTCAGTGACCATCTGTCATAGCGAGTTTCCTACGTGTCTCGAAAAGCTCAAAAAGCTGTTGGTCCAGGCTCTCATTTGTAGATCTTAGACAGTCGTTAATCACTGTGATTAACTAATTACCCAGTTACTGGGTTGTGGAGGTCCGATAGGCAGTCGCTCCATGTAAAATATTGCAAATACTGGAACTCACTACGTGCGTCTGACGTGTTCCACATACAAATCCTTTTCGTATTTTTTGTCTAAAAGGGTCATAAACATCCATGCATCCTCGGGAACTCTCGCATTTAGTAGTAGTAAGATTAATAAATAGTGTGACAAGAAAAACACAAAAAAGAAACCTGAAAACTTTGCTAGACCATACAAAAAATTCTAACTTGCCAACCCTGTTTTGTCAGAAATCGGTCAGACATCGACAAAATATTATTTAAATTCACGAAATTGAATGCCACTGCATTTTCGCTCTTATTCCTTACGGACAAAATTCAAATGGACCCATAAAAGTATTGTCGCTGTAATCACATTTATGAATTTAAGCTACGAATTGAAACGTTACCGTTTCCGGTCTTAAAGTTTTATGTCTTATATACGATGCCTGTAAACAGAGATAAGTTGGTAGGTATCTAATGTTTATCTGTATTGTTCTACAGTTTGCTTTATACTTTTTTTCATATCGCAATAATACTTAATATCTCACGATTTTCAAAACCAATGAGCTGATGCAATACAGGAACAAATGATAAATTTCTCATTCCACAATGCATTCGGGTATATCGGATGTGCAGCATTGGACGTGGTAGACTAGGTATACCTATTATTATTTCTATAAAAATAAATCATTAGGATTAGTTTTCTTTTTTACTAATTAATTTAGCGATAAGCGGTTAACAGTAGCCATTCATTCACTCATTTTGGGGTTGGCCTAGCATATCTTCTTATTTTACAAAATTGAATCTAGGAAAGAATTTAGGTCGCGGGACTTACGAATTAGCGTGACATCGGATCGTAAAAGGCTATTGAAGGACACTGTGGATTTTAGTCAGTACGAGTCTGACAGTCCCTCCCGCTCTGCTCTGGGTGGGAGGACTCATTTGATGATTTTACCACGATAAAAAAAGGAATAACCTCCTTCTGGCTCAATCGGATGAACAAAATTTTTATAAGGCAAAAGCCAATTTTTTATTCGTTACACCTTAATCCTGTAAAAATCATTGGAATACGGTATACGTAAAGCGTATTTTTATACACCCATAAATCATTTCCAATTAAAAAATCGTGCTCTACTGGGATTTTAATCTTCGCTCACAACAATCGGCATTGGTTTAAGAATTAAAAATAATATTGATTCACCTGGGACACGCTGGTAGCTGATTACTGATAGCTTGTGCAGGAAGTAATACAGTTCTTTCTTTCTATAAGAACTGCCTTCGGTCATTGTCTTTTTTGGGTTGAAAATCATCCCTATCTTCATGAATCCACTCACCTTGGGTGGAGCGGGAGGAATTGTAGGACTCGTACTCACCATGTTCATAAACTTACTCTTTTGCAGCATCTTAGGAGAATTCTGTGATCCAAGCTTCATGGCCTCAGCGCTTTTCCGGTAGTCGCCACTGTTAATTCTGGCTTTCAAGAGTTGAACTGATTAGAGCGCGGCAGGATCTTTCCAGAAAAATACCTTAAAAACAAATCGAAGAAAAATAAATCACCTTACTCCTGCACTTGATTCTAAAAGCTTTAACAAAAACCTCCACAATTGATACAGTCACTTCCACGCCCCGTTCCGTTTCTCATTGCGAGTCGTGCAGCAGTAAAACCGTTGCACCCGGCTTATTGAGCAATTCTCCAGACTACCTATTTTATGGGCGAGACGAGCAATGCCTGATATAGTAAAATGAAATCACGGGAATCACTCGCATTTCCATGCAGTTTTATTGGAGGAGGAGTTTAAATGATATGTGCAGTTTTATAGTGCAGTTTGTTAACGGTATCAGAAAGATATCTTTATTGAGGTGCATTTGATGGATTTCTTTTACCATTTTTCTAGATACGATATTACCTTTGTGATTAAGCGAGTACGTACCTAGATTAGAATCCAATAAATATATTTTCTTCTGAAGTGTCTTTCAGCCTAATTGGCCTTATGGCTAAGATCTTCTTTCTTATTTTTTATGAAATCTTTTGCAGGTATCAAGTATGGCACTAGCTTAGGCCGGCCAGAGGACACCGAAACCTGTTAATAAATATGTTTGTTCCATTGTCTGTTAAAATTAAAAATACAACTTTCTTTGTCAGGCTGCAAGACTGTCTGGGTTTGGGATAACCCTTTGTTACAGATATAAAGGGAGCGTGCGCAATATATAATATATATATTCGACAACTATCACACAACGCCATCTAGTCCCAAGCTAAGCAGAGCTTGTGTAATAGGTACTAGACAACTGATAAATATACTTATATATTTCTAAATACATACATATTATAGCTAAATTACACCTAGACACAGAACAAATGATCGTGCTCATCACACAAACATTTGTCCTGGGTGGGAATCGAACCCACGACCTCCGGCATAGCAATCAGGGTCACTAACCACTAGACCAACAGGCCTGTCAGACATGGCCTGACAGACCAATAAAACAAAATAATTGATAAATGCTTGACATTGTATTTATTTGGAAACATTTACAAGAAACAATGTTTTTAACAATATTTAAAGTCCCATACTTAGTATGAGGTCGGCAATTGACATTAACCTATTTTTGTTGTTATCAATTAATTAAAAATGTACAATACTTAGCACCGTTAGTACTAAATTAGACTAGATTTTATAATTTCGTTACTTAATTTTAATTTATTTACAATTTTACATAATTACAAAATCGGTTGAAAATGGACGCGGGTACTAAGAGTACAAGGAACGAGGTTATGTGGAGTCCATTGCGTGATATGTACAGAAAATTTGGAAGATATTGTTAAGAAGACGCAATGGAATTCAAAACTTTGTTTCGATGTGTGGATGATAAGTTTTGGTTGTGTGGCTGTTTTGATTCAGGATACAATAAATAAACAGCAGTCCTTGGAAAATTTGAAGCTGTTACATGCTTTTGAAAGATATAACCCGCTTCAAAATAAGTTCCTTTTTGGACTCCGAGCTTTCGATTTGTCAATACTTGTTAAACGTACCTGTACATATTCGACTCTCGTTTAGATCGTTTTGGTCAGCAAATTTTAAGCGGCATCTATTCTAGCTGAATCCTTTTTCACTGAGAAGCTTATTTTCGAACACAATAATACCAAACTGAACAATTATATGGCATCCCTTGTCTTGAGGTTATACGAGTAATAAGATTTGTTCAAAAGCCTTTAATTCCGATTGACATTTTGTTCACGACGTTTAATTTTAAATAAACCTACGTCTCCACTGCGGCGTACAGCTTCGCGAAACGACGCATTTATACGTATCATATGCTCGCTGTGTTAAAATAAAGTGGAATATTATCTGCAGCCGTCGGCGCGGCGTCTGCACGGTGCATGGCTTTATGACGTCATTCGTGCACGCCTGGCTTGACCCAGACGCGATGAGAAGTGTCGTCAAATATCATGTTTGTATCAAATGCAAGATTAATTTATCATTTTTCATTTGAGTGTGGCTATAGCAAGTCAGGATGAATCGTTAAAAATACAGCAATGCTGAAAGTTTAATTGCTAAGTTAAAATCTTAAATGTAAAAAAATCATCGGAAACGACTATGTTTCTGTTTTTCTGTTTCGAAAAACATGTTTTCAATTGTATTGTCTCGCTCATTAACAGTGACATCATATTCTGTGAATTCTTGTGAGATGTTTGAGCTCACTTAGTACGGTCGATATCTAACGAATTAAGTATTTGCAAAAGAGAAGGTTTTTCATTATATATTTTACATTTTATGTTACTAGCTTTTTCATTGTTATAACCTTTTTAAGCTATTGCGTAGTTTTTATGGCGGGCTCTGAGCGTGGCGACCGAATCAAGAATTCCCTAACGAAAATAAACGTAACACGTCGTTTCAGTTGGACAAACTTCGGGAATCATAAAAACATCCCTCATAAAGGCAATTTACTTACAAACGGAGATTTTCAAAATGAAACCTACTTATAAAATTATCCTACAACAAAGCATAGTGGCACAGTGGAAACGTGCTGGGCCCATAACCTGTTGAAAATTTTGACCCAGTTTGGAAGTGAGACCTGGGAATCCTGTACTTATACAAAACACCCACTTATATCTTCATTACAATTTATTTTTCTTTATTACAGTAGTGCATTCTCGTTAAATATTCGCGATAGGCGATATTTTTTTCTTGTTTTTAAAAAAATGCTATGCAATAGCTTTACCGCGGCCGTCACCGGGTGCCACGCGTATTTTTTTTAATATTTTGTCCTGTCTAACAGCCACATAACCAAGAAAATACAATTTTTAACACATTGTCATCTCACACAGTACAAAATTAACAGATTATTGTTAAAAGCAAATGTTACAGAACTTAATGCTACGATTTAGTTACAAACCCGAGCGTTAGCAATTACACTTGATTATCTTGAGCAGATGAAATTACACATCAGAGTGAGACTACACTGGAAGCCATGATGATGCTAATAATAGCATCTGTACCAATTAGGACACAATCTAACTTTTTTTAGTCATATTAATAGCAATCGAAATTATACCATTAAATTAACCACCTTTTTTCTGACGCAAGGTTTTACCATGCCAACTTAGGAGTCCATAGACAAACAGTACTTATTTTTAGTCCGACATCGGTACTGATGACAAGTTCTAGACATTTTTAGTGGCGTCTGTCGTCCGTTGATAAAAGAGGAAATTACTAGGTACTCCTAAACCGTAAAGTTTAAAATGGTATAGTATAAAGGTGAATATGTATCCATGCACAACTTCACGTTTTCATAAAATGCAAAATATTTGCTCAAAATTCATTTGAAACAATATCGCAATAAATTCTTCGCATAGCTTCCAGTATAACCCTACCTTTACACACAAACTCAATTACACAAAGTACATTTATAAATATTTGGTTACAAAAATAATTTATTGTACAGTACACTCACTAGTTCTGATTAAACTGTTATTTTCCACCAGACGGTAAACAACGATACATCAAAACTAAGTAAACAGTTTCTAGAACCGGTTTAAACCAATTAAACTGTCTGTCTCTCTAGCGAAAGATTTGAAATGAGTTTTTAAACTAAAGTTTTTCTTTTAAATCAAGTACTTGTTTTCCAAAACCTAGTTAAAGTTGTTTTTGTTCGAAAAGTTATTTAAATTTTATGCGACTTTAGAAATAAATAAAATTACTTTAAAAGTGATGTCTCGAACATGTGCTTGTTTTTAGTACGCACCTAAAGACTAGGTCACGCTTAAATAAATGGTAGAAATGTCGCGTGTTTAAACTTCAAATTACAACAATACAATAATTATTTATTTAGGTATCACTTATTGTTGTATCAAGCACTTTATATTGTCGATCAAACTTAAAAGTATCAAATTTTCCATAGACAACTTGTCGACCAAGAGCCACCCACCACTAAGTACCATCGAAACACATTCAAATCACATGTCAACATGGTACCAGTAAACCAATGAGACCTCACACCCGTAACACAACTCATTAGCTTGTCAAGCGTGCGCTTCAAACACATAATTCTGACAATGTTATACCAGTTGTGAGTAGTTGTGAGCAATTTACAACGACTTAACACACTTAAATAACTGGCGGTGCGTTAACTGTGGATAAATGTTGTCGTTTGACTTTACGACACTTTGCGTGTGGCCAGTGCTGTAGGGTTAGGAAGACAGCGGGTGATGAAGCGGGCGACGAGCGTGAAACTATGTCTTGAAACAAGGAGAAATCCAGAAGAATTTCATCATTTAAATGGGTTTGATCTTAGCCTCACTCTTGAATACATCAGGCCTAAGATGAGTCGAGATCATTCAGAACAATCTAGAACTCCTGCTCACCGATGAAACACATTAAAAGTATCTGGCGCTGGGCCTATAAAAAGATATTAATGATTATATGGGTCTTCAAACGGATTAAGAAAAAATAATTTTGTTAATACAATTACTTTGAAAGTTATTGTACTCTTGCCCGATGCCAATATCCATTTCGCTAAACCAGTACAATTTAGCAAGTTTATAATTCGCAACCAAACTGTCTATTTGAATATATAATTCCGCCTTGTTGGTTACTTGCATACCGATACAGGGTTTCTGCTAATACATGATAACACTGGACACACACTGGTCACACTTTCAGAATGACTGGCTCCACTGTTTCCAAAATTCGTTGTTTTCAAAGCCCACACCGACTCACTTTTCAATTAATAGACTAAACTAGCCAACTGGCCGTTTCTCAAAACCAATCGTACTTCAGTTTGCTCACAAACTTTTTTTCTCAATATTCCTATTTGTAACTTTTCGTCCCAAACCGTCACAATACTTGTTACTTTTACGTCCCAAAAACGTCACTTTTCTGTTACTTTTCGTCCCAAATACGTCAGTTTTGTGTTACTCTTGGAAATGTCATGATTATTGGTTTTTTAGATCGTTAAGAGTGTTAAAAGGTTTACAATGACTTGTTACAATACCAAAGTGCTGTACAAATATATGTTTTCTATTTAAGTTTCTGATTATTTGCTTTGGATTTGTTGAGAATTCTTCAGATCATTGGATTTTAGTTATGAAACAGTCAGAGTAATTGCCGGAACTATGAACTTCAAATTTTATTTTCTGTAGAGCTGTTCAGGCTTCACTTTGTAAATTAATAACTTTCTCTACGAATACTGTTCAAAAAGCAGGGCACCACTTAGTATGGTTTGATTCCCTACATAAATAGATATGATAACTTGCGATCGTCAAGACGATGCATTGGACAATGCATAATGCATTGGCGTGACAAATTGATTTGATTTGTGCTATGGACGTGGCCTTATACTGAAGTCGTGCTTTGCTATATTGTCCAGTTTAGTCTATAGGGTACAAAACTACAAAATCAGAATAAGTCACCTAGAAAATACTTAATGCTTCAAAACACACATTCACAAATTAAATACGAGAAGGAAAAGGGTCAAACACTGTACAGACCGCCATTACTTATCTATCTACTATTTACATGAAAACCGACCGACGGTAAACAAGCGTATCACATACAAACATACAATTAAAATTCATATATCTTTTACAAAAATCTCGTTTTCATTAGACTATAAAGGAACACAGTCAATACCATCAGGATTATGAAATCGTATAGAAGCGAGACTGCTTCGAAATTGTTTGAATCATCGCCAATTATGCCTATTTTCGGTTTTGCAATGACCAAACTCGCAGAGCGGGTTGTGTTGGCCTGTTTCGAACGGCAAAAGGTATGAGTTCCTAAACAGTATTTACTGTTATTTTTGAATTTTTAAGAGTATTTTTGTGCTGATTTAAAATCAATTTATGAATATCAATATGAACATTTAAAACAATTTCCAAAGTTTGGCGAATGGGAAATGATAAATATTACTACACAGCAGATACAAAACACTGACATAACTTAGCTACCCTCACTGAATAAAATAGGCATTGACCATGACGTTAACCACAAATGTCGCTTCTACACAATTCATCATCCTTACGTCAATACTTATTACAAAGGCTATTTACACAGGATGGGTACGTGACGCGTCCGTAACGATCTATATACAGCTCTCCTGCACCCGATGCGAGGTCGTGACGACTTCGGGCCGCAGTCGGTGCGCCGTGAGAGATGACGTCACGCCTGTGGCTGAGCTTGGGCTGCACGCGTTTACGCCTTTGTTCACGCGTCCTAAACTATGATAAGACTGAAAGAGAAGGAGGATATTAGAAATGATTGGGTTGCTCACAATGTTCTCTTTAATTGTATTAAATAATACTTACACTAGTTAAAGGTATCCTATAATCCTTTTTCCTATAGTCTGTGTAATAGGCGCCCCCATCGGGCTCGGAGCGCACATCTTCACCGCTCATCTTGGTGATCTTCCCCGAAGATGGCGGCCGCTGCAAGCTCATGTACCCGTTTGATACCGGCCTTCGTTCTGTGAAATAAATAGTAAAATAAGAGCAGGTACTCATTGGGCGTACCCTTTTTTTTGGGGATGGTCAAATATTCAAATGAGTCCTCCCATCCTGGGTGTAGCAGAAGATAACCTGCTTTAATAGTCCAGTTTAGAATTATGGTTGAATGCTACAAAAAACAGCTTTTAGAACAATACCTATTTAAGACTCACATCAAGATACTGCCCAAACACCTATTGGTTTCATAACTATAAACGCCAAAAGTTTTATGATTCAATCAGTGAAAAAACACTCACCATACAAACTAGGTATGATATCCGGGTCTGCATCATCAGCGTCTCTTGGATCAGCTGTATGTAGCAACGCCCCCCGCGCCGCCCGCTCCCCTCTCTCGCCCCGGTCCCGAGGTTCCGTGCTACTAGCTCGAGACTCGGCTTCTTGCTTCACCGGAGTTGGGCAGTGAGGGGCGCGTTCTACGTACATCGCTTCACTGTTGGAGAAAGAAAAGATAGATTATTTATCAAATTGAACAACAACACTAACAAAGTCATCAAACACAACTTAACCTGTGAACCACTGGCCATGGTTTACGACTGCTTGCATCAGTTGATACAATCATTAAATATCTATCCATATCCTACGTGGAATATGCTTTAATCGACCAGAGCTTCCACGGCTTCTGTATTATTGACCAAAATCGTCATCAAGCTAAGGTACATAAACCCGCGAAGGAGAAGGCTGGCCGCGTGAGGGAGAGGACAGCGTCCTCCCTCCACCCCAGCCGCAGTGGTAGACGCCCACGGCGACGGACGTCGCAAGACGATCTCCGGCCACCGGAGGCGCGGGCATGCGGTCGGCGAGTAATGGGCGACTCGCTGTTCGACCATGGACCATGCCCCGGTCGACGGAACGTTGTGTTCCACGCGCGCCTCAAGGAGTGTCTGCATAGTGACAGGGCCTGTAGAGGGCCAAAGCCTGCCGGGGTCGCGGGACTTACAAATTACCGTGACCCCGGTACGTAAAGGGCTACTGAAGGACACCCTGGATTTTAGTCAGTCAAGTCTGACAGTCCACCCAGGGCAGGGCAGGAGGAATCATTTGAAGATTTTACCACGATGAAAAAAAAAAGGTACATAAACCAGTATTGCAAACCAAGACGTGATAATGTGAACAATACAATTGACCGCAGACGCCTCAATTATTTGCTCGAATCTGTCCTTTCAATTAGCAATTACCTATGTTGTGGGCTAAATTGGTGGGACAATAATCCCATGTAATGATCGGTACCATTGAATAAAAAGACAGAAGTGGAACTTCTTCCTAACGCAATCTCAATGTTTACAGGAAGAAAACTCTTTGTCTTAGGACAACGGTGACAGATTTGCGAAAAGTGGTTAGAGGGACTGACTGGAATGCAAAAGGCAACAGAAGGAACACTGTGAACTTTTAATCAGTCAAGAGTCTGATAGTCCCTCACAGATAGGACTCATTTGATGATTTTAAAAGTATATGGAAGTATTCAGTGCGTAACCTCCCTAGTTTTTCAAAGACATCAAAATTGGAAGTTATATTGTTTTATAATCAACATCAATAGTTAATTCAACGATTTTTGAACGGCCATTGCACAAGACATAAGATAGTCCTCAAAACGCCCGCACTTAATTCTATAACTGGCAGTTATGACGACCCGATTGTATTGATTGTATTTTTTTAATTTATTGAGATGATTGCAATAACCTATCACTCCATCTTGAACAATCCTTCGCTTATCTTATCACGCGAGCAGTATCAAACATTAGGGTTTTTTTTTGAAAAAGTCAGTTTACACCTATCACGGATATTTACAGATCGATGGCACGTAGGTACAAAAGTTGTAGAGATACGAGTTCCTCGTCTGAGGTATTTTAATATTCTTTGATCCTACGAACCTATTTCCCGGAACTTGTCTTGAATGCGTAAATGTTCAATTGGTCGCCCATCTAATTATTGGTCGTGTCTAATTGCCCTTAATTAGCTGCAATGCTCTATTGATTTGAATGGACAATAGTGGGCTGGACGTGGTTTTGAATTATGGGATATTGGTACAGGCATGGTTTTAGCTATTACGTCTGTATTGCCAAAATTACAGGCAGAATTTGTTTTCATTAATTCTCTGTGCCAACAATTTAATAAAATGTAAAAGCGTTGAGAATTATTAGAACATTTTTTTTATTGGAAATTGAAATTGAATTATTGGAAAAATCACGATATGAGTCCTCCTACGCATAGGCAGAGCGGGAGGGACTGTCAGACTCGTACTGATTTAAATCCACGGTGTCCTTCAATAGCCCTTTACGTTCCGAGGTCACGATAATTCGTGAGTCCCGCGACCTATTAGAACACAATAGAGTGAGAATTATTAGAATATCTAGAAGCGTTAGAATACAATAGGATGTTAGGAAATCCAGTCCCGTATACTGTCTATCACCTCTGATATCACCCTTTGTCTGTTTCTGTACAGTCACTGTTCCTTATTGTCACATTTGAGCTACAACTCATAACTGACTTTTAACCCAAGCAGAGGTTACAATATGTAACAGACCGAGAACAACCATTTGTCACCTACAAGAAACAACAGTTCATTTTTGTTTTGCTTGGAAGATCCTCCTGATGAACTTTAGGTGATGAACTTCCACACTGATCACACCCTAAACTCTGCTAGAATATTATAATTAGGGCAGACGTTGACCTTCAAACTAATTTAAAAAAAATTAATGATTATCACAAAAGTTTTATAATACACACTTTAGTTTTGTGACATGTTTTACACCGATTTTAACCATAACCCACATCAAGTATGGCTTGGTTGCGTGCAGTTAGTTTTCAAGCACTCTCTATTATAGTTCAAGAAAACTTCACAAGTACGAGTAGTTATTAGTGAAATTTTAAGTTATTTAAGTATTAGTGTTTCTCGGGTTTGCAGAATTACATTTGCGGGTCTGTCACAATCATCGTCAATATTCGTCCATTACTGGTCACAACTTAGATAAAAAAACGACGGGTTGCACTCTGGGAGTGCCGGCAGAAGTGAAAACTTCAATAGTAATAAACGCACACGAACATTCGTGCAAGCGCCCTGCGCCGTCTTACGAATTTTCGATCAGGTCACGTGTCCTGACGCGAGTTTAACATTTTTTACCCATTCCAAAAAAAGTGCACAACGCCGCTAAAGAAGTTTTCACGAAAAAAAAAAACATTTTAAAAATTAAGAAATAATAGTACGGTACCGGGTAATAATAGTACCACCGTTTAGGGTACGGGGTCCAAGCTACCGGCAGTCAGAGCTCCAGAGAAAGGAACCTAAAAATGTTAGTGTCAAGAAGAACTGCTTATTAAATTAGGTCCTTAGTCATACTGCCTAACGGGAGCCTCTTTAGAAGTTGGTTGAGGCTCTTTGGCAAATTACCCATTGGTAAACACGACTTTATCGGCAATGATCGCTGAGTTCATTGTTCAAAGAAGTTTTAATGCCAACAAATATAATTTTCTTTCATTCTTTCTTTCAGCACTACCAAACATCACACAGTTCAATAACCCCTAGGTATATATCCTTTCGTTCGTCGGATGTGACTATAACTACCACTAGTTCAGAAGTCAAATTACAAGCCTGAACTAGACTCGATTCAAAATCAAGAACTTGGAATCGATTTAACTTCACTGGTCCTAGGAGACGGAATGGAACCGGTAGATTAAAGCTCCGACTGCATCATAGGTAAGTTAACGCCTCGGTCGCGCATCGTAAAGCTTTTTTGTGCTTTCACATTCAAGCCTTTGTCAACTAACATGATTTCTGTCGCGATAAAGCAAATGATTTTAATCTTTGAATTTACGTCAAAGAACACCAAACATCTTTTAATATGTACTTGCATGTTGTGAAAAGAAATAGAAGCGACAAGGACGTTTGTATGTTGATTTGTATTCGTCTTAAAGGTTAGGTCGCCTCGGTACACGTGTAAACTTTTTCTTTTTTACGTTGTAAAATCATCACATAAGTCCTCCTACCCAGGGCAGAGCGAGAGGGAGTGTCAGACTCGTACTGACTAAAATCCACGGTGTCCTTCAATAGCCCTTTACGTACCGGGTTCAAAAAAATAAGGAACATAATAGGTAATTCGTGAGTCCCGCGACCCCGGCAGGTTTTGGCGCTCTACAGGGGGCGCCGTCACTTTGCTGACACTACTTGCGGCGCGCGTGAAACACAACGCGCCGTCGTCTAACCGGACATTGTCCATGGTCGGACAGCGAGTCGCCCATTACTCGCCGCCCGCATGCCCTACACGTGTATACTTGAAATATTATCTAATAAATAATTGGTTTTTACTGGATACTTAAGACTCACCTCAAAGGCGCATGCTTAGCCGGTAAATGCCGATGTCTTGCTGCATGCCTTTTGTACAGCACTGCTAACACGCCACAAACTGCCGTCGCCAGCAATGCTGACATGGCGGCTATGGACGCCAGTACCGGAGACATGCCGAGGGCACTGCCTTCTCCTGAGGACAAAAATACTTAGTTTAAAAAACCTTTATAAAAGAAGCCTTCGGGCCCAGAAACCGTGATAAGACACATTTTGTAACCGATTATGAAGATCAAAAATCATCTTTAGTTCGTACGAGTAGATGACATGGTAGAAAAGATGTGGAAACTGGAAACGTTTTGATTGTGATTAACTGTCAGTCAGTCACTATCCAGGATAGTGGTTAATTGAAAAATAATGAAACACACGAGTATAGTGAACTGAACGATAAAATGTTAAAAGTACATACATGAAGATTATTTACAATAGGTAAGTAGCAACAGAATATTGTACGATATTAGTAATACGTTATTCAGAAAACAAAGCAACATTAGTAACAACACAAACAAGAGCGGTAATTTAAACTAGTTATAAATCTAAAGAACTACAAACAATTCCGAATTCTAAATTAAATTCTAAAATTTATAACAAGGTAACTTTTAATCATTTCAAACACAGTGAAATGTGACAAATACTGGTGTTTTAAAAGTTAACATAAAAAGTATGGGCACGCCATTTTTAAATAGAAATGTGAGTGTTACGAGGCGATATGCTAATCCTTGGGGTGGTAAAGCAACAATAATTTACAGCGAACAAATATTTATAAGGTTTTAATAACGCCTAATGAAAAAAGTGATGGTTATTTTTTACACAGTTAAATAATTTGATTGTTTAGCAAAACAATCGAGTCAACTGGGCATGATATACTACAAATAACAGCAACGTATGAAGATTTATAATAGTATCATCATTTACTGCAGCCTTGTTTAACTCCCTGCTGAGTAATTCTGAGTACAGGTTCTTTATATACTATGTTTTTTTCTGATCTGTGAGTATCATTTAAGTTCATAACAGACTTTTCTACATGTTGGTTTGCCATCGCCACTTCTATCATCCCTTGGTAATCTTTCTGTAAGGCCTTGTTCAAGTACAAGCGGGGTGTCAGGCAGTGCATTAGTGGTGCAGGCCGCGCGATGTCAATTGTTGCAACTTCTCCATGTTTACTTTCGCGCGGACCACACCGCGTAGCGCACTGTATAACATTGTGTCCATCATCAGGGCTTTAGTGTTCTACAGGGTTCCCCCCGTCATAGCTAAGTGTACTTTTGTCTTCATTTCAGAGGATAGTACAGAAAATTATTTATTCATTTGGGAAATGCATTTAATAAATAAATAATACACATTTATCTACCGTAGAAGCTAAGATAGAAATCATAAGAAAACACTTCTTAGCATCAATAAGGAAATACGAAAGAATATGAATTAGAACAGCAAGAGATTTTCTTCAGAATCAAAGGCAAAAGTGCTGAGAAAACAAAATGACTAAAGAAGAAATAAGTATCTGTTCATAACTTGGAAAAGGAAAACTTGCTATGAAAACTATAAAAAGTAAGTCCGTTGTTTCTTCGAGCTACAAAAATAACAACTTTAAGCCATAACTGATATTAAAATAGAAATCGAGAAACGCACCCAGTTCGCCAAAACTGATCATACTCGTACTTATTATAAGTTTCGTAGAATGAATTAAATGAAAAAAAAAACTATTTCTTATTACTTTTGCGTTGTGCTTTTAGTCTTATAAAACATATGGCTTACTTATTTGTCTTTAGGGGCCGTGGGCCAAAAGTAACAAAATTCTGCGCCAGCAAAACAAACCTTGATTATTTTATGGTAAATCTTGCGTTGGATTCCTAGACCACTCAAAATATTATTGTACATTCCCTTATGGAATTTCTCATGAACTCGGAATCTAAATTCCACTTACAAGACCTCTTGTTAAGCCACCACTGGAGCAAGATAAGAGATAATGGAATGACTCAGTACAGACAAAATCTTTGTAACACATAACTTAGGACGCTAACTTAGCTCGCTTTCACGACGTGATTCGATGCAATTCGACTTATTTGCGTCGCTGAACAACCACAAGTAAAAACTATCCTTACCACCATAAAGGCGTTTTCAGTATAAAACGTGCGGTTGTGTTATGGGTAGATAGTTAAAAAAAAGCTTACTACGACGACTTATCTGCTACTGCGACTGCATCAGTATGTCGTAGACGTTAGGATGATTATCACTTCAACTCAAGATTTTGTACGGTTTTTTTTTTTTGCGTGGTAAAATCATCAAATGAGTCCTCCCACCCAGGGCAGGGCGGGAGAGACTGTCAGACTTGTACTGACTAAAATCCACGGTGTCCTTCACGAGCCCTTTACGTACCGGGGTCACGGTAATGGGTAAGTCCCGCGACCCCGGCAGGCTTTGGCCCTCTACAGACCCCGTTATTATGCTGACTCTCCTTGAGGCCCGCGTGGAACACAACGCGCCGTCGATCCGGGAAGATTTTGTACGGTGACGCAAAACAGTCGAAACACGTCATGAGTAATGGCGCTGAACCTGTAGTATAAACTTAGTCTAGTTTAAGTTTCTCCATAATAACAGCAAACAAAAAGTCAGTTACACACAAACGTAGTACAAAATTAGGTGCTTTATTGACCCGTGTAACGCAACCTGTACTTATTAAAATTTGCGGTCGTTTCTACCCGTGTTCGGCCAAACGAAAATGGTTATGAATAGTGGTCGCTGTATAAAGTTGAGTGTATGTAGGTCTGTATGCTTTTATGAACTAGTCGTGTGGTTTGAGGACTCATGTTTTAATTGGCTAGTATGTTCCGAGCTTGTTTTTGATGAAAGATGTGTTTTGGCGGAAATGAGAATGCGCACTTGCCTAGTCAGTGGGCGTATAAGTGAGCATCCACTACACACCAAGCTTAGAAGATATGTACATTGGTAAACTCATGAAATGAACCATTTGCTCTGGATGCTTTCAAATGGACAGCACCTAAATGGAATTACAGTACCTCTTAGTAAGACTGGTTGTCAGACTTTCGAACTTCTAACAGTAACGGCTGTCAAAGGTCTACAATATGACAGTCGGGACCAACGGCTTAACGTGCTTTCCGAGGTATGGAGGACACTTAGTTTGATAAATGGTCACCCACTCTCAGACCATCCTCGGCAAGCGTCTTAACTTTAAAAATCGACCTTGGGGTTGTTATTATTTAGCATTGAGCTGCTCCTAGTATGTCCTTGTAACCAGTATCATAAATCGCAGTCCTAAAAACCCTCCCATTTCTCAGAATAAACAACCAAGCAGTTTATTAACTCATTCCACTATCGGCAATTGTGAAATAAAACCGGTTTACGTTAGCGTGACTGAGTTATTAGAGCTCATTTAGCTTTGCGGATATCTAGGAATTAACCACTGGGTCGCAGTTATAGGTTTATTATGGTCC
This sequence comes from Agrotis puta, assembly GCA_943136025.2. NCBI lineage: Eukaryota > Metazoa > Arthropoda > Insecta > Lepidoptera > Noctuidae > Agrotis > Agrotis puta. Next base: position 15,528,863 of record OW964185.2, on the reverse strand, counting down.
TTACCGGGTTATTGGCGGCAAAGAAATTGCAATGGCGTTTAATTTGGATTAAGTTTGGAGCGCGGCTTGAATTGTGGTTCAATTTGAATGTAAATTGTGATTTTGGTGCATTTACTGTTCGTTATTTGTCTAGGAATTTGATAGAATATTGTACTCATTATCATCTGTCGGAAGACCAATACGTCTTTTTCTTAGATAACTTTCGTACATATAACTTCTCATCGGTATGTATTGTTACATCTTATTACTTAGTAGTTTTTGAGTTCAAATCTTTGACAATCTATTATTCATCAGCATACATGCTATGCTAGTTATTCTTAGCCCTTATTTTTTTGTTGTTGTTTTTTTTTACTAAATGTCTAAAAATGTCTTCTATTTTATCGAAAATACTAGACGAAACCCAAAACCTACAACTATATATATTGTAGTGAATTTCTTAAAAGGAATTTCCCAATACTGTTTGCAAGTAATAAAACCGTGAACTCGGTACAAAGAAATACATTATAATGGTATAAGAGTTCGAATTGGATCGCAAATAAGTAAACAATTTCAGATTTCTGGGTTCAAAGCATAAGCACAAAGATAAAGCAGAAAACCCACTCACTATAAAATCTACGACTGTTTATTATAGACTGAGACTATTATAGCTTTTTTTTTTCGTGGTAAAATCATCAAATGAGTCCTCCCACCCAGGGCAGGGCGGGAGGGACTGTCAGACTTGTACTGACTAAAATCCACGGTGTCCTTCAATAGCCCTTTACGTTCCGGGGTCACGGTAATTCGTACAGTCCCGCGACCCCGGCAGGCTTTGGCCCTCTAGAGGCGGCCCCGTCACTTTGCTGACACTCTTGACTATTATAGCTGGCGTAAAAATTTTAACTAAATAGGTGTATAGGAATACTTTTTTTTGTTTTTTACATTTATTTGTGTTTTTAATTTTGTCTTCGTGTCGTGAAGTGGAGGCTATCCTCTCCCTTCCTCCACCTCCGCTAGCATTAATGCTTCGTAGAAGGAGGTGACTGCTACCCATTGGCTCTCGCCCAGCAGCATGCCCTCAACCTATGCCGCGCGCGATAGATCACACCCTATCGCCTCCATGAGGACACCGCTGGGCTCTGCCCAAGCGGGGCAGACCCCCACCGTATGCGCCGCCGTGTTCTTCAGGCGATTCGCACAATGCTGACGACCAAGCGACCCGTTCTGCCCAATTCCGTCACAGGAACCTTCCGAAACATCCGTGTCCGGTGAGGACCTGTGTCAAGCGAAAGGTGAGGACGTGGCTACTCCTCAAAGAGAGAGCCGCTTACCTACCTACCGCCTCGGTTATGGCGTGACTATACTTCAGGGTAAATCAGCCTATAACAAAATGCTTTAAATTTCAAATAATGCACTTTATCGAGCGCCTGAATGGTCACACAACTATTTTACAATGTGGTTTGCTTACTATGTCTACTTTAAACTTGCTACCGTGACTCAAAATTCGTTTCTTTATTTTGGTCCTTCGAGCCGGATATAAAACAGCATCGACAATTTGTTCTATATTTTCGTACTTCGATGCATTATTTAGTTGGTAGTGCACAATGTTAGAATAGACAATCAATTGAGTTTGGACTTGCAGCTGACTGATTTATTTTCTGTTCTGCTGTTCTGAGCTCGTAATTCCTATTTGTTTTGTTTAGTTACTTATTTTTAAATGTTGTGACGGCCTATTGGTTATGGCCTCGCTTTTTTTGCAAGAGGCAGTGGACTCACATCCAGGCAAGTACCAATGTGATTTTTGTAGTTTAGTTTTTTTGGAAATCGGTGTAGGAAAACATCATGAGGAAATGTAGGCTTGTGTAAGTCTGAAAGCACCAACTCTTATTAAGTAAGATTATTTTAAATACAATATCAGAAGGTTCCTATTTGATGGGGAAAATTTGACAAATTGGGGTAGCTTGATGTGCTGGCTGGCTTCTGTACAACGACGTTCTAAAAAAAGAAATAGGCACACTTAGTGCATAAGTGAACCTTCTGTATTGTATTTACCAAGTTGAAACTCTATGTGGGCGTCGTTTTAGAGCGTGAGAACTGCTTATTTGGGGGAAGCACTTAATGGCGATACCAACAGATTCTGAACGAAGAAATAGCAAGTCGAGTGGGTATTGTGTTCCAGGATTGGATGTGGAGAGTTCTGTGCTTATGTTTACGTTTGAAATGCACCTATGTTGGGTGCATGGGTTATGTTTGCTGTCACCATTTTGTTTGCTTTACGTGATATTATGTCAATGTTACACCTGGTGATCAAACTTCGCAGGTATAAAATGTTTAAACAAGTTATTCTTCGAATACTTCGTCAATATATTTAATCTGACCATAATATCAGATGTTTCAACGAAGCTTTGTTTACTTTTATCATTAGATGTTGGCAGTTTGGTTAACCGATTATGAAAATTATCATCTGATTCGAAAACAAACCAAATTTGTGAGGACTCATAAGTTATGAATTTATGATCTTCCAGATTCTCGGATTTTGATGCATGGATACGTTTTTCTTTGTGTAGGTTTTAGAATTAGTTACATTCTGGATTATAAAACAATGTTTCCAGTTTTCGACGTTTTGCAGCTTTGCGATTCATAGTAAAAAAATCTTTAATATTGGGGTACAAATGGTAATTGGTATAACTAATTTATAATTTTGTCAAATTAATGTAGTTTTGTTCGTTTAAATATGTTAACTGTGTTAATTAACAAAGTTTTTAAAATCACTTACCAGTAAACTTAGCCTGTCCCTTCAACGTGACTGTCTCTATCGTGGACACGTCACTTCGTCCCTTCGCGTTGACAGCGTACAGGTCGATCCTGTAGCTCACGCCAGGTGGAAGACCTCGGATCTCGAAGTAGGGAGGGGTTCGGTTCGTGGAAACGTTGTAGCGGACCTGATAAACAACAATACTCTTGATTATGTGGAGATCACACTTATGGGAAATGACGTTAATTATCGCGATAATTAACGGCATTTCATGTCATTGTGGCCCCCGTATTAAGAAGTTTGTAAAATAATAATTGATACTATTAGAAATAATTTGGGTATTGTGTTTTAGACTTGATTTTATGGAACGAAAACGATGTATTTGCTTTGTAATGTTATTTAGTAAGAAATTAATGAGTAGGTACGTAAATTTTATTTGAAAATGGACTCATTACATTCTGTCTAAAAGCGAAATTACTTTTATTGCACTAGCAGCCTTTATGGATTTGGATGTCCTGTGTATGAATAACGAGACATGTAACAACTTTGAAGATATCCGGTTATAAAGCTTTTCAGGATAAATAAATAACAACTAGTTAGTAATACTGTATATTTAAAATGGTAGGTACTTTACACAATTCAAACGCAATTTACACGTAAAATACTGGTTTCCACTTTGAAATAAGATCTATTTCGTAATAGCTTTCAAAATAAAAGTCTAATGAAAAGGCAAAAGGTTAATCAATATGGTAGCAGAATTTCGCTTTTGAATACTGCTTAGTGTATACCTACTATTGCTGACTGTACACGTAACACAAAACCTGGAAAATAAAGTAAGAGCTAGTAAAACATGATACTTACAATGAGTGAAGGCAATTCGAGCAGTTCCATCAGGAAGGTCTGTGGCAGTCCACCATCGAAGTTCTCAACGCACTCCACGTTTAAAGAGTCGATGCTCTGGTTGGCCACCGAGCAGTTCTGCAGGTGGAATGGACGACCTAGGTGAGGAAGAAGATGTAAGTAAAAATGTAAGCTTAATTTTGTTAGCTAAAATAATAACGCATAACTTATGAACTAGTGACTTACAAATTTTGATAAATGTCCAGCAGATTTTACTTCAACTTTAACATAACATAATTGTTCTGCATTTATGTTTACCAAAATAATGTTGACCAACGAAAGTCTTAAGATACAGTTTGGAAAGTAAATCGATATCTTCGGCCTATAATAATATTTCTACTTGTAGAACTAAAACGGATCGCATTAAATTTTGAATATTATGCGATTATTTATTTCATTTTATTTTCTAGTCAATAACAACGTATTACAGTCAATAACAACTTATTGCAGTCAATAACAACTTATTGCAGTTAATAACAACTTATTGCGGGCAATAACAATTTATTGACTGGAAAATAAAATGAAAAAACCGGCTGATGATAATGTTGATAATGACAACTCATCATCAACATTATCATCACCCTTAGTCCACCACGCCGAACGAAAATCCGCCACTTGCATCCAACAGATGCCCGCGACTCTCGTCGGTCCATCTAGTGGGAGGCCTGCCTAAGCTGCGCCTTTCGATTCGTGTTCACCACTCGAGGACTTTTTTCGCCATCGGTTATAAGTCCGCGGGCATGCGGGCAGCGAGTAGTGGGCAACTCGCTGTCCGACCATGGACCATGCCCGGGTCGATGATGCGTCGTGTTCCACGGGCGCCTTAAAGAGTGTCAGCAAAGTGATGGGGCCCCCTCTAGAGGGCCAAAGCTTGCCGGGTTCGCGGGACTGTACGAATTACCGTGACCCCGGAACGTAAAGGGCTATTCAACGACACCGTGGATTTTAGTCAGTACCAGTCTGACAGTCCCTCCCGCTCTGCCCTGAGAGGGAGGACTCATTTGATGATTTTACCACGATAAAATAAAAAAAAACGGTTATAAGTTCTACGAATGATGTGGCCTACCAATTGCCACTTTATCTTACAAGTTATAAAATCTATGTTGGTGAAAAAAAATTATGCATCATTAATGATATAATTATGTAGATACCTTACTATGTCATAAATAAAAGTTTAAAATTCCCAATTTTGAACAATTACATAAGGACTCACCAGCAGCAACAAGTTGAAACAGACAGGGTACTTTCTGCTGTCCGACAGCATTCTCTCCATAGCAGGCCAAGGTTCCGTACTCCATGTCAGTCGTTGGAGTGTAGTTGAGGGTCGAAGTGTGGCCGTGGCTGCTGTATAACCTTTACAACAGAAGAAATATTGTAAGAATAAAATTGAGCTGTCAAAAGAAAAGAGGAAGAAGTCCCAGCATTCGAGACATTGAAGGCGGATTATTTTAGAACGAAAAGTAATATGAATTTGTAAAAATGGCTGATTAAGATGGTTTTAACTCCCAATTGAATTCAGTCGTAAAGGCTTCAACTTGATTTTGCCAATAAAATGTAGAACATGAATAAGAAACTTTGGAGATTTATGGGTGTTTTTTTTAGGACGTTACAGTTAAGATAAAGAAAATTTAAGAGTGACAAGAGTAGGGAAGATCGTGAAAACTAAAAATCGTTATGCCGTAGCCCAGTTCTGAAATTCACGTATATTAGAAGCACTCTGTGTCGTTTCAAACACTTTGCTATTTGATTTCATGTACTACACAATTAACACTAGTTACAAAATGTTATTAAAGTCTAAAATTAGTCGACAGTCCGATATCTGATCATTGTTTACTACTTTCGAAACTATATCTGGGCCAACTTTGTGTACTTTCGATGAGATATTAAATATGAGAGATGAAAGGAGAAGATGGGAAACAATGGTAGTTTGAAGTTTAGTGTCAAACAAAGTTGTACCTATGACTATTTATTGACAGTTACCCTTTGCTGCCCTAGTTTAGTAGCAAATGGTGTAAACTATTTGTGAAATGTCTGTAAGGAGACTGGCTGATTCACATCTATAAAATATGACTTGGCCGTAATTAAATAAATTGAACACAACTTGGCCGTAATAATATAATAGTGCCTATAGCCTTTGAGAAACAAATGTGGCGTGTCCTTGGCGGGATTACTTCGTCGTCGAACCCGCTAAACGTCGACGCTGGCGTGGTGTGTTTTATGTGACAACTTATATACATTTTTATAGTAAGTTAGCACGCTAAAGACACGCTACGCTAGCGTCACGACACGCCGAGCTCGCTATTTAGCAAAGCTTTAACTCTTAAAATAATAATGGTATAAACTTACTTGGGGGGTAGTTCTGTTTGTTCCCCAGAATTGTTGAAGGTCCAATGGAAGGAGACCAGCGCTGGGTTGGCGTCGACAGAACAGTGGAGGGAGACTGTCTCTTGCTTCAATGCACCGAAGAGTTCTCCGTCTCTTCTTTCTGCGCATACTGGAGCATCTAGGAAAAAATAACAAACAGATTTGAATTCGTGTTTTGCACACGGTCGGTCGGTTTTAATTTATGTATTTATGTTGCTCTGTGGTTTATGCCTTTTTTTTTCGTGGTAAATCATCAAATGAGTCCTCCCACCCAGGGCAGGGCGGGAGGGTACTGACTAAAATCTACGGTGTCCTTCACTAGCCCTTTACGTACCGGGGTTACGGTAATGGGTAAGTCCCGCGACCCCGGCAGGCTTTGGCCCTCTACAGGCCCCGTCACTATGCTGACACTCCTTGAGGCACGCGTGGAACACAAGGCGCCGTCGACCCATGCTCGGGCTGCGAGTCGCCCATTACTCGCTGCCCGCATGCCCGTTTATGCCTAGATTAACTTTATTTTTCAAGGGTTACCCAGTTTGAGGATATAGTCAAAACGAAATGTTCTTTTTTGCAAAAAGGTTTAAGTTTCAATTTTGCAAAATATTTGTTTTCAGAAGTAACAAGTATGTACATATCTGTGTCGCGGGACTGTCTCACCAGGTAACCGTGGCCCTCGAACGTAAAGGGCTATTGAAGGTTCACCGTGGATTTTAGTCAGTAAGAGTCTGACAGTGTCTCCGTCCACTGTCGACGACCATCGTCCGACCGTCCCACCCTTCGCGGGAGTACACATTTGATGATTTTAGCACAAAAAAAAAATGTGGAATCTGTACCGATCCGCAAATCATGTGATATTACATAACATAACCAAAAAAGCTCTTATCCTTTGGAAATTACAGCTCCTCATAAATATCTATAAACAATAGCGAAACTTTGGACAAAGTATGACGTACAATATTACGTCGCCGTCGTCCTCTAACAAGACTGGGGAAACTTGGCGATCGTTATAAAACTGCAGCTCGGAACACTTGGCCCGGCACTTTTAATGATAAAGTCCAACCTGTGACGTAATTGAACTGGTTTAACTGAACTCGTTTTGAACTGAAGTGTTGAATATCGGGTGTGACCTGGGGGACTAAAACAATGGGTACATTTTGGTCATAAGGCCTTATTGGTCTAGTGGTTAGTGACCCTGACTGCTATGCCGGAGGTCGTGGGTTCGATTCCCACCCAGGACAAATGTTTGTGTGATGAGCACGATCATTTGTTCTGTGTCTGGGTGTCATTTATCTATAATATGTATGTATTTAGAAATATATAAGTATGTTTATCAGCTGTCGAGTACCCATAACACAAGCTCTGCTTAGCTTGGGACTAGTTGTAGACTAGATGGCGTTGTGTGATAGTTGTGGAATATTTATTTATTTATTTGTTTATTATTTATTACGAGATTTCACGTTTTAGTGAAGTACAGTAAATGGGGATATTAACGTTAATTTTATGGATAAAATTAATTTCTCGTTCATATACTAGAGGTGTTTTTCACTTTTCAATCATATTACATCGCAATACTTTAACAAGCTGTACTGTAAATAAATTCTGTTCTCGCATAAAAATGTGTCGGTTATTTAATCATTCAGAAGCTCAATTTCATTTCAAATTAAATATAATAGAACTATTAGTAATGCCACACAAAAAATAATACACTCAAAAGGTTTTAGTTGTTCATAGAATATTTATAAAACTGGGGCTGTATTTGGGATGAACTAAATGTTCGCTCTCGTCGAACAGGTTGAAATATGCATTGCGGATGCCCTGACAATTTACCATATTTTTTTTGGACTGGGAGAAGACGGATGCTCAAGTACTATGTTAAAGCGGCGTACAGAGGCCCTAGCATGAATTCTACGTATTTAGCCGTACAGAGTTCTGGACGTATCGCGACGTAAATTGTATAGAAAATGAAAAAGTGCCTCTAGTGTACAAACCAAAAACTAATTAACATTAAAATCTTCGTTTACTTTACGTCACAAAACGTGAAGACTTGTGATAAGGCCTCGGAACCGCGTTCACAACTTTTCCGTTTCAAAAATTAATCAAAAACAATTCAAAATTTTAAAATGCAAGCAGATGTTAACACTAAGCAGTAATTTACGTTCATAAAATAAAGTCCAATTTCCCACCAACTTTACATTATAAACACGAAACTTAGCAGCACTCACTATTTCCCTAAAGTAAAACATTTTAATAACATTCCTTCCATCAAATGTTTGTAAGACAACCTTAAAACGTGCTTCTATTTATAAAAGGTACCGTTTAAGGGCCTACTGTGCAACCCTTCATCAATTTTGCAAGTAAATTGCATTTTCTCAGGTTTTTACATCACTACCGTGGTTGACGGAAACAGGGAGTGTTTACGGTCCTCGAGGGGAATTTAACCTCTTTTGTCTTGTCCCAACAAAATTTTAATATAATTTCCTGTGGTTTTAAGTGATAACATTTTGCGTGGTTAGTGTTTGTGTTCTCTTAATTGTTGGTTTTTGGTGTGGAAAATAGTAGCTGTTGTTAGTTCTGATTTTATTTCGTGTGTGGAACTGACACTTGTAAAAGCAATGGTTAGAAAATTTTGCTCTGTGTTCGCAGTCGGGAATTGGATGTTTCCTTGCTTGGCTTGCCACATGCTGTGATGACATGTTTTTACAATGATTTTCTCGCTTACAGTGCCTTTAGAAATGTTGTTTCTTAATTGCTCGTACAGTAATACAGAAAATACAACTTAATTGTTTCCTAAATTGATTAATTTATGTTTTAATGGACTAGTTACAATTTGTGTACTTAAATGTGGTTTTTCTGTAAGTATTGAATTTTATACGAAGTTTTTAAATAACTACCAACAAAAATCTATCTAAAAAACTAAATAAGATAATAATATTGTTTCACTGCTGTATCAAATGGGCGCAATCCAGCAAAATGTCGGATAACTGACACTGGTTTTCAATTGGACCTGTAACCATTTAACATTGTAGTAATGTTACAGAGAGATCACATGAGGCTCAGACGTTTTTAATACCCAAAAATAAACTAGTCTCCCACTAAAGCCTTTGTCAAACAAACATGCGTGGCGAATGCGAAGCGAGGCGTTTTTATTTGTAGTGTATGGCATTGTTTGAATCCAGTCACATAGAAAAGGGAAAGCGATCCGATAGCGTGACCGAACCGATTCGAAGACGTGGCGAAGGCATATTTTCTCTAATTGACGTCGTTCATAAAAAGTCAGCTAATACAGCTGTCACGCCTCGGTTTGCACCCAGTTTGACGTCTCGTATCAATTCGTTATCGCCTCGGATTCGCTTTCGCCTGTCTGTTTGACAAGGGCTTAACAGAAACTGTTCATTACCTACCTCAAACCGGACCAAATATTCAAACGTAGATTGTTTCAGTCACATTATAGCACTCTAAACTTCCATTTACTTTGTTTCAACGGGCTAACAAAACACTCATTACTTTGTTACCATTGTTCGAGCCATTATGCCTCAAAATGTCCGCGAAACATCTTTCCTGAAAGCGTTATTCAAAATGTACCCAATCTAGGTCCCAGAGCAATACGAGTAGAAGCGACTTGAAAATTTTGTTAACCTCAAACGAATGGCGGAGTGCAGAATTAGGGTTGTTACACAAAGAGGAATAGAGCATGAAGGTTTTGATTTTCTTTTTTTTTAAAGATACGTCACGAAACATCGTCTATGGTATAGCTGTAAAGATGCTAGAACATACATGTACCCAAATCATTATTTTTGTTAAGGAGTTTTCACAATAGAAGAAGGTTCAGGTTCGATTGGGATTTGACAGATTGGGTAGGTTGATGTATGTACGAGAATCTTATAGTGCTCGAACAAAATGGAGAGGGGCTCTATTTTGTTCTCAAAATAGTTTTGTGAAAAAACACGATGGCAGGAAAAAAGTCACACATTTTTAACGGATATTTTCCCATTGGGTACTGGACAAACGTCTCCACCATAACCATCCACTCTTGACTTTGAGAAGTTTTCCGGCCCATCCCACATACCGTCATGAGAATGTTTTCTAGGCCTTGCATAAATCGGGGTCGCGGGACTCACGAATTACCGTGACCCCTGAACGTAAAGGGCTATTGAAGGACACTGTGGATTTTAGTCAGTACGAGTCTGACAGTCCTCCCGCTCTGCCGTGGGTGGGAGGACTCATTTGATGATTTTACCACGTAAAAAAAAGGCCTTGCATAAATATTTTTTATTCCCACTAGAGCCATGGCCATGAGCCAAAATACCCTTGTCCAGCTATCTATAGTTTATTTATCCCATGTGTCAAGATCTCATTTTGTCACTTGACCCTTTTCGTTTTACTATTTAAAGGGTCACGCAGTAGTGTCCAGATTTTATTATGCCGTTGAGGTGTCTTTCACTTTTACCGGACGTAACACTAGTTTATGTTGTGTTTTGTTTCTACAATAACCTTTTTATATTAGAGGAAATACTCCTCTTATTTTGTCTCTCTTTTGCCTTTGGGTAAAAATAGCTATTTGGCTGTCTGCTCTTGAAACAAGAAAGAACTCTGTTTCGGCCTGAACAACTGGCCATATATATATTTTTATATAAGGTGACAACCCTAAAATATTTTTTTTTAAATCAAGTTCGTTTTTAATTTTTGCTTTGGTTTTAAAATAGCAACTGAGATAAATTGTTAATATCCAGCGCAAGTATCAGTTTGTTTTTAATGTTTTCTCCCTTTCGTCTCTATGTTTCTCAAGCTATTGTCTCCCCATAGACTACCTTCCAAATTGCACCGCCTTGCTTTGAGTCGTGTGACTGCTTAAACAGAATACTGTGACCCTGAAGCGCAAAGGAAATCAAGGAACAGGGTGAAATTATCAGTCAGTAAGATTCTGACAGTCCCTCTCCCTTCCCCCAAGGCGGAAGAACATATTATTTGATGCCTGCGCACTTGACTAGTGTCCAATGTGTGTATTGTTAGACCGAGAACAGGCAGGTCCTGGACCATCATTGAACATTTATGTAAATAAATAAAACCAATAGTACTTTATAAATGTTTGCATTAAGCAGCCCTAGTGTAGAATTCCCTGGTGACACTGACTTCCTACACTAAATGCTAGTCGCGCGTTTGAGATTGCAGTCAAAGTGTTGTGTGGTTACTAAAACAGTATAGGTAGGATATTTAATGAGAGTTTATGCATGATATCTGTTTATGGTGACGTATGCAGTTGTAGCTACAAAAGTTATTAAAATCTTTGCAGTTTTCAGCTATTCTAATTTCAAGGTGATTTTTAAGGAGCCGGAGCAGGAGGAGGAGATTTCTGAAACGGAGACCGCGTATCAGCAAGCGTAGTGTGGGATGCCTCCATTATTGTTCAAGTAACCATTGCCCATTAGTAGGATTACTCTATGTAATGGGATTCGAGGAAAAATCGCAGCAGAATCGAAACTAATTTAAATCAAAGATACTCACATCTAACCAGCAAGGTGACAGGATTGCTAGTCCCTTTCCCTTCACTATTGGCTGCCATACAGGTGTAGTCTCCAGCCGCGGCCCTCGTCACACTTTGTAAGACCAGGCTCTGGGCGCTCAGGATGACGCCTGCTCCCTCGTTGTGATAGATTTCCGAGTTCTAGGTGAGAAAATAATACAAACATTAATGTACTCGTAGTAAATTGCTTGTGATTTTTACAAACAGATTTTTGACGTCTTGAAACTTGAACGAAAACACTTTGGTAATAGCCGCTGCGGACCCAACATATATCACTGGCCATACTCGTGGTGATATAGTGGGTCTAAAACCATACCACTGAGAAAATAGGGTTGTAGACTACAAGAGCATGAAATCAGTCAGGGGCACGTTCCTTTAAACCCCGCATACAGAAATAGGAGCTCCTTATGCCTTTACAAATTGAAATTTTGATGTAAATGGTGAACTGCGTACTAATCAAATCAAATCAAATCATTTATTTTTGCCAACATGGGTAGGGATATGAATAGATCTTACATATTTTGATAAGGTTCTCCATGCTCTGCCGTCACATAGGCATGCAAAATTTACACATAAATAAATAGTAATAGATTATCAACTAATACTAGTTGTAATACGCACCACACTACGTTTTCGGTGGTATGGTTTCAGACCCACCATACCACAAGGGGTATGGCCAGTGCTATGGTGGGTCCGCAGACGTAGTATCGATAGTCTACCATTTTTTACGTATTGCTCAAAAGTCAGGCAGCCAGTTTTACAAAGGGTACACTCTTACATAACCGACCCAGAAGCAACTGGATTGTGCAGGTCAAATGTAACCTTCAGCAGCAGTTTATGGCAGTCGCGGCATGTACTCGTAAAATAATGATTAGACTGAAAGTCTATAAAGCAAGGCAGATTATAATTTATAACAGATCTACTAGGTGATCATCAAGGAAAACAATGCTTGCCGGGGTCTGGTTAAGTACCAAAACCCTAAAGTCTTTGTCAAACAGACAGGCGTGACGAATGCGAAGCGAGGCGTTTTTATTTGTAATGTATGGTATTGTTTGAATCCAATCACATAGAAAAGCGAAAGCGATCCGATAGCGTGACAGAACTATCAGACTGAGGTCTCATATCGGTTCGTTATCGCTTCGGACTCGCCTGTCTGTTTGACAAAGGCATACGTTCTTTTTGACATTTTCAATATCTTATTGACTAAACACCATCCTTCGGTTGCCTTTCTCTTTCCACGGCCCTTTACGCAGTTCCGCGAGATTCTGCCTTGATACGGAAAGAACATTTTGCATTTCGTGTCGGCTGTTTTAGAAATTTTAAAGACTGACTGTGTTCGACTATGACAATCATTCTTACAAAGATGGCATACTTGTTTCACTTTCATATTAGTACTTTACCAAAACAAATAACATTAAAAACGTCGTAACTAAATTAAACATAAAACAAATATGTATTTAAACAACAAAGCGCATTCCTGTGCAATGTCCACACAGAGCAAAACATAGAGAATTACAAATAACTCCGTGGTCTCTGCACTTGCGGTTGCCAATGCATTACAGTTATAAATTAAATGTCTTTTAACAGTGAATACCAGGGGCATTTCCTGGAACGTTTATACATAAAGGAATTGCAGTTTACCGGGAGCTGAGGGCAAGTAATTTTATACTGCATGCATGTTTTATTATACACGTTGAAGTACTTAGTTCTAATGAATTGTTAAAGAGGGTACGTAGTACGACATAGTTTAAAGGTTCTGTCAAAAGAATTAAGCAACTATTTTAGCATGGCATTATGCTTGTTCAGACGAAATGTTAGACGTGTGTAATACGCGCTGTGCGCGATGACAGTAATAGGCAATACAGTGGGCGATCAAAACCACGGGCAACAACTAGCTATTTGTAGCTTCGAGATATAATTGTATTCTAAGCCGAAAAAGTATCTAGAAGCGAAGCTAATTTGGCCTTAAGTAGGATCACAACAAGACTAGTAACTTAATTTATTTTTGTCTCAGCACGGTTTATTATTGATTTCGTTAATCTCACTTTTATCTAGACGCTACTTTATTATTAGATGAGAATATTGGCTGTTAGATTATTATCTGTCTTTCTTATATTATTTTTAGTAGATGCTATTTCTCTAACGGCGTAAATAATAGCTCTAGTGAGTGACTGCTGTGCTGAATCGACTGGTGTCCAATGATTCTCAGTATATTAAGGACTTTTGGAAAGACAGAGTTTAAATATATTATCATCATCATAATTTCAGCCTATTGCAGTCCACTGCTGGCCATTGAGCACCACAGCGCACGATGTCCCGGTTTTTTTATCCATAATTTTTTCAGTATTACCTGGGATGGGCAGAATTATCGAATATAATGAGACCTAAAACTTGGTCTACTATTAAGATTAGGCAAAATGTGATAGATCTCATTTACCTGCTTCCCGGGAAAAACAGTCATGATTATGCTAAGTTTTAGTTAAACCGGTACACAAACATTGCAGATGTGGCTGTCTACAACCAGTTGTTTTGTTGCCAAAAAAATTGTATATTAATGTACTATAGGAAACGCTTCTGCCTTACCTTTCAAAGAGCATAGACATGATAATATGTTTTCAGAAAATTGATTAAATCAATAGCTTTCAAAACCAATTATGTAATAGTATCAAACATATTATTATAAGGTCAACCTCTTGATTACCAAATATGATGAACAAAATCATCATTGCAGCTTACTCTAAGTTAATTACAACAATTCCAATTACTCACATCATGGAACCAGACCAGGCGGTGTGTCTTGGGATTAGCCTTCACAGTACACTCGAAGTACACGTCATCACCCTCCTTTATCTCGTCAGGGTTGAGGTTTGAGCCCATCTTCAGGTCGACGATCGGAACATCTGGGGACAAGCTAGCTGGTTAGAATTTTGAAGACTCAATTACATGTATTTTGTTGTTGGTATATTAGTGTGTACTATGTGAGCTCGACAAACGGTTGTTCGACAAAACAGTACCTACTGCGACTTCCTTGAGTTGAAGTTAAAGTTACTCTAATGTGATATGAAGACTATTGTTGTTATATAGCCAATAAAAAAATTACGTTATGCAGGGTCGACGACTTCAGTGTGTCGCACAAGCGTTAATTCGAACTATGGTGAGTTGCAATACATTTTCGTCGCACAAGCGTGAATCACACATCACGTGAACGAAATGAAGAAAGTGTTACAATCGTAATAGATAGTGTTTTTTCTACGTAAGATAAATATAATTACATAAACATTTCGTTTTCTTCGGTTCCTGAAACTGTTAACTCCACTTACTAAGTACTTTTACCCTCAAACTTGTCCCACAGCTGGCAAAAATGACATGATTTTCAGTATCAATGCAGTCCCTAAATATTTTTATGTTTGTAATAGTTTGTAAATGACAAAAATAAAAATGACAGATGAAATTATTTTTAGAGTTATTGTTTACCATAATACATTATTTCAGTAAGAAAATAAAGAAACACGCATGCTATCTTCTTTTATATTTTTAGGTCTCAAGAGACCTCTAAAGTAAACCGTAGACGAGTGAAGCTAGAATTGCAATTTCGTTACAAAAACATGGATTCAGTCTTACAATAATAGCTTCAAATTCGAAATATCATTCAACCACTCCAATAGTAATAAAACCAACTATATTGTAATGAACTGAACTGAAAGAAAAACAGTGTTTTAACAAAGAAACTTCTAGAACTCAAAAGTTATCCAATCACAAGTTAGATATCAGAATTAGTGAGATGACTCCAGCTGAATTACCAAGTTGATAATACTGCGGTCGAGACACGTGTTCGAACACCACTTTCTTGGATATTTAGTTTAGAATTAGTTTTTTCATTAAACTCAAAGTTGCTTCAGACAAGCTCGAAGATATTTGTAAAGTTTTACAAGAAAATAAACGAGAAAATTCATGTTGTATAAGTTGTTTCACATCATAGTTTGGAAGGTTCAACTTTTGTAGACGGAGTACCTTTTTGAGATACTCTTAAAAAAACTTATATATATGCTTGACTTCACAATGTATTAAATCACATTCGATAAACAAAAGGCATTTGTTACAGGAAAACAACTTATAGAACATTAAAGTTTTTCAATTTATGAAAGTCTTAAAATTTTTCGGAAAGTTTGAATATTTTAAACAGGAATATTGTTGCAAGTTTGCAGAATACTTAAACTTGTAATTTACAAGGCTATTGTAGTGAGCTTAAAACTTATTTACATGAAGTAATAATGCAGGATGCCAATGAGCTGTGAACCAAAAAGCCCTTATGTTGAGGGAGTCCTGAAACAACAAGAAGGTATTGCAATGGACTTTTCAAATGAAATCGAGACGAAGTGGACATAACCAATGAGCGTTCCAGACCTCTTTTTTGTGGTGATTCATCAAATGAGTCCTCCATCAAGGGAGTGACTGACTAAAAGCTTCCTTGTTCCTTCAGTTGTCCTTTGCGTTACAGGACCGGAGAGACCTCTTAAGATAGAACCAAGAACAAAAAGAACTGCAAGAAGTCTTGGGCAAAAACTTTTGCCCAGCAATAGCATAGACTAAATAAGTCTAAATAAAACAAAACTCTAAATAAAAGGGTGATAACCTAACCTCGTTTTATAAGATAAAATCCTTACAAAGTAAAGAAAAAAACGACGCCACATCTAAGGATCCATCATCATTTCTTTAATCAAAATCCTTTCAATTCTGATGAATGCTTACAGCGAGCTTCCATTTGTTCTCGTTAGCGAAATGTGTGTTTTCAACGGAACATGCATGTACTCGTATATGATTACGACATGGTTGAAATTTTGCCTGATTTGACATTATTTAACTTGAACTATATGTTGTTTTTTCTTTGTTTTACGTATTTTATAAAGTGAGGATTTAGAGCCAGTCAAATATTAGTTTAGTATTTTAATGCTATCACTTTTAATGGGGCTATTGAAAGACACCGTGGATTTTAGTCAGTACAAGTCTGACAGTCCCTCCCGCCCTGCCCTGGGTGGGAGGACTCATTTGATGATTTTACCACGATAAAAAAAAACACTTTTAATGTACTCATGCGGGTTTACAAAATGTGACGAATTAACTTTGCGATGAATATACGACATCCTAACTCCAACTACGCCTGTAACAGGCCTACTGTGGTCTTCCAACCCGATTCTAATAGGAAGATATTTTTATAGTCATATTATATAGTAGTAATTAGTTGTAACTGTGTGTTTCCTGATGGTTACAACCTTGGGGCCTTCAAGTCAAGAATGAATAGGTTACTTCTAGGCAAACTGGCTCAACCGTCCTTCGACCGTCGGTTACTATAACTGAAACCGTTATTATCTACAACCTCACAAAAACGAGTCAACAGAAAAAAAAAACGGTATTAAATTTGCAATTGAACTCAAATTAAATCTTTTTCTTCATTACCTTTATCAACCTTAGCAGTAAAATTTTACTAGATTTAATAATAAACCTTATCTCTAATCCTAAAATATTAAAAATCCAATCCATCTCCACATTCTCGTTCCAATCTATCGCTCCAATCCGTCATCAATACTCACAGTGTACATTGAGCCGCCATTTGTCCTCAATAGCGGAGTCCTGTATATGTTTGTTTTCAGCGCGGCACGTCAAATATTTGCCGTCGTCCTCCACGCCAGGCACTAAGCTGAGCACGCTCAACGTCTCGTTGTTCTCGGAGAACTGCGAAAAGATGCGCTTTACGTTAAATTGCATTTGATATTGTATGCTCTGGAAGTGATTCTGGTGTTTGGTGTTGAGATTGGCGCGGTTATAAACAACGAAGATGAGGGTTTAGCAGCTTGGTGCGATTTTGTTTGATGGTTCATTTTTAGAGACGGTTTTAGCTGAATTTTGATGATATTTTCGTAATATCTTCCACATAAATCTTTCTAAGAATAATAATTAAGAAGCATTTATATTGGAATAGTTTAAAAAAGCATCCCTTTGCCACTACTTCTTTAGATTGAGCTTCCTTCCTAGAACTTCCTAGCTTTCAGATTCTAGATTCGTAGAAGACGTAAAAGCACAAAGGCTTTATTTTAATTTTCCTACTGAATTCAAACAAGCGAGAGGTATTTCCAAGTGTTTTCTCTATTGATAAGTTAGACAGAATTCAAATAGTTCTCAGAATATGTGCTTTAGCACTAAACATTTTGTCACTCGAAATAGTATCACTTGTCTCTTTTGCACATTTAAAAAAATGGTCATTAAAACTACAATAGTGCATTCTAAAATATACTCTCTGCAACTACAATTAACTTACGTTTTTCGCCATCCTCTTCAGCTGTCTATTGTTCTTCCACCACGTGACGTAAGCCTCTGGTCTTGAACCCGTCGTCTTACACTCCACCTCATACCTTTTGTCTGCTGATACCTGCTTCTCTTTCGTCAGTATGTTTACTGTGATTGGTTTTACTGTGAAAAGTATGAGTTTATTAGTGTACTTTTTACGAGAATCGTTATAAAATGTCATGCCACTCGATATAAATATTGGTACTGGAATTTTCTTTCTTTTTAAATTCACTGACAAAAAATAGCATAAATATTTTATTTGAAAGTATCAGGCATTAAAATATTGTAAGCTTTGAGGAAAAAAATACAACCATATTTTGCAGTGTGTAACTATTTGTACGAAGTGCCAGTAATATTGTAGATATTTTAAGTCATACGTAAAAATAAATGCACACTATTTTTTTAATCTACATTGTGTTTTATTTTTCAGTGTTAATAGATTTGCATCGTGTACTTACAATTAATATCTAGTATTAAAACTTTGGTCTCCGGCTGCGCGAGGTTGGTGTTTGAGGCTTGGCAGACGAGGCGCGCGTTCAGGTGCTGCCGCCCGATGTTGGGGAAGGTCAGGGTGTTCACCGTCACGCCGTCCGGACGCTGCTCGAATGAGTCATCGATGACCACGTTCTCTAAGTACCACGTTACCCGTGGTCGTGGTCTACCTGTGGGAGGAAAACTTTGTTTGAATATCCTATTCTGTTTTGCATGAAAGCCGTTAGAAATAGACGTAGTACTCAAGTGGTATGACTTCAACACTTATAAAATGCATATTGGCACTCACAGTATGTACAAGTTCATACTTCTCTTTCAACTATCTTACCATTTTCTGTCTTTAAGAGTTTGTCATTATCCACGTTCTTCTGCCCAAATTGCAATTTATTTGAAACAAGCATAATTACTTTCTTCCATACTTCTTCACATAATGACATCTTTTATAGTACCTACCAAATATGATCATTAGTTCGACAACAACGAAATCACGACCCACAAGAAAATCGATCCTGGTGTCAAAATAGACACATTTGTCGATAATTATCTGGAGTTCGTGGTCGCCATCATTATTCTTATTGACAAATTGTCGCACCAATCATAGCGAGGTTTAATGGCTTCATTTTTCTTTCTGACACAACTTAGCTTTCATCAAGTTAAAGTTGAATAATGTCGTTTCAGAATCAAGTTGGTGATTTGTCTTGGAAAATATTTTAAGTCTTATTGACAGTGAAATTATTTTATTTGTGATATAAGAATGACCCTGATTTGTAGCTCTTAAGATAAGCTTTGTTATGGACATGGTTGGTACGAATTTGTCCGACATTTTATTTTGTTGATATGTATACTTGTATAGATTAAGGAAAAGACATAGACGAACATGAGTCGTACGTAACATTGTAGTACGTGATCAAAATAATAATTTTGAAATTCAGTTGTTCATCAAAAATAAATCTTCAGTGTTCTCTGCTGCCGGTGAATACTTACAATTAGGACAACAGTTTCCGATTCCAAAAAAATCCACAAAAACTACACATCACAAAACTGTAATTGAGTTCACTAGAAATCAATAGATTCTATCATTTCCAACCAACGAATTGTCCTTTGCTACTATAGCTTCTAAAATAGAAATACCGTTATCGAGAACATCATAACCATTTCCCATACATTTCCCATCATTAACTCCCACGATACCTGTGTGTTTATCATTTATATGGTTCCATTGTTGTTTGGGCCCAAATTGTTTGTGATCGGAATGTTTTATTGTTTACAACTCAAAGTGTACAATTATGGCCGTTAATTGTTTGTATCGGCTATAAAGATTTTTATTATTGATTCCTTTTGTTTTATCAATTATTTGGATCATTATGATTTAGGGTGATGGTTGTTTATGAATTTTATTGGTATATCGTAAGGTTGTTTGTTTTTGGATGTCTATCATTTCATTGCTTATGTCCTTATATCTATTAAATTGTTGATTTTTTATTAATGAAAAATACCTTATTTTCATGGCTGTGTCATCTGTATAAAATACGTTTACCTACAGCATAATAGTCATAGATATACGAGTATTATAGTTGTAAACCAACATTTTTCTTATGAATATAGGACTGAACCTGCTGCTTTCAAGAACAAACTTCCCTACTTAGGCAGATTTCTAGAATTCTCCGAACTTACTTAGTAGTGACTACAAACACTAAACGAATGAGACAATCAAGTCAGTTTGTCATTGATATATTATGTAACTCTACAACTAGGTCTAAAGTTCCGTGGTACATGTCTCAGTCTGTACTGTGGTAACGCACAAGCATGATTTGCCAACTAATCCTTAATTTCTACTATCTCCATTTCACCTGTTCCCTCTCTTTGAGACATCTTGTTTCATTTCACTTCACGTCTCAGTGCCTACGGTTTATTCTACCTGACAGTAAACTGTATTAGTCTAAGTCTGACATCTCCATGTTGGACGTAGATTAAACCGCCTCTCTTGAAGCCATTTGCTGTGCTAGTAAATCTGTGTGAGTTAGGTTATGTCCTTTTAAGTGGATAGGTTAATTGTGTTGGTCTAACCTCGTTTTATTCTGTCTTTAGGTTAAATGCAGCTCTGACAAACTGTACCAATATACATTAAAAATTCTCCCATTTTCCTAAGTAATTTAATTTAAAGGTTTTGGATAGACAAAGGATTTAATCACTTTCAAAATGTCATTTAAATCTTATGACATATTAGTGATTGTGGTTTGGCTTGTCTTGGCAAAACTATGTCCTTGTTTGCTGTTTAATCAAAAAAGAGACTTTTACAGATCTCGATCCGCCTGGTAAAAAAATACTACAAAGCAATGCCTTTTTATTACCTTTTGTAAAAAGTAATTGTTTCACATAGCTGTTCGCAACATTGCATAAACCTCTCTTCCTCTTTTTCATCATATTCTGAGAACTAGATTCAGCCCGAATAGTACTTTATTATTCCTGTGAAAATCTATGAATGCTTCGTTGGAATACGTTAAGCTTTGCTTTATACAGAAGTTTCAAAAGTGTTAAAGTGTTATTTTAAAAGTTTATTAATGTTGTCTAACTAAAGGAAATATTCATTGACGTGAACTAATTTTGAAAAATTTATTATTTTCTATTTTTGTCGAATTCAAGTTTGTTATTTTTGATATAAATATGGAGTAAAAGAAAAGTATTAGAAGTCGTGCGCTATTTGTAAATTAAAATAATACTTGGACAATGAACTAACGAGACATTTTATCTGGCGTTGAAAATTCGTCAGAGTATGTTAAACTCTGAATTTGAGCACCGGGGGCGATAATGTCTTCTGCATCTCTCTCGATTAGAGAAATTTGACAGATTGAGGTAGGTTGATGTGCTGGCGTCTGTACAATAGACATCTCCACCTATTTTTCTCAGTGTTGACTACCATATTTGATAGGTAAAGTGGTCACAAGCGGTCCAAGTTCGATGGTCAAGATAAGTAGTGTTATTGGGTTTTTCTAACAGAAATTTCCTAGCAGAGATGAATAGAATAGCCTAGACAGGTGCCCGCTTGATAGGAATATGCCTACCTGGCTGGCCCATTATTTCATTGGACATAAATAGGCATAATATGGGGGTATGCTTTAGGCACAACTTGTGCGTGATGCTATGCTATTCAATGGCATAATATCTTACCTCCTTCTACTTCGCAGATGAGGAGAACGTTGGCTCCTTCGTTGTAGGGCTCTACGAGTTTCGTCCGGTCTCTTCTCTTCGCGTCGAATATTGTTGGACGATTTGGTGGGACTGTTGGGAAAGAAACCGGTTTTAATTGGGTTGCTCTCAAATTCTCGGTCTGTCAGTAACCAAGATATCAGTTCTATGTTGGATACTTATTTTTGGATGGAAAAGAGTTATTGTTGGCCAAGACTATGGTTATTAATATTTAGTTTCTTTCATGGGAACACACACATATGTTGGGATAGAAAATATTTTGCAATTCGGCTGAGCCGACATTACACAGTCGAAATGCAAAATATTTGTTTAACATTTAAGCATATGAGGCAGACTTTTTACACTCTCATAAAGTGGGCTAATCCATCTACTTATTTAATATTTATCACATCAAAATCAAGTATAATAAAACGGATACTCACTTATAACAGTAAAATTAACTTTGAGGTTTCTAGTAGGCGAATTCTTGAAATCTACCCTGCATCTATAAACGCCAGCGTCACTGGCTATCACATTGTCGACCATGAGGACTGCTGGAGTGGCACTGCCGCGGAAGAAGGCGCGGTTCCCGAAGACAGAGGGAGAAGACCAGAGCTTCGGCTGGTTGATGGAGCGGCCTCTGATGTCGTAGCTGGTGGAAGAAAGTTTTAGTATTAGAATATTATTAACTGGTTGAACGTAACGCACTTGACTTTTTATTATTTTTTGTCGAAAATAATCTCTAGCGAGGATGTATAGGCAATGTATTTGCAAAATACATTCTTGCCAATCGAATACAGGATCGATATGAAGGCTCATTGATTAATAAAGTTAACAAACGTGTAGCGCACATTACCACTCTACCATTATACGATGCTGTTTGTATATAGTTAAAAGTATTGGATAAAAAAAACGGTCCACACAGGGAAGAAGTAGACCTTCGTTCAGTATGGTCATCATTTTAAGTTAATAGGCATCCACTTCCTAGCCGTCCACCCTGTACAACTGCACAACATGCTACCTTTAACCTACATTATGGTAATGCGGTCCTACTGATGGTGGCAGACCTCACCAGGGCAACCAGGCTGGCCACCACCATTCTGTCAGAGTCCGGAGCCAAAATGTTTTTTACTTTTTCCCATCGCTGCTGTGAGCCCACTCCATCTTTGGTCTCATCTTTACTTCTAGGCTAGATTGAGGCTAAGAACAATCTTATTTTTTTCTTAATCGTCTTATTAGAACAATAACTTTGTTAGAATGATGTCGTCATACTGTAATTCATCTGTTATGTGGCAATAAACCTTGGCTATTTTGGAGTCCCTTAAGTCCTTAATGGTCTTGTTAAAGTGGCCGGATGAAACTTGATAGCCATAACACAAAACCGCCAGGAGTGGGGTGACTAAAGGTTGAAGAAGAAGAAGTCCATAAACATCATTCACCACAATAACCAAATCAGCTGAGTACTGAGCAATAAATATATTGATCACTCAGATACCAATTCGAATTCCATTACCATTAATGACAGTGTTCCATGTTGATCGAATCAACAGCACATTATGTGCTGGTACAGTCAGCAAAAGAGGTATGCACAATTATGAAACAGTTTCCCAATTTTGTGTTATAAGTATCAACATTACCGCATACCAAACTCTTTGGCTGTATAACATGCTATATAGCATGCATATAGAATGCAGGAAAACTGTTTAAACATTGCTGACTGCATAGGTACCTGTTTTGCTGACTGTACATTACCATCACTTGGATGTAATTTGAATGGCGTGTCGACTTGTGACTTCTATTTAAAGATACTCTTCGTTATTGAATAATTTATTGATAGCAGTTGTGTTAAGAGTGATGGTTCAATGGGTTCTGATAAGTTATCTATTGTACTTACCATCGTGATAAGTTTGTTGATATTTCTGGAGTATTGAAAATACAGACAATCTGCACACAGTATTTAAACTGATCAATTGAACATGCATAGTATAGATGAGTTATATAAAGATGAATAGAAATTACAACAGTGGTGTAGTAGTGGTCATGTCCGTTGCTTTTGATCGTATCAATGACTCCAATATACGAACTCCAATATATCCAATAACGGCGGCACGTTTGGCGCAATGGCTGAGAAATTGGACTCCTGCGCTATGTGTCGCGGGTTCGATTCCTGCATGGAACAAATATTTGTATGATCTGCAAGTAGATGTTCCGGGTCCGGGTGTTTGTGTATGTGAGTTTCTATGTTTGTAAACGCACCCACGATACAGGAGAAATGCCTAGTGTGGGGCAACGTTTTATAAAAAAAAAAACTGATCAGAACTCTACACCTTAGTTAGCGTGAAAAATAACCTCTGAGAAACCTTTCAAAGCTTCTTGCAGAAGAGTACAGGCAGTGAGCAAGACAAAAAGTTGGTTCATCGTTTACGATGTGACTGTGGTCTGTGAGTGGCTGTGACTCACACCTAACTTCATCAGAATAAATTACATAACTAGATAGTTTTTACTGTCTTACCTGTACAAAGGCTGATCACCATCGGACTCCTTGAACCAGAGCACCATCACCACGTCATCATCGGAGTGCAGGGGCTGGATGTCGCACGGCAGTGACGCCTTCTTGCCTAACACTCCTTGCACGTCTGATGTTGGCACTGCGGGAGAAAAGGTCACGGTTAGTTGCTTGTTTGTTAATACGGAGGATTTCAAACATAATAAATAAGTAAGGAGCCGGCTATTATTTGTTTGGTTGAGGATGCCAGATCAGGCAGTCGCTCCATGTAAAATATTGATATTCAAATGCACTCGTTTCGATTGGATGCCGTTAAAAATTTTGTTGGGAAAAGGCTAGATCGAGGCTGATGAAAGAGGGTGAAGCCGGGGAGAATACGGGGCTTGCAGCTAGTACCGTATAAAAATAAGATATAATATCCCTTCATTTTGTAGCATCCTAGTCATATTGTTTTGGAATAGTTCTAATAGAGAAAAATACTTTTTATCTGTACGTAAACCAACTTTATCAAGGAGTCGAAATACAAGCAAATCCCCCTGTCTGTACCCCGCTAAACTAAAAACGTGAGGATCTTAAAATATGGCCACCGTTATAATTGACTACATTCATAACTTCACCAAAAATCATGACCTACACTTACTCCCGTTCGATGTTATCCAATAAACCACATTCTAAATACGAATATAATTACGTACCCTCAAAAAATTCAGCTCATTTCCCGTCACGCGATACTCATTCTAAACGTACAAATTATAATGTCTATAATTGCTCACGCGTTCCCTCCACTCACACAAATTGTGGTTGGTGGCTTGGGCATCACGCTATATTCCTTGTTATTCCGTCACGGAGTAGGTTTGGTGAAAAAGTAGGAACATGAACATTGCCCGTAAACATGCCAACTTGAGGAAAATGTTCTTTGATGTGTATGGGATATGATTTGTTTAACAAACAAATGTTTGATAGTTCGTAAAGGTCGATTGTGAAACTTTTTCTTATGTCCCGAACCGTTTTCTTGCGAAAACTATCGTTCAAACAAGAACTAGAATAAATTGAACAGTTGGCAGAAAAAAATGGCGTCCCAAGAATAGAAAAGGTTTCTTGCGAATGAGCTGAGCAAATACTGAGGAGAAAATAATCTGTCTATTTATATTACT
Organism: Agrotis puta; assembly: GCA_943136025.2. NCBI lineage: Eukaryota > Metazoa > Arthropoda > Insecta > Lepidoptera > Noctuidae > Agrotis > Agrotis puta. The sequence continues at coordinate 15,503,667 of OW964185.2, read as the reverse complement.
ATCTATAAATTTCTAATAAAGCTATAACAGCGATTGGGTTATAAATACAGGTTTACTACCATAGAAGATTTTATTGATATACCTAAATCGAGAAACCCATCTAAGACGGATCTTAAGCCCACGCCTACTAAAAGTTTTATATTTTTTCCTGTATGATCTATTTTCAGACTTTAATCTTATGTTATTATCCAATATGAGAAGCAATTAAGAATTGCTAAAAGCTTAATCTGGTTAATTTTGGAATGTCTATTTTTATGCCCTATTTGCTATAAAAGTTCATCTCGCTTTTAGGTAAATTTCCACGCCTAAGAGATGATCGGATTCTGAGAAAGATGGATTTATTTATCGAAAATAGAATATTTTTTATCCATTTGCTACATTCCCGGTATAAAATATATTCATAGAAAGGCAAAGCTATTTCTACTATAAACTAACCCACGCAGGTAGTAGAAAATAATACTCATTTTTATTAAATTCCCTGATGTCTGATCCCAAACTGTCGAATCTAAGGTATCTATAAACTAACACCATTTTAAGGTCAAATACATAAAATGTACCAATAGTCGTAAAAAGGTCATAAAGTCACTTAGAGGTCCCAATTTTAATAGAAAACTAACACTAAGACTCGGCAGATGCGTCTCTAAATAGTATTATAGTCATTGAAAGGCCAAGCATTGGCGGCACGGTTAGCGCGGTGGCTGAGCGATTGGACTGCTTCGCTGCGTATCGCGGGTTCGATTCCCGCCCGGAACAAATATTTGTCTGATCTACAAGTAGTTGTTCCGGGGCTGGGCGTTTGTGTAAATGAGTTTTTATTTTTGTAAACGCACCCACGACAAAGGAGAAATTCCTAGTGTGGAGCAACGTTCAGTAAAAAAAAGATTTGTGTTATTCTCCAATCAGAGATTACTTAAAATCTTTGCGCAAAATGTTATTGTAACTTAATTTAAGTTTGGCCCAAACTACTCGTAAATACATAATTATATTTCTTCGATTAAAAAAATAAAAAACCTCTAGTTTCGAAGCAGCGCTGTTCTCCAACTCTAGTTAGTGAAATAATCAGCAATCATTTTACTTAATTCATGGCAACAATTCGTAAAATGTTATTGTAACATTTTTTATTAATTTGTAGAGGACCAAAGCCTGCCGGAGTCGCGGGACTCACGAATTACCGTGACCCCGGTACGTAAAGGGCTATTCAAGGACACCGTGGATTTTAGTCAAGCCCTGGGTCAAAATCATCACATGAGTCCTCCCACTCATCACATGAGTGGGACATGTCACATTTTACAACGTAAAAAAAGGGGCCTCGCACGAGCAGCTGTGAGTTTGTCCTGAAGAAAAAGGGACTCGCACATGTGTTGCGCCCCATCCTAGATTCGGTCTTGCTACTCCACTGCAAATCAAAATACTAAAGTCTTGATTCTCCATGTCGTCAATGGACTGAAAACATCGTGTAAGCGGCAGTAAGCCGTGTTGACCTACTTCGTGTATTCAGCGCAGCGTAGAAACACACTGTACGCTAGAAATACGCCTTTTATTTAATTTAATAAAGTTAGGCATTAAAAAAGTGGGGTTTATTTCTTAAATATTTGTGCTGGATTTCTACTGCTTTCGCTAGTGGAATTTTTAAGAGAAAATGTTGTTGGAAGGATTTTATTATTTCCGATTTTAAAGGGTTGTTTAATTTATTTTCTTCATATATTTTTTTACTACTTCATTCTCTTTGTCTATATATTGTATTTTTTTCTCGTTTAACTGTTGAATGTATTCCAATGAAATCTTATTCACCTTTATAACTTACATGATACTTATTACCCAGATACAACGTTCCTCTGGGATAACTTTCAACCTCAAACAAGAACTAGTCTAAAATAGCATCTGCAAAGGGAATATCTTCACAAATTGAATGCAATTCAATTCCATAATAATAGTGAAAGCTTCTTCGCCAATCTAATCGTACATTCTATACACAGCGTGTTTAAAAAACATGACTGCACTCAGATCGAAGTCACGTGACAGCTTCCATCTGATATCGCAGACGTAACCTCGCGTGCCATCTCTGAACCAATTGTTTTCCTTTCATCGTAAAAATAACTCGAAGCATAAAAACATCGCTTGATAAAAACTCGTACGTCGATAAGATAGAATAATTTAAATGTAATAAAAGCCGGATATTGGTAAATGTAACCGAAATCTGTGGTTTCTTGCACACAGGTCACGTTTGAGGCTCGATCGTTATCCATATTTACATTCCCGTTTACTTTATATTAAAACTTATTTTTATTAAAACTTCTTTCTATTCACGGTTAGTTTTCTTTCATGAAGACTTTTTTGATGACACATTTTTTTTTGTTTTTACTGTGTTCTCTCTTGTGATTTATTTAAAGAGTTTTAGTTATTTTATTGGCCGATGTTTATCTTTATCGTGGTTTTCTGAAAACTCTAAGAGATTTAATACTTCTTTAATTATCAATTCTGAATTCAAATTGACAGATAATTTGTTATATAAACAATAACACCCAATAAAAGATCTTAACAAGGTCAGATAGACAGTCGACCTGGTTGGACTAAAAGCTCCACCACAGCATAGATGAAAAAGGCTAGGTAGATGATGATGGATGAACCGCATTACTAAATTCAAACCATAACCACGAATTATTCTATACGTTTTCATGGTATTTGGTATATTTGATAAACCAATACGAAACACCACTAATAGCCAACCTAATAATGACCGTAACACTCACTAAATAAATCGCAAAATAGCGTAGTGTGACCCCACTCGTCTACCTCAGTAAGGAAATGAACAGTGAAGAAAATTACCTACCAATTTACGTTTTTGTTCTCCTAGTACCTTTGGCCTACAGATTAAAATTAAATATAGCACGAAGGTCTGATCATGGCTTTATTTTATAATTTGCTGTTTAATAAGGGAAAGATTTCACGCGATGTGTTCTTGGGTTTTAAGATGTCAGGTGGAATGTGTTTAATTGATTAGACATAATTAAATTATAAGGGATCTTGGCGTTAAAGAAGACAAGGATTTTTGTTCTACTTCATTTAAGAGGGTCGAACAACCAAGTCTTTAAAATTTACGGAACGATCAGATTTTCTCTAGATTAGTCTATGGTTAACATGGTACTATTTGCAGGTAAAATACTTTATATTAACTCATGTTTTGGGTGAAAATTCATGATAGTGAAAATCAAATGAGTCCACCTGCTCTAGAAGGGACTGTCAGACTTGTGCTGATTAAAAACCATCCTCCACCATGATTAAAAAATATTTGCTAAAGGAAGAAAAAAATCGGAAATGTTACACTTCTATTCTAGATTGTCTGGTAGGCCGACAATTCAGAAGAGTATTTAAAAACCGTCAACGCACGACAACATTTTTGTAATTTTTTTTTTGACAAAACAACCCAAAACTGCCCTCTCCTCAGACATGTAGTTCCAAAGTCCCAAAAATTGAGTTTTCGTAGGGCAGTCTGCAAGGAATTTTAAATTAATTATTAAGCACAAACGTCCACACATCAAGCTACTAAAATCTGTAATAGATATTCAACTTTATCACAAAACAAGAAGGTTCGCGATCAATTGGGAAATTACTGACATGTGTCAATAAACGTTTTTTCTTTCTTTCTTTCAAAAATTTGACAACTGGTGGTTGAACGAATAATATCATGCTGGTAGTAGAAAAAATATTTTGGTAATTTTCTAGGTATTTTGTAGGCAACACACGATCGGTATTGAAAATTATTGATTTGACTAGCAGTCACCAGCGGGTTCGCACGTGAATATGTTAAAAGTTATCGCACGGGATCGCAATTTGGTCGCGGGACTCTCCGAATTACCGTGACCCCAGAAAGTAAAGGGCTATTGAAGGACCCCGTGGATTTTAGCCAGTACGAGTCTAACAGTCCCTCCTGCTCTGCCTTGGGTAGGAGGACTCATTTGATGACTTTACAACGATTAAACGCTTGCAGGTTCCAAAAGATGAAATTATTCCGAGAACATTCTCACAAACTGTTGATAGTTTGACAGCCTCAGTGAGGTCTTCACTGTCACATTTTTTCATAGAAAATGGGAAAAGCGAACGTAATTCAATAATTGATCTAGTTTGGGCCAGTTGACGGGCCCCCCCTCTAGAGGGCCAAAGCCTGCCGGGGTCGCGGGACTTTACGAATTACCGTGACCCCGGAACGTAAAGGGCTATTGAAGGACACCGTGGATTTTAGTCAGTACGAGTCTGACAGTCCCTCCCGCTCTTCCCTGGGTGGGAATCACCTGATGATTTTACCACGATAAAAAAAAAGTTTGGGCTTTTTGCTTGATCAGTTATCTATATTATCTAAAATGCTATATATTTTACGTCAAAGTTATATTTTTAAAGGAATGTAATAAAACCGTCTGGTTTCTGTAGCTGAATATCAGTATGTAGTATCTCATTTTACATGGAGCGACTGCCTACCTGACCTCTACAACCTAGTAACTGGTTAATGAGATACACCTTTTTTTTTTATCGTGGTAAAATCATCAAATGAGTCCTCCCACCCAGGGCAGGGCGGGAGGGACTGTCAGACTTGTACTGACTAAAATCCACGGTGTCCTTCACTAGCCCTTTACGTACTGGGGTCACGGTAATCCCTTGGTCCCGCGACCCCAGCAGGCTTTGGCCCTCTACAGGCCCCGTCACTATGCTGACACTCTTTGAGGCGCGCGTGGAACACAACGCGCCGTCGACCCGGGCATGGTCCATGGTCGGACAGCGAGTCGCCCATTACTCGCTGCCCGCATGCCCGCGCCTACGGTGGCCGGAGATCGTCCTGCGACGTCCGACGCCGTGGGCGTCTACCACTGCGGCTGGGGTGGAGGGAGGACGCTGTCCTCTCCCTCAGGCGGCCCGCCTCCTCCTTCACGAGCATGACTGCTTCGCAGAAGGAGGCGACCGCTTCCCACTCCGTCTCGCCCCGCAGCATGGCCTCGACCAATGCCGGGCGCGAGAGGTCTCCGCCTATCGCCGTCGTGAGGATACGGCGGTGCTCTGCCCAAGCGGGGCAGTCCTGCACCGTATGCTCCACCGTGTCCTCCGGACGATCCTCGGAGTGGTGACACCCAGGCGTTTCTTCCCTCCCTATCAGACACAGGAACCTCCCGAAACTTCCGTGTCCGGTGAGGACCTGCGTCATGCGGTAGGTAAGGACGCCGTGACGCCTATCCAGCCACTCCTCAAAGAGGGGTCTTACCGCCGCGATTGCGGCGTGCCCGAATGAGATACACCTTGGTAAAACTGTCGTCGTTGTAAGTCTTCTGGCTAACAGTGACAACTGGCAAAGATCTACAAGTGATTGCTGGGACCAACGGTAAACTCCCTATGGCTGCCGGTCACCCGTCCACAGTCCAAACTCGGCAAGTGTGACTTAACTTTTAAAATCACTACTCATCTATATGAGTAATTAAAACGTGCTTGTATAAGAGAAATAATAAGCTAACAATAACTGATATATTGGATAATTTCAGGAAGTAACTCTAATCCGATTAGCGGAGCAAGATAGATTCTTTGCCGGACACGGAAATACGAGTATTAGTAGAGTGTCAGCATCAACACATAAACACTTATAACATACAAAAGATAATCTCATGTGGGTAGTTCCATATTTACTTACCCGCTCGTCGCCTACGTGTATATTTTTCTTTCTTAGTGACGATCTTTTATTATTTGAGATTTATTTAGAAACGGTGTATTTAGATGTATTTTGATGCCCACACTTTTTGGGTATTGAGCGTAAAAAGTCATTGTTGTGGGGTATTGTATTTTTGGATATTGGAGAAGCTGCTGTGCATTTGGGGTCAATACAATTGACATCACATAATGAAGATATGTACAGGACGCCAGCACATCAATCTACCTCAGTCTGTCAAATTTCTTTAATAGATTTTTAACCTCTCACAATGGTCGAAGGTTAATGTCGAAGGTCGATTGGTAAAATTTGACAGATTCGAGTATGTTGACCTGCTGGCGTCTGTACCTAATCGTATATATATGGAAGCACTAGAGAGTCAACACCGCCATTATGTTTTTTTTTTTTTTGCAAAGTAAGGGTGTTCGATTCGTAAAAAAGTTTAGAAATGATAATATCAAAATAAAATATAAACAAATCAATTTTGGAAAAAAGGTTCTCGAGTATTATTTTAAATTTAATTATATTTGTTTGTAATAAACTAATACAATTAATAGATTAGTGTAAAAGATGCAATACTCCAAAATAAAACTGAAAATTGCAAATAGAAAAGATAGCAATATATACAAAGTTAAATATTTACGGTATTCTTAATTTAGGACCAGTCGGCCTCGGAGGACACGGTGGAGCATACGGTGCAGGACTGCCCCGCTTGGGCAGAGCACCGCCGTGTCCTCACGACGGCGATAGGCGGAGACCTCTCGCGCCCGGCAATTGGTCGAGGCCATGCTGCGGGGCGAGACGGAGTGGGAAGCGGTCGCCTCCTTCTGCGAAGCAGTCATGCTCGTGAAGGAGGAGGCGGGCCGCCTGAGGGAGAGGACAGCGTCCTCCCTCCACCCCAGCCGCAGTGGTAGACGCCCACGGCGTCGGACGTCGCAAGACGATCTCCGGCCACCGTAGGCGCGGGCATGCGGGCAGCGAGTAATGGGCGACTCGCTGTCCGACCATGGACCATGCCCGGTCGACGGCGCGTTGTGTTCCACGCGGGCCTCAAAGAGTGTCAGCATAGTGACGGGGCCTGTAGAGGGCCAAAGCCTGCCGGGGTCGCGGGACCAAGGGATTACCGTGACCCCGGTACGTAAAGGGCTAGTGAAGGACACCGTGGATTTTAGTCAGTACAAGTCTGACAGTCCCTCCCGCCCTGCCCTGGGTGGGAGGATTCATTTGATGATTTTACCACGATAAAAAAAAAAAAAAAAGGACCAGTCGGCCTAATATATTATGAGGGGCCAAGTATATACTTTAGCATTTGAAACGGTAGCAATGCGATATGTATGCAAATTGTTCGAGTAAATCACTGGGGTATTTACCGACCGGGGAAGTTACACACTTTTGAGGATACAACGTTATTCTTTTGTATATTTTTGTTTTATTTCAATTAAATTAGTTATGTGTGTAAACCGACCAGAATGGTGACTTGAATGTGAGTTTTGATAATATTCTATAAAAAAAATGTTTTATACGTAAAAAATAGTACATTTTGTTCCAATAGATGGCAGTATTGAATGTGTCATTTGACTAGGGACACTATAACCTGTATTAAGAAACGCCAGCCAAGTTCCTACTATTTTTTTTCTTACTTTAGAAAATCATCAAATGAGCCACCCAGGGAAGGACGGGAGGGACTGTCTGACTCTCTATCTGACTTGTATTGACTAAAATCCACGGTTTCCGGAGGTTCCTACTAATGGGGTACGAAAATGAGAAATTGCTTAAGTTGATAAGGAGCAATCTAGGTTTAGTAACATATTATACTAAATATTTTAGTAAACCTAGAGGTGTTAGTAGTGTGCTATAGTGCTACAAATAAAGTTAATATCCATAGTAGTGAGTTTTCATTTCGAAAACGATTGTGAAATCTGTATTTATGTATTGAATAAGAACTAATTTTCTTTGGAAACCTAAATTTTATTATTAGTTTTAATATTCCATGAATACGTTAAAATTCTAAACGTAAAATATTAAGTTTCTAGACGTACTACAAACTTTGTAGTTTTATTTCAATGTTAATTACATTAGAAATACGAAATGAAATCGAGTTTGACGCAAATTTTGATATACCGTGACCAGAACGACTTGCAGACATTTAAATTTTATCGTTTGAAAAAGTTGTTAATAGTATTTTAAGAAAACTTTCCAGTGTCTACTGATTGTATTAGAATTTAGTATTCGCAATAAAAGACAAAGTACTCGACGATAAAGAAAATTAGCCGTTTCCAAGTTTTTATTGTTCTGATCTTAAAAGTTTGTCGGTGGCTCTCAAAGACGAATTTCTTTTAAAAAGTTTCAAATATAAACGTTAAAGATCAAAGATAAATCAAGTAATTTGGCAATATAAACTATAGGAAATCTAAAAATAGTTGAAACATTAACCTCTCGGGCGATTTATAATTGAAAATGTTAAAAATCAACGTCCAATGAGCGACTGTCTGTTATGTACAGACGTGTGTACGTAACGCGCCCGAGAGGTTAAAGAAAGAATATATATATATGTATTCCACAACTATCACACAACGCCATCTAGTCCCAAGCTAAGCAGAGCTTGTGTTATGGGTACTAGACAACTGATAAACATACTTATATATATTTCTAAATACATACATAATATAGATAAATTACACCCAGACACAGAACAAATGATCGTGCTCATCACACAAATATTTGTCCTGGGTGGGAATCGAACCCACGACCTCCGGCATAGAAGTCAGGGTCACTAACCACTAGACCAACAGGTTTGTCAAGAAACATGGGACATGATCTTCCGACGTGTGGCTAAGCGACAAAGCCCTCTAAATAAAGTAAAAAAAGTGATTGTCATACTATCACGACATGTTTCTATCAAGGTAAGCAATTAACTAAGTGTCAATCAAGAGCTGACCATTTCATATTGGCACCTCAGATCACGCACATACGAGTATTCGAAAACGGCGTTCTGTATTTCATCGAGTTTAATAAAAATTGAACAAAAAATTAATGTCTATATTCCTCAGCCTATGCAAATAAAGTTTACAGAAAAAGCCCCGTCAAAGATTTCATACTTAGATAGAATGATGGATGTTGGTTACCCAATCTCGTCATTACCACTGAATGAATCTTGTTATGATGTGGAATAATGCATAGGATATTTCCCGAAATTCCTTACCCGTGGAATAGTTTACGAGAAACACGTGGGCGATGCCACTGGCAAGACCTAGTAAATACATAAAATTTCGACGAAAAAGTGGAAATATGTTTTCGCCCCGTGCGCGTCGTGTAGGTAAAGGGCGATCTACTGAGTAATTCCTGATAGAAAACCCAGTAATGCTCTTTCTAGCCCGGGAATTCTACCAATAGCCGTCGTACTTTCTAGAAAGATCTTGTGAACTAGCAAGTAATAAAGAAAGACAGTGATACAAATAATTAATACGTCAAGATCTAAATCTCGAAACACTATCATTTACAGACGTGCCCGAGGCAATAATACCCTGTCAATTACACAAAACACTTCCAAAACAATTGTTATAAAGTTTTTGCACAATCATACAGCCATGTCAATATTTTTTGCCGTTTACATTTTCTACATACAGTCCAAGGTTTAAAAATGACGTGGATTAGATTTGAACCGGAACTAGACACATACTGATGGTATCTTTATGCGAATATCAAGAATGTTGGGTGGTCATATCGGTTTATTGCTAAAAGTCTATGACATCATGTGGTTCATTGGACTGGATTTCCGCTTGGACAGGTCATCTTTCGGCATTCTACAATTCGGCGATTGATAAAATCTAAAGAGCTCGCAAACTATAAAAATGTTTTGGTAAAGGAATGGAGTGCCGCTGTTAAGCCTTTGTCAAACATATAGGCGAGTCCGAAGCGATAACGAACCGATATGAGACGTCAGTCCGTTCGGTCACGCTATCGGATCGCTTTCGCTTTTCTATGTGACTGGATTCAAACAATTCCATTTATTACAAATAAAAACGTCACGCTTCGCATTCGCCACGCCAGTTTGTTTGACAAAGGCTAGGCACGAGCTTTCCGATTCCAAAACTAGTATCTTTAATTCTTCTCGTCATAACCATAGCTTGCTTTTAGATTGGCTAGAGGCTTTTGCCAAACAACGTGGCAATATATCCAGTCTCTTGGGCACATCACAAATGACAGCGTTGTTTTTTGTTAAGGTAATTTTATTAAGGTTTTATAAAAGTAAATTAAAAAAGCTTTGAATGTTTTAAGTATTTTTAAGAAAACTGGGCGTTTAATGGTCTGGAATCGCCAAGTCACAGACTATGCTAGCAATTTTTGCTATCGGTTGTGGAAAAATTATACGCGTCAAAAAACTGAACATTAAATACTGTGAATAGATTGATCGTCGCCATTTTGAATTGACGTTGCGTTTGCGTAAGGCAAATAACGCACAGTAGTTACACATCGTGATCCGTTTGCATGTTTGATTGGCTTTACGCTGCCTGCCTGTGACTGTTGAACTGACTAACTTGACTGACAATCTGCCTACACCACAGTAGATATCTTCTATACTATAATAAATCTGTAGAAGGGTCAATTCTGTACATTGAAAATATTGAAAAAATAAATAGCGGGGGGTGTTGCTGGATCGATACCAAACCCAAATATATGACTAAAAAATTTTTTGTCTGTCTGTTTGTGCAGGCATCACGTGAAAACTAACGGTTCGATTTCGATGAAACTTGGTATAATTATTCCTTATTATCCTGGGCATAACATAGGATACTTTTTATCCTGAAAAAATACGTAGAAAAAAATCTTATTTTTTAGTTTTATTCATAGACGTTGTTCTGTAGAACCGCGAACACACGTTGCATTACCCGCAGTGGATTCAGCGCCGTAATATTTATAAGATGTCAATGTCAGAGTTACTCAAAATGGGGAAATAAACCATCCACGCGAAGACCGACATCTGCGCGGACGGAGTCGCGGGCGGAAGCTAGTCTTATATAGATTGATCGTGTTTATTTTACTGAAATGTCAAGCGTTCTTAATTTTTAGATTAACAAGATTTGTATAATGTCTAATGAAATGTGTCTGTATATTATTTATAATTTCAAATGTAATCTTTTCATTTTCTAAACCTGATGGTGGGAATCTGAATATTGACACAGATATCAATCACGATATGGAATGAAAATTTTAATCCTGAAAATTCGGGGCATAATTCGGAAATCAGTGACTATTTGGTGGAGTCAGTGACAAAAGCTTTCATTATTATCGTATATTACTTTCTATTTTCACTTAACAATTTAAAGTAAATATTGTTATTTTTGAATTAAATGATTCATCTTAATAAGATTGGCTCTGGAAAATTGCTTTCGGAAGTAAATATTATTATAGTTGCCTAATATTGTAGCCTGCGTAAACTAATATATTTAGCTGTTATTAAGTTTTGCTTCTTAATTAATTTGGGTCGTATTGGTAAACAGTAAGCTTCCAGACGAAGCAGCTTTGTACGTAATATTAAATCTTATTACTGTCATAAATGCGCAAGATTTAGAGCATGGACGGATGGATGGATGTTTGTGACTCTTTCATGCATAAATTACTGTAGAAAAAAACGCTAGAACTATTTCTAAACAGGCCCATGTAACAAACAATAAACGCAAACGCTGAGTAAGCTTTAATAGATTTTCAACTTTATGTGCTTGGGTGTAACGTTGAAGATCTAGTGAAGATTGCTTATCGTTTTCGATCTTTCCTGTCGCTAACGCTCAGAAATCTTAAATAGATTTTCAACTTTAGGCTCTAGGCTATAAAGTTGAAAATCTATTGGGGAATACTGAGCGTTTACGATTATCGTTTGCGACTTGTTATGCCTTGGCTAGGGGGCAGTATAGGGAATTCTGGGACTCATTCCCATGCCAGTAGAACTTATTTTTTTTTCAAGTTCTGCTTAGGATTGATCTGCTAAGTTCACCAACACCACAGATACTTTATAACTAAAATTCTATGGGACAAAACCCGAACCAAATTAGGGCAAATTTGCAGGCATTACCACTAATATCATTTTTTAATAAAATCGTCACATATTCTACTCGTCTGTCTTTAGGCTGTATGTTTCTCTATTACTAAATGGAGAGACTAGACACGACTACAAAACGGATTATTCATAGTAAAAAAAATATGTGTAAGAATTACTATTTGTTTGCTGAGCTTTTCCCCTGAGTCATTGAAATTACAAACAAAACAATAGTGAACTATTTCAATACATTTGGCCAAGGTTTTATTTGATTGAATAATTAATCACTGGACATAGTATTTACAGATGTAATTAATATTAATTCATTAATTTAATTCGGTTTCTCCGTTCACTTGAATGCATTCTAAAGGCTTCAATTATATCAATATTAATCAATTTTAAGCTATAGGACGGTATTTTATGATATCCATAAAGTATTCCATCTTTAAAAGGCCAAAATAACGATAGATGAAAAGACTTGTCTGAAGATTAAATGCATTCGGCTCAAAAAGTGAACAAAATCTGCAATTATCTGCATTTTTTCATACGAATGTTATCGATATTCCAAGATATTGAAATCAAAGCAACAATGGATGAACTGTTTCCATGATGATATAGCTGTAAAAAATGATAAGATGGCTGAAATGACGTTGTAGAATAGCATAGAAGAAGGAGGCATGCCGTGCCGACCTCAAACGAATTGCATCCCAGAAAAACGCGATTTTGCGATTTACTTACATAATTTATTTGATTTAAGTCGTTCATGTGTAAACTTCCTTAAAAAAAACACCTAATGATCATGTTCGTGAATCACTGTGGCATTTCCTGTCGTTAATGACTCAATGCTTATAATTTTCATAATGATGAGTTAATCAACCTGTTTCTTCTAAATTCGTGTAATTTTAAGGTTCTATATCATTATTTATAACGTCGTTAATCATAATTTAGAATTAATTCGATTGACAACTAATTTATTGTGTTACTAATTCTGCGAACAACTTTATTTTTGTCAGTTGTCTGTTTCTAAATTTATTAGTGCCCTAATTAGTTGTGACTGAGCTTCATTTTAATCTAAATATTACTGTTAATTACATCTCAAATCTGTCAAGACATTTTTGCGTGAAGTAGCGTTAAAAATAATTAAAACATCATCTAGATAAACTAGAACTTCAACAACGGGATAAAATCGTGAGAACTAAATCAATATTCAAATACATTGCTATCAAACCAATTAACAAACTAGAATTGCAAGAGTATACAACATCTATTTTTATACAGATTTGATATTTTATTTTTAATCATAAAAGGATGTTGGCATTTCGACCTGATAATGACCGGTCGTTAACACCACTTGATAAACCATAATTTCACACTATGAAACTGCTTATTATGTACGTAAAATAATAGGTGAGTAAATTTGAAGTTCATCCTATCTTCGGAGTTTTGTTTTGTTAGCAATCAATTATTACACTTGTTGTGTAATTAATGTACGAGAACATAATTAATATTAAAACATGTTACTTTTGTGTGGTAACAAGTTTAGTCCTATTACATCATGGCCAAGGCAAAGGCGATCCGTTTCCCAACTGCATAAAGTTTATGTTGGGGTTGGCTTCCAGTATAACCAAAGCAGATTCAGTATCTCATGGTAACGATGATGGTCAGAATTTTGAGCCTTACAACTACATATAGTCGGTAGTAGTATATTATTGGGCATTCTAGACCACTTTCGGCAAATCGCTCGGCGACGCCTCGCTGCCGACAGTGGTCTAGAACGCCCAATAATTGATAATCGACTCGCCTTTCCACTCGACCGATAAACTCGACCGAGACAGTACATTTTGCTGCGTACTTGATGAGCAACGATGATCATCCATCAACTCTCCGTTTACTTACTCTCTAGTGTATAACTGTATACAACCAATGATCATGCGAGTTTGCTATCGCTCTGAAGGGTGGTACAGAATGCTTAATAATGATCAATCCACTCGATCAATGACCAGTAACGCAAAAGAGGTTGTGGTAAGTTTATAAATGTTAACGTACTATATACATTCACTCATTTTCAATCGGTTCATTTCCAACAGTAATCATGAAATTTGTAAAACAACCGCAATCGCTGCATGTTGATACAGTCTGCGATGATATTTGTAAGACTAGTTTTCGTCATGGGGAATTATTACCTAACTCAGTACGATGTATCATTTGTGGTCCATCCAATTGTGGAAAAACCAATTTATTAATTGGTCTTCTTATACACGAAAATGGATTAAGATTTGAAAATGTTTATGTTTATTCAAAAACTCTGCACCAACCTAAGTACATTTTCTTAGAAAGAGTTTTGCAACGGGTTCCCGGTATTTCCCTCCAGAAATATCAGGGAAATGAGGAAGTACTAAGCGTTCAGGACGCAAAACCCAACTCCGTGATTATTTTTGATGATGTTGCTTGTGAAAATCAAAATAACATGCGTGATTATTTTGCGATGGGAAGACACAAATGCATAGATTGTTTTTATCTGAACCAAACATATAGTAAAATCCCCAAGCAGTTAGTAAGAGATAATGCGAACTTAATCATACTTTTTAAACAAGATGAAATTAATTTACGGCATATTTATGAAGAACATGTCAACACTGATATGACATGGATTGAATTTCGTGAAATGTGTTCGAAAATATGGAGTGAACCTTTCAATTATGTAGTGATTAATAAAGATTGCTCCAAAAATAAAGGATGTTATAGAAATAAATTTGACACTTTTGTTGTCTTTGATTAAAAATATTTATATTTAAGAGTGTTACCCTCGCGATATTATTATTCTTCAGACAGCGCTTAATCAATCACGAACTTTTTGTTACTATGGAAAAATCACTGAAAAGACAAATTGTTGAGGCTGCAGATGCTGTTAAGAAGAAGGTGCGAAAGATGAGAGATGCTGAGCTTAACAATCAGCAAGTACTGGAATCAGTTTTCAAGCCGGTAACAGAACCACTCAACCAAATTGCTAATGTCAGTAAGCAGGCTTGTGTTCCGCATAATATAGAAAATGAAGAAATCGAAGTTCCGTTTATCGATAAAACTTTGCAAAAAGAACTCACAATTAGTAAAGGAACCAATGATAATAACGACAATGAAGACGAATATGAATCTGATATCGAAAGTGACTCTTCGTACAAATCATTAGTTGAAAACAACCAAGGTATTGATTCGTCATCCTGGTCAGTGTCCTCAGAAGCTCTGACCGATATTCCGTTTGGTGTCAGAGTAGAGGACGGAAAATTGATGTTAGGTTCTACTCGTATAACGATCAGTGATGAGTATATCATCGTAGCTGGACGCAGATACCGAAATACGCCTGGTTTAAAACAGTTGCTGTTGAAAAAGAACGCCGATTTAAGCTTGGTTACAGAGAGTGATATGAAACATTATAAGTCGATGCTACTTGACACAAACGCACATCGACGAGACTATGAGCCCGGTAAACCAATCAAAAGTAATAAAGGACAAAAATATTTGCAAATTATTAAGCCTCTATTCCAACTACGAAGTACAATTCAGGACCACCAATCGAAAGGAAAAGGACTACCCTTTACAAAAATGTGGAAGAAAAATGTTGATTTTGTTTATTGGGACGATCCAAATGAATTGGTAGATAGGTTAAAATTACTAATTGCATCTCGAGATGCTGGTAACACAGGATTAGATAATGAAATTATATCTATCATTGAAGAATTGCGTGAAAGTAAAGTTATAAATAAATAAATATTTTAAAATGTGTTTATTTTATTATCAGCCTCTCGATACAATACACCTTAAATATGAACGTAGACAAATTCGGACACTACATTCACAAAAGAATGCGTTTATCAGAGTTATTTGAGTTTAATGAGAACGCATTGTTAAAATTAGAAAACGGAGATTTTGATTTAAAAACATCAAGGCTAAGAGGAGTCCGATCTCCAGTAGAAGCAGACGATGCTGTGAACAAGGATTATGTAGATCGATTGAATGCTAACATGTTAAAAGAATTAAATAACCTGACCGTGAACAAGGATTATGTAGATCGATTGAATGCTAATATGTTAAAAGAATTTAATAACATGATAGGTTCATTGCGCTCTCAAATCATAAAAGACGCAAAGGGCACAGTTCAGGCTACTTTAAAAGCAAAGATACCTGAGATTTCAACTCATTTGGAAGATAAGTTTTATACCAAAGCAGAGGTAGATAAATTACTACAAAAAACTCCGTAATGGCAAAACAGCAAATTGTTAATGAAATACACAAAGCAGCACGAAGAAATTTCGTTAGACGTCCTGTCATTCTAAAGGGGATCGATGACTTGTGGCAAGCTGATCTGATGGACATGCAAAATCTAAGAAAATATAATAAAGGTCATAATTACATTTTAGTGGTGATTGACTGCTTCTCAAAGTACGCTTGGGCAGAGCCATTAAAATCAAAAAATAAACTTGATGTTACTCATGCATTTAAACGAATACTGATTAACAGCAATCGCAAACCGGTTAATTTACAAACTGATATGGGAACAGAATTTTATAACAACTCATTTCAAACGCTTATGAAGACTTACAATGTTAACCATTACTCAACGTTTTCTACCAAAAAAGCTTCGATCGTAGAGCGACTGATTAAAACTCTTAAAAATAAATTATATAAATATTTTAGTCTGAACGGAAACTATATGTGGTTAGGTATACCGTTAGAGGTTACGTTAAAGATATATAACAACACAAAACATCGTACCATTAAATTTAAACCAATTGAAGTAAATAAATCTTGCGAGTCTGTTATAAAAGAAAATATTAAAAAAGCCTTAAATCATGTAACCGTCCGTAGAAAACCTAAGTTCAAAGTAGGTGACTTTGTTCGTATCAGTAAATACAAACACCATTTTGAAAAAGGTTATACACCTAATTGGTCAACTGAAATATTTACTATAAAAAAAATTAATCATACCATACCAGTAACATATCATATACAAGATCAGCGAAAGCAAGCCATAATGGGAACCTTTTACGAGCAAGAACTTCAGAAATCTTACTATCCAGGTATTTATTTGATAGAAAGGGTTTTAAAAAGAAAAGGATCAAAAATGTTTGTGAAATGGTTGGGTCTAAACAACGAAGAAAATAGTTGGATCGAGAAAACTGCAATAGTGGATTAAAATAATTATATAACGATTACTTTTGCATCATTTCTCTCATTACACATTAGACAATGCAAGGAGGTGAACTTGTTAATACCTTAATTAATAATCTACCGTTCGAACTTCATTTACCCGGCTACAATTATTGCGGTCCCGGAACTAAATTGCAGAAACGTTTATTACGAGGTGACCGAGGTGTAAATAAGCTAGACGAAGCTTGTATGCATCACGACATTGCATATGCAAACCATACAGACTTACCCAATCGTCACAAAGCTGATTTGCAACTACTAAATATGGCTAAACAAAGACTTAAATCGAGCGATGCTGGGAAAGGTGAAAAACTTAGTTCATGGTTAGTGAGCAAAGTTATGAAAGCCAAACTGAAATCTGGTTCTGGCATTAAAACGTTTAAAAGTTTCGTGTCAAAAATAAAAGCAAAAATAAAGAAACTGAATCCAAAGGACAGTAAAGCTTTAATTAACGCTGCTTACTCAGCAGCAAAAAAAATAATCCCATGCATTCAGAAAATTCGAGTGCCGCGAGTGATACCCTTACCAAAGACTGGAGGTATTCTACCTTTAATCCCAATTTTTGCGGGTTTATCAGCTTTAGGAACTTTAGCTGGTGGTGCGGCTGGTATTGCAAAAACTGTTAACGATTACAAAGCAGGTCAGCAAAATTTGCGAGAAACACATCGACATAATAAGGCTATGGAGTCTTTAAAGTTAGGTCAGGGCTTGTACATTAAGTCACATAAAAATGGTAATGGTTTATTCATTAAGTCTTCAAAAAACTGAAAAATAAGCTACCTAATCGTCCTCTCACTAATATAGACATCCAAAGGTTTGCACGCAACATCCCTCACTTTCGAGGAGTATACATGAAGGATCAGTTACCAAGGACGCCAAAACGGGTTGAATGTGGTGTCGTTAACTTGGACGACTCTAAGAACGAAGGCACGCATTGGGTAGCTTATGTAAAAGTATGCAATTATTGTGAATATTTTGACAGCTTTGGAGATTTAAAACCTCCAATGGAATTAATGCGATATTTTAAGAATTGTAATATTTTTTATAATTATACAAGATATCAGAAATTCAACACTGTAAATTGTGGACACTTATGTTTAGAATATCTATGGAATTTTTGGAAATAAAACGTATAAAACTTATGCTTTTCTTTTATTTGAATCATTTGCAAGATGTCACTCACATTATCGATAACTGGAAACTCGTCAACTTTATCTACTTACTATCCTAACACGTTGCAACTATATGAACAGTATGAGTGTGCCTTATTGCATTTCGCAACATTTAATTCTATTCCAAACATTGACAAAACGAATAATAAGTTCTATTATGGTTCTAACGAAGTTATTGAAATACCTGACGGCACCTATGAATTGCAAGATATTAATGATTATTTAAAATCTGAAATGAAAGATGCATCAATCAAACTACAGTGCAATAACAATACTTTAAAAGCTGCTGTATATTGTACAAAAGACATAAATTTTAATAAAGAAGGTACGTTTAGGAATTTGTTAGGGTTTAATAAGCAGATCTTAAAAGCAAATAAATGGCATGTATCGCACTTTCCAGTCAACATTTTACCTACAACAGTCATCAGGATCGAATGTGACATTGTAAGCGGCTCGTACACAAACGGAGAACCCAGTCACATCATCCACGAATTTGCTCTCAATGTGCCTCCCGGATATAGAATTATAGAAATCCCGAAAAACGCGATATACTTTCCAATTAACCAAAACAACATTAGCTGTATACATATCAGGCTGTTAGATATAAATAACCGCTTAATCAATTTGCGCGGTGAAGAAGTGCAGCTGTATTTGCATCTCAGAAGAAAAAAATGATTGACTACAATAAATATATGCATCAACAAATCAAAAATATCAGTTCCGCTCAAGCTTCCAACCAAATAAGAGCTCGCCCTAAGAAGAAAATTAAATTAACTAAAGAAAACAAGGCATTTCTCAAAGCGATCGGTTTGCTAAAATGAATATCTTAGACGTTTTATCTGCTCCGACTTATGACAACACTGTTGAAGGAATCGAATTCCATTCTTACAAGCCCTACGTAACTAGTTTCAATAGAAACGATGAAATCCGCATACCTATTAACCAACAGGACTTGTATATACTTCCCTCAGCTAGTACCTTGTATTTGGAAGGAACTGTTGTCGTAAGTAAAAAGGATATGAAAGAGAAAGCCACTAGTGTTAATTTTACGAATAATGCTCTACTCTACTTATTCCAAGATATAAGATATGAGCTGAATGGAGTGGAAATTGATAGAATAAAAAACGCTGGCATAACTACCACCATGAAATCGTTAATATCAATGAGTGAAAGTGAATCAAAGATAGCCAATGCATGGGGCTGGAATATCGATGGAATAAAAAATATTAATGGGGGTAGTTTTTCTGCTTCTATACCACTCTGTAACATCATCGGTTTTGCAGAAGATTTCAAGAAAGTCGTGATAAATAGTAGGCACGAACTGATATTGCTACGAAGTAACACTAATCTGAATGCTGTGAAACTTAACACCGGGGAATTTGTAGACGACGTTCAGATAAATAAAATCATCTGGCGTGTACCGCATGTTAAAGTGTCCGACAAAGAAAAAATAAGTTTGCTAAAACTGTTAGAAAAAGATCGACCACTCCAGATGATATTCAGAAATTGGGATCTGTACGAATATCCAGCTTTACCTAAAACTACAAAACATACCTGGTCTATCAAAACTTCCTCACAAATAGAGAAACCAAGATACATAATTATGGGTCTACAAACAAATAGAAAAAACAATTCAAGTTCTGATATGTCCCAGTTCGATCACTGTCATGTTCGTGACGTTAGAGTATACCTAAACTCAACTTACTTCCCGTATGAAAACCTAAATGTCAGTTTCGCGAATAACAGAATCGCTTTATTATACGAGCAATACATCAGATTTCAACAGTCTTATTACGGACGTCGCTCGGAACCCTTATTAAGTGAGAAACAATTCAAAGATTTGGCGCCGCTATTTGTCATAGATTGCTCTAGACAAGCTGATAATGTAAAGACAGGTCCTATTGTGGATGTAAGAGTGGAAATTGAGAGTGATTCCGATATACCAGATCAAACTTCTGCATACTGTCTTATATTGAACGACTGCATAATTGAGTACAAGCCGTTGAGTAATACTGTGAGAAAAATATCATGAATCCGAATACTATTATATTAGATGTTCAAGGGTTTAAAGACCTGAACAATAATTTTATAATAAAAGAATTAGCTTTTGCAAGTCGTGATTATACGCAAACATTTTTAATAAAACCGCCATACTTGTTTAAACACTTAACAAGTGACGAAAAGAGACAAGTTAAATGGTTGGAAAGAAATAGAGGTATTTATTGGAATGAAGGATATATTGACTATAGAGAATTTCGGCGTATAATCGTTCCATATCTAGAAAATAAGGAAATTATTGTAAATGGTTTGGAGAAGGTGAATTGGATAAAGGAACTGTGTGTGAATTGTAAAGTATCAGACCTTGGTACAGAACAATGTCTTAGTTTCTCTGTTTTGCATAAAAAATACTGTGAAGGAAGATCTAATTTTAATTGTAATAAACATCTAAAGCATTGTGCTCTTAAAAATGTGCTTTGTTTAAGGAAATATTTAGAATGGGTATAAATGTATGTACTCATATGTGGATTGTATTTAGATTATTGGTTTTAAGGTTTTTAAATAAAAATCAAAATAATGTAAATTTGCTTTTATTTTGTTAAACACCCCCACGCTACTCCACAAATAACACAACCTAATACAAAATTAAATAAAAACATCATAATGAAAATACAAATATTAACTTCTTTACAAAAACGGTTAATAAAAGTCAGTACCTATTAAAGATTTTGATATTTTCTTAACTAAAGACTCAGTTTCGTCCATAACACTGTCGATGGGATCTTGAACAATATATTGAGCGTTTATAATAACGTTTTCACTGTCACTATCACTGTCTAAGGTTTGAGGATTGTTGTTACACAGATCTACCACTGAAATTTTTATTAACTTAATCCCTTTTCGCTGTAGTCGACTCATAACGAAGGATTTTGTAGGTTTTTGCTTTATGGGTTTTTCCCTGCACCGTTGTTTTGGTTTTTTATCTTTCGTGACTTGTTTGCTTTGCCCGGGTTCACTGCGAAACATCTCGGAGAATCCCTCGTAAGGATCCTGAGCATACTGACTGAATACAATCTCGGTGTCAGAATTCTGGAACAAAATATAAACACAATTTATACCACTATTCCGCTAGTATAGCGTTTTAATTGGGTTTTCAATCGAGAAAGTCTAGATTTACTTTAGATTAGTGACAATAGGCTCTGGAAAAATGCAACACAACACAGCTCCGAACACAATCTCTAGTTATGAAACAATCATAAAAAAACGAATTAAAAATATTTTACTCACCGACATGATGACTTTTGATGGAAGTTAAAAAAATATTAAACAGGTGTTCGCGCCGAATAATATTTCGTAAATGATGACAAAATAACTAAATAATTACATGTCATACTAATATTGTCAACTAAGCGTTTGTGTCTCAAGGCTAAGGCCAATGAACTGCAACGTAGGTAACACTTATACAATGACAAACAACGCCTTGTAAGCATGTTACTTAATCGTAAAACGTTAGTTATTCGAAAATCAACCTTATGATGCATGGTATTTTAGGTGCATAGTGAGATAACTGCAATCAGTACGTAATGCACAAAATCGAACCATACATAATTACAGAACACGCACATGCTTCCAGTCAGTGACTACCTTTAGCTATAAAATGTTCACTAAGCATTTTTAGGGACAATAAAATTAATAATATAATGTCGAAACGGATGTTGTGATCATATTACATTCAGGATGAAGAAACTTCAACGAGTCAAGGTTTCATTACCTATTATTTAACCAACTTCAAAAAGGAGGATGATGTTTTTGATCAAGTTTCTGATAAATGAAACAAGTACATACATGGTCACACATTTTATTTATATTTCTACAATCAGTAACTTATTAAAAATATACTAAGTATAATATCTATATTATAATATATATGTATATTGTATATACACTTAAGTTTACATTTATTTATATTTTTAAACAATTATTAAAATTAAATTACCTATACAATTTTATCTAATTTAAATCTAACACTAAACTTATTCGTATTTAGGTACATTGTAATATTTATTCAGACTAATCTGAAACTAAATTAACTAATTAGGTACTATTATAATACAATACTAAATTAAAAATATACAAACTAAAAATAAATCTTACACAGTAATATGTACAAAAAAATTAAAAAGGAAAGTAATCAAAGGGCGTTTATTTAGGTAGGTACAGTCGACAAAGTTGAATCATGACCCATTTTGATGATAAATCGTTTGTAACCGTCAAAATAACAAAGATCAAATTCGTTGCCATGACAATGTATGTTTACGCGAATGTCGACCTAATTGTATTTGAATGTTTGTAGGAAAATAAGCTTATGGTGGGTCATGATTCAATTTTGTCGACTGTACATATTTAAATATTTAACTTAGTTGAGTGACCCCAGGCCTGCGTTGATATTTTGTTTACAGATATCGCTCGTTTGTCGTCGTTGTTTGATAAGGCAATTTTATTAATACTTTGGGTAAAAATTTCGTGCTTGATAGATTTAAAAATTATATTTTTTTTACGAATCACTCCACCATTAAATAAAATATGTTTGTAGTTCGTAATGTCTAAATCTCTCACTACGCATGCTTTTACTCCCTTTGCTTTTTTAACAGTTTTATCTGGAGTTTTTATAGAATATAGTTTTGCTCTTAAACCAACAAATTCAGAAATATATTGTCCACCCATTTCATCTTTGAATAGCCCCGGAACTTTTTTGTTATTGAGAGGGATATTAAAAATGTTTTGTTCTTGATAATTACTGGTATCGAAATACTGCAAAAAATGAAACTTGAGATCGGTATAAAAATCATCGGTATATATTTTGTAGACAAACGAATCGGTATCTGTATAACACAACTGTACTCGATCTTCATAAAAGGGTTTAATAATATTGTAATGATAGTTGTACATATGTGATTTAGAAAGCTCTAACACCGTGAAACCGATATAAATTGGCTTATCTAGAACAATTTGGTCTGGTTTCATTTGTATTGCAACTAAATTTTCGGATAGAATAGATGCACTATGGAAATAGGGGTTGGCTATAAGTCTCTCAGCGGATTTAAATTTCTTAGTTCGATTAAGTGTGTCATTCCATTGATTAACTAAATGAACGCTTACTCGGTTTTCAGTATTTTCTAATGTCTTGCCGAATACGCTGTTGTTTAACAACTTAAAAAAGTCCTGTTCGAAGGAACTTTTAGCGTTTTGTCTTAACTGTGTATTTAGTTCTATATACTGTTTTAAGTAAGGACTTTGTCTAAACGTAATAACCCTGTGAATCTTACGAAGTATTAAACCATGCTCAAGACACTTTTTTAGATGAACATAATGTATAACGTACCTATACTTATTATATAAATTAGCAATCAGTTTTTTTGTTTTACCTCCCGGCGGTATACATTTTTCAGGACAAAACGGTAACTCATTGTGATACTTATGTAAATGTTCAGGATACAAAAGATCAACTTCCAATATATACCCCCATTCAGCGTTGTCCTCAACATGCTCTACACATAATTGATCTATTTCATTTTGGATGAGAAATCTAAAACTAGAATACGGTAAATATTGACACATGCTAAACCCATACAGATTATTACAGTCTAAGTATACTATGAAAGATTGAGGTTCTGTTGCATTACACTCTGGCATATATTTATGATTCGCTTTTGCATATCGATGGGAACACATACACAACCCACCACGTATACCGCTTTGAATCATACGAACCATGGCTAAATCCGACATGAGTTCTAACTGAACCCCTGTCTTAAGCAACATTGCGTCGAACGACAAACTAGGAGCAGTTATGTAAAATGCCGGATCTAGTTTATAATGCTGTTTACATGTTTTTCGGAATTTTTCGAATATATCAGTTAATAAAAGCACATCTGTTTTTAAATATAAATCTGTATAGTCACCCAAATCGTTAATACCGAACATATTCCAAACGGTTTTAGCGTGATTGTAATCGTCATCGCTAATATATTCGTTGGTTAAAGAATTATGAAAATAACATTTAGGTGGTAACGATTTCTGATCATAACATTTCCAATCTGACATGTAATCATAAGGATATATGCCTTTCCTTGTTAATAAACTAAATTGTCTTTCATCAGGAAATTGTGATTTTAGATAAACGAAATCTCGTGACTGTAAAGTTTTAGCGAGTTTGTCTAAACTTGTGCCTAAAAAGTTAAACGAATCTAAAAATCTTAATTGTATATATTCATTACTAGCAATAGGAATAAACTTTGTAAACGTGGTGTATTTTTCCTTTGTCTTTGGTATAATTCTAATTTGCCCGGGAATTTGACCTAATTGTTTTATAAATAAATGACAATCATAACCAGATAAATTATGAAAAAATATTGGTACAAATTTTGGTACTTTACTTTGTAAGTTGCAATGTCGATGTGCTGCACCACGATAACGTCCTGAAATATGACAGTGATCCCTAACCCGATCGCTTAAGAGCAAATTTTCACATATATGACAGACAACTGCGTGTCTGAAATCATAAGAATCATTTGTAGTAAATATCATAGGTACGTTTTTTGTTAAAATGGTGTGTAGTGCCTTAAGATCTTCAGTTAAAAATTGTATGAATTTGGAAACACAATCAGTACCTCGATAACATCTATACCCATTATTAGTATTATTAGTAGATGATACGATATTGTAAGCGAACGCCGCAGGCACATGACGCTGCAAGTTTGATGTCTTGACGTTTTCGGACTCGTTGCAAGAAATCGGATTCAGCAATGTTTCGAAATCAGCGTATATGACAAATGGAACGTCTTGTTTTCTTTCATAATTTTTGAATTTTAAAAACGATCCCTCGTTGGGTAATATTGTAACAACACCACCACACGAATGCGTTTCAATTTGATTTATATTAGGAAAAAATAATAAGCACGTCTCACAAAAATATAATTTACTGTGATGTCTGGTTATCTGGTTTCTAACTAATCGCGGTAAATCTTTAATTAGACAAAAATGACTGTTTGTGTTATTTTCTAAAAATAAGAGATGGATGCTCTTAGATTTCTTATTAGTAGTTGTGTACAACGGTCCAACAATCGTCTTATTATTTTTTAATCCATAAACAAAAATATTTAAATTAGGGTTATTTTTCTCAAATACGACTATGTCAGATAATGTGATTGGAAATGTTAAATCACTAACATTTAAAACATTCTTAAAATGGGGATAAGACGTTACTCGGGTAGGATGTTGAGTTGTGGGGTACAAAGCAGCCACAACACGCCACAAAAAACAATTTTCATCCCTATTTTGAATATTTAAACATGCTTTTTTGTTTTTTATAGCATTAGGCAAAGGTATAAATCTAGACCCGCTGAGAGTTTGATGTTTATTAATGTTAACTTCTAAATGAGAATTACTTAAAAATGTCCAACCACTATCTCGATGCTCAAATTCTTCTATTTTCTTTGTCAGTATCTCGACTACTGATTTATAAATAAAATCAAAGTTATAATAAAACGGAATAACAAAGTTTTTGGTAGCAAACGACTTCAATTCCTGCTGATCATTTTTAAATAAAAGGAAATACGAAAAAAGTTCAAAGTTAATCTTAACAGATGTATGTTTTACTAGTAACTGATCTATTAGAGTTTTAACGTATACCTTTACACTATTGAGGAAAATTTCTGGAAAAGTATTTGTTTGTTCGTTAGTTGCAGTGATTCTGTAACTCGAAATTCTACCTTTAAACGTAGAGTTTATAATTGAAACGTTATCATGCAGAAGGGTCGTACTACTGTTTTTATGTACATTAGTACGTAAATGACTTGACCACCGTCGATTATCTACAGACACATTACAAACTGTACAGTATGGCATTATTATTTTTATCGTCTGATTCACAATAATAAAGTCAAACAATAAAACTCATGTAAATACGTACCTAATTACTACTAATATTAAAGATCTTATACAGATACGTTGCTTCTGGGTTGATACTTCACGCGTCGACGTTGGCAAAAGTCGTTCGAGACTAGGTCTGACTTACTCTCGTTTCCTGTTCGTATTGTTGGTAAAATAAGTTTACCAATATATTTCTGAAATTAAACAAATAGAATGAAAATCGGTAACCACTAGACACAAATGATAATAAAACATAATAGAAAATATATTGGCTTTATATCTTACCTAGATACTTCGTGATTCGACGTTGACAAAAATCTTTCGAGACTAGGTCTGACGTGCTCTCGTTTCCTGTTCGTATTGTACCATCACATAAATTGGTAAAATTAAGTTTACCAATATATTTCTGAAATTAAACAAATAGAATGATAATCGGTAACCATTAGACATAAATGCTAATAAAACATAATAGAATTGACTTTATATCTTACCAACAAATAATTGTGTTTTTTAATTTTCTAATCAACGTTCATTTTTAAGAAACCTTGGAAGAAAGAATGTCGATAATTATTATTGTATTATTTTCATTTTAATGAAATTTGTGAAAAATTACCAATCTTTTAGACAATTTATTTTATTCTCGATAAAAGAACGAGTTACACAATGGCTAATCAAGAGGTCTTAGTCAATAATAATGCTTTGAAATATCAAATTTGGTACCAAATAATTTTATGTGATATTGCGTAAAAATTACACGTGTGCTCAACCTAATTATTTTTCCAGTAAGTTGACACGTTTATTTGTGTAAGCTATTTTACCTAAGGCTACCACGAGTTTACATATATGCACTCGTGCACATTAAAAATGTTCGATAACTAATGCAATCGGTGTGACAACCCTGAACGCTTT
The DNA here is from genome assembly GCA_943136025.2 of Agrotis puta. NCBI lineage: Eukaryota > Metazoa > Arthropoda > Insecta > Lepidoptera > Noctuidae > Agrotis > Agrotis puta. Next base: position 15,476,735 of record OW964185.2, on the reverse strand, counting down.
TACTGCATCAACACTAATCAACGTCGATGCTCCTCAAATATCATCTAGCCAATTATTTTTCGTATGTGTATAATACGACCAGGAAAAAAGTTGTTTTTTACGTAGTTGTTTCGTCAGTTGTACATATTCTAAACATAGCGATATTATTGTAAGTTTCTGACTTATAAACAGTATGTTATCGGTGTGCCTATACAATCGACTCGACGAGTGCTAGTAGAAATCTTCAAGACTCCAAGTACTTATCAGTGATAGTTAGACAGTAGCTGCTCACTGCCACTGTATCAGCCAACCGACTCAACGAATTAGCTGCTCTTAGTCACTGTGCCTGCCGACCGATTCTTCAAAGAAAATGTAAGTATAAAAACCAGCATTCTCCACAAACTTCTGACCCTGCATGGTTAACCAAACATTTTTTTAACTTTATGTATTTATTTCAGGTCAGACTCTGAGTACGAAACCTACCTACCAAGTGATGTGATGGAGCACGACACTAAGTCTAACCGCAAACCAACTCTACCAGTCCCTGGGAAACGGAAATCAACAAAGCAAAATTTAACGCACCCAAGGTAAACTTTACGATTTATTTACTTCATTGTTTTGTCAATCAATTGCGTAGATGACAGTCGCTTGATGCAAGCGACTACTACGCTGATGTCGTGGGTTCAATGCCTATTCGAGATTAATATGTGTGCATGAATGTGATTAATAGCAAAGATTTTTTATGTTTCTGTGTATATAATGTAGTATGTTTTTACTAACAAACAGTATTTAATTGTAATGTATATCAGCTGTCTAGGTGCTATTCATAGAACATGGATAGCGTTGTGTAGTATGTCTCGTCTCTCATTCTTGTATATTGTATGTGTTTTAAAGCAGGTTCAAGTTAATACTATAAAATAAATTTGGGTGCGAATTAACAAGAGATCAATTTGTTTGTTTCAGTAAAAAATCGAAATCTGACGTCGATATATTTGGCATCAGCCGCAAACATAACAACAGGAGGGCAACAGCGAACAGCGAAACCTCTTCTCTCCCATCATACTTCGTGAACCGAGTGGCCAACGGTAGCGAGCGGCGAACGACAAGCACGAACGGCGAGTACTACATCGACTGTAAAGTATACAAAACTGAGGACGCGCGCCTCACCGACTCGTTGGAGCTGTGGAAAAAGGCGTTGGTCCGCATCAAGGTCCAGACCGACGTCAATTCTACACAATGGTGTAAACTACAAGAGTTTATTATATCGACTGATGCTTTATTTACCGAACCACCAACATATTACGATAAATAATATATTGTTAATCATTACTATAATAATCCATCCATCCATTTTTATTGTTGTTGAGATTGGTTCCCCTCAATTATAATATTGTAATCTGTGCTCACTAAAAATAAATGAATCTCATTAGCATTTAGTGTTTCATTCAACCTACATACATGTACCTTCCACTATTGTGATGAGGTTGAAAATCTATTAAAGATAGATTCAAAGCGACAGAATGCTAAGAACTCGAACAAACGAACAAAATGAACGAGTCGAGTCGATTACCGATTATTGGGCGTTCTAGACCACTGTCGGCAGCGAGGCGTCGCCGAGCGATTTGCCGAAAGTGGTCTAGAATGCCCAATAATATACTACTGTCGGTTTGTTAATCACAGCCGGAACCCACAGTTAAATAGTTTTCCGGGTTTCCAACTCGATATGTGATGGATGGTAACCCATTGACACACCGATCTTGGTAAGTGCAGCTTAACCTTGAAGATCGACCCGTGCGGCTGTTACAATACTCCACGGCCGCCTCGTATCACGACAAAAAATATACTCGGTTCACGAAAATAAAGAGTTTTTTTATAAAAAACGACAATTCGCACGGTCCTAGAACAATTTCAACCGACCAAAATATTTTAAGACATTGCAGAAGTCGACGTTCAATGTTCTCCGGGGACTTCCAACAATAACTGGCTGAACTCGGCCGTGCAGTTATAATAAAAGGCTTTGCATCGCGATCCTTGGCACGAAGCTACTCTTATTATATTACGTCACTCGTGTTCAGATTCTGAGTATACTGCTTAAGGGAGGGCTGAAATGTACGGGGTAGACTTAGTCTTGTCAGGTTTGATTCATTGGTTTTTGGGAGTAAATTTTTGTTCTTCAAGTTGAATTGATACCTTTATGCCATTTTTTGTGTTTACAAGATTTTTCTCTAATATGATCTATTAGTAAATAAACTAATCTATTTATTTCTATTTCGATTTATTTCTGCAAAACGTCTACGTAAATAAGACATTCCAATCCTTGTTTCATTTCTGTTTCAATTACATTATTGGAATGCAGACAGCACTGACATTATTATTGTGCCGGGATCCGATAGATCGTAGTTCAATATCGATGCAAAGGTACTAATGAATGTTAATGACACTACCAATCAACTGAAATGACAGCGGAATAATCAATTGAGCTGACAGCTCGTAGCACCTCAACTCGTAACTCAGTATGGTATCATCATAGCTCGAATGTCCAACTGTGTGACAGGATATAACTCGATTTGTCGACGTAAAGCCATTCATAACTAGTAACTAACAGGTTGAGTTTAGTAGAATGTTTAGAGAAATTAGAATGTGTATTGGTTATCGTGTATTAACTACAGTATTGTTGTAAAAATCGGGAACATTTTTTTCATCATCATCAGCCTATAACACCTTCCAGTCCAGCCTCATCTTGATTCTTAGTATCTCTCATATAGCTGCTGCCAGACATCCTAAGGATTTAGTCGTTATAACACTGTTAAAGTGGTCGTTTCTGACTAACAAGGCAGCGTCATTTGAAACTGAACAAAACATTAATGTACATGCAAGTTAACTAGACTTTCAATGGCTGTTATCCTGGAACTTCTGATCACTCTTTATATTTTATATCCATGTTTCTACACTTTTTTCTCCATCTTCTTTATCTACCTTTCCTAGCGTCGTAACTAAACTAACTGGGGAAAATTCTTGAAAAAGAGCAACACAATAATTTCTCGATTACCCTGAAGAACAAAAAAAAGACAGCAACAAAATTGTGCAACAAACACATCTATTAAACCTTAAATACATTACTAGGTAAACCAAACACATTGCTTGGTATCACTTAAGTTAGACCATATAACACATACTACACAAGCTTTACAACGGAGCATAAAGTAGAACTTAGTGTAGCTCGGACTTTGCAAACAGCGTGTAACACACCCTTAAGCTGGGTGTATTCGCGGCTCACACCGCTCTTATTGAGGCTTTTCGGTACACCTGGCGAGACTGTACCGAAATACCGCAGAGAGCGTGGAGATTGGTGTATTGAGGTAGTGATAAGTAGTGTTAAAACTAGAATATTTCCTGTTAGCAAGATGCTGATGAACTTAATAATGAACGTGAATGCTCGTACTGTTAGATTAAAGGCAAACTACTAAGTCTACTTACAGTAATACTGAAATACGTATTAGTACAATCACTATCTATATTTAAAATGCGGAAATATCTTCCCTCTGAGTTTGGCACCCTTCTAACAGACAAAATGGTGGCATACAGGTATAAAGAAAGAACTTTGAATTAAGTTGGGATAATAAATTAAATACTTATTTTCCATGTTCATTTTTCTTTTCGCAGAATTACCAACCTTTAAGCCAGTAAAGCCATTAACAAAAGTATGTATTGTAGAAAAAACTATTTATGATTTTGCTCTTAAACTTATTACAATATTAATGATATGTACAGCCGTTAATTACTCTTTTCAATAGCCTCTGTCCGTAGGCAGCGAACTAATTACCTGTCACTTCGCACTGTATAGTCATTGATAATACACAATGAGGTAATGACTACACAGTTCTGCAACACAATATCTTTACTGACTAAATACTATATTCTGATGGAAGAAGTAATACTTGACATAAATCTAAGTATCATATAAGATACCTACCCATATTTTTGACTATTGCATGAGATTATTTATAGACCAGGAGCAATTAAAATCTATTCTGAATTATAGAGTTTTTACGATGAAGGTAAATTTGAAATATATTGCTATCGGCATGCTGACCAGGAATAAAGTTTGAAATAGAAGTCCCGTTTACGAGTTATTTCTTTAATTTTAATAATTTATAACAGTTAAAACTGTACTGAGAAAATTATGATTTAGTTGACTTTTCCTTACACAGGAACTTATCTTCCGCCTTAAACCCATGTTATACAACTTCTAAGAAAAACACGGGTGGTCCCTAAATCCCTTACACAAGTCGACCTACATAAAATAAAAAAGGAGTTTTAATAACAACATCAATAGTAACTATCTTTTTAGTTGTAACAAGTCCAGCTTTGACCTCAAGGGCGATCATAATGAAACAACCGACACGTTCAACACTGATACTACTGGTACCACAATTTTGATGGTCGCAACAAAGCATTATCTTCCCACTTGTCACCTACACGACCCAGAACCATTTAACAATGTAGGTTTGTGTTAATTTACTCATAAGAATGATATAAGGTGAGGCATTGGTCATGTAACGGAAATTAAGAAACTATAATACGACGTAGACATATTGCTTTGCCAGATACAATAAAACAAGATGGATGGCAATTTTACGGACTCCAAAAGTTTGAATAAAGCACAAGACATTAAAGTGGTTTTGGAAACTTGAGATTGGGACTATGAGAATGAAACTGGAGGAAATGCAATTGTAGCATGTTTAATTGGTATTGGTACTGTACAATTAAATACTGCATCCAAGAATGAAACCAAAAATAATGGCACCACTATAAATGCGAAAGTTTTGATGCATGGATGAATGTGTGTTACGTAATCGAGTCAAGACGGATCTTGATACAATATAGCTAAAGAATAGGTAACAATCTGAAGTAACACATAGGATACCATTTATCCCGGCATTACGCTTCCATCGAATAATTCGAGTTACACGTGGGTGAAGGCGCTGGTAACAACTACATAATTGCTAATATAATTAAGTGACACTCCTACTCCAAATAATTAAAACTTGCCCACTTACTTCCATTGCGTGTTTGTGATTACAAACAATTACTAACAACACACCTCTTCCCCAATGACCTTGAGATCAGCCAACACAAGACAAATAGCAACAAAACAACGAAGGCATTGTCCGCCATTGTGAAAAAGTAATTGTTTCTATACTATAGTGTTCTGACGGCTTGCATGGGCATCGATCAGCACCCACGTGAGTCTGTGGTACAGTGTCATTGAGATGGACTTACGAAATTCATTGAGAGTGGTTTGAGTTTAAGAGTTGCGCGTTACGATTAAGTATTTGTAACAAAAACCTTTTTATTGAGGACTTTCCTACAGTCTAGTTGAAGTTGGTAAACTTATGACCAAAGTGTGGGAAGACTTAATTTAAATTGCCATGACACAAAGGTTTTGGGTTTTGATTAATTTATTTAATCCGCCAATTATTATATCTTTACAGATTTATCTAAGATAATGCCATAAATCACTGAAGTTGGACCCACAACTTGTAATTCATCGTTTTTACTTCTAGAGCAAACATAAAATCAATGAGACTTTATTCTTCTCCTCCTTTTGTGAAGTATTTACGAGTATAATCCAGTCAAATTACATTGTCCAGCAAGTGACTACGACCTTTCCGGTTCAACAGATTTTCATCTATTTTTCAGTTGTCAGGAGAAACAAATTAACTACTTGCATTTTAGCTGCCGTAGGTACATCTTCTAAAGGACCTTCCTTGACTAATATATTTTAATGAGCCTATGCTGTCCGACTACTGGACAAAGGCCTCCCCCAATACCTTCCAGGAACTCTAACCCCGCCCCACCTTCGACCAGTTTTCATGGTATTCGTCCTAAAATTATGAACGGTGGGTGGGCGTTGTCGTAAGATATCATAATCCTTGTGAAAAATGATCCTAGTTATTCACTTAATTTACAAACGTTTGTCACGCTACAGCTTATTTCTTAAACCATAATCGACCATAGCAGATTTCGTAAGAACCTCATAATGATTGTGATTAAGGTGTAGTCACTGTATGCAAAAACAACATTATATTGGTACAGTTCGAGTCAAGGTTGCGTGTGTCATTCATTTGATTGATACGCCAGTCCACTTAGTAATGAAGATCATTTATTGTAGCTTAAGAGGTTTTTGATCAAATGATCTTATGGGTATAATGAGAGGTATTGTTAGATATATTATACAATTGACGCTTTACAATAATTCGATTTTTATATTCCATTGCCTGAGGGATAATATTATTTGTTATTTTACAACATATTCGTACACTAAACATATTGAGAGGTCTCCAAACTATGATTCATTTAATATCTTGGGTTTCATTGTGATTTTCCTTGCTTATAATACTTTAATTGTCGCTTTATTTTTATTCTGTAAATATTCCATTCTGTATGGTTTTTTAACTACACACTTTTATACCTCTAGACAGGCTATGTTGAAAAGCATGTTATTAGAATAAAATGAATTATTAGTGATGCCTATATCTTCAGAATAGTCGTATTGAAACAAACTAAAAAGCATCATTTGGTCCAGACGTATGAAGATCATGCTGACTAGTGTCTGATATGTCTAACATTGCCATTCTTATTTATGTAGACTTTGTTTTTACTCCTCTTTATTTGGTCCTTATAGAATGTTACAGACCCATTTACAATTACAAAGCTTTACTCCACGTGTATTAAATAATGCCCAGACATGACTCGCCTATTTCTATTAATCTTTGCTTTACGATTCTAGTTGAACGATTCTCCAGCTGGTCTAGAACCACTTTAACTTTGTTGGAGTAGATCTATCCTTGAAGAAACAGGCCTAGATATTAGTTGTCCTTCGTAAAATCGATAGGTCTAGTATGTTTTGTTGTGAAATACGAGCTTTCATTTAGGTTACGAGAGAGATGGCTTAGGATTGAGTAAAGATAAATTGATGTAGGCTCGTGGCCTTTATTTTTATTTCTTCGTTTGAAAAGGTCTCTTGTCGATTATTACGTTCGTTTTTCAAATCAGTATGATGGGCTTTTTTGTGTAGGGAGAAAATATTCACATCGTTAAGATGATGATGATAACATCATCTTCCTGCCTCTATCGCATTTTACTTGGGATCAGAGCAACACGTATTCCGTTCTCCCCTTATCAGACGCCAAAGAATCATTTACTCTTTTTACATTCAGATAATTCCTCACACAATCCATACATCTGAAAGTCGAGCAAGAGAATAAAACTACTAGCATTAAATTTAGAAGAAGATTAAGCTATAACTAATATTATGCTACACGTTTAATTTGAATCAAAGAGTAAACGACTCCTGGAGAACAGGGTGTGTCATATATCTCATTATTTTTGGTAATGAATGTAGACTCCAGAGGACGATTACACAAGAGACGAATAGACTCTGTGAATAATGTTATGGCTAGAAAGGAGATTAGAAGTGATAAAGAAGTATGGAACAAGATGACAAGATGCACCGATCCCAAATGGATGAGCAAGACAAGAGAATGTTGTTGATGATTTTTTTTATTTTTTTTTATCGTGGTAAAATCATCAAATTAGTCCTCCCACCCAGGGCAGGGCGGGAGGGACTGTCAGACTTGTACTGACTAAAATCCACGGTGTCCTTCAATAGCCCTTTACGTACTAGGGTCACGGTAATCCTTTGGTCCCGCGACCCCAGCAGGCTTTGGCCCTCTACAGGCCCCGTCACTATGATGTTGTTGATGATAAGCATGATTTGAATTTCGATTAAATTCTTCAGACAACGCTATTGATAAACCACTTACCCCGTATAATATCAGTTGTTACACGAAATCCAATTTACTTTCAATTTAAGATGAGATAGCCGCTTATTAACTCTTTGTAGAAACTGAGGGCTTCCTAATTAGATAGGTAATACTAAAATAGCAGACTAAGTCGCATAGAATAGCCCCTTGTTAGTTCTGAACGATTTACACGAAACTATAGTTAACGTAGATAGCGTAATTAAAATGTTTTATGGGAACTTGTTGAGTTTCAGTAACAGTTAATTATCGTTGTATATTAAATTACTATCTAGTGTTTGCAATCTGATGGCGTTTAAGTTATTAGAAAACTTTACTGGGAAAGTGCAGCGTTTAGTGTTTTATATTTAATAGCTATTTACGCTAATAGAATGTGGAATTTATTAGGACAGGGGATATCCTATAGAACTAGGTTTTACCCGAGGTTCCGTAAGCGTAAATCTTATTTTACTAATCTTATAAATGCAAAAGTTTGAAAGGATGGATGGATGTTTGTTAACCTCTCGGGCGCGTTACGTACACCCGGGTGTACATAAGCGAAAACGCCCCAGCGACTTACGTACACACGTCTGTACATAACAGACAGTCGCTCATTGGAAGTTGATTTTTATCATTTTCAGTTATAAATCGCCCGAGAGGTTAACCTTTTATGTAAAAACCACTGAACTCTAAGAACAATCTTTTAATGACGTTTCTGCTCGAATTTTGTATATATAAAGCGAAAGAAGAAACAGGGTACCTTCTAGACAGGTTAGATACCCTGTCTAGAAGGTACCCTGTTTCTTACTACTAAAAACTCTTTGAAAATAATGTAATATTGAGATAGTTTGAGATACTTTTATGAATGATTCCAAAAAGGAGGATGATACAAATACAATTTAGTGACACAGTATTTCAATCGCCAAAATAAACTTTTATTTTTATGAATTTCTTTGTTTCTGTTTTCTTAAGAATAACTTCCATTGTCCTGAAAACAAAGACTAAATAAACAATAATAATACAATCCTTTATGTTATCTTTACTATTTATTGCGTCTAGACTTTTATCTAGAAACATCCGTCCTCCGTCCATTGCTCTTTTTTCGGCTATTTCTTTATTCTGCTGGGCCGCATGTTTGAGTACGTAGTTACGAGCATGTCACATTGGTCTTTGTCGCCACTCCATTCACCTTGTTGGCCCCTGAATTATTAAAGTCCATCAGCAGACTACTAAAACAACGCTGTCACTTTGAAAAATACGCTAACTTTATTTTAGTTTTGCCTTTGGTAGCCGGGATCAGGTTAAAGCAGAAATATTTTCGCTCTTGGACAAATGGTTCGCTTTTAAGCCTTTGTCAAACAGACAGGCGTGACGAATGCGAAGCGAGGCGTTTTTATTTGTAATGTATGGAATTGTTTGAATCCAGTGACATAGAAAAGCGAAAGCGATCCGATAGCGTGACAGAACTATCGGACTGACGTCTCGTATCGGTTCGTTATCGCTTCGGACTCGCCTGTAAGGCATTAAAGCGAGGGAGTGTAAGTATTGCTTATTGTATGGTGGAAAGAATTACATTTTACTTATTTGCTATTTGAGTCACTGGTGTGGTCTCAGCTGCTCACCAGAGGCCTCCCCAATATCTTCTCAAGTATTCTTTTTACAGGTTACCTGGAACCAGCCATCACTGTGCACATCGAGGTGATTTCGCCACCTCTTTTGGGACGAGGTATTCATTATGTTTCAAGAAAATCAAAACAACATATTATTATTTTTTAATTCCTATTTGATCTACCATGAATTTTTTCACTCCGGTCTTATTCCCCCTTATGGCCTGAATCTAGAAGTAAATCTTTACTAATTCTTACATACGTATAATTAATGCAGTTGTTTTCTGCCATTCTATAACACACACACAGCTAATAATGACATTTCATTCAACCTGAGGAAGATAACTCGAATATCACAAAGTAAAAATTTCGACCTCAACCTTCTTACGTTACGAAATTATTTATCTGTCTTAGAGCATCACCCACAAAGGTTAATTAAACCTAGTCGATACCGTCCGACATAACTGAAATTAATTGAACTGGAGAATTTATATAAAGCGATACTTCTTCCCCTGTGACAGGCATTAGTCGGAAGGGATGGGCCAATTTGGGAGTGGAAGCGATTTTTGAAGATATTTATGGAGTCAATATTGGAGTAAATATACTGAATTGGGCACATAAATATCGATTTTACTTTTTGGGGGATGAACAGTTTCGTCCTACAGAGAATTTTTTATGAGATAGATTTCTTTATAAAGAAAATGTTGAGGTAATAGTTTGTTTTTAAAGAAAATGAAATGAATTGAAAAGGTTATTTTTCCTTCAGTGGCATAACATAGGCTTTTATTTTTTAAATATGCTTGATATCTTTAAAGAACTTAGATTTTTTATTTTCTAATAAGTCTGTCTGACGATCAATCGTAGCAATCCCGGATAACGTTTTTACCTATTGTAACGATTGTACTGTGTTATAAAAAAAAGGCACGATCCGCTTTTTCTTGACATTTACATCGTATCTTAAGATATTGGACGCCAAAACCTTCTGTCAGCGATACGATAGAACCAAGAATAATGTGGGTGATGAACGAGTGGGCCAGATCGATACCCACGTTAAATTTAATGTTTGAAAAATTGTACCAACTTACTCTAACGCCTAATTTATTGACCAATTAATTGATGAAGAAATTGGAGAAGAACTGATGAATGTTACCCGTACTTTGTCATCAGGTTTAGACTCTTAATTGTTTTGTATGAAAAATTGGATTGAAAGTGAAATTATTATAAATTGGTATTCATTTTTCTGGTAGTTAAGGTAATTGATGAAACGTTGTCAAATAAATTAATGCCATGAAAGGCTCATAAAGTGGACCACATTTTTGGTTAATCCAAATTGAAAAGTAATTGGACTCTTTTCATTAAAATTATTACAACACCACTAGTTTTCAAGTGTTAATGGTACAGTTTTAACAAGCGCTTATTTATTTAAGCTGCTGGCAGTGGCTTCTATTGCATTTTTTATTTAGAATTTGACATTCAATTGTTGTTTTCCTAGCGGGACTCACGAATTACCGTGACCCCGGTACGTAAAGGGCTACTGAAGGACACCGTCGATTTTAGTCAGTATGAGTCTGACAGTTCCTCCCGCTCTGCCCTGGGTGGGAGGACTCATGTGATGATTTTACCAAATAAAAAAAAAGGGATTAGTCTTGTACGAGCTACGCCGTACATTGACCTTAGGTGTAGTTGGTACGTTACACTCACTAATGCATTATCATCAATATTGTATAAGTGTGCATTTCTAACATAATAAATAATGATTGAAACTAATTATAATTTAGTAGCAATTAAACTTTTATACCACTCGGTTGTCTACTCATTCAACATAACAAAGCATCAACATCAACATAACATATATACTGTTGGGACTTTCATTAAGTCTCTTTAGTGAATAAAACTAAATTAAACTCTATGTCCGTTTCTGTATACCTATCTGAAAACGGTTATGCAAAATTTCGGGATGATCGATTCATTGGTACAGAAGTGAAAAGAAAAATTATTAGATTAAAAAAGTTTAAATAAACAAACTTACTTTAACATTTGTGATATTGGTCGCGGGACTCACAAATTACCGTGACCCCGGTACTAAAATGGCTATTGAAGGATACCGTGGATTTTAGTCAGTATGAGTCTGACAGTCCCTTCCTCTTTGCCCTGGATTTTTGATTTGATGTTTTAACACGCTTAAAAAAAACATTTGTGATATATTATTAAAAAGTTAGAGCATATCATCATTTATAAGGGTAAAATGTCAGGTACAGCAATATTTTATAAGAATGTTCTCCTATACAAACGTCCTCATGAATAAATAGATAGAATATTTACTTTATTGTACACCAAATTGTAACATACCTCTTTTACAACATCGCTATAGTTACTATTTAATAAACTTCAACAAACGTAGGCTAAATGCCCACCTATTATTCGTACAAAGAAGTATAATACAGTCAATACGCTCCCAATTTGGTAAACCTATATCCGTCCGAACAAAGCAAGTATACATAGCTGGTTTATTATTTATCCCTTTATCAGGCCCTCCTACTCTCACCTGATAATCAAATAAGTGCCAATAACTGTCAAAGAATCAAGTAACCAGTACACAATTACCTACGAACCTCCATTGTTACCGATACGGCCACCCACCGTGTAACCGGAGCATTAAGCTGAGAACAGATTTGGTTTGAACAGGAATACACCGCTCTTACTGGTCAGATTTCATCTTGCAACTAAAGCGTGTAGTGTAACAAACCTAAATTCGATTTTGAGCAACTTTATGATGATACTCAGAATGCTATTGGCATTACAGGCTAATGTTAGAAATTATTGCAATTTGTACAGAAACAAGTGATTGTTACTAATTTTGACTTGAATTGTTACATTACAAATAGACGCTACAGTTCACATTCACCTGTAATGTAACAATGCAATATTTGCTTCTATACACAGATATTACTGTAACAAGTTGTAACGTTACATGTTGCGTGCTGTATTGCTCGGTACGCAATGTAATACATTGTTACATTACAGGCGAATTAATCTCCTGGTGAGGTTGCGCCTTAACAAATAGGATCATGTTGTGAGCGTGGATGGGTCTTTTCATTTTTGTGGATGAAACAATAGTGTTACGTGATATTTTTGTTGATCGGTTACTGTCGTGAGTTATTCGGTTATAAAGTGTCGTTGTAAACATTTAGGAAACATTTGTGTTTTATTGTTATGGACACTGCTTTTATAGTGGTTTTAGCTTCAAATGGTATGATTTGAAAGTGGCAGATAGTGGTATAATGTTTACATTTACATAACTCGGTAAAACAGTTTTTCGTGTATACATTTTTTTTTCTAGATTCTAGATCATATCTAGACACTGAAATTCAAGCGTCAAAATCTAAAAATTGTTTAAATGCAATAACTTAAGTACCTCTTTAACCCGTAGAGCACTTAAGTATAACACGTCTGACCTTTAGAACTCCCTCTAGTAACCTCAATAATCAAATTCTTTATCCTAAAAACAGAAATACATTATCATTTCCTATCAAAATCAGATATACTCGTATTCTAGAAAATATTATAAGGACAAAGTAAAAATAGCTGGCAAAAGGATACTAAAAGAAAAATCACATTACTGTTCGCGAACAAATAACGTGTATGAGAAATAAGAGATCTAGCCTCTGTGCCTCTGAGAAGACTCTATTTTGGTTCCTGATACTATCATGACAGTTAGGGTGAGGTTTGAGTGATAAGAATGAGTTTTTGGGTCATATGACGAAAACTCTGTTTCCAAAAAAAATTGGAAGGTGTATGACCGGACGGGCTTGATAAGGCTTAGTACCAAGGATAGCGGGCTTTAAAAGGTTCTTCTGGAACGCAAAGGGCAACTGAAGGAACAGGTTGTGTTTTAGACAGTTAAGTCTAACTAATCTTTTCGATTTTATCTTAAAAAAAAAATGGTGTTTGGTGCAAATGAAGTTTGGATATTACTTCTGCCTAGTCTTAAGAAGTGGTATACATGTTTGCTGCAAGGTTGATGATAGGTTGGAGTTCATAGTACAACAACTAATAATAAAAATCCGAATAAAAATATCAGTGAATAAAGTTTAAAGCCATAAAAAAACCACCCCAGTTAGCTAGACCTTTAGAATTGATTGTATTTATGGGTTATGATGAACTAGAGTTCTAATGATAAGAATGTTAAAAGAAAGTTATTGTAGAAAACCCGTAACATGCGAAAAATCAACCTTGACTATGAAAAATAGACAAACGAGTCAACAATTTCTAAAAAGAAAACGATATAACCGTCCCTAATGTTTCTACCAAGTTTATCGCTCCTAACACAAACTAGATGAGACAGACCGCCCCGCTACCTCTCGCCACAATGCTCCCACCTTTCTTCACAGAACAAAATTGAACGCATAACTTCTCTTTAGCCGGGGCGCAGGTGGGCGAATGTCCGTGCCTCTTGAAATTCGGAGGGCACATATATTTACCTCCGCTGTCCTCAAATGCGATGCTGAAATACTGTCCTTGCTTATTGGAAACTAGCGCTTGTCATGTTACACAGAAATTCCAGGTTCTTAAAGAAAATTGGTAGGAAACGGAAGCTAAAAATGTATGTATGTGAAATAAGAATAAATGCAGTATTCAAAATTTTACTAAGTAAAGAGAGCGGGCATGCGGGCGGCGAGTAATGGGCGGCTCGCTGTCCGACCATGGACCATGCCCGGGTCGACGGCGCGTTTGTTCCACGCGCGCCTCAAGGAGCGTCAGCATAGTGACGGGGCCTGTAGAGGGCCAAAGCCTGCCGGGGTCGCGGGACTAACGAATTACCGTGACTCCGGTACATAAAGGGCTATTGAAGGACACCGTGGATTTTAGTCAGTACAAGTCTGACAGTCCCTCCCGCCCTGCCCTGGGTGGGAGGACTCATTTGATGATTTTACCATGATAAAAAAAGTAAAGAGAGGCGGCAAGATCTATCAGATGCCAAGGTAGATATCGTCTCCTTCTGCGAAGCAGTCATGCTCGCGAAGGAGGAGGCGGGCTGCGTGAGGCAGAGGACAGCGTCCTCCCTCCAACCCAGCCGCAGTGGTAGACGCAAACGGCGACAGACGTCGGCAGATAATCTCCGGCTACCGTAGGTGCGGGCATGTGGGCAGCGAGTAATGGGCGACTCGCTGTCGGACCATACAATATGCCCGGATCGACGGCGCGTTGTGTTCCACGCGCGCCTCAAAGAGTGTCAGCATAGTGACGGGGCCCCTCTGTAGAGGGTCAAAGCCTGCCGGGGTCGCGGGATTCACGAATTACCGTGACCCCGGAACGTAAAGGGCTATTGAAGGACATCGTGGAGTTTAGTCAGTACGATTCTGACAGTTGCTCCCGCTCTGCCCTGGGTGGGAGGACACATTTGATGATTTAACCACGATTTAAAATACAATAGATATCGTAGATGCAGATCAATCCAATTCAAGGAGATCTAAGAATAATGTCCAAATCTTCTAAAGTAATCGAGACAAATGCAACGGTAAGACCTAAATACGTATTAGAAAAGTTATTGCTGTTCGACAGCAGAAACTTTTAATAAAATCCTTTTCTCAAATCCAAAAACCAGCTATCCCAAGAATGTCCAATCTTACCATCCAATTTCTCCAATACGGGCACTAAAAACTTAATCAGAGCAAACATCTTGGAAGCAAACATTCATCTATTTTCTGGCAAAAATCCTGTCTCCACTCCACCCTTTATGGCATCGCGAACGAAAAATTTCTCGACGCCAAACATCTTTGGGACAGACAAAAACTGCATTCAATAACAGAATGTCTGGCATGAGATTTGAAACCGTATCTTATTTAGAAATCAGAAAGCAAGGAGGGTGCCATTCAAAAAACGTACCGAGTACGCAAACACGATCCTACTGTTGGTTCTCGAAAGAGATTTAAGGAACGAAGATTATCACGATGTTTGTTTGAATAAGGAGAACGTTATTTGGGCAAATAATACGTATGAAGGGTTCTCAAAAGTCAATATTGATGCGGTATAACTAATGCTTTATTGGCAAAAGGCGATTTCTGGAAAACTAGTCTAGACATCAATACGACTCTATCTATCGCTAAATAAATAAGAAATAACATTCATCTATTTTGAGTTATCAACATTAAAAACTTTATCAATATACGTATTGCAATAAAATAACACTCGCACACACATGTGTTCTGTGACTACAATAGGTGTATAACTAACGACCATTGACATTTAAAATGACAATCGGTCACTCATGATGATCACATACTCTCATATTGTCATCCAATCCAAGGTTGATTTGTGTCAGATTTGATCATGAAGTCCCCGAATCGATACACAGCCCATCGAGTTTTAAAAATCGAACGTCACTACACAATGACTAAACAATGTCATGACTAAAGACAAAACATTAAAAAAAAAAACATTAACCGTCATAATTTTTTGTAAGATGTTCTAGAAACCAATGGTACAGCCTGAGTCAATCTTCCCAAAGCCAGTTGAGCCACGGGTGAGTAAACACATCTCGGGGTACCCACAAGTACCCACGGTTGTCTAACTCTTCTTACGAGTAGTCTGCCAACATAAATCGTTTCGGTGATGAAATGAAAAAGAAGGAT
Source organism: Agrotis puta (assembly GCA_943136025.2). NCBI lineage: Eukaryota > Metazoa > Arthropoda > Insecta > Lepidoptera > Noctuidae > Agrotis > Agrotis puta. The sequence continues at coordinate 15,460,712 of OW964185.2, read as the reverse complement.
CAGCTTTGCCTTGAAGCTTAGCTTTGTAAGATCCCTACGGTATAGTTGAGGATAATTGGCTCTTAGTATACGACGATATGCAATCCTCTTGGCAATTATAACTAGTTATGAACGCTATGATACTCGTATTTGCTTGTAGGAAGATTATCCGTCTTTGAAGCGATGTGAATTATTCGCAGCATGTAGCTCATAGTTTGTATCCTAACTTCCTAAGCATAACTTTAATGTATGTTTGTTTGTTTGTCAAGCCTGAATGATAAAACTGATCATTATGAAATTTTGCAAAATTACACTTTGTGAGTTGTACAAAGACGGACATAGGGTATCATCCAGAAAAAGTACTTTTCCCGAAAAAAAAACACTCATGTGATAATAGATGGTGCAGCATGTACGATCCGAATCGATTAATAAATTCTAAATTAACGCGAGAGAAGCCAGGAGTATGAGCTTATTAGCTGGTCTTAGATATTTTGCATAAAATCATAACAAAACAGAGAAAACTGCTGTTGAATAGAATCGGGCACATAATAAATACCTATTGATGCACATAATCACAATATTTGGCTTGTCAAATAAAAAAGATTACTCAGCAAGCCAATACTTAAAACAACAATTTTACCAATCCTAATAAGTATCTATGCAAGAGCAATTTTCACAATTTATCAATGCAAGAAATTAAATCCATATTTTAGCAAAGTCCAATCGATGTATGCCTCGTTCACTTATGCTGTAACGAGACTCAGCTTGCCAAATTGTGTCTCATGCCATGCTCCCAGCGCTCCACTGATTGGAGACTTTCTGTTCTCGGAAGATTTTTGCACGCTACGCAGTTCTTGTGGCAGAGAATTTCGTATTGATCGATGGATATTTGAAAATATAAATGTTGGTTCCCACGAACCAACATAACTCGTAATATTTAGGCGTACATTGAAATGTTTGAAAATGTATCCTACACAATTGTAACATAATACGTAATAGATGTTACTTATTAGTCGTTTGTTCTTTTCTTGGTGATTTTTTAACCTGAAATCCGAAGATTCTAATACAAATTTATATTAAACACTAATTATTCGCAAATAAATATAAATATATATTACAATATGATGAATATTTTGATTTATAAATCAAATTACCTATTATCTTTAGTTTTGGTAGTAAAACTTTATAAGCTGATCTGTTATTCTATTGAAAGTTAATCCTACGTTAGTAGTTATCAGTTAGAAGTAGACGAACAATGCAAGGGCTTATAAAAATATGATGGTCTATGGTACAGTATTTTTGACTGAATTCCGAAACAGTACAAAAAAAAACAGTCAGTTGCAAATGTATGAAAAGTAATTTATAGCAGTAAATAGATTTCATCCCAATAGAAAAACCCAATACACAAAAAATATTGACTTAATACATTCGTTTACGTATGTAAAACAGAATTTATGAATTCAGTGCATCAAACTATTTTACACTATTTAAAAAAATGTTGTGTTTGAAACCTCGCGAATGTTGATTTATTAAACTGATATTTTGTATTCATATATGTTCGCTTCAGTTGTTAATTAAATATAAATACTCAGCTTAAATTTTTCCAGTTGAAATATATACTGAAGGCCGTTTTTTAGTAAAATTTTCTGAAAAAGTAAAGTTCTGAAAAATATTCGTAATACAGCAGCGCTGGGAATAAGTATAATATTTACAGTTTTAATAGTAGCACTAAGGAAATGAAGAGCTTTTTATTAACACTACATTTAACGGTTTTAAATATTTATTTTTAAAATGGAAAAGCATTTTGTAATTATAGAAATTTCAGTGCGGAACGTAGATTTACCAGTTTTTGAAGGTAAATATTGCACGTATAAAAACTAAAGGGCTTGATTTATGGCCTTACCTTTTGAAGAATAATTATGTTGGATCAGCTATTTTATTGTATTTACTTGGAGCTGGACTACAACATAGGAAAAACAATACAACCTGGTAAGACTGGTTATCAGACTTTCGGTGCACTGATTACTTGTAGCGACTATCAAAGATGTACAAACGAGTACCCAGGGGCTCAGAATGTAATAGACCATCACCCATCTATTAACTGGCTTTGATCTTAACCTAGAAGATCGACACATACGGCTGTCGTTATTTAAACATGGGCTCCTCTTATTCTTTTATATCTTCGGCTTGAATGAAATGTTTAAATTCTTGTTAGATTAAGAAAAGCTCTATAAACCTTAGACGAGTCTTAAACCTTACAAAGTTATTTATCGTATCTCGTCGAACACTTCGATAAGGATCGCAATAACTCTACAAAGTTTGCCAAACTGTACGCTTGTGTGTTCTTTACAACTTGCTTTAGAACGCTCTATTCCTTTGGGTGTTTTAAAATTTTGCTTCATAATTTCTCTTTTAAATAATGAGGCAAAATTCTATCAAAATTGGCTTTAAAGTAATAATTTTCCTCTTACTATTCTATAAAATTTTCGAACAGCATTCTAATTAAAATAAAACTGTTTCTTAACCACGATTAAAACATAATCTAGTACTTTATTACTACAGCATAACTGCACATTAAGACCTTATTAAATTCCAAATATAATAAACGCTGGTTACCACGAACCCACATAACTCGTAACAACGTTAAGCCTTACAATCAAAGCGAGCAGTGAGCAATTCTGCAACAGCTATGATACTTAAATTCTCAGCTAGTGCTATGTTAGAGGCATTATCAGAACATTCTGGAAAGTTCACCTCTGCCGTGTTGGATGCCTCTGTTTAGAGGGTTTAAGGCATTTTCACACGGTGCATAAGATTATGATGAACAAATTACTACTTTTAATTCATATAATAAAATAATTAAGGTTTAACTGTGTCTTGCGTATATCAAATACAACCGGCTCGCACTATCTCATCGTAATTACTGTTAAGGATTGCTTAGTTCACTATAAGTTTTTCATAGGCTGGGCCGGAGTAAGACTGCATTTCAGTAAACGTAATACTAGTTTGATAATTTTCCAAATGCAATTATTTAATTGTTAAATAATTGTACCGTTTTTAAAGATAAACTCAATCCGTCTTGTTACAAAACGGGGTTTATCTAAAAACCCAGGTTTAAATATCATAAAACTACGGTTTACACAAAAGTTATTATAAATCATGGTTTTGGGATAAACCGTGGTCTAACAGTCGTAGCTGTCAAAAGTGTGTCAAAGTTTCTCTTAGCTATATTTTCAGTGCGTTATTGTTTTTGTGTTGTTTTCACCAAAAATGGATGTAAAAATGCTAGATATATTTGTTATTACACATGGTGGATTTTTTTTTTACAATGGTTCAAATGTCAGTACTAAGGTCCACGTTTTATCTAAGTTTTGTAATACAGAGAAATTTAAACTATGGTTCTAAAGATAAGCTTTGACTTGATAGACCAGGTTTAAACCAAGGTTTATTTAGTTTTTTAATAAGGATGAATGTTTTCAAAAATTGCACTCTCCCTTTTATACGAGTATAAATTAAAAATGTTGCATTTCCTCCTTTCTAATTCTTCAAACGGTAAACATTTTATAAACTATCACCATAACCATACCATGTTATCAATGCTAGCTGTATTTTTCCACCAAACGTTCAACATAGCTCGCTAACTAAACTTTATGTTGATTCTGTCTCGTGTAACGACGCCTTTACCGTTAGTGCTTGTAGCCCGTTTATCTAAGCTATATATTCCGACTAACTGTTCAGTTAAGCGCGCTAGTTTAAGTTAGTATACGTTTATAATTGAGGGAAGTCATAGTTTAGCTTCTCACATTGCGTTATGTCATATCATAGTATGATACGTGTGCTCAGGTTTCGTCTGTAGTTGTCTGATAAAGGATATTATAACAGTTTGGATTCTGAGGTTTTATTTAGTCCAGTGTACACTTACAGATTTTTCTAACATTCCGAGACCCTATCACGACTTTTCACGTTTTTGTGACGTACAGTAAAAGACAACTTTGACGTAATTTTTTGATGGATAATAGTTTTTTTTTTTTTTTGTTAACTTTAACATGCCAACACCATGAGCAACGAGTAACCCAACGAGCAGGTATAAATACGGACATAGGTAAAAATGTTAATCAAGTGATGATAAATTGAATCAGCATTGTGACAAACTCTCGAGTTTTTTATACTCAACAAAAAATCCGATGACAGAATCACCTAAGTACCTACTTAGCTATCATAATTATCATATCAAGTACCAACTTGTCACTAAACGCAGTGGGCGTTTAGTCACCGCCACTTTTCATTCGAAATAAATCCTATTACACTCCTTTCACAGTTACTGTTAAAATCATAATGATCACTATGGTCCTTAGAATAAGGTTGGTATTGTGTTGCTATTAAAAACTGACTGTGGGTATCAAAAAGTCGGTTTGCCGTCAATTCTCGTCAAATTTATCATCAATTAGTAATCCGATTAATATTGCATACATAATATTAGCGATTAAAATTAAATCCGCTTTTAGTTTCAAAGTATATTAAAACATTTTGAGATTGATTCGACATCAATAAGCTGATTTATTATGAAGGTAGGAAACGTGGTGACAGTTCATCAATTTTAGGTTAATTTGGGAACCAGGTAGTGCTGAATTAATAGATTCTGATTACATGAGGTATCAGGCTCTTAAAAGAGAATATTACAGTGTTGTAGTCGTACAAAGTCAAAGTCACGTGGTATTCCAGTGGTTCTTGTTTGAAATGAAGATCATTAAAATTATAAGGCATAGCTTAATACAATAACGCCTTCAGAAAACTGATGGGGTTGCCATGGCGTTGTAGTGCATCAGAGATGTTTACGGCAGCTGGGGTGGACTGTTTTTACACCATAATGCGGAAACGCGCAGCATCTTTCGTTGCTCGGGTCATAGCTAGCCCTAACAGGGTTCTGAGGATGAATGCTGGCAGACTGAATTGTCCATATATAACCCATTGCTGTCAGTTACATATGTCTCCGTATCGTGTTGTTTACTAATACTAGTATTCAAGAACTATGTCGCTAACTTTTTGATATGAGTTACTAGCTCGAAATTATGAATTTGAATTTAATCAGCCCATAGGTAATTCTCCCACTGCTTAGAAACCTCCATCCATCCATCCATAACGCGGGCCCAGTGCGAGATGTTGGTGGTTTTTGGTTATACGACTTGCACCGTTTCAAGAGCGCTGGTAATGAAATAAATTATACAAAGTAATGCACCTGTCTGGCTTAGGCCCTTCGACATACAGCTCGTAATAATATTAGTAGTAATTTTTACCCGTGGTGCTAGGTAACTGGGTTTCTCCCAGTTGTAATGTCCCTTTGTGCCTATTGACCTTGTTTTGTTCTGTCTCCTGCTTGCATGGAGGGAAGTGGAAACATATTTTTCCATTCCTCCACTTTTCTTTTCTGATTAATTTCGTTTTAGAATCCAAGACAGATAAAATTATTATCCGTGACAATTTGAGCTATATTGTCTCGGCGCTTCTCTGGTGGTTGCCACTGTTGATTCTGGCTTTGAGAAGTATCAGTGGTTTGGGAAAGGTGTGGTAGGTTTTTCCCAAAAAAAAAAATATAGCTCGTAAGTTGGGGCTGTTACTACTACGCCACTACACTAGCTAGCCTATTTCAAAGAGCTATCCAACTAAAGCTACACCACCTTTAGAAAATCCACGTTTAATTTTGATCTACCAAATGATGGGCGAAACATATTCCATTAGCCCTAAAAAGGGTTAAATCCTTATCTATTATTCGTCACTTACATATTTGTATCCTCAGTATTTACGTTAGAATCACTTAAGTCTATTCTACCCCACTTTACTCCATTATTCGAAGTACTAAAAGGACTAGGATGACATAGCAAGACACTAGTCTGTTTTAGGGCCCATCACTTTGCGTCGTAAAATTAAATGTCGGATTACAGACCAGCGTCGAACTTGCCAACTAACCAGGCCCCTACCTACATAAGTCTTCCTCGAGACTATATTTCGAGACTTGCCGCAGGTTGAGCGATAGGTAGGATCGGGCGCATACTAGGTCATGTGTGTGCATGACGTAAACATCAAATAAAAACACTGATTTTTAAATCGAAAATACAAGTATCTTTTAGTGTTCTAGGTCAATTTTTATCACACAATAGTTATGCGGAGATTCGTATTGTGCCGTTCGATTAAAATAGATTTAATTAAAATCTTAACATTAATTAAATATTACTAATATATCGAGTGCTTTTAATTTTAAAAATTGAAGTATTTACTACGTTACGAAAACCATCTGAGGCACTAACACAAGATTAAGTTTTTATTGAAAAAAGAGGAATTTGCAAAAGCGAAAAATGGTTGAACCTGAGCAGGATATCTCACAAATCATTTTAGAATTTAAATTTGTTTAATGTCGGGAACCGCCCGGTCCGTTCCAGCGTAGTCCGACCCTGTACGGTGTACAATGTAAGACTGGTAATAGTTTTAGATGACATACCTAAGACATTGTTTTGTTAGGGATAGTTAATTTATGTAGGGTGTATCATATTTTTGATTAAGCATACATGTACGTTGGCTCCTGATGTGTGTACGGAGACAAATAAAACGTTTGCCTCGTTGGTATAGCGATCGCACGTGTGACTGTTGAGTATAAGGTTCTAAGTTCGACTCCTAGGTTGGGCAAAGTGTTATTGAATTTTCGCATTAAGAATTTCTCAGTATCAGCCACGGAGTTTATAAATATCAATAAATATAAATATTCCACAACTATCACGCAACGCCATCTAGTCCCAAGCTAAGCAGAGTTTGTGTTATGGGTACTAGACAACTGATAAACATACTTATATATTTCTAAATACATACATATTATAGATAAATTACACCCAGACACAGAACAAATGATCGTGCTCATCATACAAACATTAGTCCTGGTTTGTTTTTGAGAATCGAACCCACGACCTTCGGCACAGCAGTCAGGGTCACTAACCACTAGGCCGATTTATTTCCGGTAATAGGCTCTCACCCTAACACATGGGAGTAAAATAATATGTGGTGCACTATGAGTACAGGTATGATATTATAATGTAAAAAAGTTGCTGTAACCTACGATACATTTAGAACTATAAGCTTCGGTGAACTGCATCTAAAACGAATTCAATAGCCGAATGAAACATCCACGTTCACGTGGGAGTCGCCGCAGCATCAGTGTCAGAGATTGTTTATCTGAATGCATCATAATGACACTATAATGTCGCCGGGGGACAAATGTCACGAGATCTAACAATATCTGGTAGCCGGACGATAAGTGTCGTTATTAATAAATGTATGGATATTAGTATTTTATTATTATAGATGTTATTACGATGTAGTTATAACATGATATCTAGAATTATCACCGGGTATCGTATTACCCAGTATCTGGGTTGTGGAGGTTAGATAACCAGTCGATTTATGTGCAACATTCGTTTTTTTTTTCAAAAGCCTCATTATCTTACATGTTAGTAAGCGATGATGTATTCGACGCCGAGAGTGCAGCCGGTAACCTTAATCTTGACTCAAAAACCCCATGGTTGTAGTTATCAGGAAACAGCGTAAAAAGCTATTGAAGGACACCATGGAGTTTAGTCAGTAACAGTCTGACAGTCTCTCTGACACACTCCCGTCTCGCTCTGGGTGGGGGAGGACTCATTTGATGATTTTACCAAGATACATAAAAAAGGAATCAAGAAACAAAGATTCCTTTATAGTCAGGGAATTCAATTGCATCTGGGTGGATTGGAAGTTATGTTCAACTTCTTCTGACAATAATAACAGATATCAAAATGCCATAAAAGACTGTGTCAAAAAAACAGGTTTTAAGGCTGTATTTTTTTATATTCTGCTTACCTTAGCTATAGGTTCTGGATAATAATTAAGGGATCTAGATATTTCTCTTCTAGCCATTATTTTATTTAGCTTATAAATACAGAATAAAAAATATAGAAATATAATGTTTAAACTAACGCACAGTTTTTTTTTTTACGTGGTAAAATCATCAAATGAGTCCTCCCGTCCAAAGCAGAGCGGGAGGGACTGTCAGACTCATACTGACTAAAATCCACGGTGTCCTTTAATAGCCTTTACGTTCCGGAGTCACGGTAATTCGTACAGTCCCGCGACCAAACTAACGAACAGTACAGAAAAAAATATGAATTCAAGTCATGTTCCAAACTTCTCTTTGAAAAAGCTTAATACTAAACATATTGTTGGAAACACAATAGTTTGATCGTTAGTCGTACTACCACTCAACTCGACCCAATCGGCTCAGAATTTTACTATTTTTATCCAAAAAATAAACATAAAAAAGTTCTCAAAAACCAGTAGTTATCTGACAATACATACGTACACGAAATAATTGGCCATTTGTCATACAAACAGATAAAATATTATAAAACAAAAAGTACAATAAAACTATGGGTAACAATAGTTTTTCTTATTTAGGCCGCGTTTTGTGGGCGTCTGTACCACGTTGTAAGAGATTAGGTTTACCACCTGCGGTTGGCTGCTTAGTACAGTTAGTTGCACAAGTGGTTACGTTTTTATGCTAATGTTGTTTTTTTCTTAGGTGACATAAATATCTATCTGAATATTTTTGAGTAACACATTAATTATAATATTATTGTTAATTATAATTTGGATTTTTTGTTGTAACAAGATGACATGAAACAAATGCATTATTCCGTTACACGTTTCTTGTTTTTATTTCTCAAATAAATTACCATCTTTAAAACAAAGCACAAAAGAAACATTCCAATAAACAAAACAAAGAATAAAACAAAAAACAGATAAACAAAGTTACGACAAAATCCAGGAAGTTGTTTCTATGAAAGTTATTGTATAAAACTGTTGTTACTCATTATGGCCCATGTTTATATGTTTCCCGTCTTGATCCGAATATAGTTTGTTTATCAAACAATGTTATGTAACACACGGTTTGTTTAAAATGTAAACTTTCTACCGGGGTTAAATAAAAATAGAGCTTTTTGTCCATGTCGGGAGAGAAAATGTGTGATTGCTGTGCTGTCCTTTCTCGCAGCATAAGGTGTTTTTTTTTTAGATTGAATACTGAGGATACAATTAATAAATGCATCGTTTTTTTCTTACAAGATTAGCTAGGGAAGATTAAATAAAAATTTAAAAAAAAAATATATGCGAATATATATAATTATATGCTATTATGAGAATAGTACTGGAAGACTGGTCTGATGGGATCACGATCGGAGGCTATAAAATATCAAATTTGCGATACGCCGATGATACCACCCTCTTTGCAACAACGGTCGACAACATGAGTATTCTTCTTCGCAAAATGGAGCAAACCTGCCATGATTTCGGCCTGAAAATTAATCGCAGCAAGACGAAGATGATGATTGTCGATCGTGCAAATAACAACTCACCAGAAGTGACTAATATCGCGAGTTGCGACGTTGTTCCGACCTATATCTACCTTGGTGCACTCATTTCTAACAACGGTGGGTGCGCAGATGAAATCAAGCGACGAATGACTATCACGAGGTCAGCCATGGACAGGCTCGGTAAGATATGGAGAAACAGAAACATCACAAAAGCCACAAAAGTACGACTCGTCAGGGCATTAGTTTTTCCCATATTTCTCTACGGAGCGGAGACATGGACACTTAGGGAAAGTGAGAAAAAGAAGATAGACGCTTTGGAAATGTGGTGCTGGAGGAGAATGCTTGGCATATCATGGAACCAATTCCGAACAAATGTTTCAATACTAAGCGAACTCGGCGTCAAACAGCGTCTATCTTCCATCGTTCAGAGTCGTATTCTCACTTACTTCGGACATGTTTCTCGGCGAGATGACTCGTCTGTGGAACGCCTTGTGGTGCACGGCAAAGTGAATGGTGTCAGAGCTCGAGGCAGATCACCAATGCGCTGGACAGACCAGATCAAGGCTGCGTTGAATGGTCCCCTACACGAATGTACCAGGAAGACAGCGGTGCGAGAGGAATGGCGGCGAATTATGAAGCGAGCCACCACCCCTGATGTGACGACCACGACCACTCTGCCAAGAGTGTAACTGAGAAGATATATGCGAATACATCATCTTATGAATAACTAACTTACCTATACGTTTATTGTTCAATAATGAATGAGGAAATACTACATCTTAGATTTCTGATTTCTTGTTCGAATTTCCTTATACGAGTAACAAAGCGATGATGTAAAGTGATTAGGTTTCGCTTTACTCTGTAAATTAAAAATCTTTCCTATTCAAAAATCCTTCAAAAATGTTCGCAGAAAATAAAATATTTATATATTATCTTTTGATAAACTAAAACCGAGCACAAAAAGGTTGCATAAGCACACATTACATTACTTGTTTTAAATTACTTTCCACTAAAAGGCACTCACATGAACCAAACCAGTCCTAAAGTCGGCTTCTATCAAATAATTCCCAAGTCAGTCTGTTCATTCGTATCCATTAATCAATGTTTAAGGTAATATTAATTTTGTGGTGCTACACAAAATATTCTCATAACTGCTGCTAGTTATGGAATGATAAACTGTAGAACTTCTTTCTGTATTAGATTAAATTTTATTAATGTTATTTCTGTCTCTCTTCCGCAGTAACGTAATGGTTGATGCTCTCTTAATTTAACTTTCTGTGATGTTACGAATTTTGAAATCACTAGAGGTTTAATTAAACCAGTTTAGACACTACAGCATTAGTTCAAAAAAACACTTAAATACTGAAGTACTCGTATGAATATGTGCTCGTGTTCAAAGCCGCAAAATTAAGACAAAGGTTTAAAGTTTCGGAATAATATGACAAAACACAATAAAATGTATCTAAGCGTTTTGTTAAGTAGGCCGCACTTTTTTTTTCTTTTTTGCGTGGTAATCATATGAGTCCTCCCACCCAGGGCAGGCAGGGCGGGAGGGACTGTCAGACTTGTACTGATTAAAATCCACGGTATCCTTCAATAGCCCTTTACGTACGAGGGTCACGGTAATTCCTGAGTCCCGCGACCCCGGCAGGCTTTGGCCCTCTACAGGCCCCGTCACTATGCTGACACTCCTAGAGGCGCGCGTGGAACACAGCGCGCCGTCGACCTCGGGCATGGTCGGACAGCGAGTCGCCGAGTCGCTCATTACTCGCCGCCCGCAAGTTTACCGCACTAGGGTAAAAATATCCAAAGATACTGAGATCTAAATTGTACACCGATGTCAAAATCCTAATCTTTTCAATTCAAATCCAATTTTACTACAATATAATCCGTAGCACCCAAATATTTAACATTTACATTCTAGCTTACGGACGCTGCATCCAACGCGAGATTATGACAAATAGCCATAACATCGGTTGCCACGCTGCGTGGGCCATGAATGGCCACGAACGGCCACAATGGCCTGACCCCAAGTCATAGTGTGCGGGTTATATCGACAATCAAGATTATATTTTACGGAACTTTTTGTACAATAAAAATGGAAATGCATTTCTTTTTGGTTTTGTATGGAAGTCGTTTCACAAGGTCGATTTTTTTGTTGCGTAATGTCGATTTTGTTATAAGACTTTAAGCGTATTACTGACAGAGATAGATACTAATAGTTTCGTTTGAGATTTGGGACATAATTTAGAAACCAGTATTAGGAATGAATTTGAGTTTAATGAGTTTCGATGCAGATCAAAAACATGATAGAGTCCCTTTTTCTTTTTAATTCTCTTGAAAGAAGATAAGAAAATGTGCAAAAATACCACTGTTCTTATTATATTTCATAATATTAACCAGAAAGAAGTTGAATATTCAAACAGCTTTTGTTATCGGGCCAATAAAATAAGAGCACTTTTCTGCAGCTTGCAAGGTACTTACTTTGCTAACAAAAATATTTAATAACGTTTGCAATTTTAAGTTGCTCCAAGCAAAAATCTCTTATTATGAAAATATTTTATCCTCCCATTGTTTAAAAATGTAGCGAGACAATGCGCTTGGAGTATTGTTTCAAATACTCGTGTTTTAAAATTGCTTTCGTACATGCAAACTAAAAAACTTAAAAAAACTGTTCGTTCGCAAAACCTCGTATCTAACAAAAAACTAACCAAAATATGTACATCTATTGGAAACATACATCTTCCGAAACCGTATGCATTTATCTGCGGGAAAAAAACAAATGCAGTTTTTAAAAAAAAACTTGATTACGTCACAGCGTGCAACAAACCGCCCATAACCCGCGACCTAAAAATCAGCGATGTGTTTTTTTTACCAAAGCCTCAACAATTGGCGTTTGAAAAAGTTCAATGGCGGAAAAAGAAAAACAGCGTAATGGGCAATCGCGAAGTTTCAAATATACTCATCCCAAAGCACCGCTGAGATAAACGATTCAAAAGGTAGTAAAAAAGGGGGGAAATCCTCCAAGTTTACCGTAACGGCCGACAGGTGTCCTCGAACACTCCAGCGAAAGTTTCCGGAATTAGCAAAGTGAGGGTTAGATTTTTTCCGGAAATTATGCTACCTCTTCTAAGATTCCCGGTGAAATATAAGTGTTTTCTTAAATCACTTACTTGAAAAGTTCTTTAACTGGAATTAAAAAGTTGAAAGGTTTTGCTGCGAGTACCTATTTAGTCTTGAAAACTGAAGGCCATGTTTTTAAAAAGAGCTGACTTAAGTAAGTTTTGTAAAGATTATTTTGGATAAAGACATGCTTAGATGAATCTTTTATGGAATACGAAATAAATGAAAGGGAAAGCTTTCATAACGATTAAGTCCAAGTCCCTTTTTGGAGTGGCTAAAACTTTTATTATTAGAAATTTCTATAAACCGCCGACGTTGATTAAGTTCCCCACATTTATTTACCCTTTGGGAACCCTTATTTATTCTATCTACTTTCAAGCAACAAATTCATCGGTTGCAAAATCTTTCTCAGGGAAGTACACTTGAGCCTAGTTAAACGGTAAACCTTGCCTGGGGTGTAGGATTACCAATTCGTCTCAGTTTGGCTGATTACGAGCGCCACCGGTTATTCTAACGAAACTTGTTACCGTCGGACAGTAAGGAGGGAGAGATAATCGGTAAGTGTCAGTTAGGACAGTCAATGCAGTTGCCTCATTGGTGTAATGGTAGGATTTGGAAGCAGGAACGGATCTAGGATTTTCTAACTTTAATTTAATCTTCCTGACACTGTTGTAATTCATAATGTGTTAGGGTTTAGCCATTGATTTCACTTTAACCAATAAACACGTTTTGGTTATTCATAATAATTTTCAGAAATTCATATTTGAAATAGAAAAGAAAAGAAAAAATAAGAGTAACAACGATGTAATACACAATATCATTGTGTAATTATATGCTTATGTTTACCAGAAAATGAATACAGGATGATTATAGATCTAAGACTAACATCGAAATTATTAATATTAATAGTACCTATTTGAAATTAAATACCATTGACTAACAACTCGAATTAATAGACGTTGTTTACTGCCTTTCATTGAAAAGTTCTGTTATTACCACAGAACAGATAAAAGAGATATTACACAGTTGAATACTGGCAGTAAGGTAATCCATGGCTGAATGAAGATTTAAAGTAAAATGCAACTATACTTACATAAAAGGGAAAGACGGAAAAAAACGAGTGTAATTATAGCGTGTGTAATGGTTTGGTTGACAAAGGAGAATAAAGGATGAAAACATGTAACGTGAAACAAAACAAGTGAAAAGACGATATTGACATAAATGTATAAATATAGACAAAATATTTTATTCAGAAACATAAAAAGGAATAAAAATACACAAAAGTGCTTTGAAACAATACCCAAATCAAAACGAAACAGACCAAAGCCGAACCAAATCTAAATCAAATATCCAGCAAAGTTTTCATACAACTGTGTCAAAAGCTTTGCTGAAAAAAAAAATATAAAACTACCAAAAAGTCTTGATTATAAATGTGTTCCCGCACTAAATTGAATTTCTGATTGGTAGAAATCAAAACAAAGCTGGAAACGGTTCACTGGCCGGTAACAAAAATAGGCCGGATTTGGCGTAGCGTTTACACAGCTAGGTACCACGAAGACAAAAAATATAAAAACAGAAATGCCAGGAACGAAACTATCTGGGATCGAGGGAACGGTATGAGTTATGCTGTTTGTATTGAATATGGTGGAGTACATTATTTTATTTGATAAAATAATTTATAAATAAAGCAATGCATCTGATAGGAACGACAACTTAGTCACTAAATTAAATTTCTAAATATCTTAAATTCACTAAATGAAAGTTTAAAATTAAGTACTCTAGAAGTATGAAATTTTAAAATAACGGTGATGAGAACTGGAGAATTCAAAAAATTGTTACTGGGGAGGATTAAAACTAAAACATGAAATCAAAGAAATCTTACAGAAAGAAACCGAAATGAAGATGATTAAAGCAGTTAAAATGGAGGCATTTACAATATGAACTCAGTGATATAAACACAATAAGGGACATTCGCAGAATCACAAGCGTACCCTAAAATCGGACATATTGTATGCATAGCGATCCAACCGCCACTGGTCGGGAATAAATGCAAAAGAAAGACTGGACATGTTAGTTTTCCCAAGTTCCCAGATATTGCCGCTAGATTGCTGAATGCTTCGAGTCTTTTTTAAAATACTGCAATCTCTGAAACTGAAGATTTTTGTTTGACGAGGGTATTAAAGGGAGATTTGCGAAAAGTGAATGCTTTGTCGTGTTATCTTTGATGTTATTTAATTTTTCAAACGCTATTTTATTTTAGGGCTACAGCAGGGTTATTTTTTAGTGCTTCTGTTGATTTTCAACTATACAAACATATGCCTTATTTTTGTTACAAAATAAGATCACCATAAATGTCATACCTGCCATAACAAAGTAGGAGTTCCCAGCAGCTGGAACATTGCAGTCTGTTACTGATATAACTTGTTTTCCGAAAAATGTAAAAAAGAAGTATCAATAAATCCATAATTGAAAGAGCTTTGGAATAAACTTGGCTCATTGGGTGGCTAAGCCTGAAATAAATAGTCGTACCTAAGCAACAGCCAAGCCAAAGGCAGTGCTTAGCGACGTTCTAAGCATCCATTTCGTATAAATAGACAGTTCTTGCAGCATTTACTTTCGATGAAAGCCAACCTAATACTGAGCCAATACTTCGCTTAGCCATAGTATCGATTTTCGAGAACTTAGAACGCTGTAAGTATTCGACATTAGTGTTTGTTAATGTCAAACGTCAGTAATTACTACGGTAACGTAATTCGTCAGTGGCATATTAAAATTCGTTCAATGTATTCATATTCATTTATTTCTAGATAAAAATACTTTTTATAATGTTATGTACATCATGATTAATCTTAATTTTACTAATTGATAAATTCGGCTCAGCATAACATTAAATCAATAACAAAATAAAGCGAATTCGGTTGTTTTTGAAATTGGAACTATTCAGTATATTGTGAACGCTTCTGGAACATGACAGTAAAGGATTACTTTCGCTTGAACTATGACTTAGCCGGTACTAAGCCAAGCAATGCCAGAAGAAACGTTTACTCATCCCGTATGAGATACTTTGGCGTCGGTAAGCCAAAGTAATACTTTTGACAGATGCTTAGCAACGACTAATTATCTCGGCCTAAAGCCTTTGTCAAAAAGAGTGGCGAATGCGAAGCGTGACGTTTTTATTTGTAATGTATGGAATTGTTTGAATCCAGTCACATAGAAACGCGAAAGCGATCCGATAGCGTGACAGAACTATCGGACTGACGTCTCGCTGACGTCTCGCTTCGGTTCGGAAACGCTTCACTTTCGCCGGTCTGTATGACAAGGGCATAAAGGTTGAAAAATAAGAATGTTTTAATACAATATCTCCTATTAGTTCATACTTCCTTCCAAAATACAAGCAAGCCTTCCTTAGAAATAAATACGAGTATTATTCCAGAATTTCACTCAGAGTAACTTCGTTACTCCTAACATTTGCCTCACATGTTATCTTTCCTCTTATGTGAAAACATAACAAAGGGTTTCTAAACTTAGGAACGTTCACATACCGAAGTGGGTTGAAATATCAAAATAAGCAGAGTGCAGGACCGTATGCGCACATACTGCTGCTGGATTTGTTGACGTTATCTTGTCCTTACTGGGAAAGGTTAAGTTTGTTTATAAAGGTCTGTGAGATGAGAAGGGTGTGTATTATTTTTTGGATACTCTTCGTTTGATTTTTTTTTTATCGTGGTAAAATCATCAAATGAGTCCTCCCACCCAGGGCAGGGCGGGAGGGACTGTCAGACTTGTACTGACTAAAATCCACGGTGTCCTTCAATAGCCCTTTACGTACCGGGGTCACGGTAATCCGTTAGTCCCGCGACCCCGGCAGGCTTTGGCCCTGTACAAGCCCCGGATTTGTTACTATAGGTAGAATTAACAAATTCAAATGTTTGACGTTGGCCACTTCCGTTGCTACTTGATTTCTATGTGACCATTGATTTATACTTCGAGATCCTCTTTTCAGCTAATAGTTGAGAATATCAAATTATTATTTGCTTTTATCTTTAGCTACAAATGCAGCCTGTTCATAGAACTGCATTTTACCTTACTAATAGTAATTTTTGATGGACTTTTATAACTCTTTCATGCAAGAAAACGCCTTAACTGGTTCGAATGTCGTTTAGGACGCAGATAGTTTATAACCTGGATTAACACAAAGGATGCCTTTCATCCCGGTAATATTTAATAAGCAAAACTGCATTTTATAAATCTAAATATCAGATTCGGTGGCGGAAACAAAAAAGTGAACAGAATCATTTCTTATTTAACAGATAGAAAACATAATCATTTGAGAACGAATCTAAATTTACAATATTACGAGTATCTAGATCAAACCAACCAAATGCTATCTCGAAACATGAATTAAATTCATTCATCTCGCAAGCATTTCTCAAAGCTTGCGTCACATTTACCTGATATAATCTATTATCCGTTTGCCACGACACCTATGGGATGCGACGAAGTGATTCTAATTAAATCGGACATCGATGGAGCATTCCGCATTGTCTTCACGGGAACTTGCCTCCCTGAACATCGAGATGGTCGATGGGTTTGGAGAATTCCAATTCATGGAACAGATACGAAACCTACTGACGGAATTCAGTAACTTGCACTTGGAATGATAAAGGGAGTACGGCACTTCGGGGATTCGAAAGGGGAACGTAGAGTTGTTACAAAATGTGAAACGGTATTTCATTGTTCATAATTTTGGTAATGATTCACACTATGAAACAGAGTGATATACTTAATAGTGACAGATACTTGATAACTTTCTCATTGTTACAAACGACTTTTAACATGGGACTTAATCTAATAGAAAATAGACAATTCCCATTTAGTTCACTTTTTCGACGATTTTTTTAATTTGATATAACAACTAAGCTATAATTACAATCCAAGTCATTAATATAAGCTAAAATAAATGAGCACTATTTTTAAAACTAAAAAACACCAGGTTGATGCCTTTATAAAAAAAATGCAAAAACTAGTAATACGAATCCACCATCTTTAAACCACCGCACAAACTATACACAACTCCTAACTTACAAAAACACAGCTCCAAGCTACGTACAAGACATCAGATCTGTAATCTAATAGCTTGGACTTGAAGCAACTTGACTGTCTGGACGTATCTGTTTATTGTTAGAGTTCAAACAGACAGACAGAAAGTCTCATGCTGAACTTCCCTTTGCATCCGACGAATAGTTCGGAGAAGGGACGGGAAGTCTGTTGGACGCTGGCTTTCCAAATGTTTTGATGTTCGTGTTATTGATTGCTGTTTTAATTTGTGCATCATGCTGATCTTTAGCAGTTCTGTCGTTAATGCTGATTTTATTTATTCGTAATGTGGGATTTGGTTTGACTATTTTTGTTTTATATTCGCTGTCTTTTTTCTTGAAAATTTAATCTCGTATATTTTGAATAAGTATTCTGTTCCACTGTTGTGCCGAAAGTCCTTGCTATTATTCGCCAACTTTCTCTTTCTGTTTAGTTTTCTTGCATGCATATTAAAATAACTGAGTTAGCTTAGTTATAAAACTCCCTTAATTTTGTTGAAAAGAAGTATTATGTTGTTTAAAAAAAATGTGTATATGGAACTATCGTTGATTAATGGTTTAAAATGAATATTACTCACACATAAACAAGACAATTAATCACCACACATATCAAAAATAACAATCCTTACCACATCCGTTCGGAAACCACAAACGTCATCCACTTAGATACACAGTCAACATCCTCCAAATAATCACACATTTAAATAATTCTCAAAAAACCCATCCCATATAAACATAAACGCGAAACGCAACGTAACATAAACATAAGGAACACATGCTACCATACAATAAACAGAGCACTGTACCGGCGCGCGCGCAGCTGGCGCTTAAACTTTTTTTCGAAATACCCACATTGAATCCGGTTGTAACTTTTTCACATTCACATTGGACCCTGCTAGTTGAAATCTGTCAAATTAAATTTGGTAGCGAAACTGTTAAAAACGTAACAGAAACCGATTAACGAAGCAAAACGACGGGTTGCACTCTAGGAGTGCCGGCAGAAGTGAAAACTTCAATAGTAATAAACACACGCGAACATTCGCGCAAGCGCCCTGCGCCGTCTTACGAATTTTCGATCAGGTCACGTGTCTTGACGCGAGTTTAACATTTTTACCCATTTCAAAAAAAGTGCAAAACGCCGCTAAAGAAATTTTCACTTCAAAAATATGATGAAAAAAATTTCGTTACGGTATTTTTATGGAGAAAATGACATTTATGTTTCTTTTGTCTTTAGACACTAGTATCCATTACGTCAATAAAGAAACAGTGAAACAGCAAGCGTAAAGTTAAATGTCCTCAGGCCAGACGTAGCAATGATATTTGCAGGGCAGCTGGTGGCAGCTGGATGAGAGTTACAGAGAGTTAAGTTAAATCAATTGGGGAATCCTTGGGCCTGCATAGCCAACTAAAAGCTGATGCTGTTGATGTTTCTGAACTGATGGTCGTTGATTGAACAAGGAATCATGTAATTTGTTCAGCTGTTGAAACCCGTCACGTTAAGTTTCGATAATATTTTTTTTTGAAGTGAAAACTTCTTTAGCGGCGTTGTGCACTTTTTTTGGAATGGGTAAAAAATGTTAAACTCGCGTCAGAACACGTGACCTGATCGAAAATTCGTAAGACGGCGCAGGGCGCTTACGCGAATGTTCGTGTGTGTTTATTACTATTCAAGTTTTCACTTCTGCTGGCACTCCCAGAGTGCAACCCGTCGTTTTTTTTTATTTGCCCTACATTATGAATTTCTCCTATATCGTGGGTGTGTTTACAAACATACAAACTCACATACTTGAGTAAGTGTAGTGTACAGCCACACCCGGAACAACTACGTGTACGTGAAGGTCATACAAGCATATTTTTCAGTTGATCGCTCAGCAACTTTCAGTAACAGTTTTTAATTATGAGTTAATTAGAGTTCTTACTGTTTTTTATTAGTGTGTCAATGGGCTACTGTGTAGCGTATTTTAATTTAATGGGTTAATTTGAGCTATAAACGAGTTGAAAGGAGTATCTTTTTAGCTTTTAATTAAGATCGTTTGAGCTTAATTAGGTCTCAAGTTACTTCATTAAGGACTTCCTTGATGGTTTTTTACGTTATTTAGCTGTTCAATAGTTAGTCTGTTATACATTTAGGGAACCGGCAGTTTGTGTTTAGGATATCGTCGCCCTGGAACGAAAAGGAACAGAGTGAACTTTTAGTCAGCGAGTAGGGCATTCCGTTTCGTTCCACACAGGGCTGGAGGACTACGGAGGTTTTTGTTGTTGCTTTCCTCAGGCACTACTAACAACAACAACAACACTTTTGGACAACGTACACACATAAAAAATGTGATCACTAGCAAGCTGTTATTTTTTCTTAAATTTTATGGAAAAACAATTGAACTGTTTTATTGTTTTGTATTCCAAATCTATATTTTTAAATAAAGAATATAAAAAGAAGAAGACATCGTGTATAATATAGTTATATAATCCACCGGCACCGTCACAAAAAAGATTTCGATTATTCAGAGTGATCGCGAATCTTTTTGTTGATGTGTGTATTTGCAAAATCTCAAGATGATTATTCAGTTCAATTTAGACGTGAAAAGGTAAAATTTTGTTAACAAACTTAGATACTTTCGCATTTCTAATATAAGTTAGATCAGATTCATCATGTCGGCCCAGAGTGACTATGAGAGCATAATAAATCACGTATAAATATTGATTGTTTAACGTGATATTAAATTTTCTCTTGAAACGATCAACTCGGACTCATCAGCACGTGTTTGTTATTAGATCGTAAATCGTTATATTTAGAGTCGCTATAACGTCAGTTGTATATTTCACATGCAATTGCATTTAAAAGCAAATACGAAGTGTCATTGGCCTTTCTCACTCGCGCAAATCGCAACATCTTTGTGTTTGTTTACACGTCTTTAGTTACTGACTACAATTGTAATCTCGCGTTCACACGATTGTTTAACTTTTGTATCTGTACTACATTAGCTATCAGTATCGCAGTAAAGATTCTTTTTTAAATGGTTTTTTTTTACCTCAATCTAGCCTAGAAGCAGAGTCCTAAAATGGAGCGAGCTCACCCAAAAAGACATGAAACTCCTGCGCACCGAGGCCTACAGTAAAGACTTTTTGGCGCCGATCTCCGACAGATGGTGCACGCGAACTAGGAGACTCTGGTAAGGCCTACCACTGTCAGTGGGATCATTCACTACACACTATAAAACAAAGTCGTTTCCCACTGTCTGTCTGTCTGTCCCTATGTATGCTCAGATCTTTAAAACTATGCAACCGATTTTGATGCGTTTTTTAAATAGATAGAGTGTTACAAGAGGAAGGTTTATCTGTATATAACATGCATACTATAGTAGATTAGATTATACCCGTGATAGATTTCACCCGTGCGGAGCTGGGGCGGGTCGCTAGTTAATTATAAACGAAACACAACATCTCGAAGTCAGCTTTCTTATTATCTGTTGGCCAAAGACATTATTTTTTGAAACATTCATAGGTTTCAAAATGGACATCCAAATGAAGGACTTACCTATTACCAAGAATTACTAAACATGAAACGACCTTAATTCAATTAATTTCATTCGAATTCGAATCAGCTGCGACGAACTTTCCGGAACAAAATTCCCCCATCGAGGCAAGGGGTGATAAAACAAAATGTGCTGTTATCTTAGTTGCGAACACTTGCCTAATGATAAGGGATTCAGAGAGTGCGTGCAAATAGCTTGCATAACGAGTAGCGACATCTATAAGTGGCAATTGAGACTGAAACCTTTGAATGAAGTGACACTCTCTGTTTATGATAATAGTCACCCGTTTTAAGTACCTACTGATTATATCGGCTGCTGCTTTGTACATAATTGTATTCATTTGTATATTTGTCATGAATGATTCTGAAGTCATTTGGGCCAGTACATTAGATGCGGTATTATAATATACTGACCCGAATACAACCCGATTTATTCAGATATACTCCCTTTTTTAGGACGACCGAAAATCATCAAATGACTTTTCCCGCTATTACACTCGTTCCGACCAAAACTCACTCTGTTCCCTTAATTGCCCTTTGAGTTCCAAGGGCACGGTACCTCCTTTAAACATTGCTGTAACTCTGGCACACATTGGACCTATTAGGCACCTTCAGTTACACCGACTCTGCTCATAATCTCGTAAAACACAACACGCCGTTGTTGTGTCAGTTCTGGTTCATATCCGATGGTGAACTACCCATTGCTCATCATACGCAAGCCTGTGCCTAAAATCTCCGCGTATATGTTGCACGTTACACCCCATATGCATAACAGCCGTCTCCACTAGCTAATATTACAAGAGTAAAAATTGACTTAAATTCCCTAGTAAAACCAGGTGTCACCTTTGAACCCATTTTTAACTAATCCAAGTTATTCTGAACTAACCTCAGTCTCCCTTCAAAGGACAGATGTGCTATTATAAATAGACATAAAGGTCATGTGTCAGGATTTAGGAAAACTGGATAGGCAGGATTAGAGTTGTACGCTGTTTCTAAGCTCATTAGCAAGGATGAACGGATCTATGTGAAGGTTAACTTTTTTTGGAGATTTTTTAATTATTTTTTGGTAAGCTTGTGTTTTTAGCTATTGCATAACTTTTATCGAGAGCTTAGAACGCGGCGACCGAATCAAGAAATTCCGTAACGAAAATAAAGCTAACACTGTCGCTGTCACATCTGTCATGTCAACGTGAATGAATAAAATTTGAATAAATGATTTTTTTAACTTGACGTTTTACTTGATTGACATTTTACGTGGCTGACCATAGCCTAATTAGTGGAGTAACTTCCCATAGAGCAACGATGGGATGATATTCTCGTAAAATATTCACGGTAGGCGCTATTTTTTTTTATAAACAAACTAAATAATTAATTATAATTGCATGAGTTGATAAAAAATGCTATGCAATACGAATAGCTTTACCGCGGCAGTCCCCGAGTGCCACAATTTTTTTTTTGTTGCTCTAAACGATTAGTCTTAGTTATCCAGGTTGGGTATGCAGTCCAAGAGGTATCTAGTTCGCCGGGCTGTTAATAAGCCACCACCACAAAAAAATAAATAGCGGGGAGTATTGCTGGATCGATACCAAACCCAAATATGTGATTAAAAAATTTTTGTCTGTCTGTCTGTCTGTCTGTATATGCAGGCATCACGTGAAAACTAACGGTTCGATTTCGATGGAACTTGGTATAATTATACCTTATTATCCTGGGCATAAAATAGGATACTTTTTATCCTGGAAAAATACGTAGAAAAAAAAACTTATTTTTCAATTTTTTCATAGACGTTGTTCTGTAGAACCGCGAATCTCCTTAATTATTATAGGCTTAGCCGTATTTGGGTCCAATAGATATTTATAAGATGTCATTGCCAGAGTTACTCAAAATGGAGAAATAAACCATCCACGCGAAGACCGACATCCGCGCGGACGGAGTCGCGGGCGGAAGCTAGTCAATTATTTTGCAGTTGTCTACACTGAAAATCAATCACAGATCATAATTTTATTCTCAACCTCAACTGTACCTAAAATACAATTTGAAAATTAAATTCAAATATTCCACTAAGTGTGGTTCATTAATTTCAGCTAATTCCGCACTAACTAGCATTAAAATGTAGCCACAAAAAGCTTTGACATTAGTTAAATCTATTTTAATTTAAAATCTATCTAACTTTAATGAAACTTTACTAAAATCTAATTATTTTAACATTATACGTAACCAGCATAAAACCCAGCTTTAAGTTTTATGCTGTGAAACTTTTTGGCAATTTAATGATAATGTGTGCACATTATCTACAAAAGTAACTAGCACTCTACATAATGCTAGCTTGCCGTCCGATTAAGGATCCAGTGTTAATCGCGCGCCACAAGGTCTCTGACCACGAGGTATGATGTACTTTGGTGGCACATTTAAGTTAAATACTCAATTAGAATGACCTAGGTTAGATTATTATTAAAAACCTTGGACAGTTTTGCGCAAAGTGGGTAATCCGGAAAAACTATGAATATGTGTTACTATATCTTCGACCCAAATTCCATCCATTTCCATTGTATATTTTTTGAGTGAAAGCGTAACACACAGACTTTATTAGCAATAAGATACTAACACAAGTTATGATCAAGAATCTTAGCGACAAGACGTGT
Organism: Agrotis puta; assembly: GCA_943136025.2. Lineage (NCBI taxonomy): Eukaryota > Metazoa > Arthropoda > Insecta > Lepidoptera > Noctuidae > Agrotis > Agrotis puta. The sequence continues at coordinate 15,436,951 of OW964185.2, read as the reverse complement.
AGTGTGGTGTAGTGTGACAATCACATGGTCTGGCAGATCGAGCCGTGTTTGATGCACCGTGCATAAGGGGTGGCACACTTGTGCACGTGCACGTCTGTGGTTCGGTGCATATTGTTGTAGCGTAGAGTCGGGGTGTAGTTTATGTAGTGTTGGGTGTTCCAGAATAGCATGTCTATGAGAAGATTGTAGCGATTACAAGTCGCAGGCTTTTGACGAGCTTCTTTTAAACTAAACGCTAACTGTAACATTATGGAATGTTATAGTTAAAAAATAAAAAATGAGAAAATAAAGCTAGCAAACATAGTTCTTTAAACATCAAGTAATTATTATCTACGTTTACAGAGCTCATTCCTCCCGGAAGAATAAGGACCTGCAAGGCCCCATTATACGGATTTAATCTCCGAATAATCCAGCTTTTTTAGGAATTTAATTAGAACATTCTTCTTTATTACTCCCAAACCGCAATGCCAACTTTTCCAGCCTTTCCAATAATGACCAAAAAGGCAAAATTTTCTGCTTAATCAAATCTCTTTCGACCGTTTTCATACAAAACATCGGAGCTATATTAGAAGGTCCTGAATTAATAGGATTTCAACCCCAAACATGTACTTTGATTAGAGTTTCAGTTGAAAGTCACTGTACAATGTTTGACTTCGTTATACTGGGATTAAAAGATTATGTGGATAACCATATTTTTGTTAATACAATGTTCTACGTAAAACAATACGGTTTAGGATTTGCATTGTTCTTTCATCATTTTAGAGGTTTATTTTTATAGAATGCGCTTTATTATGTTTTAGTCTTTTTTTCAGCTAAAGTAGGTACAATCTCGTGAAAGTATTATTTAAATTAAATGCACAATGTATACACAAAAATAGGTATGTTATTTTGAAACAAGTGTGAGTCTTAATAATTTGTTTTTATGGCGTCTCCCTTCCCTGCTCGTAAGCGCCGTTTGAAACAAGCATAACTTAAAGCCAACATAAAAATGGAAACTAACGCCACAGACTTCTAAACTAAATAATAGACTTGTTTAACTATCCGTAACCACAGTAACCACGTCTTCAATTCCGTAATAAAAAGCAAAATATTGACAAAGAGAAAATCTATCCATAGACGACTAATGACAAAGTTCAAAGGAACAATGAGCGGAATTCATTAAAGAAAGTCAATGAAAGAAGACATCAAAGTGAAGTCTTGTTTAGTTTTGTTTGTGGCCGCTGTAGGTAGTTGCGTAGTAGTCGCGTCTCGGTAATTTAATTCAAAGTAGTTTTTGATCGTGAGTTTAGTTGCTACAGCTATTTTAAAAGTTTTACTTGACGATACAAAATAGAAGCGATATACTTAACGAAATAAGGCTGAAGCTACACTAGGCGGCGACGCGATCTGCGTCACATGAGCGATTAAAATAAGTAAATAAATACTCACGTATATAATACGTGTAACTCGTTTCGCTCTTCCAGTTGCATTGCGAATCACTGCCAAATGTACGCTCAGTCTAATTAATAATATTTTCAATGTACAGAAAGGAGATACTACAGATTTATTACATGTATAGATGGGCGTGTTTCATGTTTCTATGCTATTGAATATAAAGAACAATAGTATAACCTTAAACCCCATTTGATTAAAGTTCAAAGGCCTTAATTTAATAATATTCCTTAAAAAAAAAGAACTTTGCTTTATGTTAAGAATCTAACTTGTTAATCATACAAACATATATGTTTCGCGCAGAAATCGAACCTGGGACATGCAGCATATCAATCGATTGCTGCGATCTGTTCCGGCGATGCTATGCATGCTATCTCTGTAACCATCATGACATCTAAAATGTCCATATGCACTTTCTAACTGACGGCGTTTATAAAAATCGCGTGCGATTAGATCGGATCGCCGGAACGGATCGCGCTCTGTGGATAATGGCCTTAAAACAGAAATAAAAAAAAACCAAAAGGATGCCTGCCCTTTTAACTACACAATGTACATTGTGATTGACATTTACAACTCTCAGAATAAAAGAACCATATACCTTTTATCCTTACCTATAAAACCAGCAATAAACCACACAAACAAATAATTTATTTATATTGTAACGTGTTACCTATTCATGTTGCAGCAACTAACAATTTCATACCATTTTGTTTAGCTCTAGCGTTACTTGCAAATTTTATTAGTTCCGCGTTTACATTGGTGAAATGTATGAGGAATTTAGCTTTAGCTGGCAACATTGGAATGCTTTTGAAGGCTTACAAAGAAGCTCTATGGTTGAACTGAGTCTAAACTTAATAATAGTAGAAGGATTCAAGTTAAACACAAAGGTAGCTAGGATAGATGTTTTGTGGGAAAGTGCCTGCAGGATTTTTTACGGGGAGAAATATTGTTGGTAAGTTTATTTTGTATTCTCTTTTGAGTTCGAAGCACTCTTGGTATTTGAAAAAAGATGTCTTGTCGAGGTGTACATATTAATTTAAAGAATAGAATTGTAATTTTTTTTTCTGTTATTACACACGTCGATATAATCTTTAAATAATAAAACAAAGCTTAAGTTTGTGTGTACGCGCATAGCTTCTGAGTGATTGCACCAAATTAGATAATTCCTTTACTCTTGTGTTCGTTATTGTTTCTGAATTTGTATGTAAGTTCGACAATTTCAAACCGTGCGAAGACGCAATCGGTCGCATTAATAACCCCTGGTACATATAAATATTCTTACCCTGAATATATCAAGTAAAGATAAAATGTTTCAAGTTTACCTGATTGAAATATTATCAAGTAAATAAAAACGAAGCTTATCATTCAAATTTAAAAATGCCTCTTTCAAAACACGTAACAGCCACACCCTTTAAATATATCAACGTGCCACATAAACAACACAGAACCCGCCACCCATAATATAATTAGCAACGAATAAACAACAACATCGCTAATCAGTGCTCATCGTTTGTTGCGGATGAGTAGCTCAGGGGGTTGAAACTCACCCCCTCTTTTCACCCCTTTCTACCCTCGCGAATCTCTTGTGATGAGTCTTCACACAGAAAAAAATATTGCCTACTGACAGATTTTGCTTTCAAATTCGTTATAAGTTGGTTTTGTGAAAACCTGGTGAAAGTTGAAAAGTAGTTTCGTTTTTTTATTGATCCAGGCCCAATTTGTGATTTTTTCTTTGCCTTTTTGAAGTTGATTTGAAAGAGTATTAGGTATCGTCAAAGTTATAATAGAATCTTGAGACATTTTGTTCTACTACTACTATAACTTCCTATTAATGGGAAAATCCCCTTTCTGCTAATTTCTACACTGATAATTTCTGGCGTACGTATAATTTTAATGAGAACCAGTTTTTAGTCATGTATCAATATTTCTAATTAGGCTATGCAATGATACTATAATTACCGCCGATTAACTCATTAAAATAATAAACCGTTCCAATTCCACCGACCATTAGCTCCAATAATATTCCCAATCAAAACAAACACAAATTTAAACAGCTAATTAAAACGTCACTGTAATAACAACCGTTATAACGTTTGTTATAAACATATTGTGCAGTAAATCTTGGCGGTCGTAAACGCCGATCATGTGATCGGTTCACACCTCCCTGGAATCCCGCGGCCTGATGTCTTTTTCACTGTTCATCCCCCTTTTATGGCGGTTGGGGTGAATGGGATAAGTTATAAAAGAATGACGCAATCATTTTGGAGTGAATGGAAGCGATTGTCTCTTGTTTAGCGGTTTCAATGTTTTAGAAGTAAATACTTTCATTTAAGTGGTGTGGGTGCTACTGGTAATTTAAGTATTAACAGCAGATAGTATCTTTAAGGCACTTATCCTCTGTGTTAATTTTTAGAAGAATGGCTTGCTTGGTTTATAGTAATGTTTGTAGTTTGTAATGTGTTACGTACCTATTTACCTAAAGAAAAAAAGACAGTAATATTGCTTGTGCTCTGAACATAACCTCCTCTAAGATCGATTTCTATTCATTTGTAGTTACATAGTAGAGAGTATTTTTAAATATTGGTTACCCTATAGCTAAATAATAAATCTGACTGATTCCTACAGCCTCTGCCTTGCACCAATCGCCACAGTCGTAAAGATAATGTAGAAGTTACAGCTCTCATAACATTATAATACTCCTGTGTAGCCAAAAGGATATTTGAGTGATAATAAAATTTAAATATGAGTTACGACCATCTGGCGCCCGGAATCGTAATAAGCTTTATCTACTATCATGCTATTAATCCTCTATAAAAGAACCTATAACAATTAGCTTATTGCCAACATTAAAACACTCAATGATATAATGATCATTATATCATCCAAACGCGTGTTATAATGAATTTCAAAAAAAGAACATTCTCATGCAATGACATTTTCACCACCAGATCGCTAAAATTTTGAAAAAAGAACAACTCGTCTTATCGTGTTATATCCCGCCATTTTTTTACTCGAATAAGGTATGCGAATATGGTATGTTATGAGAATCTTTTATAGAGGATTCACAGCATGATTGTAGATAAAGTCTTGTATGCAACCGTTATAATTAGGTATTAAAACACTCATGTGATACTATTATCACACTCGGCTACGCCTCGTGTGATAAACCCACATTCGTGTTTTAATACCCCTGATTATACAACGGTTGCATAAATAACTATTATCGTGTGAATGCGAACAACAGATTATAATAGTATTATTTACTTTAAGGGTGAACCTCCTATGACGGGGCCTCCATGTAGAGGGCGAAAGCCTGCCGGGGTCGCGGGACTCAAGAATTACCGTGACCCCGAAACGTAAAGGGTTATTGAAGGACATCGTGGATTTTAGTAAGTACGAGTCTGATAGTCCCTCCCGCTCTGCCCTGGGTGGGAGGACTCAATTGATGATTTTACCACGATAAAAAAAAGTGTGAACCTCCTCCATAGAAGGCCAAACGCCTGCCGGGGCCGCGGGACTATCTAAGCAGGTAACAGTGATGGGAACGTAAACGGCAATTGAAGGAACACGATGGAATTTATTCAGTACGAGTCTGACAGGCCTCCATTCTGAAAATCATCAAATAAGTTCTCTCATCTTAAGAAGTACGCGAGAACTCATTTGATTATTTTATTATCTAAAATAACACCAAATTACCAGGCTCGTGCCTAATGAAATTCACCTTGTTCCTGCGGTTGTTCTTGGCGTCCCAGAATTGCGGTACCTTCAGTATGTACCTTTGACCAGGTTTTACGAAAACACAGTGTATGACACTTACTAATACCGCCGAAACAAGGTATAGCTAGATTATTGGTATAATTTCACAAAAACACATTAAACTCACAAAATCAATGATTAATAATCATATTTAATCATTCCTTCTTATTGCAAGAATAGGCTTTTGATAATAACTAAACGCTGATAAATATAATAATAATGTCTCCATAACGTTTGCCTACTGTACAAGTGAACTAAATGATATCAACTTTCACCCGATATCTCCTTGTAAGGTAAACCAATACAGACAGAATACTCTATTCATACAGTTAAATAAATACATAAAAATTTAATGCGCACTCGATGTTATAACTTAACACACAAAAAACTCTCCATTGTCAGTTTATGTCTAAAGAAATTATTGGAGTAATAAACAAACTTTTATGATATCAAAATTGTACAATAGTAGAGAACACTAAAAAGACGTTACTTCAAAAACGGTTCCTATTCATAGTACAGTCATTCAAAATTGTTCACATTCCTATTTTGAATAAGAAAGGATATCAAAACTAAGCGTGTGTGCACATCAGCGGGATGCATGTTGTAATCTCATATTTTCTCGCTTAACTCGCGTGTTTATACCCCAAGTTTGTGCTGTAATGACTTCAACACAATATACTGAAACCAACCTGCATTTCAGTGCAGTTTTCACTTTGTTAAAGTGTTCAGTGAACACTGGAATTTGAACTAAATGCTACCTACTTATGTTGTTTACGAGTTAGGGGAACAAAGTAATGATATGGCTGAATAAAAACTCATTGAGTTTTGTACTCAGGGACAGGTACATACCACCGACAAATAATGCACCTCGATTTTTGGAAAGAGATAGTCAACTAGGTTCGGCTTCGTAGAGCACTATCTTTGTCCCATAGGTAGCGTCTGAATAGCATGTGCGATTGTTATTTTGTCTTCCAGTGTGTATACTGCCCTAAAGTTAATGCTGCTTTTGACAGATCTGTACTATCTACGTGAGATGAGACAGAATAATCGACCTTATCGCCCTGTCTACAACTTTGATATGTTTAAAAAACCATTAGATGTTACAGGGTGAATTCTACAAAACTTGTATACTAATAAGTTAAAAATAACTAAAACCCGACTACGAAAAAATCGCGCACTAAAAGTATAAAACATGAACAATAATTATTTGACCGAGTAATAGCCGTGGTCGTGAACCACCTAGTCAATAAAGATTGTCTGAAACATCCGCAGGTGGCACACAATGATAAGCAGTTTAGAAGTTATGAAGGAACAAACAAACATACATACAAACACATACCGGTCAAAATCATAACCCTACTTGAAGTTGCGGTAGTCGGGTAAAATACAAAGCCAACTTCTTGTTTTTTCAAACATTTGCAAACTTCACACACTTTACGGTTAGTGTTTCGTAGAATTCGGGCACGCCGCAATCGCGGCGGTAAGACCCCTAGGAAGAAACGCCTGGATGTCACCACTGCGAGGATCTCCCGGAAGACAGACAATCAAATACACAGAAAATCTCAAAAGAATATTTTTTTAAGGTTATTCCATCTTATGAATAAGGGAATCCTGACTTTTATAAAGATCTAGGAAGATAATAACATTTTACCAATTTTACTTCCCTAAACCCTGCGCCAGAATTCCCAAACCTTCTCACCATACAACTGTGATTAAGTAATAAATCAACACTCCCTTAAAAGAAAAAAACATAATGGCCGTACCCATAACATTCTTCATTACAATCCAAATAAACAGATTACCTCTGATCCCCATAGGAACACCATCGCTCACCTGCGAACAAAAAAAAGAGTTATTAATAGTAAAACTGATGATAAAACTATAATCTATTAACTCAGCATGGGATTTATAATGGACCAATAACTTGTTCATGGTTTTTTTGAAGGATGGGTTTCTTTAGCTTTTTCTTTTTCTGACGGTGTGACGTCATTTAGGATATTGAATAATAATGTTAGGAAGCAAGGGTATAAGACGAGGACGCGAGGTATAATGAGGACTTACACACTTAAGGGATATTTAACACAACACTAATGTAGCGCAAGCGCCATCAGGACCTCTTTGCAAGCGGCCATTAACAAATGGCGTCCTGTTGGCGCTTGCGCTATGTTAGTATTGTGTTAAGTTTGCCTTAAGTGTGTGATTTCCCATCATACCCCGCGTCCCCGACTTATACACTGTTCCCTTATTTATTTGGTTAGACTATTGGTAAAGTGCCCGTAGGGTAGTAAAAAACAAAAAACTTCGAATTAGGCTAGAAGTCAGCACAAGTTGAACTACAAAATAATATAAATTACGGCTTCAAAACGTCCGGTTTTCACCATTTACTAACTGTAATAAACTCTTTAGCAACCTTGTAACAAGAATATTCTCTATTCTATTCTATTACAAGAGCAGTAAGATGTACGAGTACCATAGCAAAGTCACAATAGGAATTATTTCTATTAATCAAGCAATACAATTGATAATTTAATATAGACAGAATCATTGTGTTGCATGTTTTATTATGATTCTCTTGGAAAAGAGGTCTTTATATATCAGCTGGATTCTACCATAGCTCATCAACCATTAAATGTAGATAATTATAAAGATATCCAATACATATTTATTCAAAATTATTCTAATTGATTAGAAATATTTCCAAACCGTAGATGTGACTCCGTTACAAACAAAAAAAAAATGTAAAGTCCGTGTTACAAATTCTCTGGGTGGGAGGACTCATTTGATGATTTTACCACGATAAAAAAAAACATCACGTTTTATATCCCAAATTATCAAATAATTTCACCCATCATGGTTCAAATCTTTATAATTTGCTTTACTTTCTCTGCTTGACCCCATTACACGCATCTTCAAGCCTCTTCACCGGAAACCAACAAATTACACAACGGTGAACGAATTACCAGAATGTGTGCAGTAATTTTCGAGATCATTGCAAATATACATACAAAGTTGTCTTAGCAATAGAGAATGGGAGCGTTTACTAAAATGTTTGAACGTGAAGATAATTACGCAGAGTTGAGTTACTGATTAATATTTAACTAATTGCTGTTTGTTGATTACTGAGTGGAAATTAAATGGATCAATTCATTATGCTCTTATGTCGTTGAGGATGAACTGAAAACCGGTGACATGGTAAAGTAATTAGTGACTTGCGAATTTAAAGAGCTGATATTTTCACAAGTAATTGCTATTCAGCGTTGAAAATGTTTATTAGAACATGTTATTTTTACATTAGATTTTTTTAAATAAGATTGTTAAAGTCCGTGTTTACATTTGTTGTTTTGTTCTACATTTAAGAAGTACTGGATTTATGGCCCTGTAGCAGTGACGCGGGGTCGCGGCAGACCACGAAGTTTTCAAGAGAGTTCCTTATTAGTTTAAACCAACCAAATATTTGACAGCACGGTTAGCGCGGTGGCTGAGCGTTTGGACTGCCGTGCTGAGTGTCGCGGGTTCGATTCCCGCACGGAACATATATTTGTATGACCTACAAGTAGTTGTTCCGAGTCTAAGTATTTGTGTATGTGAGTTTCTATGTTTGTAAACGCACCCACGACACAAGAGAAATTCCTAGTGTGGGATAACGTTTAAAAAAAATGTTTTAAAATTGTTTTTTTTTTTAAGATTGGTTTTATCTAGCCAATTGGCTAAAATAAGGCTAAAAATGGATAGAGCACGCTTAGGTGGGTCTGGAATTTCTGCGCAGCGATGGAATACAGTAAAAACTATTTGGCGCTGGACTCCGACTGTTTCTACGGCTACGTTTCTGCCTATAATATGCTACGCGTGCCGGGCCTGTGATGTTATTGCCCTTGGAGGTAATTGGGACTTTATACCCGTTTAATTAACTACAAATAAAAAACGGTATTCCTGATACAACATCTGCAACACTTCAACAAATTAAACCAGAGAAAACTCGCGGAAATACTTCTCAAAAATTCACGCAAATCTATCGTTTAAGTTGGAGCGGCCGAGCCGTTTATACCTGTCCGGCTCGATCCACAGGGAGCGATAAATTAAAGTCCGCAGTACCGAGCTGATGTATTTATTCCGGGGAGTGTTTTTACCGGCCGTGTGTAAGGGCCCTTGATAAATCCGTCAGTTTACTTGCCAGTAAAAAGTTCGGCAGTTAACTGTTTGGTCGATAAATGTTGTTTGTCTATGGACGGGCTATTTTTTTTATCGTGGTGAAATCATCAAATGAGTCCTCCCACCCAGGGCAGGACGGGAGGGACTGTCAAACTTGACTGACTAAAATCCACGGTGTCCTTAAATAGCCCTTTACGTACCGGGGTCACGGTAATTTGTGAGCCCCGCAACTCCGGCAGGCTTTGGCCCTCTACAGGCCCCGTCACTATGCTGACACTTCTTGAGGCGCGCGTGGAACACAACGCGCTGTCGACCCGGATATTTTATTTTACTTTTGTCTCTTGACAATTCAAAAGTGCCTGTAACTGGCCTACTTGAAATAAATGATTTGATTTTGATTTTGATTTTGATATGGACGGGCTAAACTGCTTTTGGACTCGCCTTGAGATTTCGATATTTAATGTAAGTATAATCACTCTCTAATGTTCCCACTTGGTGCAGAAGCTACCTTTTTTCGAGAGTGTGAGCTGAAAAATTTAAAACTATTTTTTTTGTTTACATTTTAACCCTCTGCAACTAATGTGCCATAATTTTAACAACACCACTGACATGGTGTATACTAGACATTACTTTGCTTTGTTATAAGTTTATAATTACTTTTTTGCTTTTTAATTCCTAAAAGTTTAAGATATTTTCTTCATTAAAGAATATTTATTAATATCTTGGTTAATAAAACGTTTTTAAATACAAAGGAATATCCTCTTAGCAGTGTTAATAATGTAGCTTTTATTCTTAAATTAATAAGATATTATTTTCATTAACAATCAGACACTTGTATAAACATAGTACGTGAAAAATTAACATATCAATTTAATTTGTTCACAATTATATCGTTATCATTAAAACGAAATACAAAAGCTAAAAAGGCTCCAATTAACAAAAGCCTATGTGCCACAAATAATAAATTAAATGTGACAACCATACTTCAATTTAGCGGCAGCATGAGACCACATAACGAAATCTGTTGTGGTCCTATTGATAATCAACCACATTGTGGTGGCAGCAACCACACCGTTATAAAAGCTGGTTCCATCTGTCATGTGTGGTTGACATGGTTGTCCGGTTATTGTTTGTCATTGTAATTATTCCGATGATTTGTAGGTATAGTCTTCTAATTGGATTTTACTGGTATTTTGTACCTACGCTTGACTTTACAGGACCACGAAGTATGAATCAAGAGAAATTACAATGAGTCTTCCCGTTTTGGGTGGAGTGGAAAGGACTGTCAGACTCTTATTGACTAAAAGTGCACTTTGGTCCTTCAGTTGGACGTTGCTGCGTTCCAGAGCCACGGTATCCTGCTGAGACACAGACTAAGTCTATACCTAAAGTAAACTATAGACCACACTCACACATTCAAAAAGTCATCAGACGGTACTTAGTAGATAGTAGACCACACAAATCAACCATATGTTTTATGGAAACAAAATGCTATTAAGACCTCCGTACATGTTATGGCAAACTTTACCAACAAATATGTTTCTGAGGGTATGGTGTAAGTTAAGAGCGAAAATAGTTAAATTTTTAGACCACCGCGCAGAATGACAATCTGCCATTTGCATCCATCAGTTAGACTGCGGTTCCACTGAGGCGGAGTGGAGCGATGTGGAGCGGAGCTAAGCTGTGAAAAGAGATAGGTGTTTCCACTGAAGCGGAGTGGGGTGGAGCGGATAGGAACTGGGTATAGAAGAGCTGCTTTGCCTTTTCGCATCACCTGGTGCGTGAGTGGCCAGTGACATAAACTCTCAGTCTGTGTCAAACGTCATGCTGTCGGTAAAAAAAATAAAGCAGTTCTTTTGTATCTTTCTCTACTGGAGGAGGAGTTTTTTTTTTTTTTTACGTGGTAAAATCATCAAATGAGTCCTCCCACCCAGGGCAGGGCGGGAGGGACTGTCAGACTTGTACTGACTAAAATCCACGGTGTCCTTCACAAGCCCTTTACGTACCGGGGTCACGGTAATGGGTAAGTCCCGCGACCACTGGAGGAGGAGTTGGAAAAAAGTCGTTAAGACGCTAACTAAAATGAATGAATTGCACGTGAGTGAGCCGCCCCGCTTCGCACTGCCCTGCCCTGCTTCTCTCCGCGTAGCTCCTCTCTCGGCGCTAGCCTAATCTAGCCTGTTTTCCTGATATTTTGAACAATTCCACTCCTCTCCGCTACTGCTGTTACCTTTGAAGCAGAGTGTAGTAGAGATGTGAATTTCAATTCATCTGATTGGTGAATAGCGGCACAGCTCGTCTCGCCTCTGCTCCGTTACAGCTCAGTGGAACCGCAGCCTTACCCGCGACTATCAGGGTGTCGTCAGTCCACATAATTGGAAGCCTGCCTACGTTGGATTTTGACAAAATGACTATCAACATGAAACTGTTCAAGCTTATGGCTTACACCAATCCAAACTACCAAGCACACAATAGCACAAACATCGCGGAGAAATTCTCGACGAACATTACAATATGATCGCGGTTCAGTTAAACATGTAAGGCTGAAAGGTTTCAGCGCTGAAACTGTGGGTTCGTACATTAATACAATACTACTTTCTCAACTGAAGTGTGAATTATGGGCAGTAATGCTGTATTGTATTATAGCGGAAGAATGTTATGCTATGAGTTCAATCAAAGTGTGAGTTTTTTTTTTCTTTGTTCATTGTGACTTTTACCCAACAAAAGTCAGAAATTTACTTTTGTTTTTACTATATACTTAAAAAAAATCATCTACCAGTTTTTGATATAGCCATCGAATATTGTTTGCCTTATTCAGTTACATCTGGATAAACTGAAAACCGACCACGACATATTTGAGAAACGGCTTTAGCAGATGATGAAGTTTCAATAAAAAAAAACACTATTTTCAAAAGATTCTTTCAGATATTCCAAAACAGTATTTACGACAGTATTTTTTTCTGAACAAAAAATCTTTTCTCTCGATTCCCTAACAACCCAATAAGCCCTCATATTTATTTTCCTAACACGGCAAAAATCTTGGCCGGACAAATTCAGCCAAGTCCGAACTTACTTGACACGCCCCTCACGTACCTTCTATGGGCATTGTGGAGGCATCTTGACAATATGTCGTAAGAGGCATAAGTGGCATGCTTACCCGTCTTGGATTATGCCCGGTAATCGGCTTGCCCGGACCATTACACTGGATTTCACACGGGTTTTGAATGTGTGCGTGGCAATGGGAATATTTCGGGACATATTTAATGGGTTTCGTGAAATGTATTTTCTTGTCTTTTTGTTGATAAAACTATATTCATCTGGTCTGATTTTTGGAGCTAAAAACTAACGTTCTAAAGGTCGTTGCCCATTATTATGAAAACTGTTACTATGGGACCAATCCTGAGTCCTCAAAAATAAATAAGCTATTGAAGCCTTAAAGAGGTTTCTGTTAAAGGAAAATGTTATACTTTTGTTTAAGGCTTTGTTGGCATTCTTTGTTGAATCCAAAACTAATACTACCTATACATTAAAATGTATCAGTTTGGCACCAAAAGACTTGCCTATGTTAATACATTTATAATGCTTTGAGTCTATCACCTGATTTCAGGCAAGATGCGCCCATATAAAAAAACGACGGGTTGCACTCTGGGAGTGCCGGCAGAAGTGAAAACTTTAATAGTAATGAACACACACGAACATTAGCGCAAGCGCCTTGCGCCGTCTTACGAAATTTCGATCAGGTCACGTGTCCTGACGCGAGTTTAACATTTTTATGCCATTCCAAAAAAAAGTGCACAACGCCGCTAAAGAAGTTTTCACTTCAAAAAATAACAAAATTAATTAAGTTTCGCTGATGCAGCGGTCGCAAGCGTGCTGCTTAGCATACGACCTTGGGTTTGATTCCCGTCTCGAGTAAAGTTTTTTCCAATAAGAATCTATACTAATAATCTATACTGATATTATAAGGCTGAAGAGTTAGTTTGTTAGAACGCGCTAATCTCAGGACTTACTGGTTCGAATTGAAAAAATCTTTTTAATACAGTTGCATGAAAATTGACATTTTATGGGGGAGTTTTCTGTGCGTAAAATGCAATTTCTCGCACTAGTTAAATAAAAAACCGTACTACCAACATAATAAATTAATATGGGCTCTCTATGCAACCAAAGAGACTTTAGTCTAATCTTTTTTCATTTTTGCTAAAGTATTAATTCAATTTTTTTTTCTTCGTTACAAGACTGATAATAATCATGCAAAAAAAATGAAATTTGTTATTTGTTATTTATTTGTTCAAATAATAAAGCAATATTAGTATCGACATAAACAAAACATTGGCTGTATGAGTACACTGCCTTTGCGTATGATGACAAAAAATATACTTGGCGCCATTTTCGTAAAATTTTCTACGCTAAGTGAAGTTAATTTTTTATTATTAAAATTTTTATTTCTTCGCAACTGTATTAAAAATAGTTGTTCAATACACGTGCGAATCTGTATTTACAACTCGTTCTAGCTATTGACCCTCGCCTACGGCTCGGCTCAAAAGTTGGAACTCGTTCATAAAGACAGACTTTTGTATCGAAAATAACTATTTTATGTTGGACAGACCATTTATCGAGGAAGGCTATATATTATATAACTTCACGCTATAACCAATAGGAGCAGAGCAGTGGGGATGAAACCAGAAAGAACAGCTATTTTCCATAAGCCTTTAGTTTAGAGCTGGTAAACTAAAGGCTCTGCCCTGGGTGGGAGGACTCATTTGAAGATTTTACCACGATAAAAAAAAAGAAAAATACCCTTCTGCCTTTGTCAAACAGACAGGCGAAAGCGAAGCGTTTCCGAAGCGATACCGAACCGAAACGAGACGTTAGTCCGATAGTTCTGTCACGTTATCGGATCGCTTTCAGTTTTCTATGTGACTGGATTCAAACAATTCCATACATCTATACATATAATAAATCTGTAGAAGGGTCAATTCTGTGTTGCTGGATCGATACCAAACCCAAATATATGATTAAAAAATTTTTTGTCTGTCTGTCTGTTTGTGCAGGCATCACGTGAAAACTAACGGTTCGATTTCGATGAAACTTGGTATAAATATTCCTTATTATCCTGGGCATAGCATAGGATACTTTTTATCCTGGAAAAATAAGTAGAAAAAAATCTTATTTCTCAGTTTTATTCATAGACGTTGTTCTGTAGAATCGCGAACACACGTTGCATTACCGGCAGTGGATTCAGCGCCGTAATATTTATAAGATGTCATTGTCAGAGTTACTCAAAATGGGGAAATAAACCATCCACGCGAAAACCGACATCCGCGCGGACGGAGTCGCGGGCGGAAGCTAGTTACAAATAAAAACGACGCCTCTCTGTTTTACAAAGGCTTTCGGGTATCACAAACATGGTATTTACTATATTGTATCATGGGAAAACAATACACTACACCACGTAATACGCCATAACACCAATTACTTCCACTACAATTGTGTGTTTATGTACAAACTAGTGGTTATGGCGCGGCATATTCCGGCAATTTGGGACAATGGGGTAAGACATGAATAAGTTCTGTTGTATGTCGTACAATTAACCTTGTCCTAATGATAATACGGTGTGTTGTTGCGTAAGTGGATGTTTATTAGATGATCAATTACTACGGCTGTGTACGAGTGTTAAAGGTAGCTTCCCCATGGCGCGATTCGTGTGATTTGCAATGTCTACTAATTAAAAATGAAAATCGTCCTTGCTGCTACGATATAATCATGCAGTTCGACCGACATCGTCGTGGCGAGCGTGTTTTGTTTTTCATCTACCCGTAGATAACAGCACGTTTTATGTCATATGTCGTAGTAGTAAGGATGATTTTCACTTGTAGTTGGAATAGGTCGAATTGCGTCGCATCGTGTCATGGGGAAGGTCCCTAAGTCTTTTGTTTTTTAGGGTTCCTAACCCGAAAGGTAAAACGGGATACAATTACTAAGACTTCGCTGTCTGTCTGTCTGTCTGTCATCAGGCTGTATCTTATGAACCACGATAGTTAGACAGTTTATTATGTATTTTCACAGATGATATATTTTTGTTTTCTGTTATTATACAACAAATATTTAAAAAAAAACAGAATAAAATATATTTCAGGAAACCTTCGTGCTTCAGTCTGCACTTGGCCGGTTTTTATTTCTCTGCCTGATTTTAAAGTTTATGTGTTTGTGATTTTCACGATAAAACAACAATAATAAAAAAAAAATGTTGAACATAAAAAGATCGTGGGAATCGCAACATCAATGTTCTAAGTATTTCGACGTCTTTTAAAATAGTTGTTATAATTCACAAAGAGCATTGATTACTACAACGTGACTAACATAAAAAACAATAAGTATAGTAATTAGCACATTAAATTGTTATTGTGTTTGTTAGTGTCTAAAATTACTGAGAAGTATTTATACTGACAAAATCGTTCAGAAGTGCTGATGGCATTTCAGATTAATTTGATAATCCTTACTAAAGCAGCTGTAAAATTGCTTACTTCTATAAAATACGTACTTCAGCAAATACATAATTTAATCCACGAGCAGTCAGAGTCAACTTCAAGGCAGTACTTGTGACGCGAAACAGAAACTGTATCTCAGAAACAAATCAACAGAAAACAAATTTAACCACAAATATAACTTGAAAACAACAGAAACATGTTCATGAACTTTCAAAATGAACTCTTTTTCATGAAATAAAATAACGCCGATACAAATTTCAACTTGGTGAGTCTGTGAGGTCTCTTTATAAGCGTATTGTGATGAGCGAAGGCCAGACAGAAACCTGTTTTATAAATGAAATATTTTTAAGGTGACAGGAAGAAATGAACATAAATAATTATTTGATACTAGCTGTTGCCAGCGGTTTCACCCGCTGCTACTTGAAAATCATCCCTTGGGTACAAAAGTCGGGATAAAAGCTATCCTATGTGTTAATCCAGGTTATAAACTATCTGTGTACCAAATTTCAATCAAATCCGTTCAGTCGTTTTTGCGTGAAAGAGCAACAAAAATCCATCCAAACAAACTTTCACGTTTATAATATAAGTAGGATTGTATTCATTTATTTCATAAACTCTGAAAAGATGTTGAGTGAAATATACTCAACTATGTATAACTGGTGCTTACGCGTCATGTGACTTTTCTCGTACCAATCTCTTCACGCTGTTGTGTTGTGGATTACAAGCCGCTACATTCCAGAGCCTTTATCTTAGCAGTGAGAAAAGTGCTGGTACTTATCATGTTCTACTTTAGTCCAAAAAATTCTAACAGAGAGGAATAAACATTTATAACAAATGTATATAATGCCGCAATTTTTTTGTATGATAATTATCATTTTTTTTATGATTATCATACAAAAAAATTGCGGCAATATAAACAAAAAGTATACAAGACCAAACTTGACAGTCTTCTTTGACCGATAAATTCTTAGGAATCCCCGCTAACACTAGCACCGCGTCTTCACAACCGCGAAACACGACAGCAAGCGACAACACACAAACTTGAAGCCGCAACAATCGCGGGCACATACTTTATTATGTGTTCACCAGAATTATGTACATAGTACAATGTACATAGCGTATGTACGTACCCTACATGTACCCTACATCATACAATGCCGCGGCAATGTTTTAAAAGTTCTCGTTTCTTGAATACTTTTCATGTTGAACACTTTTGGCTGTCGTGTTAAATGCTTTTGCCAAGGGATTTTCTTCTAAAGGATTTAAGGGTGTTTATGCGTGACAGTTTACTGAATAAGTTGGATTTATATTATGTTTGTAGTTTATTTATTAACAGATAAGAAGTCTTGATAAGTAAATAAAAGTAGATGAATAAATAAACTATAACCTTGTATGTTTTTAGATTGTCATTTTTTTTAAAGGCAAGTCATTAATACCCGCTCTGGGTAGAGGAAGTAACTGTCAGACTTGTATGATTAAAACGCACACTGCTTCTGCAATGGCCTAATTCTTATAATATTGTAAATTCAAAAGTATGTTTATTTGTTACATTTTAATGCCCAAACCACTTTTTTTTATCGTGGTATAATCATCAAATGAGTCCTCCCACCCAGGGCAGGGCGGGAGAGACTGTCAGACTTGACTGACTAAAATCCACGGTGTCCTTCAATAGCCTTTACGTACCGGGGTCACAGTAATTCGTGAGTCTCGAGACCCCGGCAGGCTTTAGCTCTCTACAGGCCCCGTCACTATGCTGACACTCCTTGAGGCGCGCGTGGAACACAACGCGCCATCGACCCGGGACGCCCAAACCCAATACCTTCCATCTTGAAAAAAAGTATTAAAATACTAATAAATAACTTCGACAATCCACATTTTGATATTCCCCACGAAAATATCATAATACAATGAAAATGTGTTATTTACTTTGACAGTTCTGTAGTTATCAGCATAAACAGTAGAGCTGTATATTATTATGATGGCAGTAAGTAGTTGCATGATGCAAGGTTCGTGATTTGCATTTAGTTAAAGTTCTACATAAGCTGTTAAGTTTATGTATGTGTTAAAGTTTTTGAAGCACCGATTTATTATTACTATAGAGAACATGAAATGTCTCGCGTGTTTCTTTAACTTAATAGTTTCAATTTATGAGTTCAGCGCTTCAAAGTTCTTTAATCGTACGTTATATTGACACTTTACTTAGTAGATATATCTAAAATATTGAAATAATTCTGTTTTCTCCTCTGTGCATGTGAGTTTCTGTTTGTAATCATACCACAAGAGAAATTCCTAATGTGGGAAAAAGTTATTAAAATATTTTAAAAAATACATTTAAATGAGCAATGTAAAGTTGCTGTTTCAACTAATTAGGAAATGAAAATGTCCGAACAAGGCCGATGCTACGATACAACTTATAATCGTTCCGAATAAAATGTGAAAAATCTGACAATACATGATCGTCTACAATTTTTTTTGTCAGAAATTCAATACTAATGAACAGAGTTCGCGTCAGAACTGCGTAGATGAACTAGTCATAAATGTTTGGTATTTACAATCACATACTTTTGAATCACTTCGACGCCACACGAGTACACACCTACTGACACTCTCTTATGAATTATGAAATTATTCAATGGCTTGAAAGTATTTGTACAGTATTTTTTTACTAAAATCCGATCATCACAATGATCAAATAAGCAACGATTTCGAATTAATACGAATTAAACTAAATTAAATTTAATGAATTCGTGACACAGTAACCGCATGTAATGTAAATTATTTATATTTGAGTTATCTGGTTATTAAAAAGCGGATTTAATGATTTCATTATTGAACGCTACAAAGTATTTCAAAATCCGGATGCGCTTTCAGCGTCCAGAGATTATTCGTGCATTTAATATCGTCCCTGATTAGTGGTTTAATAACTCAGCGGTTTAAGCGATGAGTGGTCAGCGTTTTGATTGAAAATCACGTTTGTGCGTTACACATCGATCGTACATAAAGCTGTACACAGACCCGTGTGACTGAAATGGGTACTGATATCACCATTTTGTTTTCTTTTGAATTCATTGCACAAAAGGCATAAATGTTAACCAATTATCGTTTGAGTGCCAAAATATCCTAAAGCCTGCCGGGCTCGCGGGACTCAGAAATTACCATGACCCCGGTACATAAATGGCTATTGAAGGACACCTTGGATTTTAGTCAGTACGAGTATGACAGTCCCTCCCGCTCTGCCCTGGGTGGGAGGACTCATATGATGATTTTACCACAAAAAAAGTAGACTTGTAATACCTACCGAACATCAATTACAATTTTGTCATCGTGATTGAAAGTTCCTTTTGAGGTACCAGAATACGCAAATTAACTGACCGATATAAGCGAGTCTGATCAAGACGAATTAAGTTGCTATTGGAAGGAGGATTGTGTCTCATACTGTTGAGATACAAGCCTCCTTTCCAAGCAAACATTATAAACTAATAATGCACGCCATGAACGAACTATTCCCGCTACCGACTACAACTTGGACCCTTCATTAATATCACAGAGTAGTCTCATCGATTCGCGTCGTGCTAAATATCGGACGCTCTGAATCGTAAATATTCTAGGCTAATTACGAAATGAAAATTACCCTTTAGATTAGTCAGTCTTAAATAACATTTTAATGTCAATTTTTAAAACTAAACTAACTAATGCGCACTACTGTGCATTATTCCATTCGGTTCAATGTCAAAGCTGAAAATTAGTGCGTAGTAAAATTACGTTACAGAAAAAAGAAACCCAAACGGTAACATGGCTTTTTTTAGCGTGGTAAAATCATCAAATGGGTTCTCCCACCTAGGGCAGAGCAGGAGGGACCATCAGACTTGTATTGACTAAAATCCACAGTGTCCTTCAATAGCCATTTACGTTCCTGGGTCACGGTAATTTGTTAGTCCCACAAACTCGGCAAGCGGTACTTTTTTTATCGTGGTAAAATCATCAAATCGACGGTCCCTACGTACAAGCGGACATGTCAAAAACCGAGATTTACAGGTAAGCGTTTTTAATGTTCAAATCTAGAAAAAGAAAATCTCTAGAAATCAGTCTATGTGCACATAGAATTGAAATAAACCTCTCTCAAAATAATTCTGTCCCACTGCAGCTTAGTGACCATTTTAGCAACGTCGATGTTCTGTATTTTGGAACGCAGTATAGTGTTTCGAATACGGACAGTTAGCTTGACGTTTAGAACATTGAACACAAAAACTATAGAGCATTTATAAAACTAAATTTCAGCACCTTTGTATCAACATTTTACGTGTAAAAAACAAAGATAAACATTCCATTCAACGCTGTCAAGGAAATGTTTTTGTTCCTTTTCAGGGTCCTGTTTCAACCCAAAAATGTAAGCAAACACCACATGAAAAACGTCAAACTTTTTTGTATTCAACTTTCAGGAACTGACAGACAATTTCCTGTAAACGTCATTTTTCCAACGTTTTCCCTTACATGCATAAAATAGACATTTACGCCAAGAGACACCCACTTTTTATCATATTACTGTGATGTTATAAGGTTGCTTTTGATGTGAAAAAACGTAAAATAACCCTAAAATGGGAAAAACGTAGGTTAATCGATAGCCTTTGATCTTGTCTGTATTAAACATCGTTGAATGTTTCTTTTTACGATATATCCCTTTCGTTCGGAGATTAAGCCAATTTCTTGTGTGCGGAGGGAAAAAAATTAGATAAGAATATTTTTTTTTATTTTTTGCTTAAATCCTTTTTGCGTTGATTAGCGAGAGAAGTGCGTGGGATTATGGACAGGATACATAATGTTGATGGGACTAGAAGAGCTTTGGTTAAGCTAAGATTTTCTCCTAGAAAACTTTAGATTGGTAATCTCATTTTTTTTATTTTTTTCGAGATTTCTATTATTATCACAATTTCGTAACGATCCGGTACTAAATGCAATGGATCTTAATCTTTGCACAAGACTCTCTCTCTAAATAACGCACAAGTTAATGAAACTTATTTAAAAATTTGTTAAATGTATGGAAAACAAATGTTTATAATTTCGGGTTCTGGGAAATCATCACCCACCACGAGTACGGTATGTTAAAATTGACCCCTAAAACTTCTTACCGTAATAGAGTACCCTTGAAAACTATCAAACTCCATTAGGAAAATAGACCAGAACATTATAATTTACCCCACTTCCCTTCCAACATGAAAGTTTAAGCACATACAATCTCATATTTATGAACACCTGCATTACTTAAACTACATATTACACCGATCGATACCGCGATAAGTGCTTCTCAATTGCCAACTTGGTACCAACAAAAACTTCCCAACCCCCACGCCATTCTCGCCTATACCCATTAACATATAAAGATTAAAATCGCTCGTACATAATAGCTGGGGCACGAGACTCCAGTAACACTATTACAGCCCTCATTGGAAGGAAATAAAGGAGGTTCGTGTTGCTGATGTGACCTTTGTAAAGAATTTCGTTACAGCTAATAAAAGAACGGAGGGAGTAAATAACAATGAGTGACATACGGCTCACTGGGTTGATGTGCACGGTTGAGAGATCACCTTTGATTTCTGAAAGCCTGGTACCTCATCAATTTAATTTGTACCCTAATGGTTGTGGTTGAACGATTGACTGCCGCGCTGCGAGTGGCGGGTTTTCGATTCCCGCACGGAGCAAATATTTGTATGATCTACAAGTAGTTGTTTCGGGTCTGGGTGTTTGTGTATGTGAGTTTAAACGTTTGTAAACTCACTTCACTGTCTTTAACACTTAGCCACTGAATCGGTGTCAGTATCTCTCTTCATTTTCTTCAATTTCTCTTGGCACTTACTAACTTCATCAAGATCGTCTTTCCACCTATTTAGATATCGATTTCATTTAATGATTATCATTAACACGTATAATGGCAAATATTACGGAATCCCAAATCAACTTACAAGCTACTATAACCACTCTGCACGACAACATTTTGACACATGACGCATCAGCTGAGTCGACCGGGTGATTCGAAATTTGAGAAAATATTGAAGATTTTTGTCAATTTTCAGCATTCGATTTTTTTATCAAAAATTAGTTACTACAGTTATTTCATACGATAAGTTTATGAGCAATATATCCAAGAACGTGTTGAGGTCACTAAAACTGCGTCATTTTTCTGTAAAATGTGTGGAACATACAAAATGCTATGTCGTTCCAAAAACTATGTAATTTAGATGTGCTGAAAATATGTACATGAACAAACTTCTCACGTGATAAAAAATGGTTAAACAGTGAAATAAATGAAGTAACTTACTACATGCATTATTAGATTTGCCAGTGTGCATACATAATTTCATAAATAATAACGATCAAAGACTTGATAAAAATTACCAAAAACTATGTTGCAACATGACACTTCTTAGTGCTGACCGCAATCCCAATGTTCATATAACGATTGAAAAGGTTCATTCAGCCTAATCGATACTCGCAATATAATCGAACATGGAAAAAAAAGTAGTACAAAGACATGGACCGATTTATCTGCTTATTTGACTAGAGAAGGTTTACTCCATGCAATAAATCTATGGAACGGAATCTGTAGACTCATTGGTATAATATTTCAAGTATTATTTCGTTTTGAAAATAAGTTTTTTATTAGGTACGCAATAAATAATTTAATTTTTTAATTTAATGATTGGGATAGAAATAAATATTGGTGTTTCATTGGAGGCCAAACGTGTGTGTCTTTTAAATTTAAATTCAACCATATAGTTTTACCCATATTGTGTCTTCTTTATTTAATTTCAATTTATCTGATTATTTCATTTTATAAAACGAATCTAAACAACGTAAAAAAAGACAAACACCGGGTTTGGATCAAATGCTGGAGGGAGAGATATGGGAGTACTTCCAAATGATTCCCTGCAGTTATAAACAATTTAAATTTCCAACGCGCCGTGGATGGCTAAATTCGAAACTATGAGGAATAGCGAAAAATACTGAAAGAAGTCTTGTGGCCGATTTTGATAAAAAATGTAAATTACATTAGATAAAATTAAATTTTTGAAATATCAATTTCCAGTAATCAAACTATTAATGTTCTGTGAAGTAATTACATGCAAAAAACATAAAGTAAAAGGTTTTCTTTAATAAATCGATTCAAACTTTAGTCAATGGCCGTAGCTCACTACATGTTCGCAACATCGTGTTCTCATTTCAATTTTTTTTACGAGTAATCACTTCGCGGTACAAATACAATAACGAAATTTTTGAAATTCGAACTTTGAGTGAATTGGCGCGAATTTTGATTTTGATCTGCGTACGATGACTAAATTATTGTTTGTATAATATTAGTTCATATTTTACCAAATTAATATCACTTTACTGTAGTTTGTCGTATATCATAACGAATTTGAGCCTTAACAGCGACACTATGAAATAGTGTAAAAATATAGCACATTCTTTTTTTTCATTTACAAGCTCTATTCCTGACCAGCAAAAATCTAAAGACGCAGACTTAATTTTTGCGATTGTAGGTGCGGGCTTGTGAACGGCGAGTATAGGGTAACTCACCGTCCGATCAAGGACTAGGCCCGAGACGAATGCACGTCGTGTTCCAAGCGGGCTTTAAGGAACTATCAGCGAACTGACGAGGACAAAATAGTGGCTAACGGAATTGTATTAAAATCATTAAAAAGGTACTGCGGTCCTAGAACGCAAAAGGCATATGAAGGAACAGGGTGGTTTTAAGTAAGTAATAGTTGACATCTCCTTCCGCTCCACCCAGGGAAAGAATCATTTAAAGGTTTTTCAACTCATAACAGTGTGTATTACTGGAGTTAAGTCGCGAACTGCATCACATCTAAAGTATCCTTAACAAATACCTATATAAAAATATGATTATACTGGTGTCAATACTGACGATTAAATATCTGTACACGCGGCAGCAGATCAACCTACCCAAATCTGTCAAAAATTACCAATCGAACATTATCCTTCCACTATTGTGAGAAGGTTGAAAATCGATTGAAGAAATTTTACAGATTGAGGTAGGTTGATGTGCTGGCGTCTATACTTAACATGACCAAACCAATGTTACGAAACAATTTTGAGAATATAATAATTTACTTATCTATCTTTTATTTGGTGGGAAACAAACACATTTCTAATAAGCCTATCAAGATCCAAGGCATTCCATATTCATTCAACCTTAATTATATTATTGTACAAAACAAAATGTACATTAAAAATTAGCTAATAAATAAAAATTATTATTTTGAATAGCGAGTACCACAGCGAGCGCATTCCAAATCCAATTTTTGGAATTAATAATTGGCGCGCATTGAAACATTTATTACTGACATTATTCTTTTGTCTATTACTGTTTTTTGGGAATTACAATGCACGTAAAATTATTATAAAAGCTTTAAAAAATATTATAACAATTAATAATTGTATTCTTAGCTTAAAACAAATTTATTTTAATTTTTATTAATCGTTTTCTTCAATTCCTTATTTTTTTCACTCGAGTTGACGAAAAATTCAATTATGGAATCGATTAGAATACTCGCTTTCACACATCATCACGATTAAAAAAAATAAGCATGGTTGTCGATTATGAATACAAATTGAGTAGTGGTAATGAAAAATACGTGTTATTAGCTCTGTATTAGAGAATTACGCTAAGATCTGGGCTTTTTTACGTTATTTATAATATTTGACATGATATTTATCGTAATTGTTATTGAGTAGAAACGCATGTGTGTGATCCAAGTGAAAAATAAAAATGTAAACAAACACGAGTGGCGCGAAACTTCGACTTCAGATATCAAATTCTTCATTACCACTGCTAATTTATGTTGAATTATGTATGAATTCGTTACAATACTAAATGACGAGTTATTCATCCCTTCTATAATGATCCCTTAGATGTCCCGAAACCACATTTTTTATGATTTTTAGCTCAACCCAGCACTGCCATCAAAATGGCGACGATCGTATTTAGACTTCTGGATTTTGTTATGGTAAATTAAGAAAATGCGCGCTAAATGTAGAAGTTTTAATGGCGTGAACAAATCAGATTTTTATTTATTATTCTTAATTTATGCGCACTCATAGGATTTAACGCTCAGAATATTATTTTTTTTAAATTTAAAATGAGGATGTCGTATGACTACAAAGTCTGCCCCTTTAGGACCCGCTACTGAGCCGGCGTAGGTCTATGTGTTCGGGTCCTTTAGGACCCGGTACCGAACTATACGGATAAAGCTGTTTTAATGAGTTAGAGATCTTATATTCACTCCTACTAAACGCCTAAGAATTGAGCTGTCTTTCGAGATTGTATTGTTGTTCTAATGGTTGCGAGCGCAATTGCCGAGATGTTCGGGAAACTAGCCATTGAGATTTTTCTTTTAGGAATTCCTCAAAAGAGCCCCGTTGTCTAGATTTGCTACTAACGCAGGTAGGTCTCTTTTCTAGTAGGGCTTAAAATTGTCTGATTATAGTCATGTGGCCGAGGTCGTAAGGCAGAGGCGATCTTTGATAACGTAATCAGTATTTTGGCTGTGGCACCTTGTCTTTTCAAATGGTATCTCAACACTCAGTAACTGGTTAGGCAGTCATGTCAAATGTGAATACAAATATTTTACATTTAATATTATAAAGTACTAGCGACCTGTCCCAGCTCCGCACGATTGCAATCTCTACTATATTATGAATGTTATATACAGATAAACCTTCCTCTTGAATCACTCTATCTATTAAAAAACGCCACATCAAAATCTGTTGCGTAGTTTTAAAGATCTGAGCATACATAGGGACATACAGACAGTGAGAAGCGACTTTGTTTTATACTATTTAAGTGATATTTTAGCTACATCTTGTAAGACTGAAAGTAACCCTAACATAGTGAAGAAATAGGCTAATCATAATGAAAATGACGATATTAAATTTTGGATTTGCTGTGGAAACTATTTCCCAAATACGTATACGTCTCATTTTATAAACAAAACTTATTACTCAAACTCAAATATCAGCTGAATCAGTCAGTCAGCCATTCCTAAAGCTCGTAACACACGCTGCCGGTACTGTAGCTGAACTAATCGCCTCGTGTGACTTACGCCTGAAATCACTCGACGACTCGACGCTCATTATTTTTCCTACTAGCTGCGTGGTACGCGGCTGACTGTCGTAAACGTATTGTGAGGTATGAACGCTATTGTTTTGTGACGTAGGACTATTGTTTTAAATGAATGGGTAATAAAACCTATGCGGAATTGAAGTAAATTTTTGTCAGTTATCCTACTAATTTTATAAATGCGAAAGTTTGTGAGGATGGATGTTTGTTACTCTTTCACGCAAAAACTACTGAACGGATTTGGATAAAATTTGGTACACAGATAGTTTATAACCTGGATTGACACATAGGATAGTTTTTATCCCGTAGGATAATTTTCGAGTTGCAGCGGGTGAAGCCGCTGGCAACAGCTAGTATTTCATAATTCATATAAAGGTTTTCCTTTTTAATCAAAATAAAGAAAAATTAATCCCGCAATAGGAATTTTTCACGTAAAGTGGATGCGTTTACAAACATTTTTCTTTCTTTTCTTTTTAAAACCCCACACTAGGAACTTCTCCTATATCGTGGGTGCGTTTACAAACATATAAACTCTCATACATAAACACCCAGACCCGGTACCAGCAGTCCAATCCATCAGTCACTGCGCCAACCGTGCGGTCAATTATACACCACAATAGTTAACATTGAGATACTTTTGTTCAATTTATGATAGACTCGCGTTTGACCACCATTTCACATGATAGTAAGCAATGATGGATTTGTCTTTATTTTTAATTCTTATGGTGGTTTTGTCATTTATATTGGTAATAAATTAACCATAAAAAATACATGCAATCTACGAGACGGCTTTAGTTATTTGATCAGAATAGAAAGACAGATATAATATAAAGTACTCTTTGTTATTAAATGAGCTTTAGATTTTTTATTGACGGTAGTCCTTGTCAAAATTACGCAGATTCGCTGCATATGAACTTGCAAAAGAATCCAACGTTTTTCAATTTCAATTTCAATTTCAATTCTTTATTGCATTCACATGTGTATTTAAAAGTTCTTAAAATAAAAGTAAGTTCACATGGACCCTGTCGGGCACAGCAATTCAATATATATAATTTTACTTTTATAATTGCGATAATTTACAACGGCATCGCCACCTACGAGTAACAACAGGTCCTTTTCTCCCCAAAAAAGACGAAAAAACATTAACACATAAAAATTCCCGTACCTCTCTCAATTTTTTCCGCCACCCTGTCATCGCTGATGTCTCCGTCTCCCTCTACCTCATAAATATAATGACGTCTTGTATCCTGCATTACCTCATTTTCCGTGTTATGCTGTGACGTAAGCAGGCACGGGTTTTATGCTTCGGAAATGTATTGCGTTAGTAACTTTTTTGTCGGGAGAATGGTACAGGTTATGGAATGGAAAGGTAGGTGAATATGAGATTGAAGTAATTGGTGGTTTTGTTATATTGTGAAAATGCACTTTTTTATTATAAATAAATAAATAAATATTCCACAACTATCACACAACGCCATCTAGTCCCAAGCTTAGCAGAGCTTGTGTTATGGGTACTAGACAGCTGATAAACATACTTAAATATTTCTAAATACATACATATTATAGATAAATTACACCCAGACACAGAACAAATGATCGTGCTCATCACACAAACATTTGTCCTGGTTGGGAATCGAACCCACGACCTCCGGCATAGCAGTCAGGGTCACTAACCACTAGACCAACAGGCCTGTCAATATGGGTGTAATCATACTAGCATGTTTAAAAATATTGCGTCTGTACTATCCGAAGGATTGTGCAGAGGTGTAGTCGATTGTATCTTATACATATCTTATACATAACTGGAATCTTATACATAAGAATCTTATACATAACTGGAGAAATGTGGATGTACAATCGACTACACCTCTGCACAATCCTTCGGATAGTACAGACGCAATATTTTTAAACATGCTAGTATGATTACACCCATATTGACAGGCCTGTTGGTCTAGTGGTTAGTGACCCTGACTGCTATGCCGGAGATGCTATGCTAGGTGGGCCTAGTATGGCCGTAAACTTTGCTTATAATAATGTCTCTGGTCGCGGGACTGTACGAATTACCGTGACCCCGGAACGTAAAGGGCTATTGAAGGTCACCGTGGATTTTAGTCAGTACGATATAACTCATTTGATAATATTACCACGTAAAAAAAATGACGTGTTGCAATCTGGGAGTGCCGACAGAAGTGAAAACTTCAATAGTAATAAACACACACGAACATTCGCGCAAGCGCCCTGCGCTCAAAATCAAAAATCAAAATCAAAGCATTTATTTCAAGTAGGCCAGTTACAGGCACTTTTGAATTGTCAAAGACAAATAAAATAAATTAGACATTACAAAATTATGGTGCTACAGTCCCAGTCACAAGACATAAAAACTGTGAAAGTACCGTAGATGCCCATTCCAAGGAGTAGATCTCTATGGAGAAGAACGGGCAAGAAACTCCATGGACACTCTTTTTAGATCGCCAAAATTATTACAGAACCTTTGTTACATCATTCATTTTGAGATGGTACATTATGTGAGAACGATGTAGCAAGTTAAAAGTGTCCATAGTAAAAATTAAAACAAAGACAATTCAGAAATAAAATTATCAATAATTAAAATAAACCGTGGCAGCTAAGAGATGACCAGTCCCAACTGACAGCGCTGTCCTACGAATTTTCGATCAGGTCACGTGTCCTGACGCGAGTTTAACATTTTTTACCCATTCCAAAAAAAGTGCACAACGCCGCTAAAGAAGTTTTCACTTCAAAAAATAATTAATGTCTCTGATTCAGTATTCAGAACTAAAAAGCACTTATTTTTTATTCCAATTTCTAAATCGCCAGCATCCACTCTAGACACCAAGCAAAATGCAACTCAAAAGAACTGAAATAATTCCACTTTTTAGATCCACCCTCACAAATAATTATACCATCCTACTGCGCTTTTCTCCTAAAGGCAGCACTCGAACTAAGTATCTCCTCAAAGCTATGCAAAACCTATTGAACTATAAAACGAGGTCAAACCGATCGGGCATTTTCCGTGGAAATTTTCTTCGTACGTGTTACATTTTTTCTTTGGAGGCATTATTTTTTGTCGACGTAGAGATGTAGTTAGGTCCCGTAAGTAATTTTCGACGTGAGCGGGGCGAGCGAAAAGCGTTGGTGAAGATGATCGATGACGCAACAAAACATGCGGTGGTTGAGTCATGAGAGATAGCGGCAGCGGGAGCGATAGTGATAGCGGTTTTTGATGAGTTAAAATAAACCTAGTATAATATCGATGGTCGCGGGACTGTACGAATTACCGTGACCCCGGAACGTAAAGGGCTATTGAAGGACACCGTGGATTTTAGTCAGTACGAGTTTGACCCTCCCTCCCGCTCTGCCCTGGGTGGGAGGACTCATTTGACGATTTTATCACGTAAAAAAAAGCATAATATCAATACGTTAAAGTTGAATTTCAGCGCAATCAGATACTGCTTAATGCTAATATTTTACGTGGGATGACTGATATTTGACTATAACAATTTAGTAACCAAGTAATTCGTGTCCCAAGAAAATCAGGATACTCTAGTGGCTGGTTTTAGAATATTAAGTTTCTTGGAGTTAATTTTACCTAAGATGGCAACTGTTTGACTCATGTTTTGTCTAATCAGATTAGGTATTAAGAAGATAATATTCAGGAAAAACATGGATGATCAGAAACAACGAGTTGAAAATTAATGAAAACTTTATGAATGAGTTTAACACAGGTAAGCTAACGAAAAATCCGCTCAACGTCGTTCATCAAATTACCATCCCCTCTTTCCTTCATCTAACAACCTAACACGATTAATTAAAACTCTTAAAGTTCATCCCTTGCGCCATCCCTCGGGAACGCGTCACGCGATGTTTACACCAAAATGTCGTGTTGAATATTGAATTTCGAGTTAGTTCGCATTAAGTAAAGCCGTGAGAGCCCTGTCGTGAGCTCTCACCAAACTCACAATGCCTCTATACTTTATATCAGGAAAACTGTACACACCATCAAACCTGAGTATTTTCAGAAAGAAAAAATGAGTGAAGTCTCAGTAAGTGCCAGACAGACGGGCACGCCGCAATCGCGGCGGTAAGACCCCTCTTTGAGGAGTGGCTGGATAGGCGTCACGGCGTCCTTACCTTCCGCATGACGCAGGTCCTCACCGGACACGGAAGTTTCGGGAGGTTCCTGTGTCTGATAGGGAGGGAAGAAACGCCTGGGTGTCACCACTGCGAGGATCGTCCGGAGGACACGGTGGAGCATACGGTGCAGGACTGCCCCGCTTGGGCAGAGCACCGCCGTGTCCTCACGACGGCGATAGGCGGAGACCTCTCGCGCCCGGCATTGGTCGAGGCCATGCTGCGGGGCGAGACGGAGTGGGAAGCGGTCGCCTCCTTCTGCGAAGCAGTCATGCTCGTGAAGGAGGAGGCGGGCCGCCTGAGGGAGAGGACAGCGTCCTCCCTCCATCCCAGCCGCAGTGGTAGACGCCCACGGCGTCGGACGTCACAGGACGATCTCCGGCCACCGTAGGCGCGGGCATGCGGGCAGCGAGTAATGGGCGACTTGCTGTCCGACCATGGACCATGCCCGGGTCGACGGCGCGTTGTGTTCCACGCGCGCCTCAAGGAGTGTCAGCACATTGACGGGGCCTGTAGAGGGCCAGAGCCTGCCGGGGTCGCGGGACTTACCCATCACCGTAACCCCGGTACGTAAAGGGCTCGTGAAGGACACCGTGGATTTTAGTCAGTACAAGTCTGACAGTCCCTCCCGCCCTGCCCTGGGTGGGAGGACTCATTTGATGATTTTACCACGCAAAAAAAAAAAAAAAAAAAGTGCCAGACAGAATTTACGTGTAAATTACGAGTTTTCTCACAAAAGGCGCTCGTGTCGTTTCGACAATATGGATACTGTTATTGTTGAATCCTCCTTCACGTATTATTCTGTCTGCAAACTTTTATGTAGCACCATTTTATGAAAGAAAGCTCAACTAAAACTAATAAAAATGAAAACAAAGAACCGAGTACATTTTCAATTCATAGTACACAGTTTTTACTTCTGTATTCACAAAATAACGGCGGCGGAACACCGCCCACTTTCCCGTGCTAGATAAATTAAAATAAAAAAAAGAGAGCACCCAACAAAAATTCGGGAGCACTTTATATGAACCCAGTTTATCCGCGTCTGGTTCGACCCATGAGCTCGTAAATTACTACCAGCCAGCCATTTTTGGCACCCATTTTTGTACGGCCTTGTATGGTCAGGAGAATTTTACGGCTAAAATTCAATAGATAGTACATGTATAGCGACAAAATGGGCTGGAAGATCTGTGACGGATCGCTCTAGGATTTTGGTACTTGACTTGTATAAAGAAGACTGGGAATACTGTATCATATTTTTAAGACAGAATTTTTTTCCGACTGTATTCTTTGTTTAGCTTGTAGGCTACGTATGGCATGTCATTGCTGCGCTGAAATTGGACGTGCGCCTTGTGAAGCCAGTCCAACTTAAAGACTTTTCGAATAAAAGCGTTTTTTTATTTATTTTCATCAGTCTATTAAACAGCGAGGTACTTCATTGGATGACACTAATAATGGCTATGCCTCTTATTTTTACGTACAACAACAATTTATTGTTGAATTTTTAAAAACTATGAAAAAATGGATTATAAATTATTTTCAGTCTTTCGGATTATTTTTTTTTATTGGGATATTTTTTTTTATTGGGACAAACCCACCATACTATTCCCAAAGCACTGCAACTCCTGAAAGCCAGAATCAATAGTGGCAACCACCAAAAAAGCACCGAGACAATGAAGCTCGACGTGTCCCGGAGAATTAATTTACCTGTCTTGGATCCTGCAACGAAATTAATCAGAAAACAATAGTGGAGGAGTAGGAAAAATACGTTTCCACTTCCTTCCATGTCAAGCAGAAGACAGAACAAAGCAAGGCACAAAGGGATTTTATAACGGGGAAAAGCTCAGTTGCTTTCCACCACTGGTAAAAATTACAACTAATATTAATGGGTCCTAAATTGTGAGCTGCTATATTTCTTTCCAATAATAGGTAAGGCGCTTTCGGATTGTTATCAAAAGTATTTAATGCAACAAAAACGTTACACAGTGTCACAAAAATACAAACATAAACAAAACAAAATCCCTCTCCCTAATCCCCCAAAACAACCCGTTAAAAAAACCATCAAAATCCTTTTAATATCCCTCGTTGCATCGTGTCAATGCAAATACAAACATAATCCGAACACGGTGGTACATGCATCGGGGTATTGGGGGGTGATCGATGACGTCACTCGCTACTTCAGGGGATTATTTTATCACCCCCGTTGGGGCTCAGGTGCTTAGCGTGTCTAATTTTGAATGGATTATGTATCAATCATGTAGATGTTCTGCTGATCGGATGAAAGGATGAGGGGGGGATGTTGATGGTTCATTATCGTCAATTGAGTTTCGGAATTTTCTTTGGATATGAATTACGTAATGATAATTTAAGCGTTATAAAAATAAATTTAACGTATCCTCTAGTATTTTTGTTAAAAAATTAAAGATCCTTATTCCATTTTACTTGGGATAAGCACAACTCGTTTTCTTTTTCTATTCCTGTGTGTTACGAAGCATCATTAACTTATTCATTTATAATTCCTTAAAAAATCCATCCATCTTTTTTCCTCTTTCTCTCTTTCTCTTTCCATCGATATTCGTATAATTATTAATCTTTTAGTCATGTATGTTACAACACCCATCAAAATCATACTCATTTTTAAGAATAACAATAACGGACTAACTCAAGGCTTTACACATTATTTGATACTAATTGTTGCCAGCCTTTTCGCACGCGTGTAACTCTAAAATTATCCCACGGGAATATAATACCGGAATAAATGGTATCCTATGTGTTATTCCAGACTATTCTCTGAGCGTGATCTGATCAGCCGTGTTGACGTGATTGAGTAACAAACAAACATCCATCCATCCGATTGACAAAACTTTCGCATTTAAGCCTTTGTTAAACAGACTGGCGTGTCGAATGCGAAGCGTGACGTTTTTATTTGTAATGTATGGAATAGTTTGAATCCAGTCACATATAAAAGTAAAATCGATCCGATAGCGTGACAGAACTATCGGACTGACGTCTCGCTTCGGTTCGGCATCGCTGCGGAAACGCTTCGCTTTCGCCTGTCTATTTGACAAAGGCATTACAATATCAGTAAGGATAATGCCTAACATTCGCACAACACAACAGACATAGGACCTACTCTTCCATAAGAGTAATCCGTAATCCTCTACACGGGCCTAGTGTAGGTTGCTAAAAAACATAATCCTGCTGAAAATAAACTCTCACATTGGCGATAAGTGAGATTAGCAAAATATAAAGTAACGACAACTACGAACGAATCATTCTTGAAAATCGGTATAGAAATTAGAACTTTGAACGATAGGTAATAGAAACTATTTATCTATGCACATACGCTCACAATGTGCGAGAATCTTCACAAAGAACATTGGCAGAAGAGTCACGAATAGCAAGAGCTACAGTGGAGCAGAAGCAATCGCCATGTCAGAAATCGGTTGGATCATAATAAACGCGATACTTTTTCTCAAATCGACCAGTTGATCACAAAGAGCATTACAGATGAGCATTGATAGTAAACTATTCTTTGTTCAACAATCACTTAGATTTGATATTATTACAAATCTGTACCGTAAACGTAACAAATTACGACACAATTCTCTTTGATAAGCAATTTTTTGCGCCCCATTACTGTTTTTTTTCTGAAACATTTGGGATTGTCCAGAAAAATTCTGTCCGTAAGTGATGGCAAGTTGCCAGTAAGCCAATAAGCCTAATGGAGTCTATTCGGGTACGCGGACCTAATCGTAATCGGTAGGATAACAAGTCGGTACTTAGGGAGGTTCTGTGTTTGAACTTATCACGCTATTGTTATGATTTGAAGGGATAATGGAGGACATTTTTCTTGAGTGTCGACACTAGTTCTTTTCGTGGTAAAAAGAGAGGAAAAGTAATTCTCAATAGGACGGATTTCGTAAAGCTCGCTTTGGATTTATCTATTGCAACTGTTTCTTTTCTACACACTAATGCCTTTGTCAAACAGACTGGCGAAAGCGAAGCGTTTCCGAAGCGATACCGAACCGAAGCGAGACGTCAGTCCGATAGTTCTGTCACGCTATCGGATCGCTTTCGCTGTTCTATGTGACTGGATTCAAACAATTCTATACATTACAAATAAAAACGTCACGCTTCGCATTCGCGACGCCTGTCTGTTTGACAAAGGCTTAAAAGTATAATGAAAAGTTGTTTCAACATCTGTAAACCTGTTTATAATTGATTAACCAAATTGCCTTTGTTCTTTGTGAACGCAACAAAATTTGGACATTGTCAACGCGATTGACAAGATAAGTTTAGCACCATAAAAAAACCTTTAGCTGTAGGTATAAGAATTTAAGGCTGACGTTAAACACCGACGCAGAAATTCTTCACAGTGAACATTCTGTTGGGTCAGATATGTGCATTTTATTCAGCTACTATGTAAGGTTTATGAAACAAGGTGTGGAACTGTCCAATCATTAATATTTACCCAAATTCTTATGGTAACACAATCATCTTTATCTTCTAAATATGCATAGAAAGAAGAACTTACAATAACAAACACTAGCACACATAAATAGCAATTAAATAAGAAATGCGCCGGTTGGACAGCCCTACATTTCTGATTGGCAGAATTTCTGCGCCCGAAATTACGTTTCTCACAACTCAAAAACCGGCCAAGTGCGAGTCGGACTCGCCCATAAAAAGTTCCGTAGCAGCAAGATAATATAAAAGTATAGATCATATAATATATTTACCTGAAAGGTAAATTGCGGTTTACGATTTATGACGTATTAAAAAAACTAATTACTTGATATCGTTCAAACTAATTTTCGCTGGTAGTTTGCATGGAATTTAGAAGTTACAGGGAGGGGACACATTATATCACTTTGGAAGTGTCTGTCGCGCAAACTGTTCAGTTTAAAATAAATGATTTTAGTAACCTCACTTTCATTTTTAAAGACCTATCCATAGATACACCAAACATACTTCAATTCTAAGTATGGGGAGCCCCCAAATTTTTATTTTGTTTTTGGGAGAGAATCCTAATGCGGTTCACATAATACATCTACTTACCAAGTTTCAACAGGATAGCTCTTATACTTTCAAAGAAAAGTGGCTGTGACATACAGACAGACAGACAGACATGATTAATCTATAAGGGTTCCGTTTTTGGCTAGGGAACGTCGTGGATGAATCGATTTTTTTTTCAATTTCTTTCTTGTATACAATAATATGATTATTACTGTAAACGTGCTCCCGACAAAGTAATTTGAGGCCCGAAAGATCTCAGTAGCACTCTATTTCTCGTCGTGTCAATCACCTAGCTTTTATCAAACTATTTTAGGCTCGGCATTGATTCCCAAATGTCTATGAATATTTTACTAGAAGTTTTTCCATTATATCTTCCAATCTATGAAAGATCATTGACAGTCTACAAATTATTATATTTTTAGTCATTTTAAGTGTATTCAGAGGCATCCATCGTGAATCAAATGAACGATGAATGATTTTACACACTCAGTGATCTGTGGAGGAATATTTTACATTTTATTTACGCTCCATCTGATAATAAAATAAACCGTATTTTGCTTATAATTGTAGATCGTAAGGCCCCGGATATTTTATTTATTCGTAGTATGTGTCTTACTCGGAATTATTGCGGGTGATTTTTGGTAAAAAACGCCGATTACCAACAAGAACATAAAGTAATTCAATATATTGTTTGTCAAAAATCCACTACGACTTAAATTAAAATATTTAATTTAACAGTACCAATATATTTTTGTTTTAACTTTTTTGTGATCAACTCCAGTACAAAATATTTTTCTCAGCGCCTTATGTTATTTTTTGAGAGAACCGAATTCTTTGTTTTCACTAAGCGAAGAAAATATAAAACATGTATAATATTGGTCGTTTACAGCTATAACATGTTGTTTAAAACTTATCGAAAATATCAGACAGGAGTACAATAATATTGTTATGTTTAGTAGTATTTTATACACGACTTTTTGATATCACAATTCACAACTTGTATCTCGATGAAGACGTGGGGTTACAATTTCATTTAGATAATGTATCCCACGCACTTTACACTAATAGATAAGGAAAATCTATTTACTTTACTGCCTACAAAACTTTTCTACATTATTTGGGAGAACCGCTCTTCGTAGATGGCGTGAAGGAAACTGATCAGTATTTCTACTTTAAACAATGCACATTTTGGCATACAGCTTACTCGAAAATAAGAGCTGGATGATGGCAAGATTAGATGATAAGTGAGAAAAGATATCGCCAAATGATGAACACGCCAA
The DNA here is from genome assembly GCA_943136025.2 of Agrotis puta. Taxonomy (NCBI): domain Eukaryota; kingdom Metazoa; phylum Arthropoda; class Insecta; order Lepidoptera; family Noctuidae; genus Agrotis; species Agrotis puta. The sequence continues at coordinate 15,400,547 of OW964185.2, read as the reverse complement.
TGATTATTATAGCGAAAGTAATAATTTAAAATTATTGAGATTATTACGGCGATGATGTTGATAAATATTGAACGCACATATATCATTAATGTGTATCTTATTATTCTTTTGGCGCATAACAAGGTTCATACAAGTGTGACGTGGGTAAAATATTATAAGGAGCGGATCATCGCGTATCGATACAAAGGCCTAGTTTCTCGTTGTTTGTCAATAACCCTTCACAGACCCAACAAATAGCTCTCGTGGAACAAAATGTGTCATCGACCCAGGATCCTTGATCGAACGGTGAGTTACCCATTACTCCTACGGTGGCCGGAAGTCGCTACGCGCACCGTAAGATGCGCTGGTGGCTATACGGTATGTTTAAAAGGTAAGCCTTCTGTATTTCTCCCTTCTACGTAACCAAAGATCGTTCTACTATAGTAGTAGGCTAGGAGCTAATTAGAGCGGGCCCTAACAAAAAGCTATTAAGTTCGTTCGTACTACAAGGCTGTATTATCGGAATTTGGCCTAATATCGGGATTGTTTCTGTTGTACTTACGTACAA